>JBBPCS010000204.1:3119043-3130038 GCA_037974645.1 Hollardia meadi | reverse complement strand
CCCGGCACTATAGGGCATCCAGATCTATCATTCTGCATGTCTATGTTGCTGGACAGGACAGGTTAAAAAAAAAAAAATAACAAAATAAATAAATAAATAAATAGTGCAAACTAATTGTGATTATCGTATGAAAAGTGTCAATTAATGTCGACATACATTATGTTGGCGTGACTTTGAATTTTGCATAAATGAATAATGAACACGTATTGTGTTGCTGTTCTGTAGTGTTTCATGTACATCACACATCTACTTTCTGTAATGGAACAGCGTAAGATTAATTTGTACTGCAAAAGAAGAACAAATGTTTCACCTACTCACTTTCATCTGTCACTTTTTGCTCAAAATAAACAGAATATTACAAATGCTCAAAAATACATGCAGTGCAGAACATCAACTGATATCAACATGACAATATTTCCTTTTTTAAGATGGATGACTAAACTCTACCAATCCTGCTTCTCTTCCTTAAGAAGTAACTGACTGTTAAAACAGCCTTTGTGTGTTGTTTGATGAAAGCAACTGTACATGCTGTGGTGATGTTTCTTTCCATCTGTCTGCTCCAACCTGTGCTCATGTGCATTTGTACATTTATAATACATTCTCTCAATAGTTGAGCCTAACATACAAATGCTTAAAAAGCATTTTGGATGGTTATTTTCAATCAACATTCAAGTTCAAAATTCACTTTTATACAGGTTACAACATACACTGAAGTAAAAGTAAAAAAAAGTTTCTTCAGTATCACTCACAGAAGACTGATTAATAAAGGTATGCAAAACTTGTTTAAGCAGTGCCTTAAGTCCGGATGGGTTTGACAATGTGTTTGCCTTTGCATGGTGAAGGTCACTGAATTGATTTCAAATCAAATTTTATGTGATGAAGATTTCAATCTTAATGACAAGCCTTTGTAAGGTCAGGAAAAAGGCTGGCCCTGGTGGCAACAAAAGGAAGCAGAAAATAAATTGCATGGAAGTGAGTTAAGGGTGGGAGGAGGGAGTTTAAATCAATCATCATCTTTGAATTGGTGTTTGTTTTTTTCTCCCATGTTAACACTTTCACTTTTTTTCCTTTGACATAGCAAAGGAGAATCTGACCAATGTCAAAGAAACACTCGGTGACATCAATAGGCTACATCACACATATTTCCCCTTCATCCACTATTTTTTGAGGTGTGAGAGGAGAGAAAAAGAATAGTGCTTCCATAATCACTAAGGAGTCATTATTTGGCACTCTTCCTCCCCAGATGGCCGAAATGCTTGATGTTCTTGTCACGTTGTGTTGCATTTTCCCTGCCTTGAATGGGCTGTGTACACAGCCATTGTTTGATGAGTAAAATTGAAGGCAAGCCTTGTAAACTGTGGATGCCCCCTTGCCAAAGACATGGCACCTCAAAGACAATGTGTGTAGACATCTCTTTTGCACTCTTCAGACTTCATGTTCCTTAGCTTGAGGCTTGAGAGAGGAAGCAGACTGTATGTGAAAAAAACAAAACAAAACGGACAACTTATCAAGCTTAAAAACTTTTATTGTGAAAGAAAAATACACTTACCAACCAAAATGGATTTATGTTAAACTAACAGGATAACTCACCAATTAGGAGGCATTGTAGTTGACATGTATTTTTATTTAATTTTAACTTAATTTTATCAGATTCTTACTGAGATTAGTGCCAGGAGCACCAGAAAAAAACATAAAGCATAACCACTATAAATCAACTTCCATCCATCCATCCATCCTGTTGTCCTGGGAAGGGTCACAACAGCAGCACAATGAGAAGTGCAATACAGACATTTGTTTCCCGAACATCAGCCCTTAGATTGCAGATATTGACCCTGTGGCTTGTTCTGGATCTTGTCCATTTGAATGATGGGGAACAAGACATCCTTTTCCCATACTGGGGTACTTGACCATACATATATACGTTTAAATGCTTTTGGTCTGTTTTTCATCATTTAGACTAAGTCTGAGGATGTTGCTCTTATCATGCATTAATAATTGAGCATCCAACGTGGCAACAGTCCATTCCTGTTTCAACATGACATTGCAAAGTAAAGTCCAGCGATAACTTGACTGGTCTGCTCAGAGCCCTGATCTCAAGGTTTGCATTAGTAATACCGTATATATGTTTGCAGAGACTTATTTGATCTAATGTATAAATGTTACTGATTTAAATCACAGTTGATAATTGCCCCCAAGTGAATTCACTCCCATTCCCACTGTCACACAAGGATGTTAAATTATTGCTATGTACAGTTAAGGTAGTATTTCACAGAAAGACTCACCCTCTAATGTCTGAGACAATTCACTATAGGCAAGATACAGTGTGAAGGCATTTCTTAAAGGGGACTGGAGGAGCAGTTAAGAGGGAATCAGCATGCTTAATCATTAGCCATGCCAATTTTTAAAAAAATATTTCTTTGGGTGGGGTACTAAGAAGGGCTGTCATTTTACCTAGGACACACGGTTTACTACAACTGAAACTTTTTTTTTTCATTTTTATTCAACAAGAATGAAATTGATAGAGCCACTTGGGTACAGAAGAGGAGCAGCTAATGTGCATAATGATGATCCAATTAATCTTAAATTCAAGGTGGAGTGTTATGGTGGGATCAAAGGTGGCCCAGTGCTTGTGTTTTTGATGTAATATAAGGAATCTGTGTTTAACAAGAAGAGCGATTGTAAGATTGTCCATTTTTCAAAAAAAAGAAGAAGTAAAATCTCATGACAGCATGAGATTTACGTATATATTCTGCTTATGTGAAGAGCAAATTAATTTACTCTTTCAGATTGTGAAAGACTCAAACATCTTTCTACGCTCACCTTGGTAAATAAAGAATCCAATATAAAATATTAAGTGAAGCTATGTGTGGAAATAATGTATTTCTGCCTGAACATAGGTGAGTCACTGACTGGCAATGGGTAAACACTGTTCTTATGTTGAAATGTTTTCCATTCCTAACCTTGTCCATACTGAGCAGCCAAAACAACACAAAACAATTATCTATTGTTTCTCCTTTAGTTTAGATGCACTTTGCAAACAAAATACACATACATACAAGGTAGGCACAAAATAAAATGAACATTCAAAAACAAATCTGCTGGCCTGAACCACATTACTTTGTGATGGTTTAAATATTTTGTGTACAGGACAGACAAACTCAAAACACATTTGACAACATGCTTGGGAAACAACGCACTATAATATGTACATACGTTGATTCTGTTTAATTAGGAATATGCCAAAAATAATGGAGTCATTATAGTAAAACACACAATCAGATTATCAGAATATCCCTTGCCTCCACAGGTCTCAGAGGCTGTGATCCCAGTTTGGTTTCCAGCTGCATTCAGCTGCGAATGCAGCTGGAATAAATAAGGTTGAGCTGAGGCCCTTGCTTGCAGTGACTTTCCCTGTGATTTAGGCAGACATCAGTGATGCAGTAGGCCTGCTTGCTCCACCGCTAAATGAGTTAAGATTACACAGCCCAAGATAACTAACTTAAAGAAGACAGTATAGTGACCACAGTTGGCAGTGGTCACTTGTTGGCCCCCTATATTTTAGGAGGTACCTTCAAATTCTTACAAATTGCTCCTTTAAAGTTAAACAAAATTAATGACACTTTAATGTTTCAACCTGAAGCATACTCAACATTGAACTATATACTGAAGCGTGAGGAATTAACTTTTTTAACTGTTAACTTTTTTCATATTTCCATATGCAAAGGTGTCCAAATGTATTACATTTATTATTTAAGTACGTCTCCAATGATGTGACAGCGATGAGTCTGAACTAGTGACCATGTGATCTATAGCCTTTTGTGAGATACTTCGTATATTGTAAGTTTAAATCTTAAATTATGTCAAAACTAATGCTTTTTTTGTGTTTATGTATTATGTAAGGGAGGCAGGATACACTCTGGACAGGTCACCAGCCAATCACAGGGCTTGAGCTGTTACCACCCAACATAATTTCTTCTACTGCATTTTTTTTTTACACAAGATAGTGAGGTACAGAAATCTCACGTCTCGTAGTTATACGAAAAATATTCCCTGATTAGCACATTCATGAAACCCACAGCCAATTGCTAAATTTATCATTTTTAAAGAAAAAAAAATTAAAGTGTTTGCACGTCAGTGTTGTCTGCAAGCATCCTTAAACATAATCTTTGTCCCATCCCACACTGCCAGATGCTGTCGTTAATAAATGCCTCAAACAATGGATTTTACTCTGCAATTCATATTGACTTGAGATGAAGCCTTGTATTGTTACATGCTGTGTATAGCTACTTCATTGTTGGACTCATTACCAATGAGACAAAGCTAAAATTGTCCCCTTTTGTTTTAATGCTACAGTCTATTAAACACAAGCAATGGTGGAAATGCAAACACAGTGCTGGAGGTGACTTCAAATTTGAGACAAATCATCTGCTGTGGCATGATGTAGACCTCTGAAAAGAAATTAACGGGAAGCACAAAAGCAAAGACCATTTAACAGTTGGAAAAAACAGCACAAACTCGCTCAAATGTACTTCCTTACTGTCAGCGAGAGATTGTCACAATACATCACACAGTCACTTCCTATAGAGCTGTCCGTGACATTCCATCAGTCACATTAGCAATCTAAGTGGGGCTCAATCAAGTGCGGTCTTGATAAGGGGAATCTGTCTGTCCGCAGTATGTGTCCATCAGAAGGAAAATGTTGAGTATTGATTTCATGTCTGGAGAGCCTAGGGCTGCAGCTGGAAGTGACAATCAGTGACTCAGCTCTGGTGAGAGACAAAAGCTGAAAGAGGAACAGCTTTAAAAGTGCACGGACAAACCATCAAGCAGATGTTTATTGTAAAACAAGAATATAATTTATTCTTGACAATGTCATAGGAAGAGTGGGCGCCTGTAGCATCGCTGAACTCATATCTTCTAGCTTATTTTTGATAAGAAGAATGGCAGTATTATGCCAGGTTTATGGCAGTCTGCCAAACATGGATGCCAAGACAACCACTCTGTGTAAATTCACATTAATCTTCTTGCCAAGAAATAACAATTATAATAAAAATAAGAATAATGAAAATTATGGTATCAGTTTTGTCCTGTTTTCATGTTTGGTATGCTGCCATCCCTGTTGTGTATTGACTGTTGATGTTTACTTTTTATTGTTTTCTGTGTGTTGGCAGGTCAGACCTTTTATAATGAGGGCAAAGAGATAGGTCAGGGCATATAAATACAGAGCCAAGTTTGTCTGAGTTAAATGCTAAATATTGGCTGCCAAAAAGAAGTGATAAACAAAGCTAGCTGTGAAGTGTAGAATGGATTTGTGCCATTATGCGGTTTGTTTCTGTTAGTTGCATGATACATGTTGTTATTTTTCAGAATCACGGCATACAAGTGAAGTCTGGTTTCTTCATCATGAGAAGTCTGATGAGGCTCAGCAGGGAGCTTTCCAATGTTTTAAAAAAAAAATGAAGATGAAATCATGGGTCTCTAAAAATTGTCGCTTGTGAGTCCCCCTACCTCGTGGGGTATATTTAGAGAGTATATGAATATTTAAAAATATATATATATATATATAAAAGTAAAATATGACATCTTAACATCAGCAGAAGTACATCTTTATGGACAAACTGAGAAAAGTTTCTTCCCTGAAGAGCTGCGTGGATGAGACAGATACATTCCCTTGTTGTCTTGTCTTTGGATTGTTTTCTTTATCATCAAAAAGCAATTCTTGGGAAACAACATTTTATTTCACAGTCACATTTTGTTTGGGAATATCAAAGTGCCAAAAACAAAAGTAAAGAATTGTATAAAGCGCATGACAAAACTTGGCTCACACTCAAAACTCTTCAAACATGTGAATGACTGAAAAATAACATATTTATTCCATTTTGAGGTAGACTGAAGACATTTTTACTCAGGCAAAAAGGCTTGTATTCTATGTTTATTAAAAAGCTCTTGAAGTCCCTTCCTTCACTTTGTAAGAGCAACAATACAACTCCCCTTCAATTCTGTTATTTTGAGACCAAATTCTGTTTGAAGTGTCTCCCCCCGCCCCCCCCCTTTTTTTTTGAAGGATGCAGATTTGGCTTGTAACTGTGTACCACACTTTTTTTGTACCACAAGATTTACATAAAAAGCCTGCAGTCTGGAAAGTTTTGAACAGATTCTGGCGAAAAGTACACTTAGGAGGAGCGACCAAATGAAAGCCTCAAGGATTGGTGTGTGCGTGGATGTGCGTGTGTGTGTGTTTGTGTAAGTGGGGGTGTTGGTGGCAAGGGAGGGACACTGGAGGGGGTTGCTGGGTAGCTGAGCTTTAGCCTGGCTGCGTATGAGAGCAGCAAATCCGACTTGGTTGGTAAACAGAGGCTCCAGGGACACTTCTTTTGCATGCAGGCTGCTGCAGACTAGATGGAAGCCCTCTGTCATTCTAATAGAGTAAGCTCATAGAAATCACCATAATAATCACCAATGCCAATAAGGCTGTCAGCCACCACTACAGCACAACCCAGACGCTCACTCACCAGCACTGAAAATTACACAATGCACAAGCAGACAAAAATGCACTTATTTGTGAGCTCCCTGGCTTTTCTGAACGGGTATTGGCCTACCTTTTGAAGAATAATAGGATATCATCACTCTTTAGCCCCCATTGGCTTTCTTGGGTAGTTTAAAGGAAGCATAGTGCTTTTCAACTGTGCAAACAGCTAATTTTATGGTCATGATTTTCAAAGGAGAATGTAACACATTTTAGAAATTTCTAAACTAGTTATTCTTTTGCCCTTGGACAGTTAAGTCAAAAGCTGACTTTGAATGGGATGCTGACTTAGTGCAGTCATTTTTTTTGAAGACTTTTACACCCAAACAAGGTTCACATGCTGCTCCACAGAGCAACATTTTTAAGTTTATTTTGGAGTGAGGCTTGTGCCTCTGATTTCTAGCTTTAGGAAAAGTTCACAGACATCAACAGATCTGTCCTATAGGACATCAAAATAATCTATGAATGCTTACAAATGTCTGGCATTACCATTTGATATGCCTTCTTCTTTCTCCTCGTCTGTTATGGACTAATGCTGTGAGTACAGTATATGGACAGACTTCTCTGAATGTATAAGATGATGAGACAGACCTACCCCGAGAACTGTTATCTTTCCCTATTCTTTCTTTTTCTTTAGATGGAAGCACCGGTAATTTGTCTTCATCAACCATTATGGACATCCTCGGGAACAAAGCCTGGACTTGAAAAGTATCAAATCAACAGCACATTTTTCAGAAAATGGCAGATCCAATTTTATACACGTCCCTGAGGCCTCCCCTTAACTGTTGATGTGCTGATCCTTCACTCATTTGGTGCCGCTTCTCGCAGCCGAGGAGGAGCTTTTCAAATTGTTTCTGTCTCCTGCAACCTGTGAGATGGGCCTCAATTGGAGGAAAGCCAACAACATGTCCCAGTGATATTCAGTATAGCACCTTAAAGACATGCAAACCTCCCTGGCCAAATTGCAAATAATCTATATGAGACAGAAAAGATATATGTAAGAGTATGGAGTATGGTGTCTGATTTTGACATCTGGCAAGATAGCGTTGTCTTGTTTTTCACTTAACATGATGTGTGAGGAGAAAAAAATGCTATAAATGCTATTTTGAATCCCTAAAGAACTTCTCTCTTTACAGCTTCCACTTACTCGCTCGTGTTAAAGAGTGTGAAAGGAGGAGCACTGAACCTAAATCGGAGGTTGTCCTGCAGATGATTTGATTGCACCATAATGCTCGACTTCAAAGACCCATTTTGGTCCTTCAGATATCAAACTGACACACATTTTTCTCGGTATTACTCCCCCCCCCCCTCCCCCCCAACCCCCATCTCTTTGCAGTAAAAATAAATGTCATGTAAATAATTCAAAAATAATACTAAGACTGTAACATGGTTAAGTAGGCTACTGTAACATTTTTCATGTGGGTAGAAATTGATTAGTACTTGCTCAATTATCATCCAAATAGATATTTGTGGAAATCTTTCAATTTCATAAAATAACAAGGTTTTCCTCTGACACTAGAATCAAATTCCAGCAACTTTGATTGGAATATTTTGTGGGTGTGGGCCAAGAGCGATATCAAACAAAATGGATTGGGTCCACTGAACATACTGCAAACTGTCAGGTTCAAATGATAAAACCTGACTGAAATTGGCCTGCATGCAAAGAACTGCTGAGGGCAAGGATTATGAAGGTTTTTCAACCACCACCTTGCCCTCCATATTGATTTAGGAATAACTAGGAGATTTATCAACACAAAATGTTTGACAAGGAGCTCAGTAACACTTGGAATTAAGTTGCAACTTCCAGGGTAGAATTAAAATGCCACAGCAGCAGAGATTTAGGAAAAGGACAGTTGGGTTATTATACATACATATCTCCAAAAAGTTTCATAAGCTTTGAAAAAGCATACACACAAAACATGCACTTACAAATAATAATGTGTATCTTACATGGTTTTTGCAGAAAAAAAAGTATAGGTTTAACTGCTGGACACACGATGTCACACATGTCTACCTCACTGCAAAGTCCATTCGCAGTGTATGTGCATTGGAGGCAAAAAGAAGAAAACTGAGTGCAGCTTTCAGCAATGAAGGCGAAAACAGTCTTATAGTGTCAGACTTTGCACATACAGTACATCATTCTACACAGTGAAACTCAAACATTCAACTGGAGGAACAAGAAAATGTAAAGCAGTGAATTAAGGGTTTATTTCAGAGTTGGTGGTTATTTGAACAGTGGAAAGATAAAGTAGGCTTACGTTGAATTTGCAGTTAGATAGATACATGTACTTAGTTACATTCCACCATTGGCTATAAAATCTTAAAATCTGGCATTTTTTCACATTTATTTAGTTATGATGATTATTATTATTATTTATAAGAAATACAAATAAAAGATAGATAGAAATTCTATAGACATTCACAAGATTTTGCATGTTTTTCTTTTTTTCTCAAGCTGCACAACCGGATGCAAACTTAGTATTTGTGTCATAAAATCTATGTGGTCTCAAACTGTTGTACAGCTTCACAGATGCACTGGCTAAACATCACAAATTACAGCTATGTTGCTATGGCTATTAGCTTAAGAAGAGGCAGATTCAGGATGGCAAACATATTTCAGACAGAGCTCTTGGGAATGTAGAGTCACATTCCTAACAAAAAACAGCCACATGAAACACATCTTATGTGACATCACACATCTTGTGAAACATGTCCAAACCCCGAACTATACTCAAGATTGCATATTTTTATTGAAAATTCAACACTATGAATAATCTTTTATATCTCTTGGTGTATAAGCCAATACTTATCACTGAGAGAACATTTATACACCATCTTTTTAACTCGGCAATGTTATCTTTATGGAAAACAGGCTGTGAGCCTTGCGTTGCCTGGAAGCACGTGGGATGAGATAGGAGACGAATACAAGAAGATGGGAGACAACACAGTGCACGGAGCATTGAAGCAAAAAAGCAGCAAGGGAATGTGTCAAGAAATCAAAGCCCAGACAAGTTGAAGGGGAGAGGATTCAGATGCACAAACATACACTGTGTTTTTCTCAGACCTGGAGGTGGAAGAACGCAGCTCAAATAAAAATTCCACTTAGCTATTTCCAAACTTGGGTCTGCTCTCAAAGTGAAACAGTTTTTCACAACACCTTGTTCTGCCTCAAAGTGGGACGGCCAAGCCTGTAACTGACCCACTTGCGTAGACCTGTGATGTTAACCCTAAATCACCGTAGACATTTGCACCTCCCTCCCGACATTAAAAAAAAAATCATTTCAGAGCCTCAGCAATCTTAGACACAAGCCACAGTTTTATGCTCTGTATGTGTCATGTGCAGTTTGCATTTTTAAGATATCAGAATTGGAATGTCACAAGGACAGAATAGACTTTTTGTTAGGAGACATTTTTCCTCTTTTTTCCATTTACAAAATTCCAAACCTCTTTTTTTTCTCATTCAAACAGTATAACTTTGTTACGCAGCCCTTTTCACAACTGCTCTATTTATATTTCATGCAGCTCTATTTATATTTTATAATAGGACTCACACTGTACTCGGCTCTCTAATTTGGACAGGATGTGGCAATTTGACGATTATCTTTAGGCATTCTCTCTTATTTAATCTGTTGGGATAACTCTGAAGGATTTGGACCTGTTTTACAAGAAATATGAGGGAGTAACTGCAGAATCTAATGTAACATTAATAAGGCATTTAGTGTAATAAAGCAAAATCACAAATATTATTCTGCTTTCCTTTTTTCACTGGGTCACCACATTTCAGATGACCATTTAAACTTACCTGCTATAGTATATGTCATTGCTATCATCGCAGTAAATGCTGCTTTATCCCACCTTTGTCCCACTACTAACAGTGTAAAGCCCACAGCTTTACCCATGGGGGATTTTTGACATCAGTGCTGTTGATGAAATTATGCAAAGACTTTTGAATTATTTAAAGCAAACATCTGCATTGTTGTTTGCTTGTTTTGTCTTTCCTGATATAAAACTCATCGGACAGAAATGCATCTTCTCCGAAAGTTGTGTTTTCACTTTCCTTATCTCTTTCTAGTTTTTTGGACTCAATCCTCATTAAGAATTCCTCGATGCCAGTGGAGGTATTGTATAAAAATACTAATTTGATGATAGAAAAACCCTGCTGGGCTTCAGACTTGTTCTTAATTTCTGCTTAAGGGCAATGTCTATCTTGGGAAACAGCAAAGTTGTCTGAACTATTTGTCTTCCCTTAAATATATACTTTATATATATATATATATATATCACATAAAATGCAGCAATGGAAGTACATTATGAAAATGTAACATACCTCTTTTGTGCCATTTGATTTAATTGCTAATGGAAACTGTCAGTACATGACTGTCAATGAGAAAAAAATAACAGTTTCCATAAATGTGTTATTTTATATGAGACAGCTAATTAACACGTGGAAGAGCTGTATTTTTCATTTC
>JBBPCS010000204.1:3089514-3118943 GCA_037974645.1 Hollardia meadi | reverse complement strand
TTGAGACAGCTAATTAACACGTGGAAGAGCTGTATTTTTCATTTCAGCATGGCATCTTGCATATCACCTATAAACATGCTCATGTTTATATATATATATATATATATATATAGTAATAGTAATTAAAAAATGTGACTCCAGAATATTTTATCACTTCTCCTCACAGATACTGTCAAACATGATTTTGATGATTCCTCTGATAAATAATAGGGTATATGAAGGTCAGCGACATTCTGTAGAGTACATCTACAATTAAGAACCACCAACAAGTATTAGAGCTTGCATAAATGAAAGTTATCTTTGCAATTACTCTGCACTTGCTTATCTCTGATGATATTGGCGCATGGCAGCACAGAATATTGATGAGACAGGATGACATTTGGCTATCCTTGTTTTGTCCTTTTCCCAATAAAAATGTAAAGAGTGTTTACAGTTTGTCCTTAAAGTCCAAAAACTCCTGACACAACAGTATTATATAATTTGATGTTTCTTAGGGACCAGCATGCCACATTTGATTATTTAATTGTAAAAGGGAAAAAAGACACACAAAAAAACAAAACATGCAAAAAAGCTCACATAAAATAAAATGAAATCATTACTGGACTGACATATTGGCCTTCATCTTTATCATCAAGGTGGTTTTCCCCTTTAATCACCCAACAGTTTACTTACAATTCTTATTGGCTGCTATACTTACAATTATGCACACATCATCTCTCTCTTTTTTTCTGGCTCGTAATCCATGTTTGAGGTATTCCAAGCTGCATTGTGATGCACAAATTAAGTAAAAGTATAGCAGCAAAAAAAACCCCAACAACAATCTGTCATGGGACTGCAGAGCACCTGCTGGGACCCAGATGTGCTCTGGCACTTTTTCAACAGGGTGGCTGGTGGAGCCCTCCCTAAGGGACTGTGACAGTGGCTGCAGTGCGTCTGCCTGATCTACACATCTGAGTCCTTCCCTGCTGGTTAACATACAGATGTGCAAAAGCCAGTCTGGAGCACTCAAGCATGTGTCTCAGCTTTGTGAATATAATATACATGTAGGAGGATGAAAATCTGAAGAGCATGGCAAATAGAGAGGGCACATCATCCACACTGCAAGACTTGAGTGCCGGGTTAGACACTGCGTAGCACCTGCCTACTTAATGGGTAATTCTCTATCCAGCTACAGCAGTGTAGAAATGAATGAGCTCACTGACATCACTTCAATCTACTGACCTCAAACACAAAGCTTCTAACGTGAGTCAGTTTCTTTAGAATATACTGTATATACATTTAATACAACATGCAATTCTTATTTTGTGCATTTAAAGATATGAAGACATCATTTTTAGGAATATTATTGGTACGGTGTTAAATGTGAATGATTAGCATCTGAATTTTCCCAAAAACAGCATCTGCTTTTGGACAAAATATACTTGTGTGATATAGCTTTACATATATTGGTTTAATAAATTGTCCTTAATAAATTGTTCTTTTAAGCTATAGTACTAAATCACTCTTCATACCTTGCAGCCAATTACCACAAAGCAGAAACTCTTCTACAGGATGTTGTTTATCGTGTTTATTGCAGACAACATGGGTGTAAGTGAGTCACTGGAGGGGAGATATTTGCAGAACCTTTGCCAGGTCGTAAAATCCTGTGTTTGTCCCCAGAAAGACAGAAGCACAGGAGCAGTAAATGTTTCTGAGGAAAAATGCCTCACTGATTTAATTTTTGTTGCTGGTGGATGGTCACTGTTAAGGCTGGCTTTATATAGAGTTTTCATGCATTTGGCTTTATCCATGCAGCCTGATGCATCCTTCGTGGTTCTTCGTGGCACCATATGTGTTGTCTTAATGCATTGCTGGATTTTGTAATGTTTGAAAAACTAATTGAAATGTGCAATTTGATGTTTTGTATGGTTTACACAGGCATCTGCTCCACTCTTTGTTCAATTGGCGATTAAATATAGGCCTCGAGGGAATGGATTTGTCAAAGGCAAGTTCCCTTTGATGTACCAGATTCATAACACAAAATTCTCAATTATAAACTTTTACCAGATGGAAGATTTGAGTGTCTTGTCTCTTCATTTCATTGGCAGAGAAATGTGATCCTTGTAGGTGGAGGCATTAGACACAACAAACCTGAAAATCACTCATCCCTTATCCCATGGGCAGACTGGCAATAAAACGCACCTGTTATTGACCCGTGGCTGACCTGACGAGAGCAGAGTAGAACGGAAAATGAGGCAAACGCATGCAAAAGCACAAACGACAAAACAGATCTGCCAGAGTGCCATCCCTTACTATTTGTGATCAAGAAAAGCTTATAGCCAGTCAATTCTTAACTGTGGAGAAGAATGATACACAGCCAGTCACATGAAGGCAAATGGCCTCAAAGCTTCAAAACAATCAACCGAGTGCTGTCATCTGTCGAGTATCTTGCCAGCAGCCACCCACAGGCTCAGCCTGTGTAAAACAGACATTTGCCCAGGAGCCTTTTTCTTGTTTGTTTGTTGTTGTTTTTTTAATCCTTTTTTTCTTTATTTTTCTTTCTTTCTTTTTATAATTTATTTGATTTCATTTATTTTATTTGTATCACTACCTTCACACCTGGTATCTTGCTGCAGGTTCTGAAGGTATCTGCTTTTGTTAGAAACCAGGGCAAGGTCAGCCCAATGAAGATGACCTTTAAAATCTGTGATGTCTGGTTACGGTTTTCCTGCCTTTTGCATCTCGCAAAGGGGTTGAAGTGTCACAAGCACACAATAAATAAGAAGTATAAACTGAGTTGCATATACAAGAAAACAGGAGTCCAAAAGTGTTCCTCTGACTATAAGAACTGTCACATCTTTGCTAGCACTCTACTTAATGTGGCACAGGCTAGCTTTCTTTCTCTCTCAGTGTACGTAAGCCAAACAATAATACATTTGCAAAGCAGTTCAAACAGTAGAGTACAAGGTCGGTGACATATACGTATCTTCACTATTTACAACTGTTTCACAACTATAACTCATTCACTTCACATATACATTAAGTAGATGCTTCCAAGATTTGATATGAAGTCCAATGAATATTCAAATATCATGGCTTGAATAGGCCAAGGGTTCTCAACCTTTTGTAACTTATGGCCCATTTCTGAGGACCATCTTCCCAAATAAATGACAAATAAATAATAATGTGACCAAAAAATGAAAAAATAAATAAATAAATACTTGGCTGTGACAAGATTTCACCACATTGTACACACCGTGCCTTCAGGCATCACTCTCCACACGCTCTGGAGCTTTAACTGCTGCAGGGTTGTCTCCCACATCACGTTTTCGTTTCAAAAACCATTTTGTGCCACTGCGTTTGAGGAAATGGGAGCTAGTAATAGAAGACGTTAGCTAGTAGTGGCAGAGCACGCTTGACTAGTGATTTTTAAATGTAACTGGCCATTGAATTTATGACTTTTTTTTTAAATTTATGTGAATTAATGTGAGCGCTTTCAGATATAAAAATAACTATCTTTTGCAAGATACGAAAAATAGTAATAAGAAGAATCATATAACTATTTGGCTGTACCACTGCCTCTGCAGCCTACTAGAGGATGATCTGAGGCCCAGAATAAAAACACACAGTATGTTTTTACCACACTTGCCAACCCTCTTGATTTTCTCCCGTTTTTCATTGCCCTCTCCCGGTGTCCTCCCGGCGTCACATTTCTTCCGCATTCCTCCCAATTTATGAAATTTTCACACCATTTTTTTTTTTTTTTTTTTTGCAGCGTATTTAAGCCCTTCGACTCTTAAAGTTTCCACCCGGACAACTATACGGCTACACCAAATGACGTTTCTTTGCATGCCAAGTTAATAAATGAAATTAATATACTGTACACAGAATATACTAAGTAAAATAAAGAGTATTTAACATAAAAATGCTGTTGCAGTGTACTTATTATTGAGAAATTTTTATTCTTTGAAATGCAGGACACAAGGTCTGTGAAAAAAAAATTGTTCGGTGGAGGACCACCCTTTGCTTGAATGCAAATTGACCTACAATGTCAACAATTTTCTACTTTTTACCTGACTTTCTATGTAACGTTACTGTTGACAACCATGTCTAGGGAATCTGGAAGAACATGTGCAGTTCACAGCTGCTCCAATAGTAGTGGCAACACCTCAACTTTGTAAAGTAGTCCTACGGTATGACTGCAAACTAACTGTATGGCCAACACTGCAACACTCTGTTGGCCATACAGTCACAGTTCACATCTACAACTTTACTCTTCCTCTGCAGAGTTAATTCGACAATATGATAGCTGTGATAACTGTGAGTATCGGACAGGTCCTTTAAGAAAGGTCATTATTTGGTAGAGTACACAATATTTGACCAACCCATCCAGAGCTCAGGTAAATTTGACCCTCAATGAGTCACCTGTAGTTGGCATTTCGTTGCTCATCACATGTCAGACGATTAATGAAGTAGTCTTGAATACCTATAAAAAGAACATGAGTTTGTATTGTATTTGTAACATTGTTAAATTTTTTATTAACGTTAACCTCAACATTCTGTAATGATTCAATGCAGCTGTTGATTGATTATGCTAACTTTAGCGAGCTAGTACAGTAACATTACTATATTACACAGTAGGCCTACATCATCACTTGACGTGTGGTGGATTAAGTGGTGCATTTTTTTCTCTACTTTACCATTCTATATTCTGGCTATTGTCCTAACTGATGTTTAACGTGTACAATTTGATTAATGTTAAAATCACCATCCTTATAAGATACTTTCATCAGTAACTGGGAGCCACTGCCTAACGTCCTCAATACAACTACCCATGCCGGTGTCACTGTCAGAAGGCAGCAGAGTCACTACGACTTGTCACCACAGTAATGACGGTGCCACTAGATGGCAGGACACACAAATCGGTCGTCAGATTGATCTATAATTTCTAGGAGAGCAGGTGAGTGTTGGAGAAACACTGGTTTTTAACATGAATATGGTTAAATGAAAATGGATAACAGTAACTTACCGTGCATGTGATAGACTTCCTTTTTTTGCTCAGAAGCTCATCTTTGTGCTGTTCTTGTTGTTCATATCTCTTTCAGAATTTTTGTAATCCCGACTACACGACACATGTTGTGTTGTTTTAATTGAGAGCCCCCTAATGACAGAAATTACATAATGTGTGTTTAAGAAAAGATTCTCATACTTTAGCTCACATGTCTCTCCATGCTGTTCATGAACACATAGCTTGAATGTCTTTACTATCTACCATGTCTTCTCATTTTATTATTTTCACATTTTTCTTTGTTTGCTGACTTGAGTTTTTTCCCGTCAGTTTTCTTCAGTTCTGTTTTACAGAATTGCTCAAGTAAAAGTGCACTGAAACATGTACTGTAAGCTCATGCTTAATGTTTAACAAAAGGGGAACAATTACCCTTCAGCTAAAGTGCAAGTCGTTTTAATGGGATTATCAAACCAAGGTTTGAGAATTATCCATGTTTAATCAGAGCATCTCAGGTTTATTTAATTTAGGTGGATAAATAGCCAGAGGTTGTTTTTTTTTTTTTTATGTTTCTGGGTAATTGTCTCACTCTGTCATAACTAAAAAATTACTGAAGGTTGTTTTTCAGAGCTTCCAAAATGAACTAAATAAATGTTTTACTGATCTGCTATCCTCATCGGTAGAACACTTCAGCAGGTTTCTCAAGGTTGAGAACAGTAAAAAAAAAAAAAAAATGGGACTGTGAATTGAATTGAATAAATTCTTAATCATCAATCAGGAGGCCACCCGCCTTGTCTCTGGTGTCAAAGTAAGACAGTTTATACAGCTATCCAGCCACCACAGCCTCCTCCCTAATGACATTTTCATCATGTTCTTCTGAAAAAAGAATTTTATTTGAAAAAAAAAAGACTCTACAGGTGTTTTAGGCTACTTAAAGTGTCTGTCAGTGTTTCTTTGACTGCTGTTCTTTGACACATCATAAAAAAAATATGCCCCTGACCTCACTATACACTTCAACTCATTTCACCACTTATTTCTGCCCTGGTGACACTTCTCATCTTGTTGGGGATGTATGTGCTCACATGAGCAATAATAACAGTAATAAGGGTGCCTTGGTTTCTGTGACTGGTGTTAATTATGTGTTGTCTTGTACTTCAAGAGCCAGACAGAGCTCAAGTTTTAGTGGATAGTATTTAACAGATGTATTGCTGGCTTATGGTACTACAAGACCAAACATGCACATGTGTGACTGTAGCTTTTTTTTCTTGTAACAAGCAAACAAGAAGCATCACCTTATTTATGAATGTATAGGCATCTGTTTTTAAAGGCATCACTATTGTTGCACTTTTGTATGTTGTATATAACTTAAGCTATAGCTCAATTGGATAGTGTCTAACAATAACTTAATGGAAGGGAAGGAAAAGGAAAACAATATTTTTTTGATACTGGAATCTAACAATTGGAAGTGGATTATGGAAACCTCTGCCCAAACAATGTCCTCATTCATGCTGGAGTCTTCTCTTAAAAGATCAAAATCTATTTCAGGAAACATTTTTTTCTTAATTTAATCCCTAAAATGCCATTCATCACAGGGCTTATACATAGACACATATCAACAAGAGCACCTGAGCTGCATAGGAGGAACCCCACACCTTTAACATGAAAATTCAATGTGGACAGTAACAAGGCCGAGCCTGAGCCTAGGAATTTTAGGATTTTTCAATATTATTGGAGTGCCACCCTCATAAGAAAAACAAAGGCAAATGATTCATAGCTCTCATTTGATATGATACTATTTGGTTACATTTGTTATCAGAGCAGACGGTTATTTTCTTTGCACAAATTGGTTGTAATTTTAATGATCTGTTGTGTTTCAGGTGAACACGTACTTTGAAAATAATTAATGCTACAGAATGATGCACCTTGCTCACATCCATGGGAAACGAGTGGATGAACTACATGGCAATTTTGGAAATGTGCTTTCATAATGATGACAAGACCAGCAAACAGTATGCCTTTACTATATCTAAAAAATGCCATGTTCTCACCCCAAACCAATTGAATGCAGCAGCTTGGTCGGTGGCCCTAAAAGATTCAAACTATGATGCTCTAGTATCAGTTTTGAACCTGCATGACTCTGTGGTCAAATTAGCAATAATAAATATGCAGTGTTTGCTTAGACTTTCAAAATAAAGCTTGCTGACAAACATTTCACACATTATGGCATATTAAGACTTTTGGACTGTTATTAACTTCATGAAACTTTCACACATTGGTTAGGTTTAGGCACAACGATTACTTGGTTTAGTTTAGTTAATATCAAATAAGTAGAGAACGGGCTGAAAATGAAAACGTGTACTTGGCTTGTTCGTAATACGACAAATAATAAATAATAATAGTGTTAGTTGTTACTGTTATTTTACAAAAAACGCACAAACACAACAATAAAATACATAATAAGGTATGTAACAGGCAGGCATAAGAAATAATAGATGAATAAAACATAAAACAATGGGTCATTAAAAATCATAAAAAATAAAACAGTCAAAAAAGTATAAAATACGCAATGTTCTTGGGCTAAACAAATGACCTGAATCCAAGAGACCTAAGAGAAGTTACAGTATACAAAATTAACTTTTTAGTTTATCTGCCAATAGCTGGTAAAGCAGAAATCCCGTGCCAGGAATACTGGCCAAAATTATTCTGTGTTCATTTAATATCTGAATATTTGTTATTCCTAATGTAGCCCAATACAAGTCAGTATAACTGAGACCTTCAAACACTCCTTTCTTAGTTCACAGCCAAACCGGAAGCTGACTTTCATTGACTTTTCTTTTCTTCCAGACATATTTTAAATGCATTTTGTTTCAGACCCTGCCCAATTAATTACCCTCCAATTATTTTAATGGTTCTGTTAAACACTTTGAAGGCCATGTACATACATACATCGACATTTGCACATTTTATATTTACAAACAGCCTGGAGTTTGCAGTGTCCAATTTCCTGCATCTGTTTGGAAAAATGAACAATGAAAACAGTTCCGAAGAGCTCAACACTTATTGTTATCCATAAATATTTCATAATGCTTGTTTTGACTGTATGAAGTTGGATTCTTCTCCTCTCACTAATTGGACTTCAGTGAGGCAGTGACTAGAATCAGGTTTAGAGGGGAGTTGTCAAAATCTTTGATATGATGGCTCAAAGTCAGCTAACCATACAGCTGAAGTGTGCTTTAATAGGGTCTCCTTGAAGTCTATTACAAGAAAAAAAAAGCGTTGATTTCCTTTCTGTTTGAAATGACAAACTTACTGTTATTTTTTTAAATACTGTCTGTATATGACTAAAAGCGAGGCAAGAAAATAAGATGTTGTAAAGTAGTATTATATTAAGACATTGTGTCATTTGACTCAGAATTATACTGTATTGAGTGTCAAAAAAAACTTTGGGGTATGCATCAAAAATGTATAATTACAGACCATGGATGATATTTCATCAAATCAGTATGTCATAGATAATGTGGGCAGGCATCTTTGTACGTATAATTTTCAGCACTAGCACCATCATGGCCTTAATCCCAGTAAAGCAAATGTGAAGAGTAAACAAGCTGTAGAATACATCATTTCTATATAATGCGAGAAAAATAGACTTTTAAAGGAAAGAAAGAAATAAAGTTTTAAAAACACAGTGCTTTCATCCTTCTTTGAGCAACAACATTTCATATAAAAAGCCTAGCACTCCTGCCATTATACACAAGCAAGAATTCTTCAAATGGACCGAGAAGCTAAAACTATGGTTCTTGCTGCCATTTTAATGGCAAATTTATTTGGAACTTTACCCAACAACCACAGAGAGAAGAAAGCACATAAAAGCGAAAGCTGCTTTGTTTCACAGTCTGCTGCTCTCGTGGGTTTACCGAGACATACAGTCACTGTTTTGTCTGCTGGAATCTTCTGTGTGGGCCCCCATCATTATAGCTGACGTGATATAAAACAAGCGAAAGGATTTGTACTAGTTTTTATATAGTGCGTGGAAAATGTAAGATTAACAGACATGACTGATGGCAGGGACCCCATGTTCATAATTGCTGTTTGCTGAGAGCAGTCCGTGTGAATACATACAAACAGTACTGTTTGTTGGAGATCAGAATATACTGTATCATCCTGTAAGACAGACTCGCTTGTGAAATCTTGTATCTGCAGTCTGAGCTGGGCGATCGCCTCACTAAATGGATTGCTTTCAATATTTTAGAACTAGAAAAGCTAGTGAGAGAATAATACTGCCAGAAAGAACATTTTTATTTTATTTTATTTTTTCCTCAAATGCAGTTTGCATTATCGCTTGCCTCAGAATAAACCTTGGTACCACACCTGACCTTAACTCCAACTTTTCACTTACAAATTAAATTGAAATATATTAGACGGTATGGGGAATATGACCACTGGATCCGGTGTGTCTTATAATGCTTAGGATAAAATGTCAATGGGCATTAGCTAATTTCATCAGTGATGCTTTTTATTAAATTCTTTTAAAAGCCATTCCGGATTCCTTGCCAAAAATGTCATATTAATTTAGGGCTGGAGACCTTGAAAGAAGGATAACCCAATTTGTACATTAATATGGTAAGTCTGTTGTACATTTTGAGGGAATTAAAAGCATATGCAGCAAAACATTGCCTCTGATACAGACATACTCAATTGCAGGGTGATGTTTTCAAAGTCAATAGACACGCAAATATTTTATTTTACAGCATTTATTTGAAATTGAACAATGTATAATAAAATGCATTGGTTGTCTTTGTTTGGTAATAAAACAGTGTGTTCCCTTAGGAAATTGGCTTTAATGTTGGCTATACTGGACTGCAGAACATGACGTAAGTGCCTGTGTGTTTTTGCAACCCCGTTGATCGCATGACTTTATAATTACTACCTGTTGGCACCGTGTTGTTAGTCCTTGAATTGTCGGTTTTCAAGATGTAAGGTCAGAACGTGCAACCCAGTTGGGTTGCATTGGCTCACCGACACTGCAGGAAATCCTTGGCATCAATCAAATGCCCTACACAATTTAGAAGAAGCTTATGGTGTCTTGTGTGTGCAAACTCTTTCACATTGCTAGAGGTTCTGTCATGGTTTCATGTTTAGTTGGTCATTTCCTTGTGTTGAGTTTAGGTTATTTCTCAGTGATTTATTGTCTCATACTTTGAGTTTCTTGTTTCCTGTTGTATTTTGTAGTCCTTTCCTTGCATATTTTGCCCTGATTGGTTTAATCTGTGTCTTGTTAGTTTTCCCTCCTTTGTGATTGTCTGCCCCGCCCTGATTGGTTTCACCTGCATCTTGTTAGTCTTCCCTTCCTCGTGTATTTAAGGCAGTCAGTTCATTGTGTATGTCATGTCGGCTAGTCCTCTCTGTGTCTGCCTGTCTTGTTCCCCGTGCCTGTTTTTGACCCTGTTTAGTTTTTGGATTTACTTAGTATTTGGTTTTTGTTCTTTACCTGTGATGGACCATTTAGTTACCCGTTTAATAAATCAGTTTATTTAAACTGCTTTGCCTCTGGTCTCTGCATTTGGGTCCAAAACCTCTGTTCTTAGTGTTTCCTGCTCAAGCCGTGACAGGTTCCAATTAAAAAGATAGAGAAAGAGAGAAATGGAAATACTTTATCTTGTTCCTACGCATGTCTTCAGCTCTTGTCTGTTTGCATGGTTTCCAGTGGTAACATGTGCCTTGCCTGTTTCCGCTGCCTAAACTTATACACCAAGGGCCGTATTACAGAAACTTCCTATCTTAAGTCTTAAGTTAAGATAGGAGTAATCTAAGATAGGATTTTTCACAATTTGGTATTACAGAAGCAAAGGGATCCTATCTTATCTCATCCTATCTTATCTGAGGTAAGGGAATCCTAAATAGTCAATCGAACATCGCTTATCGACTTTAATGTCTGTTACCTAGCAACCGACGCTACTTTTTTCATCTCACCTCATTGCAACAAACAGAAACACATTGAAACATGGCATTTCACTTTAAGACAAATGAGTTAGAGGTCGCCTCTTAGAAACTGTATGTAACTGACAGCCCCTCAGGTAAATTGCGTGACATAGCAGGCTGAGATATTTTTTGACATGTCAGCCGGCAAAGACAAGTTTTTTGCTTTGCATATTATTAAGAAGGAAATTTTGATTGCACAATGCAATTGGTATAGAATAATGACACCATTGGTGTTTAGACTGATGCTCTATTAAATCATTTTTCTCTTTTCAATTTTGTCTGCCACTGGGCATAAAATGTTCTGGGAAAATGAAGATTTCTATCTGATTTCATGTCTCCATTATAGACTAAATCACCTTTTTTTTTTTTCCTGTGTTGTTTGTAGTGACTACTTCTGAGGAAAAAGAAAAGCTATCTGATGGTTTTTGAGACAGCAGTGGTGGAGGTGTTTGTTTCCACTAATCTGTTTCCACTTTAACTGGCAGCAATGAGCATGTTGGCCTAACTTACTGTAGATGAAATCATAGTATTTTTTACTATGTAGTTCACATAACATTATGTAATTATTTACAAATATAACGGTAATTGTTTGATGGCAAAGGCTGAAATGTAACATTTGGACTTAATATAAATTAATTAAATTACTGCATCCTTATATATTTAAGTTATATAGACTTTCCACAATGCTCTGAACAAAACAGTGAAGTAAAGCAGATAGCAAGTTTTGTATATTACCAACAGAACAACGTTGACCATAAATTACAATGATGTTCTGACTTCCCTGTAGGCTTGTAGTCCTGCTGTGAAACTGTGCCATTGTAATCTCAGTATACTGTAGGCTACACTGTGTTGATGAATAGGGGTTGAATGGCATGAATAGATCACTGGCAAAAGTTATGATCTGTCAAAGTCAAAGAAGCTTGTATTAGATAGTGTAGTATATATTACAGAAAATCAGTAGGTAGTAGTGTGCCGTTAAAAAACAACAACAATTGCATTGGAAAGTGCAGGAACTGTATTGCAGGACATGTGTACACAGGAGGAAATTTGTGCCTGGGTTTGTGTGATATGTGTTGTTACCTACCAAACTCGGACTACAGTTTAATTAATGCAAATTGATACTGGCATACAAGTGCACCAACAGGGAAGAGGGTGCATCTTCCCTCAAAATTGTTGATGACTTTATTGCCACAAGGGAGAAACAATTGCTTGACAGCCGGATTGTGACTTTTAATTTAAAAGAACTGCCAGTAAACAGAGAAGGCTGCATGATCCACCAGTGAAATTATGGACCTTACTGGAGCTGGAGGGTATGAAGAAAGTGACAAAAAGAACAGACAACAGAGGAGTAAAAAAAATAAACAACTTAACTCGTCTTTTCCTGGGGTTGAGAAATTAAAAAAGGAGGGCAATAAAAGAGCTGGTTTCAACAGACAGTCTCCAAAGATTTCTTAAAATGCCTCCAAGCTATGAATAACAGTGACTAGTAATGCCCATTTATATTTTTAGCTGTTTTTCATTGTCTGAAGTTATAAAAAGAAGCATTTTATATTAAAATACAGGGCCTGGCAGCTCGTAGTGTTAAACTTTTCGATAATCTGTGCATGGATGAGAATATGCAACCACAAATTGCTTAATTTGCTCCCTTTAATTAATTATTTATATGAATCATTTGACAGAAATAATCTGTTATTACCTAAATATGGTTAATGGATACTAAATGTAAAGTGAGGCACTGACATTATCTATGACCTGACCAAATGGCCAGCAAAGGGTAAACAAGTGCTGAAATAAACTGTAACTCATATCAATGAAAGACTGCATAGTGTGAGACACCCTCTATGTTGTTTTATATAGGATTTAGATTAAAGTATTTCTATCCTTGTTTGATACAAATTTTAAACACAAATCAAAGCTTGTTGGCATTATATGCATGCTTGCAAAAACATTCAGTGATGTAGACCTCTCACTTTGGTATAATTTAACACACACCAAAATTAAAATTGAAATCCCTTTAAGGCAGAGTCTGCACTGAGTAGTGGTAACACATGGAGGGTCCTCACTATTTCTTTCAAGTTAAAGTAAAAATGAGCTATTCAAGCATGTTCAAACTGATTAAGTCTTTTGTATTTTTTTTTTCTTTTTTCCCACAACAGTGCTTTCTATTCTCTGTCACGACATATTGAGTAATGGCCATCATATCTAAGCGTGAAAAAAAATGTTTTTTTTCCCCAGGTGTTTCAAATACATGGAGTAACATGTTTATACAAATAATTAATTGACCTGAACAGACAACAGTATGACTTAGTTTACAAAGCGAGAAAGTCTCAAGAAAGGTGAAGGTCAGGGTTGACTGGAAGGTCTCACACACACACACACACACACACACACACACACACACACGACTTTCCCCCAGGAGGCTGGAGTACGCATCCCGTTTGAAATCAAACATCACTGCTCATTTCCCAAACCTAACCAAGTAGTTTTTGTGTCTAAACATAACCAAACATCACCAATCTTTACCTTACCTTATCTAATATTTACCTTGCCTGTCATCTAGAGACGTTAAAGCAAAGGGTCAGTGCATCGGCTGCAGAATCCAAATGTACCTTTACCGAAAGGTAAGACATGAGGGGTGCTGACAAACACAGGCTGCAAGGAATGATAAGATCAACAAGAAACAAAACTATTTAATTGCACTGGCTCTGTTGTTATTAAACCAGGTGTATTTCAATTTAATTAAACAAGTTATTTAATAGAGCAAATTGTGTTGTTGTAAGATGCTGTCATTAACATAGATTCATTCAAATTGTTTTTTGTGTGTTCCATATTATATCATTTATGCTGTGCAGCACTGTGTAGGACTGCGACGGTTGCTGACGACACACCACCTGGATATTGTCTAAAAGTCATATCCAGCATGCTTAATGACCTTGTTTAACTGATGGGAGGAGAGGGTGCTCTTATCCTGCCACATTTTCATGATTGTTTTTTTTTCTAATCACTCCTCCGACTGTATCATCTACAGATATTGAGACAGCAGGTCAGTTTTCTGATAGAGTGATAAACCATTAATGAAAAATTGGGCATAGTTCTTCTAAGACGTTCAGTTTAATCCAATCTAACTTGTTATTTACAGCACAAAGTTGTGGATATAATGGGATCATTTTTGATTGTACCTTATCATATCAGAGTCCAAATGGTCTGGCTTGAACCTGATGTAATCATCACTGAGCCTATATGTACTGTACTACTGTCAATCCCATGCACAGTCTATTTCACAAAGGGGTCGTCCTCCAAAAGGCTCTTTAGCTTTGCCTGTAGAGTCTTGTCTGTCTGGAATGCAGCATGTTTCTGTAAATTCATCACCTGCAGTAGTGGAAAGATTTGGAGGCTGAAGATCTTATGGCATAGCGATGACGACTGTTCCCTGCCTCTCCACAAGCTGTGCTTGCTGCCAACACCCAACTGTCTCTCCAGTTGCCTTCAGAAGATGATAACCTTGAAGTAGGTTGCAAAGCACCCTTCCTCTCCTGTACCCAGTGAAGATTTCAGAGAGTTTTCCCAACTGGCCTTGCAAAAAGACTTATCTTGGTGTGGTGTGAACCCAGTAACCCAGTATTTTTCAGGTAACACCAAAGATGTTGTCCCTAGAAGGCAAAATGGAAGAGGCCTGTTTCAAAGTAAATGGAAGTTATATAACCGGTACCACTCCGTGTTAGTAGGTCCAAGCTGATTAGCCTACAAGTACCTGCAAATATCTGTGTCAGTGACAAGAACCAGTGGGTTGGCTTAAGCCACTATTCCACCAAAGTGCTTTCAATATTGGTAACCGTACGTAACCCATAATTAAAGTACCTAAACCCTACATCTATTTAATGTTTCCATCACAGATGGTGCTCTTGTGTAGGTGGAGTGGTTGCCAGGGCTTCGGGGGTAACCACTTTCACTTTTTCAGCAGTTGGGAAACAACAGAAGAGACTTTTCTTGGTCGTGAGAGGCTGCAGCATCAATTATCTGACACTCTGCGTATAGCATACTGTAGGCTTCATTACTGCCAGATCAGAAAAAACATACAAACTGCTAAAGTTTTTCTCTGCTCCGTTTGTATTCATGATCACTTTTCTGCTGCTCGCCCTCTCTCTCTCTCATTCTTTCTCTCTCTCACTCGGACTACGGCACACTACCCACACAAACATTTTGTGTGTGTTTTTTTGAAGTTGTTTAACAAGGAGACAAGCTTCATTTGAGAAAAGGCTGCAGGTAGCAAGAATGAAGACTGCTAAAAGTACAGGAGAGTTGGGAAATCCTAAGGACGATGAGAAGACTCCGGTTGCTTGACTGACCAATTAGTCATCTGCCATGTTTTAACTGCACCGTTTAGTATCGGATCAGTGTGCTCAATACCTCAGAGGGGTGACGAAAAAACAGGATGGTTTTATTGTGACCATCCACAACTTTTGGTAATGGAAATACAAAAAAAACAAGCGCTCTAATGCGTAACGAACTTAACTGATCTGGACTGCTCAGTAAAGAGACTCCAAAGATCCTGCCAGAGGGTTCTATCTGTGCTCATGCAGGGCGAAAGTTACAGTCTTAAGCTATATAGTTACAAGAATGGTGAACATTTTTTAAACTACAGTTAACAGGAAAGAAATCTGAAGTTTGCAAGGCCACAGAAAGCATGTATACTTTTCTCCTAGATTTTTTCCCCCCGCTTTGTTTCATTATGTGTCAATCTTGACTGTCTCCACTGAAGCGGAAGCAGTCAATATCACCCTGTTCTGTACCGTGTGAAGGGTGAACTCTAATCGAAGACTGCATCGGGTGCATTGGCCCTCTCAGGGATGGCTCATCCTCCAAATAAGATGTGTTGAAGCAGAAAGTATGAGAACCTTGATTGCCTTTAAATTACTTGACACTCACCATGCTTAATATAAAATGTTTAGGCTCTAAAACATGAGAGAATTTATTCACAATGATTTCAGTTTCATTTGCGACTGCCAGGTAATTGTCTAGTCAAACATTTTGCAACAACAATTAAGGTTGTTTCATCCCAATAACATATAAAACCCATAAGTCTCAACATGAAGCTTTACTTAAACTTGCAATCCTAACAGTAGGCTACCGAATAGTTAATAATTACGTTAAGTCAAAACCTTAAGGCGAAGAGTTGTGATCCTCCCTCTGTGGTCCACGCACACTCTACACACAGTGTTGCAGTGTCGAATGCCTTGTTCAGTGGGGTGAATGTCGGGGACATATGCACGGCGGCGGCGTGGTCTGCGACCTGTCCGTTCATATGGACATGTCGGGCTCCTTCTCAGGGTCTATGTTCGTGGGGGTGACACAGGACTGGATGAAAGCAATGGTTGGGTCTCAGTTCTCACTGCACCTGACCCTCTTATTTCTGTGCATTCTGTGGACGACACGGGTCTACCGCAGTTGACTGTGTGTGGGTGGAGTTGACACCTGGTGGGTTTGGCCGGGACTACCTAGGTACAGTTTCCTGGACCGGGTCAGCTGTCACTACTGTGCCGCTTGCTGAGGAGCAGAAGTTGATGGCAGTTTTACGGCCTTATGTACAGTACATTGGGACTCCCCCGTAATTGAGTAGGCTCATCCCGAGTGGCCAGCGATGTTCATGTAAATTTCAGTGGGCGAATGCGTGATGGTGATTGGAGGACAGCATTACCTATAGAGTCCAGTAAAGGGCTCAGTCTGTGCTTATAGAACAAAAGTTACAGTATTGTAACTATTATTAAATGACTTAACATCATTAATTTATAAAGTATTCAGTATGAGGAAACAAAGCTGTCACCAACTGCCTTTCCCAGTAAGACAGCATACTGTAGCACAGCTACAATGGCATACCCATTAGACTACATTGTTGAATGTAATAACCAAATAATGGTTGCTGCTGGTGGTAATAGTGCCTTAAGGTTATAGCTGTCAGTGATCATCTTCAGCAATGAGAATTACAGGCTAAGCCCTCCCCACACCCAGCCTCTAGGACCCATAAAGGCCACCCTGCGCTTTTGTTCAGGCAATCAAGATATGCACGGACATTAGTTTCAAAAGCCAAATGGTGCAATTCAACTCTGACCTGCCTTCAGCATAAAATGAATTGAGACTGAATTATTCTCCCCCAGTTACTTTCCTATGCAGCGCCATCACAAGGAGCAGTCGCTCTAATTTCCTTTGACAAATCGTTAAAGAGCCCCGGCACTAATGTGTCAATTCATCTCCACTCAGGCTACTTTACTAGAGTGCAGTCCCCACACACACGCACGCACGCACGCACGCACACAGGCTATTTAAACAAAACATGAACTCCAACACAATATACTGTTTTATTAACTCAATATATAGTACAATATTTCTTTACATATTTGCTTTTGTCTGTAAAATATTGGCCATGGTCGCAATATTGCTTCACTCCTTGAACTGTCAATATATATATATATATATATATATATATATATATATAAAATGCCATATATGTTGTATATGTCATTTTGTGCCTTTAGAAATATATATATTGCTCTGGGATTATGTTGTGTGACATACAAACTCAGTGAGTTGTTCAGCATATGTGGTCAAAATCTTGTCCTTCATGTTTTCCTCTGTCAGCTACAGTCGGTTGAAAGAAACCTTAATTTTCCCAGAATGCACTAGATTGCACTAAAATGTACCCCTCTGTGCAATAGACAAAGCATTACTCTGTATAATATAAGGGCACTGCCCTTTTCATGCATCATCGAGTTAATTGTGTATTTGACAAAACAGGTTCACTTCTGAAACTTTAAAAGAAAAACATCACATTGACACTTTTAACAGAATTTTTGAGAAAGAGCTTGTTTTTCTTCTCTAAAATTGTGTGTAGAACTACATTTGAGCAAATAATGAATAAAGTCCTACCCCTGCTGAGACCTGCTAGACTCATTATGTTCAGATTTATTTGCTGTAGAAAGCCAGGCAAAACTTAGAAAATCACTATTTCAGAGACTTACTAAGTGATAAATTATAAATAAATATAAATTATTATATATATATTATTTATTACTAATAAAACTAATAAAAGCCATTTTTACACAGATATAGCACAATACTGCCTAAACAAAAACCCCTCTCTATGCCGCCTTTGTTTGTTTTTTTCACACTGAACAAATCATTGGTGGCGTAAGGCCGCACCAGTGTGTGATTTTGGCCCAGTTCAGGCCCAGTTCAAATGAAGTCAAATATTGTCTTGTAATTGGCTGCTTCTTGCTTTTTTGGAATCACTTTGATGATTTCAATTTATTATAACTTTACAGTAATTTAGAGAAATGTACAGTATCTTGGTGGCGTTTATTATTATTATTATTATTATTATTATTATTATTATTATTATTTCTGCACCCTTGTTATTTTTATGTTTTGTGTTTCCTGTGACTGTAGAGTTTATATTATTATTATTATTATTATTATTATTATTATTATTATTATTAAGAAGAAGAAGAAGAAGCAAATGTTCAGGCAGGCCTGTCAAGCTTTTCCAAAACCCAAAACATGAGAACATAAGTGGACAAAACAAGGTGACTATCTGCTCTAAAGTAAGCTGCACATTCACATTCACACATCATTTACAACACAATTGTGAATACATGCAGGTGAGCCCAAGAGGAATGAATGAATGAATTGTGTGTAGTGTAATATTGTTTCTGATACCTACAGTGTTACAGTTTTATCACTTGTTTTGAAGTGATTTTCTTTTCCTTTTGGAAACACTGTCGTTTGCTGACATTCTAAATGCTCTGCTGTCTATTGGTTTTCATATACACCAATTTTCCTGGTGATGAAAAAGCACATGAGCATAAAATAACATTTGTTCCAATTTTTCTGTTAGTGTTTTACATAATCCCCCTTTGGTTTAGACAAAAAGTCTAAGTGATTATTATGTATAATAAATATGCACGGCATAAAAATTCTTAAGAACACATAACATCGGTATATAGTGACATCTCTTTCAGAAGAAACCTTTCAACATCTTGGTGTGAAGTTTCTTTGTTCAGTAAAGCAGGCATACTCAGCATGCCTCACCTGTTGTACACATGCAGTGGATTTGTGGTATGCCCCTAATCTTTTTGTAATTGTGGGAGTGGGAAGAGTGATCTTCCCTTTGTGTCTGTTCTCAGTCTAATGCTGCTAAGACTATTAGGATTGAACCATGGTAAAAGCTTCGGGAAGTCTTTTGTTGAGGAGATGTTGGTGCATAAGCGATAACACGATTGAGTTGCCTTCATGGTCAACAACAAAGTTTTGGATAATCCACTGACAGGGTAAAGGCAATGTGCTGTGGCATCGCCAGGAAGGGCACAAAGCTCATCTTACTTGCTTCAGCTGATTCCAAAATTAAAACCTGACTCCAGCCTTAACTTAAACTGAGTGAATAAAATATACAGTAAGTAGACACTGATGACTCAATTACCACTAATCCCTTCATGAAAATGCTCTTTGCTATCAGAAATTCCAGACACAGACTTGTCTTTCCTAAAGAGGTTCACCCGAAGACAACAAGATACAGAGACAATATATTACAATATGAATCAAAGCATGACAACCAACTAACTCCATTTTTCAGTTCTGCTCAGCAAGAATGGATATCTAAATGAGTAAGGACAGAGCTATAAGGAGTACTAAGATAAGATATATTTATTGTCACTGTACAAGTACAACGAAATGTTGTTGCCTATATACAAAATATTTAAAACTATACAGTATAAGGTAGGTAAGTTGCAATATATAAAAATAGAATATACAAAAAAATATATATAGAAAAACATAGAAATGTAAACACTACCTACATATACACAGTTATATAAATATACAGAGTAATAAAAAAGTGTCCATGCAGAGTGCAGGTCCAGTAGAGGTAAAACCTAAAAACTGACAGCACTGGGATAAAAACTGTTCTTCATCATATTATACTCAAGTAAAAGTACGGTTACTTTACACAAATTTTACGCAAGTACAAGTAAAAGTACTAGAATGAAACTGTACTTGATAAAATGTACTCTGAGTAAACGTTAGAAAAGAAGACAAAACTGAGACAATAAACACATGAGCACGAAATAAAACCATCTGTGGACACGGCGGTAGGTGCAAAAGGCAATAATGTACAGAAATGGAATAACTGCCATCGTGCTGGAAAGCGCACTGCACAGTTTTACACACCGCACAGCACGCACACACAACACTATGTTACTAGCTGATGTACTCACCTGTCTCAACATCAGTCTGTGAGCCTTGTCCACCCGCAACCTGCTCTTGTTTCAACTTCTTTGCTTGACCACCAGGTGCTGCAGCACAGATGCATGAGAGTGATCTTCCTAAGTTTGGCTAGCGAGCCGGCTAACTGAGCGACCTAACTTTTTCATTAGATTAGCTGCCTGATCCATGGACAAATCTCCCAATCAAGAAAAATGAACTGGATGATCATAATGGATTATCAGGGTTTCAGAGTGAATATTGTCTTCAAGAGAGCAGGTAGGCTAAAAGTGTCTGTGTATAAATCGCTTGTGGATAGCTAGTGGGCTAGTGGCTTTTTAACTGGGCGTAACGCTGTCATTACTGAACTAGCCGTCCTTATTTTGATTGATGCCTTCCATATTCTCTGGGCATTTGTGTTTCAATGCGAGTTCAACCATTATTTTGCCACGGGATTGTGTCATGTTGATTCTTTCTGGTAGCTGTTTGGCTTGTTGGTTGTGTGTGAGGGATTGTTATGTTGCAGTGATCAGGATAAGATTACCAAGGCAGACCGCAGTATCTGTCAATCAAACCGCGGAAAAAAAGCCAAAGTGCAGTAACTGCACAAATTTGGCACTCTGTTTTCTCAGAAACTGAACATGATTGAATAATACCTTATCACAAGATAAAACAGGTGTCACAAAGAACTGTGGATGTATTGAACCGCGTCTTCTGCTTCATAGTATAACTAACCTGAATTCTTTCTAAGTTATTGGTACTTTTCTGAAGTAAATATTCCTTCCTTGGGTGTAATCCTCAGAGTGGTGTTGCCAGATTATCTTTATTATACTGGTTAATGTTTGCCATCCCTAACCCCGGTTGCCACATACATTTTGACAAAACTTCCACTGAGCAAAGCCATGCTGTCAAGTAGAGATGTGTAAAATATCCAGACAAAGCAATCCCAGATATACTGTTACAAATTGTGTACAGAGGTAGTCAGAAAACAAACACACTACATCACAGTTGTTCTTTGTCATGCTTCATGTCTTCAGTTGGCTATTTCTACTGTCAGTCTGTGGCAAATTGTTAGTGTAACGTGCTTCTGACAGCAGCACTTCACACATTTCCTTCTCCCAGATGACCCATGCCGAATTCTATTTTTAAGTACAGAGGATTTGAGACAGCATACTTCTGCAAAAGATTCATATGTAGCAACAAGGGCTTAGGAAAGCTACAGTGCAAGTATTTGGATGGTAGTAAAGTGTGCATGCAGTGTGCAGCCTATGACAACGTCTCCAATCTCTTTGACAATGTTTATATGATATGATTGTAACTTATAGATATTTTGTCCAAAACATTGACATGATAGTAAGACTGTAGCGGACTGTAACAATCGATTTAAGGATAAAGCTGAGCAGATCTAGAAAATAGGTCAATCATGTGCTTGATTGCCCATCCCACCCTGAATTGCACAATTGTTGGGCCAACCGAACCCTACCACTCCATCATGTAGTGAACTCTGTTTGGAGTCACACTCGCAAATGAATGAAGCACCCTCAATTAAGGTGTAGGGCAGCAAAGAGCTTCAGGACAAACTTCCCTTTTTCCAGCGGGATAGCAATTGTCGCATCTTTTTCGCAACCATGGTTTCATATCAGCATATATGCTTTTTTGGAAAACATCTCGTTTTTCTCTCTGTATTTTTAAAAGCTGCTTTTGAAATAGTCCCTGTAAATATACAACACGTTACATTTGAATGTACACATCTGCCATTTTCGAGACAACAGAGGGGTATATTTCATTTTAAATACAATGTAATCTATTAGTCTGCGTGACAATATTTGAACAGTACAGAGATGCGTATTTGCATGGAACTTTTATATGGAGCGTCTTCCACGTTAACCACAACACAGCGTTGCACGTGGTCAGTGTGTCAGCATAGGTGCAGACTTGCTGTGGGAGAGTGTTATAAGCCACTTCCACTCCAGGGTAATTGGTTTGGGATGGCACTTAATGTGGCAGACCATCCGCGAGTACGCACAAATGGAGTGGAACTGGGTAGGGAGAGGGTGTAGTGCGTAGTTTGAGAAAGGCCCAGCTGTCATTCATCACTTTGCCAGCATCTGTGGCAAGTGGCTCTTGGGAGGCCATAACATGCTCTGATGGCAAAGGCCAGCATAAAGAAGAATGAATAAAAATCCTGGTATTCAACCATGGCTTTGATTAAATCTTGTCTGCAATAAATTTGCCGTTTTGTTATTTACTTTCTACTACTGTTGCTGTTCACTTCTTTCAGTGTAACCTCACTGTGGTAATTGTGTGCTGTGTTTGTAACAGGTCATGAACCAAGCAACAGGTGAGTGGACCTACGTGCACACGCTGACGCAGATGGTTTGTTTAAAGGAAAACATGGTCGATGCTTAGGTTCCCCTCAGCACTGCAGAAAGGAAAATTGGGAAATTAGCAGGAAGGTAGGGCAGTAGCAATGGGTTCAATCAGGATAGGGAGGCAGGTAATTGGGAGGCTCTAAGTAAACAACAGCTTTAACACTTAACAACCTGCGTGCTGACAGGCAATGTGACAGACAATACACAAACTGCTTTTACACATATACACACACCAACACTAACTGGAGATCAGGAGCAGTGGGAGTCAGGACGGTGGGGGGAACACAGAGGGTGCCTGGTGAACAGGCGAGTAATGGCGGAACCAGATAGGCAACACAGGGAAATCAGAAACTGCATTTAGAGAGGAGTGAGAGTAGAGAATGGAAGAGAGGATAAAATAGTTCCGCAATGAAATGGTGGTCTGTGGGTCATTCTGTGTTACTGGGACATTTTTGTGTTTGCACATCACTGTTGAATTTAACAAATGCTTTGAACAACATGAAAAAAGACCATTTTTCATTTCAATTGCATTGGGGTTACAGCTCTTTGACAGATATCTCTATCTTGTTTTGTGTAGCTTGTGTGTGTGTTTGCATGATTTGGGTGAACTGACAAGTCTTGTGTTGAGCAGTATCATATTTGTAAGACAACCTTTGTCTTTAAGGTACAATGTAGGTACAATTGTTTTGTTTTTTTATCTGTAACAAGGCTTAAGTAAAATAAAATCTAAAAGCTTCTGCCCTGAGATTTTTTAATGATTTCAGAGCAGTTGGCCTTACTTCCTTCTAAATGATTCTTTGAAAAACTACAAGGGCAGGGCTTTTACAGTAAAAAAGCATGCTCTTAACCACCATACAGTTTGACTGTACTGTACTTTACATCAAACAGAGGAGTTGAGGATGTCAACTGTACCCTGCTTCATATGCTGCATAAACATTTGAAAATAGTTCTCAAGCAAAACAATAGACTTTTCATGTGCTTTTAAAACTATTCAGCTACACATTTTCGCCTGGAGATTTGTGGAATATTTTAGAGCAGATTTTTGGTGATTTTTTTTTAAAGACACCTTTATGAGCACTTAAGACTTGTGACCTTTCATCCTTTTCTTTATACTGATATAAGCCATACTTAGCAAGAAAACAGGTTTAACTCTGGGCAATTATTTAGTGTTTTGGAGTCAAAGCATGGTATGTAGTTTCTGCTGCTCGAGGTATCTAAATAAAAACAAAACAAAAGACGTACCTAGCATGGGATCATTGGGGTTGTAGTCTTCTTTGTCAAACAACCACCATTACCAATGAAAATCTTAGATAGAAATGTTTATGGATGAGCTTATGTTTTAAAAGCTTTATTCACATTATGTTCATGAACTTCCTTATCCTTTATCTTATGTATTGCAAGGAAATTAGTAGTCATTGAAACCTGTTAAGTTTGTTTCTTCTTTGTAGCAACAATTACTCTAACTCTAAACTGACTTTTAAAAGTGCACAGTATGCAAAATTACCACCGGATTCACGAACCACAGGTACCGGCCAATGTTTTTCTTACCACCAAGTGAAGGCTGGATGTATGACAGGCACATGTAATCTATTTGCAATCATTATATTGCCGCACCCTCAATTCTCTATTTAAGGAAATTTGTTTGCATAGTGGTATATCATGGAGAAAGCAGTGAAACATGGCCACTAAAGCAAAAAAGCAGAAGAATTTCACAACTGAAGAAATGGAAACAATAATGTAGAAAAGGCACACTTTTCCTAAGTGTTTCCTCTGGAATGATGATGGTTAAGAAAAAACAAAACAAAAAAAACTTGTGTCCCCTGAGGTACGGACTGTCTAAAAAGAAACGGCTTGACATTAAACTTGATGTGAAAAAAGAATAACAGACAGAAGGAAAAGAAGGAAACAGATGGAGAACAAGGACAGCGTGATCTGTCAGTCCAAGATGAGGGACACTGCAATTATTCGTCAAACATCCATATATGGATGTTTGACATATATACAGTATACTGTATTTCCAAGAAATAAGGGAGAAAATGGTGATAGCAAGCAAAGGCTTTTTAGCCAGACACAATTTATTTCATAATTGTACTACAAGATGATATTTCCCCTGTGTTTGTAATTAAGAAGGAGTTTAGTAAAAGTTCAGTCAGGAAGACCATCTCTCTCAGCGTGACCTCTAAGTCACAAGCAGTTTCCCACTGTAGCTCATTCTCCTCTTCATCCATTCACAACCTGTCATGCTCTCCTTTAGCCAATCACTTGTAAACTGTCAAAACTTTAAAAGTGACCTCTCTCTCTCTCCCTCTGTTGTAATTTAGCTGTCACTTGAGCACTGTGGGGATTTTTGCGTTGCTGCCTTACCTGCTGCATTTGCTCTCTTTTTCTTATGCTCTTGCATCTTCTCCATTCACCGAAGCATATCGGCTTGAGAATCTGATCCTTTTTGAGTTGATTTTTTAGAGCCGTCTTATCACTATTTAGCATCTGTTGTCTCAGGGCGTCTGCTAGGTAGGCCTTAGATTACTTCAGCACCAAATATTTCACCCCAGTTAAAATCAAAAATTCTGCAAGCAAATACATTAATCTGGTCAGTCTTATTCTCCCCTTCCCAGAATGCAATAAGAAAGTTTCCAACAGTGAGAACATTATAACCATTATTAAATCTGCCAAACCACAATTAACAAGGAACCTGTCAATTTGGGGAATTCTTGGTAGCTTTGGGGATTTACAAAGCTGTAATCTGTTCTGTTCATCCTGGTAAGAGTAGAACTAGGCGATATCTAGCACTGATCGGTGACCTTAATCTTAGACTGGGGACATTTCTCTCAACATTTCTCAATCCAACATCCAGGTAAATTGTTCAGTTTTTGATGCAGAAATGATCATCATGCTCTTTGGGGGTACTCAGGCAATTTCTTGCTTCACCTGTGGTAATCTAGGTCATTCTGACTGCTTCTGAACAACAGCACCACAGCTAGAGAAGTCAGCGCTTTTGGAAAACGTACCTCCTCCTTGCTCGATGAATGAAATCTGTGGCTCCATGACCAACATCCGCAGAAAAAAGGTGGAGTTGAACAACATGCCTATAGTGATGTGCAGAGAGACCAGTATTTGTATTTGTTGAGGCAGCAAAATTATTTGTATTTGTATCCATTACTTTTAGCACAAACTTATTATTATATCAGGAGGGCTTGAGGACACTCGGACAATTTCTAAAAGTTCAGACAAAGTAATAGGATAAAACTGTTTAAAACTATCTTGTTGCTGGTGAGGGAAATCAAAGTAAGTGGTATTGGGTGTAATAGAAGCTCTAATTGACTCCACTTTATTTGTAAAATAAGATAAAAAATATTTCACAATCAGCATTGCTTTCAACTGAGGCACAGGGAGGGGATGGATTTACAGGATGCTATGGCCAATCGTATCAAAGGACGTCTTCAGTGATGGAGATCTCAGCAGCGGCTGGAGTAGCAGCAGGAGCTGTTGTAGAGGGGGCAGCGAGCGGTGGCGGGGTTGGGTCAGCCAGGTAGGCGAGCGGCGGAGAAGCTGAGCCACCCTGCTCTTCAAATCTGGACACAGTGCCGTGTGCAGGGCCTCCGAAAACAATTGTGTCCAAGAGGTTCTCCGCTTCTTGGATTTTATAGAGGTTGGAAATTATTTGCTCCAGCTCAGCAATCTTCTCACTGAGACGATGACAGCTCTTACAGGCCGAAGGGGAGGTAAGTGGAGTCACGGCTTGATGATCTATAAACTTAAAAAACAGACGTCTGAAATGGCTAAAATCCTTTATCCAGTAAAATATACTGTTAAAAAAGAAAAATTGCTTAAAACCAGATAAAAGTCGGTTTTACAGATCGTTTAAGGGAGACGTTTTGTCAGACACATATACTGTGCATTCAGTTAAAGGGTGTGTGTTTAAATTTTCTGAGATAGCCTTGCCTTCATTATAATTGTGTGTATGCATGGTCTGAGGCATTTGTAAGTTTGTTAGCAGGGTACACACACATTCAGGAAAGAGAATATTGATGAATCCCGAATTCTTACACACATTCGTATGCATAGTTTAAGCACAGATTAGTGCATGTGCAATCTTTATGAAAGAGGCCCAATTTAATTAAAGTTGGGTAGCACATTAAATCTCAGCCTGCTACCTTAGTGTTGATGAGTTTTATATCTTTCCTTTTTTTAATTTAGTAAGTTATAAAACATGGAAATAATGTTGCTTATTTTGCATTTTTTGTTTGTGTATTTTCAGTGTGCTCTCTCTCTCCCTCTCTCTGTCTGAGTTTCTCAAAATTTTGAACTAGATACTTAAGCATATTCACCCGCAAACACACTGCATCTATCTGTCAGTAACTCCTCTTCCAGTATGCTCACTGTTGTAGCTTGAAGAAACATCCAAGGTGAAGAAGTCCAAGGTCCCCAAGTAGATGTCACAGATATTGAGAAGGCTAGACATTTGCAGAAGTTATTGGTTAAGTTAAGACCCTCAGGACAATCTTCAATATAGAGGTGATATGTGTCAAATCAAATAATGTATAACTGCACAAAATTACACAGTATTTGAACAAATATTTTGTAGTAGTAGTGAACAAATATTTTGTCCGGGAATATATGACTGAATAATAGATCAACATGATGCATTGTGATGATCGCTTTTGATGCTCTTCTACTCTGGATGATCAAATCAGGAAGCTTTATGTGTTTTATTTCAGCAGTGCTTTAAAAAAAAAAATAGACCAACTGAGAATCCAAGTACATGCACAGAGCAGATCCTGTTGACAAGCCTTGGAAAGTTGTCAAAACACTACGTTAAGTAAAGTAATGTTGCATTCAGTTCATGCACACTGGACCAAGGGAAATCTGATTCGGTCCACTGGTAAGATTGATCCAGAGCCAGTCTGCTCTCCTGCAAGACAACACTGATATTCTCCTCCAGGTTATATGCCAGGGCCAAAGCTAGAATCACTTCCCCAAGCCCAGAAATCTCTGTAACCCCAAAGCAAAGAACTCGGCCCTAATTGGCTCTTGTGATTGGCTTGTTAGGTAGCCATGGTCCTATCCTGAAATTCCCACTCAAGTGTGGGGGGCATTTCATTTTCGCTGTGCGCCACTGAGTCTCAACAAGATGTCCGGTGCTGCAGGCAGACGGCTATGATCCTCCTGAGGACAATCAATAGAGTTTCTCACCTCCTGTGTCTTAGAAAGGGACTCCCTCAGGTAATGACTGGGGCCTGGGATCAAGGAGCGAGTCACTAACACTCTTACTCTTAAACACAAGTTCATTCCTAACCCCTAGTCCACACATCTAATTAAATTCGATGGTCAGGAAGAAGCCTGACTTCAGCAGTTATATGAACGTCAGTAATAATTACAGCCAATGGTGGTGCTCCTAGTTATTGTTTTGTTTTTTTTAGATTAGTATTTCAGTGCATTTAACAATGTATCCATGGGGACACATCTATAATGGCTATTATTATAATTTTTTAAATATTGACAGTGTTAAGAAAGATAAAATATCTTTCTTAATATCATCCTTAAAACATTTTCTCCATGTTGATTGTGTATTGACTTTTAAAAATGCAATATTAGGAGGCATCTCACAGTAACAAGCAGAGTGACTTTTAATTACATAGAATTGATTTACCAAGATGTCATACAGATCTTTACAGATAACGTTTTAACTCTAGAACTTTATCAAGGTAGTAAATTCACCAGACACATTTTTGATCTGCTGGCCTCAAGCTGAGGATTCCAGAATAATTTGTATCACCATAATAGTATGACAGACATCTTCTCTACAGAGTTGAAGTAAACATGGAACCCTTCTACTTTGAAGTCTGTTTCTTGTAGAGCATATTTACCATGGAAAACTGTTTGCAGAAGACTTGTTTATTGCTGTCAGTGCACAATAGTAATTTCCCGTCACTCCAGAGTAGGTGATTTTCTCAAGTTTGGAACGAATTAATCTAGCTACATAGCCATTGGGCCAAGACTATACATGGACTTTGTGTTTATGTATCATATATTTTGGAAAATTGTTCATAACAATGACAATTCACTTTGTTTTTATATTGGAAAACACTTTCGTCTTCTGAGGTAATTGCTTCAAATAGCAGGTTGTTTCAGATGAGAGAAGTATGACTAAGCACAAGTGATGTGTGGTGAGACTGAGGTCAATTAAGATCAGGAGTCTGGACGGTCTGAATTTCCAACCTGGTTGTCAGATACCAACGATTTGTCATACGCCCCTCACGTCTTATTCAGACATGCAAGGTATCCACGCTGAGCCTTCCGTGACGCATAACAGGCCCTTTGGCATCCATGGCCGACGTGCTAAGCCTTCCCTTTAGCATCTCTAGGCAACACACAAAGGCTTGTGTCCCGCGAGTCTTATCCTGATGCACAGGTTCTACGTTACTTTAAGTTTTATGTTTATGCACAAAAAACATGTGGTTCGGTTCAGGAAATGACTGGTGACGCTTGATTTCAAACAGGGCGTGAACTCCGGTCTCCTGGGTGAATGTCGTGTGTGTGACCCTCCACTCAAGCCTGACCTCCACCCCTCTTGGCACTTTCTTGCTTTGGAAAGTACTTTGCGCTATGTCATCTGTTCAAGTCATCTTATACTGACACGGACAGTTGTTGCAGGTACGTTAAACCCTTCAGTGTCTGTGCCTGATGCTAAAGGGGACCTTGTGTGTCTGAATGAGACATGAGGGATAAAATGTCCATATCTGACGAGGTGTGAATGAGAACAGACTTAAAGAATAGATAGATAGATAGATAGATAGATAGATAGATAGATAGATAGATAGATAGATAGATAGATAGATAGATAG
>JBBPCS010000204.1:3075647-3089414 GCA_037974645.1 Hollardia meadi | reverse complement strand
TAGATAGATAGATAGATAGATAGATAGATAGATAGATAGATAGATAGATAGATAGATAGATAGATAGATAGATACATGAGAACAAGACAGATTTTTTTTTCCTTCCTGCTACAGCTGCTTGTTTTACAAGAAACTGTTCATCATTAGCACTTTCCCCACATTGTGCAGTTTCTGGCATCAATCCCTGTACTGTCATTGGCACACTCTCCCATCTTGTGTTTTAAATTGTAGGAGGCAAAGAATGGAGCTGTGTGGGGCTTGTTTGTTAACGACACAACAACCCTCATGAGTTTGTGCTGGCAGCATGCCTAGCTACTAGAACTGTGGCACACTACACTAGAAAACTGGAAGTGAACCCACTCCCATTCTTAAACTTTGCATATCTATTTAGTCATTTACCCAGCAGTCATTAGGGCCGCCTCTGCAGCTTTTTTCTTGTGATCTACTCAGATTAATTATATCAAATTTGCTCTTTGGGTTTTAATTTGTTTACATTAGATTATATAAATGAGGCCTTTCCTCCGATGGCTTCACAGATGATTGAAGTGCTGTACTAAAATGAAGCTGCACTGGGTTGAAGCTCGCTTGGGGTGTCCCACACCTACAGCTAAGTTATTGTTCTCTGATTGGACTTATGTTGCAGCTTTACAAAAAGTGGCTTACACCTTGCAAAACAGCTATCTGTTGTATAAAGGTAAATATGAATTATACTAACAAACTAGAATGGCACTCACTAGAGTGCATACCTCAGCCAAGGCCCAGCAGTCCTCTTATTTAAGCCTTAGCACCAACTGCAGCAGCTTGTGACACTCTGTTAGTACCTTACTGAATCCCTATTAACTTAGCTACACATTGGTGGTAGTTGCAGGTTTCTAGCGTTATTTGTTACTGTAAAGCAGCCAGGAAAATACTACCCCCCTATGAAAACATGTTTAAATCCACTAGATCTGGATTTTTATTTGGATCTGCACTAAACATCCCTGTAAAAATGCAGGATTTTCTTTAAAAAAAAATCAAGATCCATGCATTATTTTAAACAATGCCCTATCTCGCAATGTTACATAAAGAAAGAGATAAAAAATTCCTGGATCCATCCCTTTGTCCGGATCCGCGCCAAATGCTCCATACTTCCACCAAGTTACGTGGAAATCCATTCAGTAGTTTTTGTGTAATCCTGCTGACAGACAGACAAACAAACAAAGGGCATTGAAAACATAACCCCCTTGGCAGAAGTAATAAATAACACATGCATGCAAAAAGCCTTCACAATCCTACACATCTATGCAAACACATGTGAAAGGATGATGCTGTATGTCTACACATTTTACATCAGGACCAGAGACCATCAGGAAAAGCGGGACGATGGGAGCATGAAGGAGAGCTTTTTTTCGAAACACATTCCGCTTAGAGATTTCACTTTCACTGTTGACTCTCCCTTTAATAATGTCCCCATTTCTAACTCAAATTGACCTAAAATGGAAGTAAGACATTTCCACATACTATCTTTTTTTTTTCGGTTTTCACAGCACTCACACATAAAAGATGCACAGATTTCAGCTGGCTGTTGCTGGGGACTTGCACAGAATCTATCATAAACTTATTTTAATATTTCACATGCAAAGGCGATCAGATGGACGACATACAACTGTGTGGAGTGAAGATGATCAGCTTGGCTTTACATTGCTCCTTGGCGCCTCTTAAATAATTCATCAAAGCTCTTAAAGTGGCCACAGACACAGGCTTATAAACTTTTAATAACAGGCACAATGATAGTGTATTACTCTGATGGGATGCTGGAATTATACATTAATGATGACGTCTTCATTGTCTTCTGAAACCATTTCCAGCTGGCTGAGTGTGAGGCTTTCAGTGAAACAGGTTTTGCCTGCTGAAGTTGAAGGTTGAGAATATGTGAGCCTTGTCATGCATACTACACAACTTTATGGTGGATTGCATGAAACAGAAATAAAACCTCTATTCATCTATTTATTAGGACTGTCAAAATACAGTGTGAGCGAGTTATTCACACTCATAAGAATCAAGCCAAAAACAAAATGCATCAAATTATCAGTATACTGCCAAGGGTATTCATATTTGTCCAAGGTTTAGCAGTGGGGGTGGAAAACAGTTGTAGGTTGTCAGAAACCTTTGAGGATGAATAAATATGATGAAGGGCCTTAATTATGTGATTGCTGGCTTGGAAACCATATCACTGAAAATAGACAAGAGCTCGGCAGGGAAGGAGAGAACTCCCACACCCTTCACAGAGGGAGAATGACAGGTACTTCCTACCAAGTCTTTGAATGGTGTGTTTCTGCATTTCTGCATGTCTGCACACTTGAATGATATTTTGATCTGTTAAAGAGCTACAAACGCGTGTCTATACACACAGACTAAGCTGAAATAAGTGTTTTGGATTAATCTGAGGCAACATGTAAAGAAGATTCCTGTTGGATGACTGCTTTACACCTTAGATATGAGCCCATTGTTGCTGGTGCTGTTAAAGTTTACATTTACATGAATATTCAGCTCTAAACCCAGATACTGTAGTAAGCTGGTCTTGGTCATAACTCAGAATTTTATAATGAACACCTGGTTTAGATGGCCATTACTCCCTGATAAACTGCTTACTGTGGCATGAACAGACTTAGTGAACGAACCGCACTTTGTTCTTTTTTGTCTTTGTAAAATCAGTTCTGGACTACATCATGGGTTTAAAAACATTGCAGCAGCAATTTGTTCTTATACTGTTGGGATAATAAATTTAATATAGGGACTAAGCTTCTGTTCAAAGAGTCTAGCTTTGAGTTGAACCTTTTCATAGTTTTTTCTGCTGAAGAGTTGTATCCATGTGGGGTGCACCTCAGGTACAAATTACTACTCTGTTGATTGGTTTATTCATAACAATAGTGCTGTCCATCACCAGATAATAAAAGGCAGATGTGTGTGGAATTAGAGTTGAATAGTAAGACTAAGCAAGGTCAAACGCTGACTCTGTCCGTGTAAATGTATTACCTAGTGATGTAAATCTTATCATTTAATCATAAAAAATAACCATTCATTTGGCAAGAGGAAAAGACATTGAGCAACTCCACAGCATGCAGGTTGCACAGTGACAAACATCACAAGACACAAACTGAAGGCAGGTGAGGCATTAAGATTAAGCTATTATTGCTTTGGATCAAGTTTTCAGGCCTGTAATCACTCAGCAGACAGCATTTTTCTTGCATTTATTTTGCACCTGATGAGATAATGGCTGAAAAGCACTCATGGGAGCATTTTTCTGCAGAAACAAATATGGCATGCTAAAGTATGTTCACGCAGAGTTGACTTAACATGAAGCTCCCTATTGATTTTTTTTCCCCCTACAGCTCTTTCACACTCTAATCAGACTAACAAAACAACGGGACAGGTGCTCCTTGAAGATACTGGCAGCACCATTAAGTATTTAACAACAATGGTGCACCGCAGAGGATGTATTCCTATTCTAGGGTAACCTACTTATCACCACAGTATGAATGCAAATGCTGATGTTTATTACAGCGTGCCTGCATGTTTAAAACATTAGTTGAATTTCACATGTCTGTTCCCAGCACATATGGCTGTGCTGGGGAGGGGCCTGTTGAAAACAAAAAAGAAACAGAAAAATGAAAATGATTGTATTTTAATTTTAAACTATCAGTTGCGTATGCCAACTGTTATCTGAGGCATTTCATGTGGTAACTATGTGTTATGGTTTGGTTCTTCTGTGTCCACATCGCGCAGAAACGTTGTGCAATACAAACACTGTATAGGGTACACATTTGTGCATTTCTATTTCATGGAGAAACAGCCTCAGATCCACACATCATTCCATCTCCATGTACCACAAAAGATTTCGAGTTGTCTTTAAAGTGAGAGCCATTGTGTGCGGTTGTCACATTGTTATGTGTAACCTTGCCTTCTCTCTGGTCCCACAGCAGTGTGAGCCTTCCTCACATGGAACAAGCTCTTTTACCCTCCTTTAGACAACAATACCTCAGGGTAGGGGTTTGGTCTGGCTCAGTTGACTATCAATGATGCAGTTTTGCTTTTTTGTCTCTTCCAAGCCCGAGGAGGAAGTATAATTGAGAAATCAGCAGGGCCCTTCTCCTGCTCCTCAAAGTCATTTGCATACATACTGTGTTCCCACACAAATCATCAGCTTAGCGGCTTAGCTGTATTTGTACTGGAAATTGTATGACTATTGCCGTGAGTCGTCTTGTCCTGGCAGCAACTATGAAGGAGAGAAACTTTCACTTTGGCATGCATGTAACATTGATCCATTTGTTGTACGATTCTGTCAGTGAAATTCTGTGATTAAAATCACATGTAATGGCACAATGTCAATGAGTACGGAAGAGGATTATGGCCATGTGTGAAAAAAAAAATTGAGTTAGAGGCACATGTGATTTATTTGAGTTCTGTGTCAGAAAAAAAGTCATATGAGAAAAAAAATCTGAATTCTGAGAAAAAAAAGTCTGAATTCTGAGAAAAAAAAGTCTAAAATCTGACATTAAAGTCACAATTCAAATACATTTTTCACATCCCTAATCCTCTTCCGCACTACAGTTTAAGGACCTCAAAAAAATCAATTAATAAATAAATAAAAATCAGACTCAAAGAAAAAAATATTTTTAGAAGATGACACCTGACCATGCTGCCTCTTGAATAAATGTTTTCACCAGAGTATATCTCTTTATTCTAATAAAGCAATAAGAAATCCCATAAAATTTCACTTTTATTTCGAGACAATGGGGGATAAAGCAGTACAAATCATCTGTCAGAGAGCAGCCCTCTTCACTTGCCCTCAGGCCTGAGACTCATGAAATATGATGGACTCATGATAAATATAGATGGAAAACATTATTAACAGCATATGGAATAGATATAGATAGATATTTAAAGAGCTGGACAAGTAATTGTACGGTGATTTTGGAAAGATTTATTATCCTTTCCATGTACTGTGATGTTAATATTGTCTTCTTTAAAAGGTGATTCAAAAAAAAATAAAAATAAAAAAGGCTATTACATCACTGATATACACCCCCCCCCCCCCCCCCTTTTTTTTTTCTTGTGTCTCCAGATCCTCCATGCTATATTGTCACACTGTGGAAAGCTACCATCAAATTCAAGTTACACTGAGAAAAATGCTGAGGTCTGGAATTTTCTGTAAATTACTGTGTCATCATTTTTGGGGGTTACGGTGAAGAGTCAAGCCCTTGGAGATGTGACCATTCCACTCGTTTTAAGGCAAGCAAATTGTCTTCTGAAGTGGCAAGACCTGTCTGGCTGCATCTGGGTGTGAATAAATTCTGAAATTGTTATACATTATTCCTTAAGTAACCTCCAAGATAAAGGCAACATCCCACAAAGATAATACGCCTTGCAGCTTGTGAAAAATATTGTCTACAATAATACACAATACACAGCCAAAACATTAGCCTACATACTGAATATTTATTCTCTTAGATGCAAGTCTTATCATTATAGAACTAACCTTTGAATAAGATGAATTACCTTCCATGATGTAACAAACACTGAATTAACATCCCTTAACTTTCTACTTGCTCTCAATTGAAACATAACTCCTGTCAGGATTTTATATGCTGACTTTAGAGAAACCTATGTGGATTAATAAAGGAGACATATGACAATATCAGAGCTTGGGCAAAGAGAAATTACTAATTAAATAATATTGACAAAGGAAATTGATGTTTCATGTCAGCAGTTGATAAATACGTATTAAAGACTGGTATGACTAATTGTTACTATGTTTCACACCTATCATTGCACAGACACAGCATTTGCTAATGTGAAGTAAGGCCCAAACATCCACCCTGACCTCCATCCTTCTGAAGATAGGAAGGAGGTCAGACCATTGATGGGAAAGACCAAGTAATATTTCACACAATTTCATTTTAAACACTAGAACTAAAAAACAATGCTGCTTTCTGGTTAAGACTGTCTTGAAAATGATCTTAATTAAACCACCATGCAAGAAGACATTTCATCTCTGTAATTTCTTGTCATAAAGATCATATTAAGCTAAGCTTATTCAATAATTGGTCAAGCATTGCATTCATGACAAAACATTTCTGTCAACTCTGCTGTCCTCACATAACACAAAGACAACATAAGGTAGAAGTGTGGAAGTTCCAAGGATATTATTCTTTTGTGGGTTTGAGTTTTGCATGAACAGAGGCCACCATGACAACACAGTCAGCCATGATGATGAACTTGAATAAAAAACATTGAAAATACAACTGAAACATTCATTGAGGCGTGCACAATATCTTTTACAAATGTCTTTGGAACTTTTCCATTCAGTGAATAAACTGTAAAGGCTCTATCTTGTGCCTGGCGCGAAACAGCGCAGTGCAGGTGTCATTCCTAGTTTCCGACCGACACAGTTGTCATTTTCAAGCCTAGTGCCCACGTTGTGTAAGTAGCAAATATACAGTACTTCCACACATCTGTGCACCCATGGGCATGTTGGTCTTAAAATGAAGTGTGGCCAGGCACATTGCTATCTTGAGGCAGGAGAAAACGATTGCGCCATGTGTTTTTCCTGCTATTTAAAGGCCGCATTATTCAGATAGTAAGATGCGCCTACATAGGCGGCTTCACAACGTGTGTAAACTCTGCTTGATGCATGCATTGAGAGGCTTAGAGAGGCTACTTTCAGTATTTTGAAGTGTTTCCATGGGCACTGCAGTAATGTGACTGCAGCAAATATCGTGGGACACTTAAGCAGCAGAACTAAGTTATAAACTCGGCAGGACAGAGGAAACTCTCCAGAGGAATCAGAATTAAACTTTTAGCTTTACTTCAAACAAGTTAACTAAACCTGGACTGTGTGTGTGACATTTTGGATGTGTAGAAGAACACAGAACAGTAATTCTGTGTGCCTCCCAAGGCGCACAGATTACTCTTCTCCTCACCCTAGGATTGACTCCCGACTTGTTCTTCCGACCCCCAAATTGGATCCAAACCGGTCCTGTCCGAGTGTCGGGAGATTTATATAATCAAAGAATTTAAGCTGCTGTCTGTAAATACGCATGAGTCTCTTCATGCAACACGTATCGTCTCTGCTTCTGTGGCATCTCTGCAGGTAATGTCATTAATATTTTCCTCATTAATTACGTATTAATTCACCCATCTGTTATTAATCATAATTAGTTTTTTTTTTTTTTTTTAGTTTTTATGACCCGATCGACGGACTGCAATCCAGTCGCCATCACACAGGGACGCACAGCAGCCCTCCTCCTCCTCAGTTAAAGATCGGTGGATTTGTTCATATGCAGTCAATGGAGTTGTTGATGGGACAGAGGATTGGGAGATGCCGGAGGCAGAAGGTCCACCGGCCAAAGACCACATCCCTGTCCCTCAATGAGAAAAGTGCCAATGTTTAAATGGCAATGCGCTCTGAGCAGACGCGCTTGGCTTTTAAAGGGTCTGGGAGAGAACACTCTGATTGGTTTAATTTATGTTACACCTCAAACACACCTATGAATAATTAAGGGATGAAATACAATCCCTTTGTGCCTTGCGCCCTCTTTTGTGCACAGATTGTGCTTATTTAACTAGCAAAACAGAGATGGACACGCCCTAAATGCAATTGTGGCATGAACTTTAGACCGTGCATTTTAGATCACGGTCTAAGAGCCCTTAAACTGGTTCTCTCTGACTGGCATGTTTTTTTTTTCAGGATGAAAAGCCAAGCACAACTCAATGTACTAAACTTTATTTTAAATAAAGAATCCATACCATAAAGTTTTCCAATAAAAAGGGCGTCTTACTGTATGCAAGACATATATAATGTGAGATATCAGATAATAAATACTAATAAATATATTTGTAAGCATAAAACCTCCAAAAATTAACAGGTGGATAGAAAATGAACAAATCTTTACACATCTTGAATTATTAAAAATGATAATTGACTGATAATTAACTTGAACATAGTTTTGATTAGTTTGTAAAGCAGTTTATTTAACACTTTTGTTTACTGATCTAGAAAGAAAGCTTCATCTCCGTGCCTTTCTAAATCTCAAAATCTCTTGTTATGTTGATTCTTGGAAGGAAGGAAGGAACAATCATAACATGCAAGTAAAAGGCTACAGACAGTGAACTGCTGATGGAGCATTGACTGTAATCCTCAGGCGTTAACACTCTAATCCTTCCATCTGAAAGGTTTGAAACATGGCAGCACTGTTTCCTGAAGTTAAAATCCAGTAGCTTAAGGCACCGAACAACCAAGGTGGTTGCACATAAAAAAAAGGCAACAGCAAAGGTGCTTTGCTTTACAGATTCATGGTGCGGATGATATGAGTAGCCTAAGTAGCCTAAGGGTTTGGTGGCTGTAAAGCTTTTGCTTGATATTATCTACCTGTCAGTCAAAACTAAGGCTATTCATTTTATAACATCAAAGAAAAATGTAAAAAAATGCAAAAAGTCATTATTATTTATATTACAGGTTTGATATAATATGAGGCCACTATTAGTATTACTGGTTCACATAAGAAATATGACTGACAAAAAGGGGTACAGTTGAATTTATTATTTTTGTTTGTTTGTTTGTTTTCCACACACTTCTCAATATGTTTTTTTGCAAACCAAATGTATCTTCCTTGTTAACTGTGTAGGCACCTGACGACACCCATATGCATAAAAATGTTAAATCCCAAATTTACTTTTCAGTATATTTAGGGTACATCCTCTTTCAATTACACGTGTCGGGAACCGGGTTCACTATTAAGGTTGGATCAAAGCATCCATCTAACACAGCATGGTTTTAGAAAAGAAGCCAAGTGTGATTATTGTCTTCAGTGCTTCAGGTGGAGTTATGGATGTTGTTTGCCTCTTCCTCAAGCAGCTCTCCACTATGAGTAACAACTGATGGGGCAGGAATTTGAGCTAATGAAGAGAAGGAGGGCAGAACTTGCAGTACACATCACTGCCTCATAGCAAAAACCTACATGGAAAAAAGGTTTTAGAGATCTATATTTGATTAGTTTATACAAACAGGGTGCTCAGAGGTAAATTGAGCAATTAAGTTCATGGTCGTTGTAGGTACTGCACTGTATACTCTATTTAAATCTTGTCAGTAACCATGCAGAACCCAAATCAACCAGGAGCTAGATTACTTTAACCTTGAAGGTGCAGTAAAAGCTCACATAAGCCCACTTTAAAGTCACATATTGACTTTTCAATGATCTACAAGTCATTCATTGTATTAAAGAGCATCCCTTACATATATTTTTGACAGATGGGATATAAATAATAATGGGGGTGTGAATGGTAACACTGTCCTTTTCCAGTTTGAAAAACATACTGTATATGTAGGTATAGGTCGGGCCGGCCATCAACTCAAAACGTCACTATGTGACGACATGGTTGCAAAAGTCAACGATCAACTATCTCACACAATGAGATTTAACAATCACTTTTGTCGATTCCCACGTCGTCATTGTACCGACACTTTGGGTTGGTGGCCAGCCCGATCTACCAATGCAAACAACGAGACTCAATTAACTATCTTTCACTTAAGTACGCTGAGAGAATGCTGAAAATGTTTCAATCCATCTGTGAATAACAATATCTGCAGTAGAGCTTTGAGATTAGAAAACATTGCTAAGCAGCAGCTGTTCTCTGGCCTCCTCTCTCCTGGAGTCAGGGACAAAAAAAACTACTTTTTTTTCTGTTTTCCAAAATGTGCAGAGGCACTCCTGAGGTGAAAGCTTGTCATTTAAAGATGGAGAAAAAGTCTGTTTATGTGTGAAGCTTGTCCATATGGGGGGGGCATATTTCCATTTGTACACACATGTCACATCCCTACAACTGACTTGACTTCTATATTTTTATATACTAACTGAAAATGCACATTGAAATCTGCTTCAATCAGAAGCAATTCTGAGTTGTTTTTTTAAAACTTTGATGCTTTAGAAATTACTCCATCAGAAACACAAAGCAACTATTTCCAGCACCACTTCCACAGTGTATGAATACCACACTTGAACACACAGAATATTTCTGTCATCTGCAATAGTTAATGTGCAGCACAAAATTCAATTGGAAGCCCAAGAATCACTTTCTGGTGTAGACTGTCAAAAGGTTTCCTTTGAGGGAGTATCTGTATTCAGCTTTCTACACTACACTGTTAGTTGTGGACCAAGCATGAACCCTGCAGAGTAACTCAGAAGAATATTAAATAACCCTCAAATTATCCCAAACTTGATTAGAAACAAAACAACACAAAACACCAACACTCCCATAATTCTCCAGTCATTCACTGAGAAATAACAGAAAATATAAGCAGCCAAAAAAAAAGAATATATGGGAGAAATAAACTTTTGCCATGCATTATTTACTCCAGGTTCACCTTGCCAGCTTGCTGTATGAGATTAAAAGAATAATTTCAAAGCTGTAAATAATCCGTGAAGGCACATATCACATCCTCTGAAGGGCAGTGAATTATTTATTGTAATCTAATGCAAGGTTGTTTATCACATATTAATGTGATACATCAGGGGAGTAATTCTCCTCTGGCACACCACAAGCAGTTTCACTCACTTGGCGTCAGGGTACATACTCTATCTATGAGGATTCATGAGGCAGTAATCTGAGTGGGAGCTAATCTACACCTGCAGCACCCTGTCAGAGACTGATGCTGATTATTTGCAAAGACTTCTGTTACTATGTATGGATAAATTGCTCAGGTGTTGATATTCCCATTACAAACTTTGAAGCTAAGTGGTACAGATAAGAATGTCCCCTTTGTGCACTGTACACCTATAAATGTTCTGTCTCAGTGTGCTGAGATGGGCTGTTATACTGTGTATACAAATCAACAAATCATTTACTTGTTATTGTTATTATTTATTACTTGTTAATAACTATTTGTGTGTAGAATTGTTTTTAAAAAAAAGATTAGCATTGTAACTAAAAGCCAAACTTCAGATATATTCCTTCAAAACTTTATTTTAAACGTTGAGGTTTCTCCCATTTACAATGATGTTTGATAACAGACAAGTAACGAAAAATAGCAAAAATTATAGATGAGAATAAAAGAAAAGCAGTTAAAATGCAAACACATTAAAGCAAGGAGATTTGTGATGATGGTTTTAAATTGTTCATATAGTTTACCAACAAACGCTCTACATAAATTTGACTTACTTACAGATAAAGAAAAAAACAATTTTTATTATGCCTCTCATTCAGAGAAGACCAACCAACCTTATCATTCATGATACAATGGCGAGTGCTGTAGCTATCAAGAGTAATATATTTTAGGGCAGAATTATAGACAGTATCTAGGGCTTTAGAGTGAAAGGAGCAACATCCATAATCTAACACTGGTAGGGAAACTGCCTCAACAACCCTTTTTTTCTGTTTCTAACATAGGGAAGCTTGTTCTGTGCCTGTAAAAGAAGCCAATTTTTTTTGATGCAGTTTCCTGACAAGGTTGTCTATATGGTGTTTAAATGTAAATTTCTCATCAAACCAGACGGCAAAATATCTATAATCAGTAACTCTGTTAAAGTGTCCCTTGATTCCAACAGACATGGCTGGATTGGCGTCCGGCTGTGACACGGCCACCAGAGCTGATTGCGACCACTCTGAATACTTGTGATTCCACCAGATGCGCTGTGGCACGTTTTCAGAAGTGTCCCAGAAGCGGCTCTCCGGGGAGAATACGCGCCTAGACTATTTTTGGCCGAAGCTGTGTCAAGCTGCACAGAGCAGGTTGAGCCAAGAAAATAAATAAAGAAACCATTTAACTACATAGCCTACTTATTCAAAGCACAACAGTCAGAGAAAAATGACTAAATCAACAAAATCTGAGCAAAATATATAAATATATATCGAAATATAATGCAAAAAAATTCAAATGTTTTCAAGCACTAAAGAAATGTTAAAAATTCAACAGATGTCTACTTTTGAACATTTGAATACAATTGAATTTATCCACACAATGTGATCTCATGTGATGGCGTATGAATAGCACGCCACTTTTAAGGCCATTTTGTGCGTCATTTTAAGCTTTCCTAATGTCATTTTATGCCATTCACATTTTATGAGTTTTAGACATGCAGGAAACGACAAGGTGACTTTTGTCATGTGACATCTGTTATCTTAGTCACGTGACCTACTGTTGCAGTTTGGTTAAGTTTAGGCATTAAACTACTACAACAGTTTTGTTGTGTTATGTATGTCACGTAACTTACGTCACATAAGTAAATTAAGTTCAAAACATTACGTAACTTAATTTACAGAAAATAATTGACAACGGTCAATATCAACTTTCAGTTTCACACAGGATGCAAACTCCAGTCTCCTGGGTCATGATCCACTGCTTGTTTGACCCATCCATCATCTCAACCTTCTGTAGGTGTGGACTTTCTCGCTCTTTATACTATATCATCTTATATTGCTTTTTCTATCCCATTCACGCCTAAAAATTTACGAGAAAAACCTAATGCGGACGGTGTTAAAAGACACGCAAAAAGCAAAAAATGCATCTTGATAACAAGCGATATCACTAAAAACACTGCCATGTTATTCATATGCCATTTGGTGAGACCAGGCTGATCCACACTGCTTAAACTTGGAATCGGCTGTAGTAGTCCACTCAACCTTTTATTGTGCTTCAGATACTCAAGAAAAATGTGGGCTAACTGCTGGAGACAACAAACTTCATTTTCTGGTGGCCGGTCGTCACTCTGTGGGCAGACGATCTGTCACCAGTTGCACAAAACCCATGGATATAAGAAAATGAGAGATTGCCTTTAGGCTCATTAGGAACAACAGCTGGTTGGGTAATGAAGAGGAAACAGCGTGTCAAGAGGTTCCCTGAACTTCCCTAGAGATGCATTTCTAGAGTATGCGATTGAAAAGAAAGATTAATGTTGATGCATCATCACGTTACGCACTTAAATGACTAGAGTAGACTAGTCTCTGTTATTGGATGTTATTAAAAGTGCAGCACTTATTGTAGAAATAATGCAGCCGTAGTACATTCACTTGTTTATGAGTCAATATTATTGTACTGGTTTGGTTATTACTATCTATTGCATATGTAAGTTCACATTCTTCATCAAGAAATTCAGTTGCTTTATGAACTGGTATAATAATAATAATTGCTCTGTGTATGTGTATGCTCTGAAGGTCGGATAGACCGAAAGCTCGACATTAAAGTGAAAAGCTGCACAGAACGAAGTGTGCGGAAATCTCTGCTTTCATTTGGATTCATCATTCTTTCCAGCACCTTAGCAAAGTCCTAGCTGGGTGATTAAAATGTAATATAATTAAAACTGCAAGCAGTGTTGAATGCAACATCACACAACACAACATCCACCAATTACACGTTTTTTTTTCTTCAGTATATCAAGTGGAGTCCATGCTGTCAAAATTTCATGTAAATTGGGGCTTATTGTTGCCAATAGGTGACACAATGAGTACAACACCCAAGTGGCATGTAGATGTTTTCAGTTCGGGACTTTAATTAAACAAACATGTGAAATATGGGTCTGATTGGATAAGGCATGCTCAAGTTACAACAATTTCCTGTTTCATGTTGAATGATGGGTCATTTGGATGATCATAGCAATGGGGGGTTGATGAAAACTATCAATCTACACAATAAAGCATCATTACTGTCATGGTTTCAGGTTTTGTTTATTTCCTTGTGTTGTATTCTAGTTTATTTTCTGTGTTTATTTCTTGTTATAGTTTGAGTTTCTTGTT
>JBBPCS010000204.1:3055764-3075547 GCA_037974645.1 Hollardia meadi | reverse complement strand
TGCCCGGCCCCGATTGGTTTCACCTGTTCCTCATTGTCCTCCCTGTATTTAGTCTCTGTCTCCCCTTTCCTCTGTGTCAGTTCGTTAAGTAAGTAACCTTACATGTTACCTTGTGTGCCTTAGTTTCCAGTGTTGTTATGTGTCTTCAGTGTTTTTGGATTTTTGTTTATTTCTGGACTGTTCATGTTTTGACCCTCACCTGCCTATGCTTGTGAGTCACTTTTTGTTTAAAAATAAATCAGTTAATTTATCCTACTTGCCTGTTGTCTCTGCATTTGGGTCCGAAACCTCCCTGTCTCCAGTGTTTCCGGCACCAGCCTTAACAATTACAGCTTTAAGGCTTCTCTGACCACATTCGAAATGGATCTGGTCAACCCAGTAGGAGGATTAATTTAAAGTATAAAACATTTCATTTCCTGTTTCCTGAAAGTGACTCTATCAACATAACTGAATCCATGAATGTGATGGTTTTATCTGAAATTTTGGGACAGATTTGACCATGTACACTTGATTTGCTACAATTTGCTGTTTCATGGCCAAGTTGCCACCATTTGATAGTGCTTTTCAGGTAAAAGTTTAAAAAAAAAACTGAACACACCCGTATTAGACAATGAAGCATCACAGAATGATCTCATAATTAGCTGAAATGAGTCATCTGAATTGAGATATTTTGGAAAGGAAAACATAATGATTTTGTCCCCTGTCTAATTTGTTTGTCTTGATGAGACTGGAGAGACATAGTGGAGGGCTCACACCTGATCTGTGGCTGTCTGTGGTAAGAACTGGGACTTAAGACATCTATACTGGAAATGTCAAAGCACACTGTAACATGCTGACTCTTTGTACTTTTTGAAATTTAGACATGGTCTATCATGTTTGTACTGTATATGCACAGGATTTACTGATTTATTTGCCATCTCACCATAACAATATATTGGTGTATATATGACAGGTTAACTAATCCGGACATGATGATTTGTCATGTTATCACAAATAGGCCGGTGTTTGGAGGAAGACCATCTGCGGTTAAAACAATTATATACAAATAAAAGTAAAGACCTTCAGGAAAAGACAAGTGGTGTGTTATTCAAGGCCTAGGTGTTAGTAATTAGCTGGTTAGCTGAGAGGAGGGTGTGTGTGTGTGTGTGTGTGTGTGTGTGTGTGTGTGTGTGTGTGTGTTCCAGGATCCAGGCAACATGCTACAAAACAAAAAAACACATTAATTGTTTGTGTTGCGTGTGTGATAGAAATCAGAAAAAATCGCACATAATTCTGATGGTTTAAGGTACAGCATATTGTCTAACATTTTGGTAGGATATGTTAAAAAAATTTGATGAAATAGAAAATACTAAAAGATAAAATCTGTCACTGAACACAAACCGGTTGACTGATCTGAATCAAATTCAAAACACACCGACATGGCATAGAATGTTATTGTCAAGTTTCATGGCCGTTGAACAAAGCATTGTGGAGATGAAAAATGACGGACTCCTGAATAGTCCATAGGTTGCAGTGTTACAAATGTTTGGCATAATGAACAGGATATGCTAACAAATAAAATAAAAAGTTTAGCTCCTTAGGACACATTTTTTTTAATGATTTTTTGAAATTTTGCTAAAAATACACAAAGCATACTTCCTGTTACCAGTAGGTGGTGCAATGGCTTTGACTCGTACTTTGCATGTCTATTTCTTCAGGTGACTACTCTTATCAAACGTGAAGTTTGGGCAAGGTTGGACCATGTGCAGCTGAGTTACAAAACATATTCTCTTTCATGGCATTAAACGCCACAACATCAAATTTTGAGGAGTTGCCACGGCCACAACTTTCGAGTTTTGCGGAAACCTCTAATAACTTATCGTCAAGGGGTTTTATACAAGCTGACCAAGTTTGAGGTCATTGGGATCAATCCCCTGGGAGGAGTTAAAAGAGGTAAAAGTATGACCCCTGTAAATGGGCAAAAAAACCCAATTTCAAATTCAATTCAAAATGGTGTACTTCCTGTTGGATTTAAGTCATGGCACCAAGAGACTTTTTTGTATGTCTTGGGATGTTACACATGCCTACCAATATTCTTAACTCTACATGAAATCAACTGCGGGGGCTGCTTTATTGAAATTTTCTATGTGGCGCTGTGGAGTCATTTTGCCACACCCATGGCAACAACTGATGTCATGTATTCAGGGAGTTATAACAATTTCCTTTGTCATCAAAATAAATAATCAATTATTTAGTTACGTTTTCAAACAAGCAATCCATTACTTTTAAAATATCACCACATTTCCCTGTTTCTTTTGTTTCCATTAATTGAATGTTTGTTGAAACGTGATGTACGGTAGGCTTAAAGAGCCCGTGTTTTAGTGTTTTCATAGAGGTGAGCATAGGCTGTACCTATATGTCTCTGTCCAGTTGGGTGTCAGAGCATTAGCAGCATGTGGAGCCAGCATATTTTCACATCGAACTCAGAATTGAGGTGAATTAAGGATTTATTACGTTTCCGAGTAGGTGATTGTTGGAAAAGTGGAAAGGTTTTGGTGAGTTTTAATGAAGTGTGTTTTATAATGAATTAACGAAGAAAATAAGCTTGTCTTAGTTTGGTGAAAGAGAGGAACTTGCATTCAGAAGGTGCATGGTTGTATTTTTCTATTTAGTAAGGAAAATAAGCCTCAGTGTAAGATTATATTTCCTTTATTAAACAAGCAATAGTTTGTTTATTAGACTATGTACGAAGGTGATCACCACTCAATCACATCCCCCAGCTGAATCTACATCGCAAAGGGGTTTTCTTTTCGGTAACGCAGAAGTATTCTAATGAGTTACATTACTCAGTAGGTAATGCTGTAATATCACAAGTTACTTTTTATTGGCTGTAATCTAGTAACGTAAAGAGTTAGTTTTAAAAGTAACACTGATGTTCAATCTCATCCAGATGCTCAATTGGTTCGAAATCTTGTGGGCAGTCTATTGCAGTAAACTGAATTGACTGTCATGTTTATGAAGCTGTTCCTGGACAGTTCTTTTTAGGTGGCGTGGGTATTACCCTGCTGAATAACGAATGCAGTTATGGATGCACCTGATTGGCAATAGCACTTGCTATCCTGTGGCATTGAGCCATGGCTTCTCCTTTATCAAGGGTCCAAATGTGTGCCACAGGGGAATAAAAGACCACACATCACTGTGCCATGGCCTGATGTGTGGCATGATTGATGCATGAACTCATGTGGATTTTTCCTCCAAACTCCAGTCTTTTCATCGGTTTAGAGCAGCAGGGACCAGGATTCATCTGTGTTTTCAATCAGTGGAGTGTTTTTGTTCCTTAGTCTACCACAGTAACTGAAAGAAGTAGAACTCATAAGACAGTGGTTTTGAAACCTTTTCACGTTTTGCACCCCTAAACTGACACAAATTAGACCAGGTTCCCCCATTTGATAAGCTATTTTTCCAGGATACCCCAGCTAAAAATAATTCATGCTTTTAGATGTTTTATTACAGAAAGTGTGTGAAGCCCATGACCAAACTACATTATGTCTTTGTGTTACTCAAGAATGGAATTATAGTGAAAATAAATAATTCCCTTTTTTGCATCTGACCTTCTGGAACTCCTCAAGGTCCCCTGGGGCTCCTCGACACCACTTTGAGAAACACTGTTTGTAAGTGCTGCATTGCATCTAGGTTATGTCATTTTGTCTACGTCTATAGGTTTTATGCAAAGCTAACTTAAAAGTAGTTTAACATGCTAAGTTCTTTATTGGCTAAAGTTAAAGTTAAAGTTTTATCCTAAAACATGCATGCAAAAATAGAGACATTGTGGTTGATGGCTTATGTGACACAAGGTAAAACTTTTACAAACAGGGACAGCTGGCAGTCTGTGTTCACTTGACACTATTTATGTCACAAATGCAGCTATCAAATCCAAAATGAATTATATTATTCTTGCCACTGTCTTTGATTCATGTGGCAGTTGGATTTTTTTCCAGATATCAAAATTATTGCCTGAATGGTAAACCATACCACGCTGCTACAAAAATGGAGCACTGTTCACATTGCACGGATGAATTATAGCTGCAGGTTGACAAGGATATCTATCAGCAGGATTTTTGATAAAGCAGAATGGGATTTTAAAGTGTGAAAAGCAAAAGGCAGCAGACACTTTACAGGCCAATTCACATCTAGTGATGCATTTGATATAAAAATGTCAAAACAAGTCTCAAGAAGAGAAATTATGAAGAATGACAGTATCGCTCAGTGTCACCTGTTAAGGTGATTACAGCAAAATGGATGATTAATGCCATGCTTTCCTATGTGGCTCGTATTCATTGTTGAAAAAAAAAAATTTTGCTTTTCTTACAAGTATTCAGATGTGTCAGTCAGCAAAGAAGCTCCCAGTTGCAAGTCTTCAGCCTGACTTCCTTTATAATCAGCAGGATACCATCATGTCCTTCTTCAAATCTTTCCACTTTAATACACAAAAAGGCTTTCCAAGAAAAAAAAAAATGTTAATTTGCTTGTAAACATTGCTAAATCATGAACTTTAAAATGTTGTGTGTGTAAACTCATCAATGGCAGCTTTTGTTAGTGATTGTGTGTGTAGTTTTTAAAGAAGGCAAGCACAAACTATCATCTTCTTTTTCCCATCAGCCTCACTTTAGATAAGCAAAAGGGTTGTGAATGTTGAGATGTCTGATGTGATGCGATTTTAGAAACATTCAGGCACCCCTGGAGTTTATGTGTCAGGATGTATCAAATGTTTTCAACTGATAAAAATGAAGTGCTTTCCAAGATTTATTTTTACAATTGAACTTGCTGTATGTTGATCACTGCCATACTACTGAGCAGAGTTCAGGGAGAGGCTCCAGGGCAAGTGAAGGGCAGATCTATGTGTATCATAGCAGGGACTTGTCATGTTTTCCTTACGTTGATGGATGCGCTGCCACTTCTAAACTGTCCCATAATGCACGACTAAATTTAAATGTAAAAATGGCTCCACAATTACATCATTTACCTTTCTGTAAAGTATGCGCTCTGCTGACAAGCCCACTCAGTCTCACATTCAACATGGCCCCAGTATATCTTCTACTTCAATGTGCACAAATTACTTAAAAGTGTCTATTTTCACGTCACATGCTCCCGGAATTATCTACTGTGTATGGATCGGAATTTTCAAATTGTGACACTGTCAAGTATTAAATGGCATAAAAGTACACGTGTTAATAGGTTCCCCGTCAGAAATAAATTATGTGTTCATGTATGGGTAGCCTGGCAGGTACAAATGTCTACACTAACCTTTCTCAGCGGTTGTGGCCGTTGGGTCCGCTATTGAATTTATAATTAACTTGTGAGGAAATGTGGGCATTTTTCTATTAAAAGAGACATCTTGTCAATTACAATCCTTGCACAGATATTCACTGAACTTCCTGTTGGAAGAAAGGTCAATAGCTCTGTGTAATGAGTAATTGACTCAAGGCAGAGAGCAGCTCAGGCTTAGACTGTGGTTTTGATCAAGTAGAAAAATGTGATTTATTTCCATATAATTTTCTCTCTCATTTTCTAACGTGTTATAGAAAATCAGGCCTGATTGAAGTGCCACTGTTGGGGCCAATTCATCACCAAAAAAAATTACTCCTGAAAATGGAGCTTAAATGGGCTGAATGATGAAAAGAACATGGGTTTTTGAATATGAGCAATGACACAGACAGGGACTAATGACCTGCAAGGCTAGACTTACACAATGGGCTCATGTTTGTAGTCCACTGATTATAGAGCACAGATCTAACAAGCAAACAAGGGCGAATAGTAGTCAAATGGTTAAATCAACAGTGGTATTAATCAGTCAAGCAAAATGACATCAATCTTTTTTCCCTTGAAAGTCATTACTAAATGAAATACGATAAAGTATGCAAATACCCAGATTCCCTTCCAAGTTCCATATACCGTATGTACAGTGATGTGATAGAAATTCCAAAATCAAGTATTACTTTACTCCAATTTGTGCACTCTTTTGCAAGTGGAATATTAATAGTACAGCATTGTTTCCAGTGTCCCGTTAACCAAATACTGTATCTCCCTGTGTACATCAGAAAGTTCATGTAAACTTCCAGAGCAGCATCCACATTCAAAAGCACACAACACACGCATTTATGACTGAAAAAGATGAAGAATGCTTTTATTTTGCAGAGATTTATATTCAAGAAAGTACAACATAAAATAGGAAGATGATAGTTGGACAAGAAAAAAATAATTCATAAGAGCGCACAGAAATAAATAATGTAGCGGGTGGTGAGATTGTTTTTTAGAAAGTTGGTGTTTGGCTGCTTGTCAAGCTGATTGAATATTTATAGAAAGCTATGACTAATGACAAAGACAATGCAGTACACACAAGAGTTTGATGATGGCTTTTGGGCATATGAGGCATAAGGGAATTGTGTTTGTAGGGGATATGTGCACACACCATCACACAGCCAAACATACACAAACACATGCACATTAAACACACACACACCCTGCTGACAGTTACAGTCTTTTATTGGTTTTAAACTTTATTACAAGAATATAAATTAACTTGTCCAAAACAAAATTATGACCCAGTAAAAAGTTTCAAATTTCAGCATAAGACATTGCGCCTCAAGGCAAGATCATTCACTTTGGCCACAAGTCCCCCAGATAACATGAAAAGACTGAGGGTAGGGGGGGGATTCAGGTCCATGCATTTCTAGAGGAAAATGAAAGATTTGGCAGTTTTTCATCAACAGGCCAAGGAGCTCCCTTGATGCAGAGCAATATCACACAAACATCACAAAGTCACACACTGAGACCTTAGCTTAGATGTTCCTCTCCCTGCCAAAGGCAAGATATGTAAACATATTTGGCAGTGTTAATCTTGACAACTATTTAACATGGATGTTTTAGGTCTGTATGATGTTAAGCCTACACTGTTGAAAATCCCATGCATAATTCTCTGTGAAGTGTAAAAGCTAAAAATTAAAATGCTTCTGACAGATCCCAGCAGGTAAAACTTTTGAGAGCTTTGGGAGATGGATTTTAGTTACTTTATTGAAGGATTTTGGCACATTTCCTGACTGTATCGTATAAAGCAACCTCCATCAAAGTCCCTCTCACACAGAAGTAGCACAATCTTGTGATATTCTAAAATCATCATAAATGAAACACATGATCCCAAGCTTTTTATCTGCGGAGATCAGCCCTCTTCATAATTAAATCCTGTGCAAATTTCATGACTTTCAAATTTAATATAGCTTTAATAGATTTTATGACTTATCATTTAATCCGCGATATACTGGGAAGATTTTATTAATGGTCACATCAATCAAATTTTTGTGATTTGAGAGATTCTGTAAACACTTGTCCTCCCAGTCTGCTTATAGAAAATGTGACTGAAACCTAAACCTAAATTGCACTCAATAGCAATAAGAAAACATATGATTATGAATTTATAAAATTAAATAATCACAGTCATCTAGTCTGGTTTTAGTAGCACGTATTAAACAAGACTGGCCAGTCAACAGAATTGGAGATACTGCAATTGAGAAAAGTGTGTGTGTGTGTGTGTGTGTGTGTGTGTGGGTCACCTACAGGTCTTCCACTTTCAAAGGCGTGCAGGATACTGAGGGACTTAGATGACCTCTACTTTTTGTCTGTGATAATTTGGATTATTTTCAAACCACTTTGATGAGAAGGCCTTGTAGTGTGATCACATCGTTGTACCCTCCTGAGATTTTTTTCACAGAAAATTACATTTTATTTTAGATGACATCTTACCTGTAAAAAAAAATATAAGGTAGCGAATGTCATCTGTTCTTTGAACTTCCTGTGTCTCACACACACAGGCAGGATTTCAGCACAAAGACATTCCTATCCTCAAAAGAATTTGATGAAAAGCAAGCGTATAGAAAAATGAAATGTCAAAGTTAATCAAAACAGAGTAAGGAGTGATGGAGAACACACTAAATTTGCGGTGGACTTTCCCGACTGTACACTTAACTTTTCATCAAGAGGCGTTTTCTTCCAGCTGCTGTTAATTTGTAATGTCAGTCAGCAGCCTCGCAATCCTCCTGACAAATTCAGCACTTGTCAGCAGCAAATGTCATGACAGTCTGGCTGACCTGACGTGTCAAAGCACTGCTTCCACAAGGACTTTAAAATGCCATCATATGCGCAAATGGACCAAACCTAACATGAACAAGTAGAGGTATTTTCATAAATTATGATACCTGAAAGACTTTTCATTTAAGGTTTTTCTGTCATTTGAAAGGATATACCAGGGAAGCAGGATAACACCCATAACACCACACCACACTCACTAAAAGCAACCAGCAGTTTGAAAATATGAAAATTACTCCAGCGAGAATCCTTCCTCTGCTAAACCAGACTATTTCAAAATAGCTTTTCATGGTATGTAATGCTGCTCTGCGAGTGACTCTGATCACTGAAATTACTTTTAAATCAATACATTTGTGGTGCACTAAGAGCTCAGAAGGCAGATACAGCCTGCACTCTCACTCTCAAACATGCAAATACACTTTGAGCCCCCTAACACATGCAAGGTGATTTTTCACGGACTTCTTGCTCTTTCTCCGGTGCAATCTGATGGAAATACTAAATGACTGTAATGATGGTACACAAGAATGTAGAGGATGGTGTTTGACATTCTTCCAGAGGCGCCCGTTTCCTCTGCAGAGCCATCAGTGCTGTATCAGTAAAGCCCCATTAGAGCCGGAATCCGACTGTAGAAAGGGAATTTTTGCAACATTAACTTTAACATTGCCATCCAGTAAATAATATTCTAGTTATGGCCCTGGTCACCTGCTAGAGAGAGAGAGAGAGAGAGAGAGAGAGAGAAAAAGAAAGAGTAATAGAGAGAGAGGGAGAGAGAGGAACCCACTCCTCCTGAAAAGAAAACTCATGTATGTGTTTTGTCAAAGCTTGTTTTTTGGGTGAATTGAGAGGCAATTTAAGAGAAGTGAAGGTGCAATTGTACTGAAATAGAATTTTAGGCTGAACTATGTAACATTTTTTGTCTGTGAAAGAAAATTGTGATGTATTGAGGGTCGGTGCACCAAAATAGCGTACAGTGTAGTGTATAGTATGGATTGACCGGGTCGTTCCTGGGATAAATTCCCCAACACATAAAGAAAAAGTGATGCATTCTGCATTCATTGCGTCATGAATAGCATATTGTTAAGAAATAATTTCAAAAAATGACACAGCTATATAAGGACAACATTTGAGCCCAAAATAACGTGAATGCCTATATTGCCTTTCACAGCAGCTGAGCGTCATTGCATATGCTGCAGTGATTATAACTTCATTATTGTCCTTAATGCTATCTCTAAGTTCTAATATTGTAAATGCAGTGTTAATGTCTAAGGTTGTAATTTGGCTTGCCGTTTTCTGACTATAACAGCAACGTGGTGGTAATTTATAGTTATCACATTAAATAAAACATCTAGATTTTTTCTCTCTCTTTCAGGTATGAACCAGCTGTAATTCTGTTGTAGTGTTAGTACAACAGCAGCCCATGCATGCTTGCTTGTTTGGGGGTACTGAAGCTCGTCAGTCCAGCAACATCAAAGTGGCATAACATCAAAGTGTTTTGCTCTGTACTTCCCAAAGGTCACCTGGAAGTATAGTGTAATATCTTTATTTATTTTTTTATTTATTTTCTCCCAGGATACCATTCTGAGGTGTGTCACCAAACAAACCATATCTCCTTTAAATTACTTTAGATACATACAGGTATGACATTATTTGACTTTACGACACGCTGGGAAAATTAATGCAACTAACATTATGTTTTTATCCAACGTAATAAACTGAAATTCATATTGTACAGATCAGCAAAACGTTCATTGCCAAAATGTTTCAGTTGGTTATTCATATAGTCTCTGTGATTGCAACTTTAAAGGATTAGGCAATCAAACCGCTTGGTCAAGGTCATAGGCAAACAAGAAAACTGTCGATGCTGACGCTGACTACTAGTATGACAAAAGCAAATGCATGTATGCCAAAACCAGTATCTATACCATTCAGCTACTATGACCTTCACATTGTTACTTGCAGTTGCTTGTGAAAAATAATTTCATATGAAGGTAATTACTTAAATAAAACACACCACCTGCACAGCATATTGACAGGACCTATACATAATGACATCTTGTGTCACTTAATATCAACAGGTCCTAGTCTGATGTGTGATTTGACAAATCTGGGTGTCCAGTGCCCTACTGCTAGTACTGCTAGCACTACAGTTGCTGGTGCTGTTGCTATTACTATGTACTAATAATAATAAATCAGCACAGCAGTCCAGAAGTTGACTTTACCCTAAAGTTCTAATAGGGACAAGGTCAGTGGGGTTTCTAATGAGTTTTTAATATCAGCAGTCAACAAATTCTCAGTATACATCCTCAGCTCTTATTTTATCCTTGTCTTGATCAATATTGTAGAGAGGTAATTATAGATATTATTTCAAGACATGCTGCAACCAGACAGCAAATCCATGGATGTAAATACAGTAGGCTAAAGAATTACTTCCTGTGAAAAAATGCAGGTAAGTAAGCTGTGTCTGTAGTGAGCATGTCTGGACCTAAAGCTTAAAATAGCCAGGAGCCAGGAGTTATTTATTTTATATTACAAATGGTGCCCTCCTGTCCCTCCTTCTCTCTGTTTGTCTCCCTCTTTTTCCGTTCTATCTCTCCTTCGATCCATGCTGAGTTGGCTAAAGTGGAGTTAACGAGGATAAGTGGACCATACATGGGCGAAATAGTTCAATAAAGTAAGCTAGAGCAGATGTTAATGATTATGGATTTACACGGATGGGGCAGAATACATAATTACTCCTCACCTGGATCTACAGCTTCATTGTGGACCTTTACTTTCACTGAGAAAGTTTGACAAAGAGAAAAAAAAACCCAATTTAATTCATTGTTTTAAAGTGTTATATCATCAAATGGTTTGAGAATGTAGGGTTCTCTTATGCCAAGCTTCATAGAATCTTCTGTTTTGCGAAAAGAAAATGTTCCAAACAATCTACAAACTTTCATCACTTTATATTTGGTGACTTTTTTCTTTCTCCAATCTCGGTGCCAGCACATTATAGAACACTATCAGTTCCACTACCTTGCCTCATATTAATTTTTCCCCTGGTTGGTTTTATATCTTTTTTTTTCTCACCCCTAACTCTTAACTCTCCCACATTAAGGCTGCATACCAATCATTCCAATTTTAATACCCCGCTGAGATTAGCAGGTACAATATTATGGAAGACATCCACAGCACTGTACTACAATGACCAGCAAAATATCCAAACTTGCATATGGAGTTTATAATAGGGAAAGTGATTTTATGACTGTGCCATATCACTTGAATATTTGTGCAATTGTGCAACATCAAACAATAATTAAGTGTGCCTTTAGAGGTTATTAAAGGGAAAACAGATGCAGATAAATACATAAATAATGGAACTACATTTTTGATTTTGCCTCACAACAAAGTTTACACTTTAAGGGGTGGGGCAAAAGAATTAGACAGATCCAACCTTTTCACAGTTGAGCTACTCATTAAGTAACAAAACAGGTCATTGATTTTACAACTTTGTCCTGAGATTTTATGGGACAAAAGTGACTCTCATAAGATTTCAGTATGCATCATTAAATCAGAGATGTAAATGATCCCCTAAATATTTCCCCTCTGTGATGACAATGAGCTTAAGTCCTTAACATTCCTCCCAAATAGGTACGGGGTATACACAGAGCTGAAAGGACTACTCAAGGTCAACTTGGTGTCTTTTATTCCTGAGCACAACTATTGTGTGTCAAGCATGCCATTACTGGGATAAAGCCAAATTCTAATGTTGAAAACCTTAATTGTTTCTTTTTCAGTGTAAAATTGGTAAATATGGTAATTCAGATCTCACACTACTATAGCCGGTCGAGTGAAGAATGAGACACACGTGCTACCCCCCTTTTTTTAAATTAATTTCATAATACATGAAAAGGCTTTTAAAGCCTCGCATAAATTAATGGCTGACCTTCTGATGAGACAGTTGCAGTGAAGTGCAAAATTGTTGCTTGATCCCTAAGAGTGCTGGTAGACATACAAATGGTGCCATCTGTCCACTTTGGAATTAATATCATATTATGGGAACAACATTAGACTGCACAATTCTTTTTTATTATTTATTTATTTATAATTATTGATGAGGTATTCTATTTCTGCCACCGTGATTTGACCAATTTTTCCTACATACAATGGCAATCATTTAACCTATTTGTGTTGTTTTTGTTTTTTTACCTTTATAATACATGCACTGTAATGCACTTAAATAAACAATTACACATATTTTGTTTCTTTCAGGGATTAAGTATTTTCATTATTTGATATGGCTATATACGTACTGTATGTTGACCAGTTTAAAGAGGTCCTGGTAATGTGAGTGGTGAAGGCATTAGACTGTAGGTCTCATGACTGAGGCACTGGAATGTGGCAAATGAGTGAAGTTGTCCTTTTCTCAAGGACAACCACTGTATTTGATCTAACAAGTTTAATTCATTTTTTTCTCTACATTTAAGAAAAACTGAGTCAACCCCTCTCATTGATTTGAGACCATCAAGCGAAACTTCATAAACTGGGGCGAATGAGGCAACTGTATCACATGAGCCTTTTGCAGAGAAATATATCAAACTTACTGTACCAGTGCATGCAGAGAGACAGATATGGGCTGATTGCTGTAGTTGTTAGAGGACATTACAGTACTGAGGTGAAACACTGCATGAAAAACAAATGAAACGCCTCAACCCCTGTAATCTCTACACTTGCTGACCATGGAAACTTGGATATCTCCCTCAAGGTTATCAGTGTTTTATTTTCTGTCATCTCTCAACTCTTTCTGAAGGAAAGGAACAACCGGGTGTCATTCAAGACCTGCAACCATTGATGATGAGATGTCATTCAGATGTCATTCTTGTGTGCTGTGAGGAACATATCTATATTAATATATGTATTATGTGCAAATATGTGATTCTTGCCTGACAGAGGTATTTGTCTTAACTACATGCCCTCTCATTTTAAATGACTGTTTGTATATGGGTCTTTTGGTTCACCTAACATCATATGGATATCCTGTGACCAGAACATCTGTATTTAAAGATGGTGTCTCTGTTGATTGAAGTAAATCTGAAGAATAGGTATGAGCTTGAAATGTCACTTGTGGTTGTGCTACAGAAATTGCACTTCAAGAGAGCTTCAGAGTACGCACCGTCATCATGTTTTTCTACTTGCTCCTTGCTCCCAGGATGATTCTACTGCCTGGTGTTCAGTATAACACACTGTATTGTGTCTGAGAATGTACCATGATTTCTGTCAGTAGCCTAGCATGTATTTTACAGAGTACATGAATATATGATGTAACCATACAAAGCCAAACTCTGAGAGAGGTACCAAAAAGAATTAGAGAATTTCAAGGTACAAATGGCACCTCAAACCACCAGGCTGCTGTGATGACTAAAATGTTTGCACAATAAGTCAATTTTGGAGGTTGTGATGGACGTAAAATATGTAAATCTATTGTAAAATAGCAGGAAATTGGTTTTAAATAGCCTAAATGTCTCTGGGGTATACCCTCAAAATCCCCTTCTATCGCTATGCACTTTCTGACCTCATTAAAGTTTTGGTTCATCCTTTCTGACACACTGGGGGTGGGGGGTCAGACATGAAAATGGATATAAAAACAGGATCAAGCAAGTAACATAGAATTATTTTTGCAGCAGCCTGGAAAAAATTGCATCTGCAAATAGACCCAGATACTGAGGGTAACCCAGAGGGGACATAAACAAGATGGGGAAATATTGTTCGGCTTACTGTGTCTTATAACTGCCTGGTACAATACGGGTAACAAGAGGAATAAAAATAAAGAATGCAGTAGTAAAGTCATTTTAGCCCAACACTTGATTGTTTACATTTATAAACACTGCAGTCTATGAAAAAGATCAAAACAGGCAAAACTATAATAAAAATATAAGAGGGAATATGTATTTTCTTTATCATAAACAGTCGTAACACAGATATTTTATCTGGCAAATATATGAATGGATAAACACATTCATTGTTATTATTTTTTTTTCTACATTTGTGACCATGTTAACTTTGTTGTTGAGTTGGACAGCACAAGCAGTTCAGGCCTTTATCCTGATAAAAATGCCTGGTTATCCTCTCTGGTCTATTCATTATTTTTTGTCAATTACTTTGATTTTGAGCCTGTGCTTGATGAGGTGCTCTCTTGTCCAAAGGGATTACATGTCTGGCTGGTGTTGCCAGTGGCTACACTGGTATGGTAGGAGTGGCAGCACAGTTTTTCACTGTAACTGGGAGATAGCATCTAAATGTTTGTCAGATCCATTGCCCACTGTTTAGGGCTGCCATTACTTTTACTCTGTCAGGATTGTCACTTCGGATGGGAAACTGCATCAGCTCACTGTTGTCCCCTGAAGCAGAATGGATACAGGAGGCTGTGTTCTCCTCAAAGATAACGCTTTCCACTTCTGAAGCTGCCAGGCCTTCAGCTGGGGACTCTGGGTAATGTATCTCAGAGCTGGGTTTGTTTAGAATTATGGATCATGTTTGATAGTGAAAGATTTATGATTTTGTGACATTAAATGCTGAAGATTAGTTCATGGCTTTTCGGCTTTACAGTACACCCTGGAGCATTACAGTAAAATGGGAAGAAACACACCTGATTCAAATTGATGTAAATGACATTCATGAGACTGATATGTTTTCTGTATGTACTATATTAAGATGTGTCTCAGCCACCTGATCAACAAATGTACAGAGCTTGTTGGTATGCCAACACTCCTTTTAATGAACATGAGAGTTCACTCAATTGCATTGTTTATCTGGCTGTCAGACATTACTGTTACCCATGCAATGGAGATTCATCAGTGACAAATGTCCTCCCACACAGATCAGATGTGCAGCCTCCTCACAAAATGCAGAAAGGTGTAAGGCAACACATGATTGAATAAATGAACTCAGTTAACTCAAAATAACCCTTTTCATGTACGCTCCCTTCCAGTCGGTTGTTTTACATTAAAGCTTGACCTGCTGGAACATATTGCTATACATATTGCTAAAGCAATATTGTACTGAATTCACCTTTGCACTTTTTTCTGAACTGAATTGTAAAAAGGCAAAATGCAATGGTTACGCTATTGTAACCCTTATTCTATAAGCACAGGTGGAGCCGTCTACTGGATTCTATGGGTACTACTCCCCTCCAATCACGATCACGTATTTGCCCACTGAAATTTGCATAAACGTGGTCGGCCAATCAGGACAAGCTTACACGAAAACGCGGTCAACTTGAGGCCTCATACACTGCAGACCATCCTGCCACCTCTTTAGCAGGTGGTGCAATAATGTAACCTTCTGTTTTATCTCACAGAGGCTTCACCCTCTACTGGACTCTATGGGTACAGTGGGTGGAGCCCAATAAATGAATGCCCTGCCACAACCAAAATTGGCCCACCACACCAAACATGACTGGCTAAGGGTAATTGCCACAACCCACAGTGATCAACAGAAACATCACGTCAGCACCATATCAGGGGATCATCTAACAAGATCAAGACAGTGGTGAGCATCAATCCAAATTTTTAATCTACAAAGGGAAATTTAATATATGCCCATTTTTGTTCTAAACTACATGCCAATTTAAAATAATTGCTATATGAATAAATAAATTAAAAAATATATATGTAAGCATTAGTGGTCTTTATTTTATTTTTCAGATGCATGCGGCTCAAGACGATCCAACCAAGGAGAGATAATCCCAGAGCTAATCTGTTTGACAAAATTAATCGAAGATATTAGAGACTTCTTCAGCATTTTGTCCACTTTTTCACAAACTAATGACACAATAAAAGCAATAAATAAAACTTTCAAAAGACAAGAAATTAAAACATTTATCAAATAAATGACATTGCAATTTTTCTGTCTTGACATGAGATGTAGGGCATCTCACAATCTGACAAAGGTGATCCGAGTAAATGTTAAACACCTGAAATACGTCGCTGTGTGTGTGTGTGTGTGTCAACAACAGGCTTATTTCATTCGTAGCTTTCGGCCATACATGTAGCTTTTACTTGCCAGTCTATGTGCTTGCACAGCTACTGCAAATTAACTTACCCTGCTTGGTTGTCATCAGGAGTTTGTTAAGAGCCCACTCATAAAAATGATTTATCTGTAGAGCTAACATAAAATTCCATGGCAGTGAACTAATAATATTGAGCATTGTTTGAAAGAAAGAAGAGAAGGAGAGATGAAGAAAGAAAGTGGGAGATGAACCTATTCCTTATGGGGGAAAAAAGTGTCAAATAAAGTGTAACCTCTAAAATATATAGGACTGAAATTCTGAATTTGAATTTCAAATAAAGCATGTATTTAAGTAACATAATTCTCTGTAGTGTTTATTAGCATATTATTAAGCTGAATACAGATGTCAACTATCAATATGTTATATTTATTAGTATGTAGTGTGTGCTGTATATACTAAATAATATATCGAAGTAATACATTAAATGTTGATCATCAACCCACAGTGGCTGTTTGATGCATCCAACCGAGCAGCCACTCACTTTTATTTAACACAAAGAAATCCAGAAAAGCTCTCATTAGGGTAACAGTGACATTTATTTATTTATTTTTTTGTGTAAAGTTGTAAATCTGCAAGACTTCCTTGATATGCATGTTTTTCATGTGTGCAACATGTGACAACACAGCTCATTAATGTAACACTGTTCAGAAAGTTTCTGACCAGCAAGTGAGGGCACCAAACTTAATCATCTCCTTGAGGTTGTCACCATATAATCATCACATTACTTAAACAAACAAACCAGATATGATGTTTAGATGTTTGTTAGAGCTTAATTGGCTCTATGGCACAACTGCATACAGTGAAGCAAATTATAATTAAACCCGAGTCATGCTGTAGCCCCACAGAAGCAACAATGCAAGTCTGCTGAAACACCTCTTTATTTCAGACATTTGGTGATAAATAGATGCTGTAGCAATTTAAAGATAGTATGAACCATGTCACTTGAAAGGATAAATGGAAATTATTTACTGGGTGTGCAGGAAGTTTGGCAGATACATCAGCATTTCACAAAATGATGTGCTGAATGTTCTCTTTTACTGTTACGCCCCACTCTTAGGAAGCCCTATGGGGCTAACAGTACTCGACCACTGATCCAAATCAACCACAGAAAAACACCTTCAAAGATGACCAAATCCATGGGATTTATTTACATGTAGACAAACAAACAACCATCACATTAAATTACACTAAGTTTCAATAAATCAAGAGAAAAGGCTGAGAGGCATCTCTCCCTCCTGATGCTGCCGCAGGAACTTGTAAACTCTCCCTGGCAGGGTGCATCTCAATGATGAGCCAAGATGTAGGGCACCTGGGCAGAGCTGGAAAGGACAGGAAGGGAAAAGGGACAAGCAGCACAGAGAACACATACAACCGTAACATTCACACAGGCTCACCCTTAACCGCCCTGCATCATGAGACGGAACAAATGCCTCAACAAACACATATCTTTTTGAAGCATAGACATGGGAAGAGGCAAAAGGGTCCCACACTGTTCAACATGCAGTTTGAACACTCTGACATCACACTGCTACTATAATCTACTGCTACCATAGTAACATAGGTAGGGTAGAGATACATAATGCCTGACAGCTGCCCCTTGTAGCTGACAGGTACTTAACTAAGAGGAAGTTAGAGGGGCACCAAACATGCACAGATCATACAGATTACATGATGAGGTCATACTCAACTGGGGTTAAATGTGCCCATGTTTTGGTGCTCTGGATGAAAGTTGAATGCAGGGTGTGATTGCAGCACCGCTCAGGAAAATAATCATACTGATTGACTGCAGTCGGTGGCAGAGCCTGTACAATGCATAGCCTGCATGAAACACATAATGCACAAATCCACAGTGTGATATACTCTGTATTTCAGTCAGAGCCTTGGTTGCAAGTTTTGCAGCCTACATTTGCACTGAGATTTGTTTTGGAGAGAACTACCGACAGCGAGCAAACAAGAGCCCAGATTAAAAGGAAATGACCCAAAAAATGTTCAAAAGTCACAACAGTAATCACAATTACATTAAGAGGGAGAGCAATTAAACTCTTTACCTAAAACTATTGTTTAAATACAGTACTATTATCTTCATTCCACTCTGTGTGCTCCGCTATATATTTCTACTGAAAAGTGTCCATTTGACTGGGTCTCTTCAGCCAAAGCTTTACCCAAATTCCCTAAACATTTTCTACTGCTACATCAACAGTACTGGCAGGATCATCAGCGACAGGTAGGTACAGGCAGCAGAAACACCTTATTTTCTTGTTGCGAGCAAGACAACAACAAATCTCACAGTGATTCTCTGTGAAATCTATCACCATGTGTGACGCAATACATTTCAAAACTGGTTACGATTTATAGGTTTTGTCATACACTGTAGGTGAGTCTTAGGTGAGTCATTTGAGACTGAAATGCAGATTATCTCTGTGGGAACAGACGACGTGCAGTACGCATGTGCACAACGAGGCAGAAGATGGGTTCTCTCTGTGCCCTCTTTGCTCCACTGAGCTGAGTCCAATTTGCCCTTCTTTGAATATTTGCTGTGGGAATGCTGCTGGTCTCGTCCCACCTACATGGAGAGGTGAGTACACCTTTGATTGGCAGCAGCAAAGCATCAACTATGATTGAAATCCTCATCCTAAGAATCCACCTGCTGCCGCGGCTTCCCTGATTGCCCGGTGGTAATTGACACATCCCTTTGTTAATTATCAAGGTGATGTGACACATGTACTCATAGAGATCAGTGAATCTGCATTGCAGGCACATTCCCCGCTCAGCATGTCAGCAAGGTGTCCTTTTGAAGCAAGCCTCCGTCTCAGGTGATTAAAGATCCTGTCATGTTACATCTTCCAGGGCCAATAATTAAAACTGAAACATAAAGCTGGGCCTAATGAACTGCAGTTAGATGATTATTCCATCAATAAATACATAACATTCATGTCTATTTTTGTCCCTGAGTTAATGCCTTGCTTGCACTTTAGGGATATGTCAATTATTGTATAGGGCAAATAAGTCATCAAGAGCGCACATCTTAATTGTACTGGAGGCCTGCAACTGTGTGTACTTGTAATCAGGCCTATTATCACATTAATAATAATGAGTTCATTCTGGTGTAAATAGGATGCAAAGAAAATAAAACAATTGCAGTTTTGATTGAGAGCTAAAATGTGTTGTTGTGTACAAAATAAATCAGCATAAATTTGACAACTGTATTTCTCGAAGATTTTAGAATATGACGTAAATATATGTATAAATATATTTAATTAAGACCAACCGTGGTGGCTGTTTTGTCCATGGTTCAGTTTATTCATCCACAACAAAAATATATTTATATCAAATTGGCAGTTCTCACATCCTTGTGTCAAAGCACTGTGAAACAGAAGCATAAGGATCATGAGGATGACGATGCCTCGAAAAATCTTTCATTATTTACATTCAATTATATAACCTTGAAATTACTCTCATTGAGGTTTAAGTGCAAATTACCTTTAATTCTAATGTCCTCCATGTGTCAATGCAACAAAATGATTCAATTAGCAATATAATTGCATTGTTTTACCTGTAAAGGGTTTGCTCAACAGCAGCTTGTGGCACATTATATATATATATATATATATATATATA
>JBBPCS010000204.1:3032278-3055664 GCA_037974645.1 Hollardia meadi | reverse complement strand
TATATATATATATATATATATATATATATATATATATATATATATATATATATAAACCTTTTAGGCTATCATTCAGTATAATGACTTGCTTGTGTGTCAAACATCAAAATATTAATTGGCAAGTCAAGGCCACACTTAGCAGTAATGACAATGTCAAATTGATGCCTGAGTGGCAGCTCTTCTGAGTGCAAAATATAGATTTTCATGTTTTGGTAAGTGGAAAATGCAAATGATTCGGCCATGGTTAAATAAATGCAATATTATGCGAAATAGTGAGAGAGTGCATATACCCAAAACTGCTCATACCTATTAAAAAAATTTCAATCATGGCTTCAACATGAATGTAATGTCACCATCCACTTATATTTGGCATTGTCTTTCATTCTGCATCTAAAGTTGGGCTGGCATGTTTAATTCAATGGAAGTCATTATGTGATAATAAGGTGCTGGAGAGTGGACTGGTAGACTTGTGACTCTGCTGGTGTGAGACAGAATGAGTTCCTTTCCTAATTAAGATCATTTTGTTCTCATGTTCCGTCATATTGTTCTGGAGTATTAACGCTTCTGTATAAGAAGGTCACAGGCTGCTCTACCATGGCTCATATTTTAGGGCATCATCAAGCCTCAGGCACGAAGCTAAACGCCAACCTGGATGAGCGTGTCCGTTCCACTAATGATGGCAAGTCACATGAATTTTCATCTAAGGCCTGATATCTATGTGTTTTTTTCCTTTTAAAGGCCCAGTCTGTGCGCTACAAAAGCATCACCAGCAAGTCTGAAGCATAAATTAAGTATTGAAATATGGCATAAGAAAAGGATTTTATGATGATGCATGAATAGTGGCTAGCTTATATTCTAGTTAAAGCTCTGAGGGAAATCAACAGGAATAGTGGCTTAGACGGGATTCAATTTATAAATTTCGTTGTAAATTTGAAAGGGATTAATGGTAATAGAGAGGGACAAGATGCTAAATTGTACAATACTACTACTGCCAAATGGAGCAGGAAAACAAAAAATGAAAATGGTAGGTTGGCTGGCTTTGGTGTGTATGCTCTGCGGCTAAAATGGCGGCATGGTAAGGAGGGAAAAGATAAGTGCTGTGGTGTTTTCACACGGCTGAGGGCTGTGAGAGGGCTCAGGAGTGATATGTGGTGACAGCACAGTGCCACATTGTTGACACAGCCTGCATCTCCTGGGTACTGAGGGCTGGATCGCCCTGGGCTTGATTATTTACAGGCCTGCGTGCATTCAAAAAATGTTCTGTTAAGACACCCTGAGAAACCCTTCTTTGCAAGGCTTTTTAATTGGATCAGGGGCATCATTTATTAATGGGACTGACTATATGCAAGTCTAGTTTTTTCATGCCCAATGATTATTAATGGCTGCTGGATCAAAAGACTGATATGACCTGTACGATACTCCATATCAGCCTGAAAGAGGAATATATTTCCATCACCAAATTGCAGGGGGTGGAAGGGAGAATCTGCCGTTCACACAAGCAGGGGAAGCTCAGGATTTTCGGAGTAAGTTGACCCTGTAAGACATGCATGGTAATTTCAGTGAAATCCCGTAAAATATTGACTTGCATTGACTTGCATCATACAGCGAGTTTGGATGGAGGGTTAGACGGATGTTCATCTATACTGAAGGCTCCGTACAGTCAGTCTACTCCCAAAATCTTTGGGAAAATATATTGTTTCAAAGGGCAATTGATAGAATTGCTCTCAGAAAAGTTTCTGTGAAAGGCAATAATGTGCAAGTTTGCACCTGATACGCTTTTGATTGCATGACAGCAACTTCAGTCATCAGTGCTCATGAGACAAGTGTATCATTCTCGCATTTTCAGTTGATTATGTCTTCTTGTCATTTGAGGTTAGGTGTTGTTTTGAAGAAAAAAAATCTAAACAGAATGAAGGTTATTAAGTATGATGAAAAATGTGGTTTTAACACAAAACTCAAAACTAAGGCACACTAGACCACAATTACTCAATCAGACACCTCTACTATTTAACCCCCCCTAAACTACTGATAGCTTCTTTTAGGTCTCTCTTTGGAATATTCATTCATTCTCATTGATTGAGAAACTCGGAAAGTAAGAGCACACTTGAAACATCTAACAATGCTAATGTGAAGAGCTTTAACAAAATAAAATCCCCGCTTTGAACATCACTTCTCTTACTAAGATTCACTAACACGCCTGTGTCACTGTGAAACAGGTTGTGTAGAACAACCTTCCAACAGCATCCTGTAAGCCGCGTTTCAGGCTTGTCAATGTCGCTCAGCGCAACCAAATGGGACATGACATTATCTTGACTAGTATAGTTCTTCAAATTAATTATTTATAACATGGATGTAAAAGTGCGTCAGAGTGGAATTTAATTGTCAAAGTTTCATTATGCTAAAGGGCATTTTCTTGTCACTCACTGGACCAAATTGTCTAAGAATCCTCCTCAGGAGTATCATCGATGTGAGGATATTTTATTTTCCAAGTACAAGGTTTTATATTGTAATTGCAGTACCAAAAACTGTGACTCTGTGCGTCACATGTGACACAAGACAAGAAAATCAAATAAAAAATGCTTCCATATGCACAGTATACACTGAGGCAGGCTATTGACCAAGTGTTTTTAGTTGTGAAAGAAATGCATCATTGTCAAACAGGGACCAACAAGGCCACAGCTTCTAGCCATGTGCTGTCCTTATTAGTTAGAAATGAAGAGTGAATTGAGACTGCCACTAGCCCTCTTTAGAATGCCATGGTAACATATGTCAGTCACTTTTATAAGAGATGCATTAGGGTGACAGTCATAACTTAAAATGCAAGGACTGATCTTTGAAAAACCCCTTTTTGTAACCTGCACTGTTCCAAGGTATTACCGTCGACACATCACAGTGAAGATGTATTTGTATGCTTTTGCACTTCTGTCCCTGAGCGAACCTTTTGTGACCAAATACAAGCATGACATGAAAACATGTTTATATGTCCCTTAGTTCCATATAGGCCTTTATTTTTTGCAGCGAAGCTTGAGAGATTTTTTTTAACCCTAAAGTTCAACATGATTGTTTGATGTGACAGATGTGAGAATAGGAGTAGGTGGACTTGACTGATGTTGAGCTCTCAGCACTGCTATGATTGAGACTGGAATTACAGTTGTTCTGAAGAACCCATGCTGGCTTTGGACTGACGTGCTTTGTGTGTATGTCTGTCAGGGCACGGGCACCACATCATGCATGAACAGCATGTAAATATGTGTCTGTTCTACTAATCTAAATGGCTTGTATGTGGCAAAGCTATTGTGTAGATACAGAGTATAAAATCTGTTCTATCGACAAGTGGATAACAACGTTTTCCGAAGGCTTTTTGAAAATGCATTACCGCTACATTTTCCCGTTCCCACAGGCTGCTGTGTTGAATGATGACTTGAAAAAATCAAGAGGACAACATTGATAAACAATGACTGCGGGCCCCCCTTGTAGCAAGGTCTTAGTGTGCTAATAAGTTCAAACACGCAGTTTAACACAAGACTGTCAATCAAGCCTTTGGCATTTTGGCATCTGACAGTTGGATTGTGTTCCTCTGAGGGACACGAGCGGTGTGCCCACATTACACTTTGCTTTCTCACAGATTGCTGTGTTGAGCTCCAGAAGGAAAACTCTTACTTTACATTAAAACGAACAGCCATTGAAATGCATGTGAACGTCCAATGAGGGTGATAAATTTGTTTTTAGTCATGTGTAATTTCCTTACAACCACAATCCAGTCCACTTGCTTTGACTCACACCAGTTGTTATCCACAATGAAAATCATTTTTGTTACCATCATAAATGGCATAAACATTTTCATTTCCAATATATATCCAACTATTGGTATTTTTAGCAGCACAACTTAAATTAATGAATAGATGCCTTCAAAACTTCAAAAAGAGGTAAATATTTTAAATATTTTCCTCACATCAAAAAACAGTAATTTATGTGCAGACATTTCACCAAGATTTTAAGAGTATATTTTATTGATAGATATTTCACTGTCTGCTTAAGAGGAGATGCAAAGGTGTGAAATGAGGAGATTGATGAAATTTGTATAGAAAAATATCATTTTAATGATTACATTTTAAGAAATATTTCAAATTTAATGAGTGAAATTAAGGAAATGGCTGATCATTTCCTCTTGAGTAGACATTTAAATCTGTCTGACAGCAGCAAACAGCAGAGGCCTCATGTACTTTTCACTCTATATTCAGGTATATGGTCAACAGATATGTAGTATATCTTAGCTAGGCCTGTCATACATTGTCATTTTCAGGAAAAGCTGGACTGTTTAGAAATACCAACTGAAATAAAGGTAGTTTTAAACATGTTTTAAAAAATTTCCTGAAAAAAAAAATACACACTTTTTTTCTTGCCTGTAAGTTCCCAACACAGAGAAACGTTTTGGGCAGAAATAAACATGAAAATATAGTTTCAGCGATATTAGAACAGTGCTGGAGAAACATTCTGGATCAATAAAGGATTATCTAATAGCGCAAAATAAAAAAAACAAATATCTAATACTATTGTGTGGAACAAACTGCCCCACCACATCAGATGTGCCTCTTTCACTGAATCGTTCAAAGCTCAAGGCTCACCTCTTTTCTGCCACTATTACTGGGCTCTCTTAATGGTTGTTTTACTTGCTTTTACCTTATCCACTGATTTGATCCAGTATTCCACTTGGCTGTATACATGATTTTTATTGACTGCTCTGTTGATTTTGACTCCTAATGTTTTGTAAAGCACTTTGGTCAACAAATGTTGTTTTAAATGTACTTGACTTGACTTTTGACTTGAGTTAGCTGTATGCTTTACCTTAGCCCCATTTTATTTGCTTATATCTTTTACATTTTGGCAAATCATGAATGTCATGCTGCATTAGCAACTAGCAGTTCCTGTTTGGTCTGTAACCCTGATGAACAGTACGTCCTACATTTACCTGGAATACTTTTAATTCTGAAGAAAATGTCTAAATGGGATTTTTTTCTGTAATTCGTGGGCAGATGTGGATAAAAGGTAATTTGTCACCTTTTATCCACAAAGGAGATCCACCATAGAAGTTAATGCTATCACTGGAAAGACTGATTTCTGCTGAATTATATGTGAATGATGTGAATATATATATATATATATATATATATATATATATATGTGTGTGTGTGTGTGTGTGTGTGTGTGCTGTCTGTTAATTTTGATGAAATTGTATAATTTGTATTCAAAGATCAATAGTCTTTTTTCCAAAAGTATTTTCCAGACTGACCTTTAAAATATAAGGTTCTGTCATAAGAAAGAAACTTTCAAGTTTTTATTTATTTATTTATTTTCCAGCAGTAAAACTTTTTCATTTATTTTAATTTTCATAACTGTGTCTGAGTCTAACTAAGTGTTTGGATATTTCTGAGGATATTTCCACTTTTGTGATTGCATTGAAACAAGAAAAAATCTCACACCAAATAAAACCTTGAGAAATGGGGAATAGTGAAAACACATTTGGAAAGATTGCATCGTATAAAACTAATGCACTTTCTTTTTTCACAATTCACACATAGTGTACTTACAATGACATTTCATTCTACTGAGTTAAGCTTCAACAACTGTCTCTGTCATTTTCCTCAGCTGACGTGAGAAGTAAGAAGGCTTCTAAGGAAAATTGGCCCGGCCAAGTTATCTTGAGACTATGAAAACAAAGACAAGGAGCACAACAGCACCTCAATACCTGGCCTAAAGAAAGTGACAGAAATTTTATTTTTGGAGTCACTAACTTTTGACTTGTCAGATTCTTGCAACCTGTCATCACTTCGAATGTGTCTGTGGGCCTCTACTGCTACCTTTAAACTCCGACTTGAGTCCTGTATAATTTCCCCATCTTCCCAGCTCCCTCTGTGCTAAATTGCATTGGAAGATGGATTTTTGGCATCTGAGGCTGTCAGGTCTCAGCCATGGAAGACTTTATGCACTAGTACACCCGCTATGAAAGTGATTCTGAAGGAATGGAGAGATATAAGAGTGGTGAGTCAAGTATTGACACTCTAGCAGGTCTTTGGGAATTTTTCTGTCTGTGATTGTATGTATTTAGCAATAATGTTGATGCTGTATATCTCCCTTTCCCCTCTTCTCATTTCTCCTTCTCTCTCAATCAAGCTCACCTGCATTCCTTCAATCTTACTCTCTCCACGGTGTCATAATGATGATAGGATCAGGTCCGGCAGCAATCTGCAGACCATCTTCATTCCTGACTGAACTATTATCTTCATTTTCATTACAGTTATTGCAGTATGCATATGAATTGATTGTGGAACATATTTTACATTATAACATGAGCCCGGGTGAATATGCTATTCTGATTGGCTGAAGGGTGTTCATTCATTTTCAATAACAGAGCCCCTCACAAAAAATGTAGCTATCACAAGAGATGTAAATTTTACTTGTGTGCTTGGGGGGAAAAAAGGCAAGTTGAATCTAAGTATGTCTGTGCTTAGTAGTAGATTTTCATTGTTTGCTCAGTGTCACAGTCAAAGCACTGATATCTCTGTGATTACAATATACAAATTTCAAAGGTGCTGTGTTTTTTGTCTAAAGCCTGCTCCCTCCTCCTCTATGTTATTTGTGAAAACAAGACTCTTCCCTTCCCTGCATGTTCGAATCTTAAAAATATCTTTCTCCTTCGCCGAACAAGCAAAAGGCTATCAGAACAATCAAGCTGCCAATATTTGCTGACAGTTACTTGACAATATTTGCCTACCACTGTTTGAGGAAAAAGCCTGCTGCCCATGCTAACGAAGATGAGAGAACATAGTGTTATTTGAGAGGTTATAGACCGAGTATGCTTTATTAAAAGGTGCACACGCAATGCATTCATTCAGTGCTCATCACTAATTAGGCAATCCCATATATGATTTGTCTCATGAAATTTTCAAAATGTGGGCCCCAACATTCAGAGTATGTATGAATATGATGAAATATTTAGACCTTATAATAACAAGCCTCTTCATTTCACAGCCAGTGATCCTCTATGGACAACTGGTTATGGTTAAAAAATACAGTGCTTGAAGGGTTAATGGAATTTGATTGATAATATATTGATAAGGTGAGCATTAGCTATAAGACAGCTCTAAATCTTTATTTTCTGACTTCTAGGATAGAAATATAGATGCTCGTATACCAAGACAAAAGACCAGTGATTTGTTGTTGGATCTCATCACCGCACATGAAACAGTGCATGGACTTAAAGAGCTTCTAATTGCGAACATAAAATCCTTGTCTTATTAGTTACAGCAACATTATTGTTAATTAATGCTTGACACCAAGGCAAAATCCTCTGCACTGCAAATTCTTCAAATTTGTGTTAAAAATGATTTTATTATAAAGGAAAGTTTGTTTATTGACGGTCTTTACATGGAAAATGTGATTTCAGCAAATGCATTAAGACTAATATGGATGTGCCTGTTAAATCCAGGCTTGTTCCTTTGTTAGGCCCCTGCTCCCCACTCCAGTTTAGACTTCCTCAGCGCTCTGAGGGTTTTCTCTCCATGACACACACTAACAATGACTGATGGGTAACAAAGCTTGCTGGAAAATGTCACTTTCTATTCCACTCATGTGTGTAAAAGCATGTGCGGAGGGAGAGGGAAGGGGATGGGAGTGGGTGGGTCACTGAGGTCAAACTGGATATAATGCATTTGTCTAAATGTAAAAAATAAAAAAAAAGGATAAAGTATAGTTTTGTGGATCTGACCAGCGGTGCATAAATCATCCTTTTTTTTGCCAGATCATTTGTCACAAGGGATAACTTTTTGCAGTATTCGTGGAAGTACACCACATTGTATATGCCGTTTTGACACAGTAGCCAATCTGACGTCATTCTCGAGTTAACTATGTTTGCATCTGTCAATCAGTTAACCTTAACTCCTGTCATGGCATTAATCTTAGGTCGTCTTTTGGCAAGAAGTGAAAAGCAAGAGGTGATGGACGATGCTCAGTTAGCAGCACAAGTCCAGACCAGTCAGTGGCATCAGCTGTGAGCAACACGGTGAAGCTACTTTCATGCATCAAGCATTTTACTGCGCGTTTATTCAAAAACTACCACAGTATATCTACAGGGTAGATATACAGGGTAGGGTTGTTGATCAGTAACAATGACTCATTGATTACGGCAGGTGTTGAGATTTTATTCAGTACTCACGTCATTACCCAGCCTCTGTTTTGGAACAAAAACTCCCTCACCGATAGTTACCTAGATTTATCTAGCTCTTATATATGAACTAGAGATATATATTAAACTGTATATACTTTTTGTTGCTAATGAAAATGCATCTCAGACAATCTTTGCATCTTGGAAGCTGGATGCAGACATATTTATAATGATAAAGCACTGTTTGATTAAAGGGGGGAAAGGGAAACAACATAAAACCAGATGTTCTTGGTTAAGTTCAAAGTTATTTATTGTAAGGAGTTTAGATTTAATTTACAAAGGTGAGGCAGAACTACAAAAGAAAATGGGCTGGTGATTGCTGTTCAAAGCAATGAAAGAAATTTAACAAAAAGAAGACTCTCAAAAAACTGTAGCAACAAATATATATATCTAAAAGAAAACCAAAACTAACTCTTATTTTTTTCACAGAAAATAAACAAAGAACAGTGGAAACAGCACCCCTGCTCCTATCTAAACAGCAAGATTCCTACATGTTAGCTACCAGAATCAATTTTTGAATCTTCAACCTGGCCCAGTCCTAGTAGTATAACAAGTGCCTCAATACTCTTCACAACTAACACTCAAGTGTCACTCAGTAAGGAAAATAAAGGCACAGTGGCAGGCTGACGGTAAGAGCTGCTCAGACTGTCGAACTAAGCCGGCTTTTATAGCATTGTTCCCAATTGTTTCTCGCTGATTGGATGGCTGGACTGGGGTTTGCCGCTCCAATCAAGATCCTCTGCTTTTTGAGACGAATTGGAATGGGCGACACCTCTGCAGGTTACCTCCAATCCCTTGCAGGGAATCACACATCCTATTTTTACATACAAACACTACAAGGAAGCCATAGTGGGGGAGGCTTAGGCCTGCAGCTGTAACAAAAGGGTTAGGATTGTCATGGTCACTGTGGTCTTTGGGTTTATTGTCTGTTTTCTGGTGTTTCTTGGTTTCCTGCACTGCCTTCTCTGCACACCTGTTCCTCTTTAGCTTAGTTGGCCCTGCCCTGTTTCCTGTGTCTCACTTAATCACACTCACCTGAGTTCTGCACCTGCACTTCATTCCCTCATCATTTCGGTTTGTATTTAAGTCCTGTTCTTGAGTTCAGTTGGGTTGGATGATTTGTTGTTTGTTTGCTGTCCCTGTTATACTTAGTCATGTTAAATAAATATCACATATTGCTGAACCTGCCTTGCCGTTTGTCTCATGCATTTGGGTCCAAGCCCATGTTCGCTGGTGTTTCCGGCACCAGCCACGACAAGGATATGGATTATAAAAACCATTCTGATCACACTCAATTCTCTAGCTATGGCTAATGAGGTTGGAGACATTTTACAAACTTGCAGTGACATGTTTAACAATTTTATTTATATATAGTTTTTTTTATCATGTGTGCAATTAAGTTGGTACTATGTCTCTAGAATGACTAGTTCATGTGCTCAAATTGGTAACAAGTGGATGTCAGTGACATTTAAACTGAAAGTAGGCAGGACTAACTGGAAGTTATTAAGCCTGACATTAAGAGTTGATCAGAAGTTGCTATATTTATTCTTTTTTTTCAAAACTATTGAAAAAACAATCTCAGAATTGAGCTTCACAATGAGAGAACTATTAAGAGAACAACTTTTTTTTAAATAAATTTTAATGAATATATTTCATTCTGCAACCGAATGGGGATTTTCCTTCATCACAAGTACATTGACACGTTTTACTCGGATAATAATCTTACACATAAAAAGTATATTATCTGTAATGGATACTTGTTTTAGCCGAGTACTCCCCCAACCCTGTTCAGCACTGGTTAATTCTTTGCTGGTCAGATTTGTTTGTACATTAAAACAGTAGCCAACAGCCAACAGTACTGTTTTCTGGTAATTTGCAAAGCTATTTTTATGTCTAAATGTGCTCCAGAATTCACGGAAATGACAAAAAACTTCATATTCAAATGCATAATTTCAATTACCAGTTACATTTTGTAACTGGTACAATTTACAGTTTACATTTTACAATATCAGCAAGCCAATAATGACACATAATCAGGTAGAGACAATTGTGTTTTTCCAGTTAGCTAGCTACATTCCTACATGTCTTAAAAATGGATTGGATTAAAAAAAACAAACCCCCCCCCAAAAAAGAGTGGTAAAAAGCAATAAAAGCAGTCATGCTGAGCTGAAAGCACAGTGTGTTCAATGTGGTGAAATCCTCACAGTCCAGTTTATCTTTTCTCCTTTTTTTGTCTTTTTTAAATTTATTTGGGAAGGTGGGCCTCTGAAATTCTATTTAGCAATAAGAAATTGCCCTTAAATTACAGTACATAAGGTTAAGAACCCCTGCATTAAATGTATTTATTGATTGACTTGTTTGGGCCAATTAAGTAACAGATTTTGTGATAATAACAACAATGTGCTACTTGTAACATATTGTGTGACTGTTCTCATAATTTGTGCAAAGACATTATAAAGATCATTTTAAATTTAATGCCAAACATTACCAAATAGTTTACCCTTAAAGTGGGCATTGGTGGCTGAAAAAGGTTTAAGTTGCATGCCTTAACCAGTACACTCAGCACACAAAACCCACCTGTTGTGATTTTCAATACAATAAATTCAATTAAGTCATCCTCTAATTGGTAATAACAAAGTTCCCCTGTTACCTCAACAACTTTACCCCTGCTGTATCATCAGAGTGAATTTCAGTGCATGCTGGAGAATATAAATACCTGGCTGCCATTCATTGTGTTCCAGTACATTTGAGCTGAACTTTAAAAACAACACCGACAGGTCTGACTCTTGCATGAGCATAGTCTAACCTTATTCCTTCACATAACAAGGCTGATGAATCTCTCTCTCTCCTGCACTCTCTTTCTTGCTTTTAAGTTGCGTTGCGTCAGAGCAACATACCATGAGCTTGTCGTAATTTCCTTTAGGTGGATTCTATTTGTTTATATCTGAAGCTCCTCTGGGCCATTTGCCGTTGTTGAACAGCACAATAAATAAGAACAAAAGATTGTTATTAGACACAATCATTCAACAGGAAATAGAGTACCTAAACAAAGATCTATAAAACTCAGTCAAGTGTGTGACTGTGATTATTGCAATATGTAATTTCTTAATTTGCATATAGAGATGATATTCAATGTTGTAGTGATTTGTCAGACACATTACAAAATCCTAATAATTTCTATCTCACAGAGGTTCCATCCTCCACTGGACACTATGGGTAGTACTACCCTCCAATCATGATCGCGTATTCGGCCACTGAAATGTATCAGGACAAGTATGCTCAAATATGCGGTCAACGTATATAAGGCTGTGTTCTGTCATCCCCATCCTGCCACCTCTTCAGTGACCGGCAAGTTTGCCCACTGGATATGCATGGTGGAGTCGTGGATGACGCCATGTCCGTTCATACAGTTCCATCTCTCTGATATGTCTCTCTGTGCTTGTGAGTGCGACACAGGACTGGTGAAGGTGGTTTCGGAGGTGTATGGGTGTCAGTTGAAACTGCACCTGAAACACTTTGTCCCTGGGCGTTGTGTGTGGCCACATGTCCCTGTGTTCCCTGGATAACACGGGGCATAGGGTCTACGGGGCGTCGACTGAGTGTTAACACCTGGGGTTATAGCCGTGGTGGCCTCGGTCGGATGTTTGGACTCCACTTCCTCTCAGCGATGCCTGAAATAGGAAATAGGCGGACTGTGGAGGTTGCTCCTAGCTTGTCAGGTTTGGTGTAATGGGCCGATGTTGGTCGCGCAGGGCAGTCATTTATCGGGCTCCACCCACTGTACCCATAGAGTCTAGTAGAGGGCGGAGCCATATGAGATTCATCAGACTGGCAATACATCATCAAGCCCCAAGTGCCAAGGCTGCGCCCCCTCTTGGGGGAAAGAATCATACTGTCACATAAGAAACTACAGTGAGAGAGACGTCTTTTTCATTTGGTAAACGTGTAAATATGAATAATAAACAATTGTCATCATAATTCATGTTTCCATCCAACGATTTTTGTGTGAATTATGAAAAAAAACTGAATACAATGGCAAATTTAGGTAACTGGTAATTATTTGATGCTGGTGACAATTGTTGACCCAACATAGTACTAATGGATAGTTAGTTTGAGTGTGAGGCAGCTAGAGTACAGTCATACAGTAAAGCAGCATTTGTAAACATAAGTAGATAACATAATTTCACCCAGGAGCCCTAAGAGATCAAGTCCTAAACCTAATCAAGTAGGTTTTGTTCCTAAACTTAACCAAACATCGCTGATGTTTTGAGCCTACACTTAACCAAAGTAATGTAGACCTTGTGCGTCAGGATAATATGTGCAAGCCTTTGCCCGTCACCCAGAGCTTAGAGCATCCGCAACACCAAATGGTACCTTGCGCTTCTGGATGGCGCATGACAAATCGTCGGTATCTGACGACTTGGGATGGCAATGGGTTGTCGCAGTGCAGACTCGCATCAATGAAAATGTGCAACCACTGCTGTCGTCTGACCAGGGGAAGCGCTCGACACTGCACGTAGGTAGGTGGCTACTGAACACCGTTGTCTCCGTAATCACAGTCAAGACACTCGAAGCAGCGTGTGGGTCTGTGGCAATAGGCCGGGTCAGCCTGGGCATGCACTCGTTTGGAAAATCATACAATCAGTGAGCAATCTCACTGTTCACAGAGGATTCCCACGTATTTGAGGAAGCTCGTCCTGATTGGCTGGCTACGTTCATGCAAATGTGAGTGGGTGAATACGTGATTGGAGGAGAGCAGTACCCATAGAGTCCAGTAAAGGGCGGAGCCTGTGTGAGGTAGAACTTTACTGTTTTTTGGGGATGTGAAATTGAGCTATGAGATGATTGCAACTTTAATTATTTAAATATAGGGCCATTACTTTATCTGTCATTAATAATGCACTTCTCACTCTGTACAACTATCTGCAAGAACTACCCATCAGATTTACTGTTTAAAGCAGGAAGCTCAGCTGTGCTTATGCTGAATTTATTTTATAACTCATATGAATAAGTGAGATGGAGAATATTTGCTTGGCCTCTGGCCTAGCCTGCTGCAATGATGTTCTCAATGAAGAAGGCAGCAGGACCTAAGGATATTTGCCTAGTAGCATGCCCACGGCATATAACTGCATAAGCACTGTGCAAAACCAAAACAATCTGCAGTTATTTTTTCTTCCTGGAAAAGTTAACTCACTTTTTGGTAAGTAGAAAGTTTAAGACTATTTACTTTTATAGACACTTAAATATTAGAGATGTATTTGATTCATATAAACACTTAAGTCGAATAATGGTGGGTTGCATCTGCACGTTTTGAGGAAAATAATGAAAACTCTTAATTGAACTTAATCTACTGAATGCGGGTTTGTCCTTAGAAAAACTCAGTCTGCAAGATACAGTTATTAGCCAGACTTTGCTAGACTCTTGCCAGGCAAAATCCTGTGGGCAAAATCCCAATGGGATTGGCTTAGTTTTTATGGGATGGTTTTGCCTCACTTTCTCTCCTCTGTTTCAAAGAGGATTATATGACAAAGACGATAATGCCATAAAATACATTTTGGCATAAAGGTGACTTCTAGTAAATTATTATTATTTTAGTAAGTATTTTACATGTTAGTATTTTAGTAGTTTTTACATGTTTTATAAGCATGCTCTTTTTTAAACAGTTTCAATCAGTACAACAAAACAACAGTATCAAAACATGTCAGATATAAATAAGGGCAACCTACTTTACTGTTTACTTTATAAAGTCTATGTGCAAACATTGTTGACTATATGTATTGCATTTAAATGTGGGAGAGTAATTGTGCCAAAACAACAAGAGTAATGACTCTCTCAAAGCTTTAACCCAGGGAAAAACTTTGGGGCTATTGATGTGAACACGAAGCTACTTGATTAAAAAAAAAAGAGTTTTTCTGTTAAATACACTTAAATGAACAGTGCTTCCTTTCTGGATAATAATGAATGTCTGACACTTGTTATTTTGCATTGCATTGCAACCCCACTCAGTAACAAGCCTGCATGCATAGCAATGCACTTAAAATGCAAACTAGTTATCCAAAGAATTAAATAGCACATTATGGAGGATTTCAGTAATAGGCTATTTGGATGTAAAAGGCTGGTGACACTTGCAGCACAGATCAGCGGGATGATACATAATTGTGCAGGTCCTATTTATAGAATTGCAAAAAACATAGCTAATTGTCAGAGCTGTGTACAAATCACTGATATCAATCAATGATTTATCAATATTTTCTTTACAGTACATTACACTGACCAACTCTCCCTCAGGAGCCCTGACAATAACCCCAAATACCCAGATTTTAACTGCCAGTCTGATTGGTCAATACTATACGTAGTGAAAGAGTTGTCCTGTATTGTGTCAGATAAAGGCACCAAGAGAGAGGAGGAAAGAGTGGAGATAGAAGATTGCCTTGGTGACTGGCAACTGCAACGTATTCTGGGGTAAAATGTCAATTGTCTCTTGATCACAAACATGCAAATTATTCTTTCATACTATTAAAATTAAGTGGAGAAGATGAGCAAAAAGCAAGCGATTTGGACTGTAATGGTTGAGCGAGTGAGCGAGCAAGGCAGAGGCTGAAGCAAGAAGGAGGGAATACAAATGCTTATGTTTCGGACATGATGGCCAACAAGAAATGGGTGTTAGTACATGTGCCAACAAGGGCCAAACTCCCTCAACGTAATGAAAATTGGCTGGGCATAGACAAACAGTGACAAATTACAAGGGCCATCGAAAGTAGTGCTTGTGGTAAAAAAAAAAAAAAGACAGGGCATGCATTTCCTGTTGGATTTATAATGGAATGAGAGTGAGATGAAATGACAGCATAGCCTATAAAGGGCACTAAGTAGGGTACAAAACCCATCCGTGACAAAGGTTGTTGGTGTTATTTCTAATGCTGGCTATTTACCAAAACTAACAACCATGAGCTGTTATAACCTACTCTAGCTCTTTTTCAGCTGTTTAAGTGTATCCTCTGCAGTTTTTGTGAAATAAATATTTGGTGACAGTTTTAATATTGTATTAAAATATTGTATTAGTATTAGTATTGTATCAGTGCCATTGGGCAATACTTTTTAGTCTTTTAACTGATCTTATACATATGCACCACATCACTGTCATGCTGTCATGAGGGGGGGGGGACTCATGGGATTGATTGTGGGCGTATAACAACCATGCCAACCACAGAAAAATTGATTAATTACAGAAGACACTCGGATTCATCATCATGGATTTATCTTACAAAGTCTCCAAAAAGACACAACAGTTCAAGGCTGGATTACAAAGCTTCTGAAAGGGATGCGATCGCACTGGAGCCAACACAAACAGCACCATGGTTAGCTTCTGGGCAAAAAAGTAAGTCTCTCACATGTAACATTACAAAATATATTTATAGATAGATAGATAGATAGATAGATAGATAGATAGATAGATAGATAGATAGATAGATAGATATTCTTATTTTATGTTATACAGTGATTTGGATTGACTTGTGTCTTAAAAATGGAATTAGATGATAAAGGACCATATATCCTCCACTTTAACAATTACTTCCAATGTCACACGCACCAAATTTTCCATTTTAAAAGAGGAACTGCTGGCCCCCCATACCACTGCCATATGCTTCTTTCTTTTGCATGTGACATATATTGAATGGATGGAAGGATGGATGAGGTGGATTGGTGGGTGTGTGGTTAGGTTAGAAGAACACACTTGACTGGTGACACTTACTTTGCTCTTGTGCAGAGTGATGTGGTGAGAAGTGAGCGGGCGGTGTAAAAATAAAGTGACAGCATCAAATGACCAATCCTCTCCTCCTGTCCCAATGTATGTGTTTGTGAGTGATGAGTGAGACCGGAGTGGAGTGCTGCTGACAACCAAGAAATGATCGCTCAAATAGAATTCAGGAATGATGGTACATGCTGATAGGTGTGCATGAGACAGTTAGGGCTAGGTCTATCCTGAGGTAGACCATTTCAATTTGGTTTAAGATTGTAAACCATATATATAAGTGAAGTGCAGTGAATACTATATAATATATAGATGTTATTTTAAATATTAGATATATGGTATCAGATATGTTATAATTATTACATGGGTAAAGAAGGATGTTTTCATGATGTTTCCATTCAGTGTTGATTTAACACTAACATTGGCTAGCAAGTAGCCATAGACAACCTAGGATCATTAGCTAACAAGCATTCATAATACAAACATATTTGATCAAGCGCAACAAAATAGTTATCATTTACCTGTGGAGAGCAGCTACCAGAGGCCATGTTGAAGCTGACCTTTGGGCAGATGTTTGATATGATGTTCTTTCATGATTGCAGAGTGCATGGATGTAACACTATATGATCACATTGAATCATATCCTCAAATCTGCGTATGCGATTGGCTGAAAAGGAGGGAGACATCCGATGGGCTACAGATTATTCCTACAAAATGCGTTTTTGAATCGATTTTGTGGTCCCAGCGCACACACAAATGCCGTGACGTCCAAAAGTGACGAGTAGTTTGTAGGTGCAGGTTCAGTGATTCCATAGATTCCACACAGATGGCAATGTACTGCACTGGATCAGCTGCTACAGGTCTCAACGCGGAAGATATATGACAAAAGGCTTCATCTGGAAATGTTAGGGGCCATTGTCCACTGACAGCAGCTTTTAGCTTAATCAGACAGCCTAAGCACCATAAAAATAGACTGCACATAATTTCTCAGGTAATAAAGTATTGATGTTTGTCAGGACTTGATGTGTAAACAGCACAATAATTCATATACTCTGCAAAGTGCTGACGGTAGTCCATAAGTCATGACTATCTGCCATTCACACAGCGTGTTAGTATCTTGTAGTTCAAAGCCTACTTAGTGCTATTATTTTTTCATCTTCAGTGAAGCTCCATTTATCACTCTGGACTTACATGTATTTGTGCACAAGAAATTAAATCGTGAAGATTAAAGGAGCCATTTGTAAGATGTTGAGGCGTATTCCTGGGTCGTCAAATACTGACGCTCTGGGTTGGTAGGTCGGGCCGTCCGCCAACCCACAGTGTGTTTCACATTACACCTTTAAGCATGAATATGAAACACGTGGAGTTTGTTTTTTTTTTCTTTTAAAGTAATCCATCTGTTTTTACTCATTTTAAAAATGTATAAACATTTCTGACAGTTAAGAACGTTAGAAATATATCTCAACAGTCTTGTTTATGAAGGATACCAATCAAGTGTTGCTGACTCCACTTCAGTACTAATTGTTGACATTAAAACATAATTAAAAAGTGACGATCAAGCAGAGACGCACACAAGCTCTGCTTCACTAATTTAAAAGTTAAACAATGATGTAATCCCTGAAGTATCACCGTGTGTATATGCCTGTTTTAGGGCAAAGTTGCTAATGAGCAATTAACAGCTGAAAGTGGTGGAAAATGTGAAATTAAAAGAAAGAAATGAAAGAATATGACAAACTGTCAGTGAAAATGATTTGGAACATGGCTAGCATGTGTGCATAAGCAGTTGAGGGATTTTGCGTGTACCGGATAAGATTTTAATTTATTCTTCTACCGAGGGAAGATGTCTGCCGCACATTAGCATGAGGACAAGGGCTTGACATTCACTTTGTGCACAATTGTTCTCACTTGACACCTAACTTGCTGATTGATGAGAAATATTATGGCCTAGAGGAAAAGCAAAGTGAAAGATGAATGAGTGTAATGCTGGAGCTCTCACCACAGCTCAGAACCACAACTCTTTATTAATCTTTTGTTCAGCCGTGCACCTATCCATCCCTGTTTGTGTTACACAAGTAGGATTGGATCTGTCATATCAGGTATTTACCTGCATTTGTCTCGTGGCTCTCCAGTGGGTTTGTGAGTGTGTACGTGCGTTTGTAAGGGTGTGTGTGTGCCGCACTTAACCAAAGTCTTGTGGCCCCTGTGTTAAGTGGTTTGAGGTTATGCTGTCAGCTAGGCATTAGTGTGCAAATGTGTTGCAATGAATTCAAAATATTCACATGTTGGTAGTGACACATTAAACACTGCACTGTGAAAAATACAGAACAAACTTCAAGCACCAAGTGTCACTGCACAGTAATATAAAACATCTCCAAGGATAAATGGTCTTAAAAGAACTTTAGACGCATGGTCAAACATGTGGTCACATGGACACCAAGGTCACAAAAAAAGAAATAAAGAAACAGCATCCCAGTTTGTTTTTCAATTGTATTGTTTTTCAACAAAAAAATCTACAACAAATTGTGCTGATACACACCAGTTTTGGTGGGTAGAATAAAATTACATAAATCACTGTAAGCGCTGCAGTTACAAGTGCATAGCATTGCCTGATTAAAGCTCCACACGTTCATTTGAATACTGCAATCTTGTCAACACAGTCCTCTGTTTTCGTTAACATCTCTTTTGCCGTTACATGGAACACATTTGCCTCCATTGTTTAGCACATTTCTTTTAACATGCACATGTTAATATTTAGTTAGAGTGTAGAGACTATGTGCCAGCAGATGCACCGAATAAACAATACCTGTAATCACAACAATAGATTTCTCTGTAAAAACTAGAATGATCAAAGCACACTGGTGTAAATCTGACTGTAGTAAAAGTAAGGGCTTGTGTGTGCAGGTAAAAATAAAAGTGATGAGCATGACGGCTCAGTGTACCTGACTAGTGATAGTAAATCATTGCTATTCCTCTCAAGGCTTTTTGTCGATTCTGGAGCGCTTTCTTTTTCCCCTCCTGTGCTGAACTTATCTAATCTGACTACCGCCTGTTCACACACTATTTATCGTTTTCAGGTGTGTTTGTGTCAACTATAAAATAATACCATGATTGAACGATTTCTCAAGTAGAGTTGTCCTGATGCTGAGTTGCCACTCCTTCTGCACAATCGCATGTCAATCATTGCAAATCATAATCTTTCTCTAACTTGTCATCTTAATTTCTATCCCCTCCTTTGAGATGTGTGCATATTAAGAAAAGAGAATCAATAATGGGCTATAACCTGTATGAACTTCACCAGTGTATTTTGCCGTAGTACTGAGTAGATTGTATGTAAAGTTTTTCATTTGAATTGCACATTGGTAGTTAAACAAGATTTGTCACATTTTGAATGACAATACACATGAGTGAAATATTAAACATTTTCTACAGGCTGTATGTATGTGCTAAGTTGTTTTTTTCATCAAAAACTGCTCCTTCTTGCCCAAGACATGCTGAAAAGAATCATATTGTTATAGGTTAATACAAATCACCACAACCCACCCCGGTCACCACATCCGCATGTGCAGATTTAACAGCTCAATGAATATAATGTGAAAGCGGTGGAATACAAAGGAGGGCTTCCATTACTATCAGGGGGTATGTTCCTCCCCTTCATTTTTAATTTCACAGGCATTTTCTGAACTTTCAAGGGTTTTTTTTTTCCCCCTGGCGCTGCTGTTAATTTCTGACCCTGCAATAAAATCCAAATTGTGATTCATCCCATCTTTCTCAGCGCCGCACACCCTCTACTGTCAGACCCTCTCAAGCCCCCATGCCAAGACTTAAGCCATGGAAAAAGGTCAAGTGTCTGGATCATTGTGAGTGTCAGCATATTGATAGACTTGTTAGCCTAAGATTGATTGACAGATTGACTATTGATTCATGTCAGGATCAAGTTTTGCTTGATAGTTTCCAGCACAGGTTTATTTTCATTTCTGCATGCTTCCCATGACAGGACTGTTTTGTGATCATGTTTTCTTTTTCTTAGGTTTTGTGACAGTGCAGCCCATTATCTCACAGTGGTGGTGTTTGGGATATGACATTCCAAAAGGTCATTGTAAGCTTTACAGTCAGTAGGGTGGCGTAGTGGTGAGGGACTATTCAATAATCAGCCCTGTAACCTGCCCTGCTTAAGTGTCTTGAGTAAGAGAGAAGCCCTCCCAACTGCATGGGCATGGCTTTAAGTCTGACCCTGCATTCTGACTTCTGACCTCCCTGTGGAGAGGGACAGGAACACGTTTCACAAGAGAAGATCATAAAAAAAAATAAGCAGAAAGGGAGGAGGTCACTTTCAAGAGTGACTCCAAGCACTGTTCTTGTTCCCCTCACACTAAAATCAGGTCAAAACAAAGTTTCACTCAAACATTTCCTCAGGGCACAAGTGAAGTGAGGTTTCTGAAGTGGAACCCTGCATGTCAGCACTGTCTACCAGTATACCATTATTTGCACTGTGGCTTTGTTGTTATGTCATGCCAGAAAAATTACAGTAATACTAAGCTCAAGTCAAACCCTAACAGAAAAATATCATTAAAAAAGTTTGTTCAGTATTTCAATAGGAATAGGCTACAATCTGAAAATGGAAAATTCCTGCTTATTTGTTCTTGCCTTCAACTCTAACTTTGTGAAGCAACTTTGATGTACTGAGAGTTAGTGATGAGAAGACTGATTGGAGCACCCAGCTTTAGAATCACAGGTCAGGCTGACATTACTAGATGTCATTTGTTCTGTTGAGCAGAGTTGAACACAGACAGCTGGTGTGTGTATTAACTGGCCAATTACTCATAAGGTGCTTTAGCTTGGAATGAACAGAGCTGACCAAATGATAGAGCACAGCAAGTCTGTTTTTATTTGAAGTTTCTGTAAAGTGGAGCATAGTTAAAAAATAAAAAATAAAAACACACTTTAGAAGGGATAAAAGGAGTAAAGACTTATAACCGCCAGCACAAGAGCTATGGTTTGTGAAGGACAGGTCAAATTATGTGAATAGTGCATATTATCCTTGATTGGCCTATTATAAAAGCACCAAGCTTTTAAGTTCAGTGATGAGAACTCAGGGATAAAGTAAATGCAATTAACAGCTATAATTTTTATAATTTTATTTCCTGTGTTTTCATATCATGTTATTAATTTCACCACAGTCGGACTTGTAGAAATAAAGTGAGTTAGAGAAACACAAGTGGCTTAATGGGTTGAACCATTGACTGTATATAAAAATGGACGACATAAGGGCTCCCCAAAAGTGAAGCCAAAAATCTGAATCGCCCCCTGGTAGTGGGCTGCAGTATTAGTTTCTGTTGTTTTAGGTAGTTCTTATCATGCTAATATATGTTCAGGTGTTTATTTTTCTGATCAGTTTGGTTATAATTGGTTATTTGATGATAAAAAGGAGGTGAAACGTCATGATTGACAGCTGAGCCCTGCTTTTAATTGGGCGAGCAGGTGTATGAGCGGGAACTCGATACCGTGGCTCCACCACCCGGGCGGTACTGCCCAGACTCTGGCTCTAATGACGTCACCAGTGCAAGATGGCAGCACTCGTATCCGGGATATTTTGGCTTCATTTTTGTACAGTGAGAGGAAGTGGAGACCCGTTGTCCATCTTTATTAATGTCAATGGGTTGAACACAGATTATTGTGGTATGGTAATGTACATACAAAAACTCTTATACAGAAGTACGTAAGCTTGCATTTGAATTAGAACTCTCTTTAAAATCCTGCTTTCTATCCAACAATCCATTTGAGACCCATAATGAAAGTGTGGGCACACTACAATGAGATAGATTGTTGTTGATGTTTGTCAAATCTGAGATTGTTTAGTACTTCCATTATACATAAAACAACTGAGATGGATAAGTAAAAACTAGTATAGCTTGTTAACTCCAACAATGCTGACTGAAATAGTATCCGTTTTTTAAATGATATCTCAAGGCTCCAGGTTCTACTTGCAGAAGCACTCTGGCACACTGTACAAATCTCATTTCACTTAAGTTAACACAATACAACAAGGAAGACAAATTCTCCAAATTCAGAGGACATAAGCAGGGTTTGTAAATTGAAAAAAAATATATATATTTTTTTTTAAAATGGGTGTCCTTGAAAGTACTTGTTTTTTCTTTTTTATTCAAATGTAGCACTTAAATTCACTCAATATGCCTCAGCCTTCTGGTATTCTCTCTATCTTATGATTATCACTTCCATCTTGTGAAAACTCTATGATGCATATTTGATGTAGCAGCAGTTTTAAAATGAATGATTTTGCTTACTTTCCATGACTAGGAGTGAAAAAAAATGAAAAGACCTATTGTGACATACAACCCTAAAGCATGGCAACACTGAGTCCTTGAGTTCCAACAGGCATGGCCTAATAGCCACTGAACAACAAGAGTGTTATGTCCAAGTGAGTGAGGGGGGGCCATGAAGTCAAAAGAACACTGAAATATCACAGTCCAACATTCACCACAATTCTTCTGCAACACTTATTTAGAATGCCAGAAGTTTCATTCCAACAATGCCAGGGGCACAAGCAACAAACCACAGAACAGCTAGCTGATTTTATGTCCTTCAACAAAAAGCACAAAAATCCTGTTTTTTTCATTGTTTCTATTTTATCACCAAAAATAAATCATTTATCAATGCGTTGACTTGCAATCTCAAAGGAATCATTATAGTGATGAATTACTTACCATGTGGCTTTAAGTGTGCAGGTGCTGCCTGGAGCTTTGACCTTGTAAGACACCATTGACACAGTGCTGATGGCAAATTTTACCTTGGAAAAAGAAAAATTATGCAAATGATTCGGGTAAAGACAAACCGTGCATGATGATTCAACAATATTGGTTTGTTTCTTGCAAAACACCAAGATTATTCTCCATTATGTTTTAGAGGGAATTCTGCCCGGAATTAAGATAATTATATAATTAAAATTTCTGCAAAACTGTTTACTGTTTACACTTTTAATTACTTTGCTATTTTGACTCTTTTGCATGGGTCAAATCCAGCGCAAGCATTATATTTTAGCAGCACATGCTTTTCATATAAGTAATATCACAACTTTGAGCTGTATGATTTTCTGTAATGCACCTTCAGTTATTCATGTCTCCAAAACAAAAGATTCAGTAAAACCTTACAGTAATGTGAGTCATTTTTGTGTACTTGTACCTTTTATATTTTTTAAATCAGTAATTTTTTATAACAAGTATTGTACTTCACTACATTTCAAGCTGCATCCGTTACTGAGTAAAAACAGAATGATGTTAGAAAATGCCCTAACTGTCATGATTCACTCTCTGTCAGATCTGTTTCTAGTAAATTTCCATTCACCTCACGTCTGCCCCACTCTACCTGCCAGTCACGCCCACATCATCAAGGCAATCAGA
>JBBPCS010000204.1:3017187-3032178 GCA_037974645.1 Hollardia meadi | reverse complement strand
GACCTTGTTTTCATTTTCTATTGTGCTGTAATTCTTGTATTATTACTATGTTTATTGTTTTCTTTTATTCTTAGTTGATATTTATTATTTATTTCTATATTTGTTTTTTGTTTTTTTGTATCCTAACCTGTTCAGCACTTTGGTCAACTGTGGTTGTTGTAAACGTGCTATATAAATAAACAGACTTGACTTGACTTTGCAGAATTTTGCTTAGGGCCCCAGTGAGGTCAGGGCTGGCTCTGTCTATGCCCACCTGGACAAGCCGGTGGGCACTATGAGGGTCATGTTTCTTTGAGTTCTCCAGTGCTTTCAGTACAATATGGCCAGCTCAACTAACTTGTAGACCACAATACCTGCACTTATAACACAGTGTGTCACACATAGTGGTCAGCAACACTGGGGCCCCAGTAGGGGACAGTTATGGCTCCCTTTCTCTTCACCTTATACATCACGGATTTCAATTACCACACAGAGTCCTGCCATCTCCAGTTCTCTGATGACTGCTATAGTTGGTATCAGCAAGTCAAGTCAGTGAGTACATTGTGGAGGACTACAAGTACCTAGACGTGTCCATTGTCATTGACAATAAACTGAATTAGCTAAGAACCACGAAGCCCTCTACAAGAAAGGCCATAGCTATCTCTACTTTTTCACCTACCTTCATCATCTGCCAGACAATGCTAAGGGCAATAGGTTGAGGGTAGCGGACACCAACAGACTCAACAAACTAATCTCAAAGGCCAGTGACATTGTGGTAGTTGAGTCAGACACTTAGTGTCACAGCAGAGGATGCTGTCCAAGTTACGTGCCATCTTGAACAGTGTCTCCCACACATTCCACGATGTGCTGGTCAAACACAGGAGTACATTCAGTGCGAGACTCATTCCACACAAATGCACCACAGGGTGACACAGGAAGTCATTCCTGCCTGTGGCCATCAAACTTTTTAGCTACTTTCTCAGTTTCTCTGACACTCTGAGTCAATAAACTAGACCTTGGACTTATTCACCCCTGTCAGCAGCTATAACCCCATAATTCATTTATAATTTATATTTTCAACTCTGCAATACTGACTTAACTTGAGAATAATTTTGTGCAACAATCCAAGTGTGCAATACTCTGATTTAGCCTATTTATATTCTTGGATTTCAACACATTTAGGCTATAAATTCCATTTGTCTGCATTTTAATTATTCACACTGACATATTTTAGTATGTAGTATGATTCATTTTTTTTACACATTTATATTGTTTTTTTCTGTTATTTTTTCTATATATATTGCTGTTTTATATTGTTGTATTCTTGTTGTATTCTTGTTTTTTTATTTCTCTAAGAATATATATATTTCTATTCTAGAATGGAAGGAACTGTGACCCAATTTCCCCCTTCTGAATAGACTCATTCAGTTTACTGGGGATTTAGAACAATGGACTGAAGTGTGCTATGCTATTCCTTACCACTGTTGTGAATGTGATTAGTCCAGGTAGCATTCAAGGGGTGATGATGCATACCACTTGCCACTCCACTTGTCTTCTTGGGGTCTGGAAAGAATTTGATCTGCACTCTAATAAAAACAACCCATCGAACATTTCATAACATATTTTAGAATAATGTCTGAGCTCACTGTGAGCCCCAGTTTGACAGTTATTTTCAAGTAATTTCCCCTGCCACATCATCCACCAGTGGTTCTTAACGCTCCCCAACCTTCCAAATCCTGCTTAAACCTCTGAGAAGAATGTTAGCTATTGTGCCACATTTTCCACACAACTAGCTAGGAGCACTAGATTATCCCACAGAGATCACCAGACAATACCCCAAGAAGGTGTTAGTGTACTGACATGCCAGGACATGAAATACAATTCATTGGCTCACAGTGAAATGTTTTAGCTTTATTACATCTCATCATCAGTAAAGCATAATGGTATTCAAAAGTATGGGTAGCAACATGCAGTATTTACAGTGGTAATTGGTATCAGTAGAATTAATCAGAAACCCTTTGATCAGAAACTTTCTATATATTGCTATAGTATCAATAAAAAGAGACATTTTGTTCTGAAACCTATTGGTTGCCATAGACACAACCGTAAAAACACTCTAACCTTTATGAGGACCATTTATACTTCTATTGCCCCTGTTGATGGTATCGAGCAGTGACTGTCCTTGATTTACATTGGCCTCCCTGCACTCTGCTTCTGTTCGTTGCTACATCCCTCCCAGGAAAAATCTAGGAAATAGATTTATATAACTTTTATTTGATCAGCATGGTATGTTTTCCCAGCACAGTAAGCCAGTAAATTTGTAACATATTATTAACACCTGGCTGGAAATGTGCCAGATGAAATTAATGAATGAATCCAGTCAAATGTTAACTTAGGTCTATGACAGAAAATGTAAGCTGCTGGAGATCTAAGGTTGTTTTGTTTGTTTTTTTGTTTTTTTTAAATAACTTGAACAGTAAACTTGAACATTTTTTCACCTGTTTGAGTCATTTAACATATACCTCTTTACAATCAAATATGGTAAAAATATGATGATAATTCTCATTTTAAATATCTCTGAACCACCCATACATACAAAGTAGCAAAACCAAGTCATGCACACCCAATCATCAGCTAAAATGTCATTAAATAAAGTTTAAAAAAAAAAATCTTGAGTTGGATTCAGTAAGTCTTGAACAGAAATATTATGCATAGGTCTTTATCCTACTGTCTTGTTAATTTGCATTGTTGAAAATGTCATCCAGTATTTACACTGTCATTATGTTCAATCACTGTTGAGGTAGGAGGCGGGACACACAAGCAAACATGGATGTCAACAATATGTTCTTTGTGGCATTTAGAAGCATCCTACACAAGAAGGATGAAAATGCTCTGAAATGTTACTGGCATGCCATTTTACAGTATTCCTTTTAGTCTACCACATCAGTCATATTTATGTTGTCTGAGATGCATTGTCACTCAGAAAGCAACAAATACATAAGTTTACCTTCAGCCAGCTGATTTCTGTGTTCCAGCTCTGCTTATTTATTTATGACCAATGCCCAGGAAAGTGCTGTCACTTTTGGGCATTGTTTAATCATTTGTTTTATGATTTAACTTCTGAACATTCACAGGAATATATATGAATATGATTTGGAGTCAAGAGAGATTGTAAGAAGATAAAGATTATAGAAACACATCAGTAAATCAAATTGCTTCAGATGTCTGCACAATGAATAATGTATTCGTACATTTCAGGTGCTTGTTGAACACATACTGTAGAGTTTCAATCACTGTTGCTGGTGTGGATACAATTTTCTTGTGGACTGAATCAGTTCTCAATCTTCTTGAGACTATCTCGCCACTCTGTTACATACTCCATATGTACGGGGAACGATCCCCCTACTTGTCAAAATGCGTGGATATTTCTTTAAGACTCTGGCTTGCCAGGTCATGATGTACCTATAAAGCACCTGTGCTGGTGTGTAATCACCGATTGTTGGATCTCCATCAAAATCAGGGTGCAATGTGTGATGACCTGTGAAAGTTGTGTGTGTATGAGTGTGCAGGTAACAGCGGAAATCAACTTACCTGTTAACTGTTGTTGGGCCTCCCTGGATTGTTGTTTTCCTTGCTCTGTTTCTGTCTCTTTTCACCTCTACAAGCTTTGATGGCTAGGATTTCATATACAGGCATATTGCTTGCAGTTATGTGAGCTAACGCACTCGGAGGGACCCTTGCTGAGTGCAGACATACAAGCAAGTCAGCTAACAGCAGGTGAGACAACTTTATTCCAGTCAGCCGAGCCAGTGTTTCTCTGCCTCCAGTGCGAAGCAAAGCAGAAAGCTATAAACCCGAGGTGGTCAGACGCCAGAGTGCCCCAAAGTGTATTGCTCGCGACTGCCAGCTAACGCGCTCAGTGGCAAGTCCATGTTACGCGCAGTCTCCTCTCTCTCCAAAAAGTTGAAAACACAAAAAAAACACGCCAATAAACTTCACAAAGTTGTTGCTACAGCTAGTATTCCCACATTGCTGATGGTAAGCAAAATAAAGGGGGGGAAGAGTGCGCTTCCAGGTTTCGAGTTTGCTATCATACTAACCCCATTCCTATGTTGAAGGTGGAGGAGTAGGAGGATGTGGATGTTGAGACCATCTTCTCCTCTGAGGACAATGACCTATCCTGTGGACAGCAGATGGCAGGCAGCACCTCGAAGGGGGGAGCTAACCTGCTGCTGTGAAGACGTTATTTGCAGGGCAACCAGAGCTCTGGATGTCGCAATCCCTGAAGACCTTGGGCTGCCCTTCTCTCGGTTTGAGGAGGATATGGAGATGCGCTCTGCACCAGCGCAGGTGCCCCTCCTGCCTGACTTTAAAGACCTGGTGTGCAGACAATTTCATTCACCAGCAGCTATGCATAAGTGGACTGCATCATGCAGAAGATTTTCTAACATGCATGACATGGAGCAGGTTGCCTGTGGGTTGCTCCCTCTGATGGATCAAGCCCTCACTCCTCTGGTTTCTCCTTCCAGCTCCATTCTTGGCAAAGCCACATGCCCTAGCAGGAATTGCAGGGTTATGGATGGCCTCTTACTAAGTTGCAAAGACCTATGGCCATGCAGACTCGCCTGGCCAATACTGGTCCCATTATGTTTCTTTATCTTCGTTACCTGTCCCGTAAGGTGCAGGGAGGTTCTGAATGTTCCAGCATTTTGGGTGAGATTCAGATGGCTTCCTCACGTATCTCCTTTATTGTGAAGGAGAAGGCAGAGGCTGGGGGCAGAGCTTAAGCATCCTTTTGGGTTGGTTAGCTGCAGTGCACAGGAGATCTCACTGAGCTTTTATAGGCACACCAGGGACTCTAGGCAGGTAAGAACATCCATACGACAGCCAACACCAGAGGTCCCAGTATGCAGACCCAGGGAGCTCAAGCCCCAGCTGGAGTCTTTCCATAGGCATAACAACTGCCGGCTAGGGAAACGAGGAGGACCAGATACCAAAGCTCAGAGGTCCTTAAAGCAACCCTCCCCCTGACAATTCCCAAAACAATGGGAATTGTCAGGGGGAGGGTTGGGGGGACCCATGGGTGGTGTCTACCATGACCCTGGGCTACTACTTACAGTTTCTTTACAGGCCTTCTGTAACAAGGTAGGCAACTTTCACCACTGTGAACAACCCTCATCATGCAGAGATACTGTGGCCAGAACTTTCCTCCCTTTTGGAGAAGAAAGCCAAAAGGGAGATGGAGAATGGGAATTGCCAGACTGGGTTTTTCTCCCACTATTTCTTGGTCCCCAAGGATGGGGGTCTTCATCCTATCCTGGACCTTAGGGGGATCAATAAGTGTCTTTGCCCCCTGAGGTGCAGAATGTTGACGATTCCCAGGTTGAGGCTGGCCATCAATGCAAGAGACTGGTTTGCCACCATCAATCTCAAGGATGCATATTTCCAGATACCCACCTGGCAGGGGTGTTTCCTGAGGATTGGCTTTGAGGGCAGACAATTCAAGTTTCAGGTCCTACCTTTCAGCATATCTCTGGCTCCCTGGACATTCACCCAATGCATGGATACAGTTCTCACACCCATGAGGCAGCAAGGGCTGAGGATCCTAAATTATCTTGATGACTGGCTGCTTGGCGCAGCCTCAGGAGAGCAATGCTGCTGTCATGTGGCTCTGCTGTTGAAGCACATTTAAGGCCTGAGTCTGTGCCTGAACTACAAAAAGAGAAAGCTCCAGCCCTCCCACGTAACATAATTTCTGGAGATTGTTCTGGACTGCAGGAGAATAACCATTGTTCTTACTCCAGAGAGGCAGCAAAACTTTAAAGCCTGCCTCAACCACTTACAGCTGCATTCCCCGGTCGACTGAAGTTCTCTGCCTTAGTCTCATGGGCCTAATGGCGGCCATGGTGCAAGTGGTTCCTCTCACCCTCTTGTACATGCAACCTGTCCTACTGGGGTTGGGCCAGTGGTCACCCTCCTCTTCTGGAGAGGACCAGGAGGTCGAGCAGTGGCAATCTATACTGTGCCCTGCCTGGGCCTTATCAGAGTATATCTGGTGCACGCAAGCCATCAGGAAGACTGATCAGCTCTTCATCTGCTTCGACAACAGGCCTTTGGGCAGGCCCTTTGTCAAAGTCTAGACTGTTCCACTGGGTTGTGGATGCAACCCAGCAGGCCTATGTGTTCTCAGGTGTGCCTGCACCGTCCGGGATTTGGGCACACTCAACTAGTGGTGTGGCTACCTCATGGGCCTTGTGGCAAGGGGTCTCACTTGCTATCATATGTGCAGCGGCCACATGGTCATCTCAGTCCACATTTTTAACATTCTACAGTCTGAATGTAGTAGCCAGTCCCTCCTTTGGGGAGTGGGTGCTGGGTGTGACTCATCAGTAGATAATTAGGCCATGCTACTTTTCCACCATTCAGTCTCCTTTGGTCAGCCTAGCGACTTGCAGGTTGATCTGAATGGCCACTCCGTTCACAGGTTTGGTCTTTGTGTGTTGCGGGGCCTTATCTGTGTTCCTTGGGCCAGTGTTGAGTCTTGCGGACTGATCTAAACAACCCTTCTACCCCTCAGATTTGGCCTTTGAGTCTTGCAGGGCTTTGACCCAGATGGTATGTAAATAGTGTACATGTGTAAATACAGTTGTAGTTCATTTGTTGCTTTTTGATCTGTTGGGCTTCTGGGCTCCTCACAGCGTGTCTTAAAGAGTTACCCCATATGTATAGAATATGTAATGGGGGAGAGAGATAAACTTGAGACGATAGAGAATGCATGGTTACGTTGTAACCTTGCTTTTAGGCCGTTCAGAGACACGTTTTGATCAAACTATGAGTGATTAAGCACAGGTGCTTTATACGTAAACCATGGGGCGTGACCAGGCAAGCCGGTGTGTCTTAAAGACATATCCACACACTTTGACAAACAGGGGGATCATTCCCCAAACTTATGGAATATGAAACGGAGTGGAGAGATACTGTAGTCTCTTCACTCAGAGAACCAAGGTTAAAACGTAACCATACGTTCACTACACAGTGATAGTGATCAATCGATGGGGGAGGGAACACAGACACCACTGGTCACAGACCCCACTGGAGATGGCTGTCATGATGTAACCATCTTTCTTTCAGAAAGATGCAATTCAGAAAAGTAATTCAGTAACAAAATGTGTTCATTTATTTGTGAGTAGGATTGAAAAAACAATGGAAAAATATAAATAAACCTTATATTTCTTTGTGTGCATTGTTCATGAAGACACATTTAACTCAGTAACCTGTTTCTTATAGTAATAGCTGTTGAGTGGCTCCTAGTACACAAATGATCCAGCTCTAATGTTAAATTATCCTCAAAAAATACATTTGCATATGTTATATGCAGTATATGAAGCATATTTTAACAATACACTAATGCTTAAAAATTTATCATGATGTCATTGTGCTACATACATCACATTCAACATGGGATAACATGGGGTGCAGGAGCAGATTTAAAAGATAGATCAAGTGAGAATGGAAATTTGCTACCCAGTTCAGGTTTATTTCATGGATCTTGAATCTGAATTTGAGTCTAAAACACTATTCCTCCCTCTGTGGAAGATGCAAAATAACGCTTGAGAAAGTATAGTTGAGAAAACATGCCACATCCCTGGTGGCAACTAAGTCCTCTTTCACGCCATCACTGCAGGCTTCAAGAGCACTAAAACATCTGCATAGCCAGAAACTCCTCAAAAGAACTGCAGATTGTCTCAGGGCAATACCAGAAAGCATAATCAGAAGCTGATGCTTTGTTCATGCCCGGAGTTTTGTGTGGTATGCAGTATGAGGCCTTGCCTCTGAGCTCACATGAAGCCATGTCACATCACAGTAGGCTTTGGGATCCTCCAGGCTCTAATTGGGACACAGGGAAATGAACTTTCCAGCTATGACCTGTCTAGAATTTGCAGCCTGGACGAAGTGATGACACTTCTCATTATATGTGAAGAAAGATTTCATCTCTTTGTAATCAGAGAGAGGCTTCCCCACAATGAACCCATTTCCTTTCAAATTCAACAATCTATTATTTAATGGCTATCATTTATTCTGACAGAATAACTGTGCAGAACATGACTTTTTTTTCTCTTCTTTATTTCACTTTTGATGATTCTCTATATGAATTCTTTTTTATCAGAGAATATGAGATGCGGAATCTGAGATGAACATGACCATTGCAAACTTGAATATTATCTGTTTCCACTTTTTTTGTACTTTATCAAAGAATAACTGAATAAATGTAAAAATCAACAGATTTCAGTATTCTCACCAGTGTCCTTCACAGTACGAAAACTCCATTATACTTATCTTATGCAGTGCTGTATGCATTGTAATTTCATGCTGCCAAGATGTTGTGCATCCTTCTGGAGAGCTCATGTCATATTTGTAGATAGCTTATAGCCTCTACATCACAGGAGGCTATGCTGTATGCTTTATCCACCAAAGTAAAAGAAACAGAGTAAAAAGCCAGACAGAGAAGCATGCAATTTGAATCACTATTCCATATTCTGGTGGATTTCTTTGTGATCCCTTTCTTTTTGCATTGCATCTGTCCCATGTACTGGTTTCACTAAGTGATATTATTTATGAAATGCAACCACAAACCCTTTCCTGCAGCTGTGCAGGACACCCTGTCATCAAATTAACAGGAGCATGAGACAGTGAACTAAAAAAATGCTTGCTGCCAGGGACTATCATATTCTCTGTCTCAGGTTGTACTTACTAAATGTTACAGTTAACCCTTCACATCCCTAACGTCCAATTATCTGTGCAATATAATATACTGTGGATTTATTTATTTATTTATTTCTCACTTATAATGCTACACACCATGTGTGTATTTATAATATGTATGCAATTATTCTGCACAGTTATTCATATATACCCATATGCCTGTCCACATCACCATGTATTTCTACATTTTCTGCACTAGTGAAAGGTGTATATAGTGTAAATAGTCTGTTTATAAATTCTTTCTAATCTAGATATTTTCTATTCTTTATATTTTCCATTGTATTTTTATTAGATTTTTTTTAATCTATTCATCATCCACTTGTTTTTCTACCTGTACTCCTCGAGCGCTGTAACATGTGAATTTCCCCGGTGTGGGATCAATAAAGTTTATCTTATCTTATCTTATCTTATCATAGTCACTGGCTGCAAATGCACCAGGCTCTGATCATGCAATCATCCCTCTGCTGCAGGGAATCACTGGTCTGATGTGGTGGTGAGTGTCAGGGAGCCAATGGGCAAATGGACCCCCTTCTATGTCCTCTGCCTACACCAGACCTGTCAGAAGCCGATGATCCCCTGGCTCCAGTGAAACAAGAGTGACCTGGCTTGTGATTCCCCACCCCCACCCCTCTTGTATCGGTGCCACTCATGGCCTAATCTGAAAGCGCCACTGGAGGCCACACAGCGAGGACAGGTCATTACTGTCGTGCCCTTCAAAGAGAGCTCCTTGCAGTGCTTCTGCCTTTCTCACTGGATCACTCTTAGCAGAGTTACTTCTCATGCCTGCTGAGCATTTTTACCAACACTTTACACCCCTACGGGGGGTCAAAAGCCAAGGTAGGGCGAGACTTCTGCTCCCCAGAAACCCAGACCTCCCACTTTTAATAAATGTGTATTCACAGCATCAGACACACCAATTACTGTATTTAAGAACAATTCATTATCCAGTTGGAGGTCCACGGTACTGTCACTTAGGAAGAAAAAAGAAATAAAAAAAGACATCATACAGAACTTTTGCCTTGGTGATGCCATCCTTGGATTGCACTGCTTTACATTCTCCATTTGTACCTAATAATATCTTCCGAAGAGCATGACAGCAAATGTAGAATATTTTAACTCCCTCGACACCCCCTTCCGTCCTCCACCACCTCATCCCACCCTCATTCCCCCGCACACCCCCACCACTCCTGTCTTTGCGTTTTAAGAGGCATGAAGTCGTCTGGGTTTGTCAGTAATGGTTGATAACTAATTCATTGGTCCTCTCTCTTTTTCAAAACCTAGTGGTTTTCATCTTATTTCCCACTCCAGAAGATTCACTTTTACAATGTTTTACTTAGTCTATCTGGATACAGAGTCCCATGCTGGGTGTTTTATATATCATGCCAACAATAAAATTGTCTTTTTGAACTCATTGCATTTTTAACTTATCATTCCCATGTGGTGGAATGCAAAATGCTCAAAGACTCAAAAAAAAAAAAGTTTAAAATTGTGTGTTTGTGTGTTTAGATTAATATCTAATTAGCATGTAATCTTCAATAATTTGAACATGAGTAAGGCAACTTACTTCCGCTTGTCTAACCAGAGCAACATGGTAATTTTTCAGATCAGAGAACAATATCAGCCTATCAGCCTGGAGGTTAACTGACTGGAGAGGCACCCCAGGCCAGTGTTTTTGAGACTGCAGGCAATATATATCGGAATCAAAGGCATTTGTATGCAAATGTGTGCTGACTGAGTCTTTTGAAAGTAGAAAGGCTTTTGTATTTCCTATTGAGAATCACTCTCATTAGGAAATGGAAATTATTCTTCTAAATGAGCAACAAAGTAACTTACAACAGCCTCGCTATGTACATCATCACTGTGACATGATGATAATCGTTATAAAAGGAGATATTTGAGTTGATCACTTTGAAACTGGGCAGAAAGGTATGCTGTTTCACATCAGACAAGAAGTGAATCAATCTGGGCAGAAAATGTCACTTTTTGTGATAACTGATGTTTTGCCAGTCATGATCATCACTATCAAACAGTAAAAAATAAATGTCACTGAGTGTCAGAGCAACATCTCTGCAACATGAGGCTACGTTAGCAACAGCTCAAACAATGCTCCTGTTGTGTCACAACAATGTCTAAAGCATCTAAAAGCAGATATTTCTTGCTGCATTTAAAAAGCATAGATTCTTCAAGGCCAGTTTTTTGTGCTGTAGCAGCAACCTTTTGTCAGCAGTGTTGACATTAATCAAAGAGTGCCTATGCAGATGGCACAGCTGCAGCAAAGATGACCGTTATGAAAGGCAAGATAAGGTTTACTAAGTTAAAGATATATTAATTTACAAATCTGTGCTAAGGTATGAAATGCATTATGCATTAAACTATTGCCCTCTGTTGGGCAATGGTGCTATCTGCACTGGTTTTTGCATGCAGTGAACAGGTTATCAGAGGGGATGGAGAATGACATCTCACCCAACTGTCACATTATTCAGTGTGAAAAATAGGTAAATGCACATTTTTCAAAGGGTACATTTTGACTGAATAAAAACACCCTGACTTTGATGCGAAAGCATGAGTCTTTGCTTTTGTATATTATTGTTTTTATTTTCTGTTATTTTCTGTTATTTTCAGTCTAGGGCACCAGTGCTGCCAAGACTCCACAACTTCTGCTTTTTTTTATGTAGTTTAGGTGGATAATTGGATAACACAGGTTTATCCTCAGCAAGCACTTTGTATGAGCAATCCAATTTCACATCCTCCTGAAGGGAAACCATTATTCTTAACCAGGGCTTGATACTCCAGTCACCCTTGCACAGAAATGCAGCACAAGGTTCTCCCCAAATCCTATCAGCTTCTAACCTTGTTACCAGCCAATCTGTATTATTGTGCTATAATTCCATATTCTGCCCTGTCCTCACCGTGGCACCAGCATTTGAAAAGATAAAGCTTTTGCTGCCATTTTGACAACAATGCCTTGGTGGACTGTTTGCCTTCTATCTGTGAACATTGGCACGTTCCGTCACACTGTTCAAACCAACATCTCTGGTAAACATTTAACTATTTCATGGTCTGTATTCAGAAACAGACTATGTGTATTGCACTTTTACACTAGCATTCTTATTTTGATATACTGCTAGATTTTAAGTCATGAAACAAAGTGACAGGCATTGTTGAGTGCAATTCCTCCTGTTGAGAGATTCTTAAATCTCTCAAAAGGCTAACTGTGGGCCTATGTGTCATTCAATTGACTGACTTAGTGGATGAGTACTGATCATTACTGGACTCATAAAGTCCATTAAATAATTGCAAAATAAGGGCAAATTACTTGTAGATTATAAAGTAATATTCAGTATCAGGCCTAACAAAAACATCCAAAATATAATTTAAAAAGGAAACAATTATTTATGCGATTTGAAATCAGAATACTGAGCAGCAATTCTACATGGGTCTCAGATGTGCTGCCTAGGTTTCTAATTTACAGAGAAAGTAGCCGCCAGCTATCAACTACAGTTTTGGGCAAATGTTGTTCTGCTTGATTGGATGATTGATTTCAGGTTTGCCAGATAGTAGCTAGGCCAAGGATTTTAGCTTCTTACTGTGACATGTACATGTGCCTCAATAAACGTTTTGCAGACTCTTTCACTCAACAAGGGCCTCTCACATTCAGTGATAAACACCAAAACAAAATCCAATCGTTAGTTGTTACGTCCGCAGGCCTTTTGCTCCCCTGTGTGTGTATGTGTTCTCTCTACTTTACTCATTTCATATGCAAATTGGACTGTGCTACCTCCCAGTCGTGATTGGTCTCGTCACCGGCTTCGGTTCCTGATTGGTTCCCCATCCAGAGGACATCACCAATCCACTAGGACCAATCCAGGGGAGGACTACAAAAGGACAGCTCAAGTACCAATCTGGAGCAGTGTGGAGCAGAGAGTGCGTAGCTTGTTGTATGAGACCTTGCGTAACTTCAGATTGCTTGTTAGCCTTGGAGACTGTGTTTTGTACATATATCGGATCTAGGCCAGGTATTAGATTCAATAACTGATCCAGCAGGTTGCAGAGACCATAGAAATTGCATGTATAGACACACTAGGTAAGGGGTGCTGTTTTGTGTGTGTTTCATTATTCCGCCGAAGCAGCGTAGATCAGAGAGGCTTTTATTTTCATCCTTTTGTTTCTCTTAGTTGTTAGTGTATAGCTCTTAGAGTCCTCTTTTTGTTATATTTGTTTATTGATTTGAACAGCAACCAGTGGCCTTTTCTGTTAGTTTTGCCTCCTTTTTGTGTTTGTTGAAATAAGTAAACTTTTGTTAATAAATAACTTTACCAAAAACATCAGGTTTTATGTTACAACCCTTTTCCCCTACAAGCTGGGGCGTAACATTAGTACATTTCAAATACATTGCAGACATGTCTAATTCCGGAGATCATAGATTATTCATTTATGAATACACAAGTGATTTGAAATCAGCATCATTTATGTTTGCTTAAAATGCCCAACCAACATGCTGCATCCGTATTAAATTTCGTCATAACTTCTAATAATGCTGCAGTTTTCCAGCTTTAATAGGAGATGTATGGTAGTTCTGATTACTACCATACCATCTCTTTATTAATGTGTTGTTTGTTTACTCATGACACAGTAGGTGTTTTTCAGTATGCCATCTGCTTCCACAACTTATGAAGAAGTGTATTTACTCAATAGTATTCCTTAAAATGTCTTCCTGTGGTGGATGCAATGGATGGATTGCTGTTTCCTTACATCACATTAGTTTACTAGCTGCGGTACTTGATGAGATATATCTGGAACACGCGGTCTTAGTAATTGGTGCATATACTGTATATGTGCTTTTAGTGTACATGTATGGATTGTATTGTTGTTGTTGTTAATGAGAACTGAGTCAGTGACCTTTCCAGAACTACAGTATAGCATCCTATCTTAACTACCATCCTGAATCTTCTCCTTGCTTGCCTTCTTGAACTTTTATGACGATCTCAGTGGGTATATCAGGGAAGGTAAATTGTATATAGAACTGGGCAAACAAGCAGATGTTTTTGTAGTGGTTCACAAGGTCCCTAAAGCCTTTTCTCCACCATGTCTAAGGGACTTCAGGGATCACCGCTCAGACATGCCATACAATATTGTGAACAGCAATGAATAAATACACAAAACAATGACTTGCTCAACTTCAGAAGAAGATGTAACAAGACCCAGTGCAGTTCAAGAAAAACTGGAGACATCTGCGTCCCTCTGAGATTTAAATGTGTGTTGTTAGGCCTTTCATTTTTAGACCCGCAGCTCCCAGTGGGGGTTGTAAGCGTGTAATACTGTTTGTGTGTACCTGCAACTAAATAACTCACTGTCAAGTACAACCACTATGGCTTTCACTTCTACCTGAGTAATCCACGCACCTAATTTAACATTTTTGAAAACATTTTTTACCATTCCAATTGGGCAAAGGAGCATTCCCTGGGGAGTTATTACACCGTTGACTTGTAAGCAGCTGTTCAGGAACTGAAGGCATGAACACAGAGCCATTATTTATTTACAAGTTGCAGTTGTCCTGTATGCTGCATAAACAAACATTACTTAATAGGGGCATGATTTTAAGACAGAATCCCCACACTGAGTCTCCCTCCACCTGGTCTTAATTACATCCTCCCAGACCAGCCGAGCAGACCTCGCATTTCTTCCTCCTTAAATTTTACATGGAAAAACCATCACTGTAGTGACTATATCTTTTTTTCTTCTTCTACCATCAGGTATTTTGTGGCTTTAACCAACTCCTTTCATTCACTGCAATAGTGTTCTATCCATGGCTGACAGTTTTCTATGGCACAGTCACCAAGGCCTTAGCATTGTAGTCGTCAAAAGCTAGATTCTAGCCTGCACCTGGAATTAAGACTCTTTACTCTTCGGGGCTTTCTCTGGATTATTTTCAGACAAAGTTGACAAAGGCTGGAGAACGTGTATGGCAGGCACCACATGCACAGTTTGTGGACTCACCTTTCGTTCTTCCGTGCACCTGAGTGGATTGAGTTTTCCATTCTGACCAGTGAACAGACACAGGCAGGTCACATTCAGTGGTGGTTAGTAATGAGTTCCATTCAGTGTTAATTTCATCAATGAAGATGATGACGAAAAATGTTCGTCAACGACCCTTTTTTCCATGACTAAGACAAGATGAGACAAGCTAAAAATAGATCATAGATAATAACAACTATGACGACATGTATGTTTGGTTTTCGTTGACGAGAC
>JBBPCS010000204.1:3006247-3017087 GCA_037974645.1 Hollardia meadi | reverse complement strand
TGCAGAAAATAAAACACAATGCACTCTTCACACTGTATCATTAAATGCATGTAGTTCAGACTGAAGTGCATCTAAAACTGGACTAAAACTTCTATAGATTTCGTCGAATAAAACTAGACTAAAACTAACAATAATTCAGATGACCAAAATTTGTCAAACTGATATGCATTTTAGTCAAAAGACTAAGACTAAATTAAAATCAGCTGCCAAAATTAACACTGGTTCCATTTTCTTGAGTAACTCTTTCGAGTAAATTGTATTTTTTTATTTTTTTTGTAGTTTTAATGCAGCATGCATTTACTCTTACTTTAGGTAGATTTTTAGAGAAGTAGCATTGCTTTTACTCTGTTAAATTTGGATATGTTCATTGTGCTACTTTTATAATATAATAAATTCATGCGCTCCATTAAGAGGCAGGTGGTCAACTGTTCCCATATCTGTGGATGCTCTGTGATCGTATGATCCAACCGCAGCCACGCCTCCACATGACTCTGTTCAAAGCAGCATAATGACTGAAGATACAAAAGTGTGGCTTCCAAATTGCACTAGCAGCTAATATTTACAGATGAATTAACAGGGCGCAGTTCAGTGGACTGTAAAGTCAGTAGGACATCAGAGAACCATGTTAACGCTAAGCTGATCAAGAACAGTAAGTATTATTACAGTACATTACACCTATTGTGTCTTGCTTCAAAACTACTCGTCTTTTCTGTCATAATGTAGCCTAAATATTCAAAGATGTGCTATGTGTGCTATGCTAAAGATGTGAGAACAGTGCACATTTCACGAGTGATGCTTTTTGGTGTAGCCTGATAAAAGAAAAATTAAGGCATACTAGGCTACTTTTATTTCATACAGACATGACTAATATTACATTTCAAACATGTATGGTCCTCCTCAGGTGAAAGTGAAGAAGCGAACACCTATATTAATTAGACAAATATGAAACATCACGGCATTATCTCATAATGAGTCATCTGATATGAAACATTTTCAGAAAAAAATCTAATGATATAGAGACCTTGATGTTGGGGGCTCACATAATATAGTATAGGAGACAAGCGAAAATGTAATTACAAATTATTACTTTGTGGTGTACTTAAAAGAGTATAATGTTAATGTAGTATTTTGTGATCACAGTTGAGAGATACAGTCTGGAAATATTATCCTGAGGCATGTTCTTTAATCTGGAGATGATGATTTGTCATTTCATCACAAGTCATTCACTTTAAGATCATCTGTGTTTGAAATAATTCCAGTAATATGCACATCAAATAAAAGACCTTGGGGAAAAAGACAGTAGTACACTGATGTTTCTTTTTTGCTTTGTTTTGTTTAATTGCTTAAGTCACTGGTACTCACTTCTCAAATATTTTTTTCAACGAATACTTTAGTACTCTTACTCAAGCACTTATTTTGATGAGTACTTTTACTTATACTTGAGGACTTGTTTTTGCAAAGTAACAGTACTTTTACTTGAGTACAGTTTTTGGCAACTCTACCCACCACTGGTCACATGACATGGAAGCTCTTGAAAAAAAAAATTGATAAAAAATATGAAATAAAGCAGAAAACTCGCTAAAAAGCCAATAAAAATAGATGTGCCCTATTCATCCAGTATAGCAATACAATTCAGCATTGATTTGGAGTCACTGGGTCACATGAGAGGGAAATCTATTGAAAAATACTGAAATCATGTTCTATTCAAATATGTACTCTATGTAAATGTAGGTGTGCTGTATGAGACCAATTTATTATGTTTTTATCAGACTTTTCACTAATATCTTCATACCAGTACTATTTACTTCTATTAAGTCGCTTACCTTGATCTTGCAGAAATTTTGAATATGTCATTGCCCCATTGCTGCCACACTGGAGTTTTGGTATAATCTCAGTATTTCTTGGTGGCTCGCCTTTGTAGCTGCACCCATGATCAGCATCACAATGGAAAGCCACACGAAAATGACCTTAACACAAATATTGGCTAAATGATTTAACAAATTGGGAATAAAGTGAGCGACAGCTAAAAAGGCCTCTTACAATGAAGACATGCATTTGGCCTGGTAGTTGTATAATTCAAAAAGTTCAGCTAGGGACATGTGTTGCCTTTCGACCAATATTTCCATATTTACTCAATTTTACATACATTTTTAAATGTTCATTACAGGTGACAATAGTTGTTTCTTTAGCTAAATATATTTAGGAGGAATCATAATTCTACACAGATTACATTTTATCTCAGTGTACAATGAAAATGTCCGTATTTAATGCATCTGCAAGTGTTACATTCAACAGCAATTATTTTATGACATGTTCATACTGTATCTTAATATTACTCCTGGCAATTGCTATTTTGTAACTTTTAACACATTCCAGTAGAGACAGACTTATCATCTATAGACGGAGACTTATTTTCACCTGACCTGTGGTGAATGTCAAAATGGTAGTAAACACAGCCTGGTACATAGCTACTGTATCTGTTGTACATTTCGGGGTTAGTTACACTATAAGCTCTCCCCTTACAACGTAATAATAGATTAACAAGATCTTTGTATGTAAGGCTTTCATTTGCAGAGTATTACTTTACAATGATACCACAGGGCATATTGCTGCTCTGAGCCTCTAACAATGCCATATCTCATAGCTGAATGAGACATTTTCAGCCTTATAAATACTGCTTTTAATATCCCACCTGAGACTGTTGCTCTGCCTCCTCCAGGCTGTATTTCTACACGTGTTGCCGGATAAAATGATAAATTGATATACACTGTTTATTAGTCCTGTGTTGACTCATTAATATTACTGGCTTATATACTGGATCTTTCCTTTCATGTACAGCTGTTTCTTCCTCACACTGGGATGTACAAGAGAAAAACTTCCTGAATAAAGTATCCCGCTGTCAAAAGTACCATAGTACTTTTAAAATTTCTCTTGGGTCATGTCCATTATTGATTTAGCTGCCATTCTGCTCACAGCTCTGGTACTCTGTGCTATGGGACCTGTCAGACAGAACATACGTGCAGGAGCTTCTACACACATTACAGGTGGAGGCGAGCACTGCATAATCCTATAAGTCATCAATTTATGTGAGCCATTAACATTTCTCTATTTGCGTTTTTAGAGGATTTCTCATGAAATACTCATGATGAATGGTATGAATGAATGGTTAGTTCTGTACAATTTTGCCACAGCTCAGTACTCTGGCAATGCGAGGCTTGTATTGTGAGACTTGGAGCATTATGCCTCGACAACAATTTTTGAAGGAGTGCTCTGGCAAGAAACCATGCACATAGGAAGTTCGAAGATGATGAAAGATTATTCAGCATGCACAAATTAATACCCGTATGGGCACTTCAAAATGCCTCAAAACCCTTAATCTACTTGCTTAGAGTATAACTACCAACACAGCCATACATGCACACACAAAGACATCGTTATATCACCATGACAAGCACAATATTGAGCAATCGAAAAGGCAACAGCTGCAACAAAGAAAATGTTGCAATTCTATTTGAAACTCTTATTATGGCATATTTCCCAGCTTTTTTTAAACTTAATTCTAATTAATGTATTATTCTTGATACTTTGTGGTACAGTGTGATTCTTTCAAGCCATCTAATAAATAAAATTAAATAATAAAATGCCTCACCCGAACATATTTAATGCACACTCTCCTCCAATTAATACCCAGCAAAGCTGCAGTCTTTTTCATATCTGATGAAAACTTGGGATGGTTACCAATTACTCTGCTGTTAATTATCTCCTTCTCCTTTGATCTTGACTATGACTGCTCTGTCAGACACACTCATTTATTCATCTCCTTTGCTTGGTGAGATGGACTTTTTGGAGATTGCACAGATTGTTGCACATGAAAAATGGCTTGTGAAGAAAGAATTCTGTTGCATTTTCTTCGCATGTCTTTAAGTCTTGGAACTCCCTACTGCGTGAAGCCCTGTATAGCCCTGTACACTTTTTTTTTCTATTTCGGTATGTTTTTGCCTCAACATCACTGTCACTGTCTTTTAAACCTCAAATATGCTCATCAATACTGCCTATTATTATGCTCTACCTACAGCCAACCTTTCCTCTGATACTCTACTCATGACATGAAATCTCTACCATAAACATCAAACGAGCCTCCCCATGTGCAGGGAGGGAACTGAATTTTTAAGCAGGGCTCACACTGATGAACACAGTGGCACCTCCGTTTGTGTCTGGAGATAATATTCTTAGTTCTCCTTCTGTACAGTGGACAGTAAGTTGAATTTGTTTGATGCCCAGGATTAGCATTAGCGTCAACACAAGAGACAACCTCGACAACTGCCGTCATGATGCAACGAGAACTAGTATGAGTGGGGAGGAAAAAAAGGTGCCTGCTTTGTAGTACTGTATGGCTTTACTTAAACATTGTGGCAGTTTTGAACTTGTCACTAGTTTGAGGGAGCTTAATGTGAAATGCTAAAGCATATCTTGCTATTCACAGTGATAGCCTTGCTTTCTCTTACACCTTTATTCAGACTAAAACAGATTTTTGCTTGCTGCGAATTGGCAGACAGCCTGGATTTCTCAATGGCATTGGCCCAAACAAATATGTAAATGGCTTATGCATTCAGAACTGATTTAAGCAGAATTTTGTATAAACAGTTCAATTCCATCACATGACGGCTTTCAATTAGTTGTTAATGTGCTGTTGTTGCTGTTAGTTGTTAATTGTTGTCTTTTTAAACAAATCTGTGCACAGTCAAGATTAAAAGGAAGTGAGATGAAATTGAGAGAAAGCTGAGAAGGAGAGAAGGGACAAAGGAAAACTGAAAACGAGATGGAAATCTGTGTCCCTCAAGCCCTGTCTTTGAATCCCTTCAGTGAGGAATCCCACTCAAGGGTAAAGGATAATCTCTGAGAGATGCTTCCCTAGCTTGGCCAAAGCCTCAGCTGTAAGAAAGAAACACCCTTCTGATCATAGTACAACAGGTTAAAGAGATTACAAATAGTGAAGTGAGCACTGAGACACAATCACAAAATCAAGACCACTTAAGTCTATTTCAAATGGTCTCACATTTGAAAACAGAAAACATAGCATAAGTTAATATAAACAAACAGGACACAGGGAATTTTTTTTTACAAAGGCTGATTGGCAAAGAAACACCGTCATTTTAATTAAACAGATTCTGAAAGAAAATTAATGAAAACATAATCATTGTTGCTGCCATGCTAATTTGCACTTCTTTTTTTGTTATGCATTTACGGAGTGGAACAAATAGAGACTGATTGCTATAAGAACGAGGTAAGCTTACTGTCAAACCTATGGCAATGATTTAATTTCACTCAGTTAATCAATCTGTTATGCTCTTCACATTTTTTGGTGTAAGCCCTGAAACCATTTTCTCCTTTATAAAGGAACACCATGGAGAGAAAAAAAATCAAATAGAACCATTCATATCAACTTTGCTCAGTTTTATTGCTCTAAGAACTGAATATCATGATAATATGTGATATTATATATATATATATATATATAGAAAGGAATGCACATTTTTGTCCTGTCTACTTGGAGAAAGATGCCATTGCTAATGTATGGTCTGGAATAAGCAGACTCACCGCACATCCTCCTGGGACAGGGATAATTATGTGTTCAGAATCTGCAGCATTGCTCTATGGGCTTTTATGCCTCTGTCACTTCTCATCCATTCAATTGGATTGGATATATCCCAAGAACAACCTACAGCCTTGATTTCCTCTGCAAAACCAGGTCAGTGTAAGTTTGCAGGGTGTGGAATGAGTCTAATTATTTGGATACAGATGGGCGCAGAATACGTAAAGGCAGAAGATGACACACACTCAAACCCACCCCATCCCCCCCAGACCCAGAACAAGTGAGGACATGGCTTTCCAACGAGGCAACCAAACCCCTGATACAGGCCCGGATGTGGGCTAGACTACTAAAAAGATTTGGGTGTTAGAAGGGTGTTAGGTGGTGTTAGATGCTGAGCATTCCTGGGTTTGGGGATTAGGAGTTCTGCATCAACTTGGATCAGATGAATAATGTAATCTTATTGACATGAGGAATTATTATGACAGTCCAAACCAGAAATACAATAATCTGCATTTGACAGGGAGAGAGAAGTACTCTAGTTTCACTCTGTGAGATCGCGTCATGGCTTATCTTATTAAAGCGGTATCTCTGAGAAAATGATCATTGCTTCAAGTTCTCAGTTAAGCTGTGGCATGCTGAAGTTTTGATCCGTATAAATCTGCATTGTAAAGGTCAAGTATGTAGGTAAAATCAAAATCACAGGTTAAGTCAAAATAAAGGATGTTGTCTCAATGCCAATTTTATTCTTGGAACTAAAACTGGATAATCACACTAAGAAAAACTGCAATTAAAACTTAACTCCAAAGTAAAAAGGCTCAATTTCTATGTGTATCATTTTATTACTCTCTAATCTTGAAAAGTAAACTACAGTCCTGAAGGGTGGAAAACAAGCCCATTGACAACCTTGAAGCCCAAGGGATGCAGTTGAACGCATGCTTGGTTTGTTGAATTCGCATGTAGACCCTCCCAATTCCCTTCTCTGCGTGTGTCTCTGTCTTCTGTCTGAGGGGCAGTGGATCAGAACCCCCTATACATGCAGTACACAGTTAGCAGGTCATTCTTCTAGAGCCCCACATAGCTGTCAGCGAGCTGTGCCTGCCAGATTTATCATAGTCTCTGAATTTTGTATTTCAGGCTTGTGAGGGCAAAAGTTGATTCTGACGTTCTGAGTGACAAGCTGCTTTACCGTATGGAAATTCCAACTGGACCGTTCCATATTCATGGACTGATTTAAATTCTGGCACTGTACATGGGTTCCTACAAGATATTGAGGAAGACAGCGTAGCCTATTCAAATCTCATACAGCTGTCTTGGTGGAACATTGCAAGCTGTACAAGCAAGGGCGTAGTACACTGAACTGCAAGGGTGTTAGTTTGTTTCAAGTTTTAAAGGTTATTTCTACAGTAAAAACAAATGGGTTTCATTGTTTAGAGACCAACCTGTTCTGCAGAGGTTGCTGGGTAGAACATTTCCAGTGTTATTTTAGAGTCTGTCTGCCTTAATGTCTCCATGTCAAAAGCCTAGTGCAGTCAAGAGGTGTTTGACTTTAAAAGAAATTTAAACATATCCTACTGTCTTAAAATGAATTACATCTGTGTGGAACACTTCTGCCTTACATATCAACCTAACATACAACAGTATATGTTCTATAAAATACTATAAAATAATTTTGTTATTTCACTTTCTTTTCTTGGATTTGGATTTAATTCTAACCTAGTTGGATTGGTTGAATGGAAGGCACTCCTGGTGGCCTTATTCCCTGGACCCTTTCAGCTTTCTGTCCCCCCTAAACCTAATCGCAATCATACCCCTATTTCTATACCAAACCCCAACCACATCCATACCATTGTGCCTCACTCCAACCTCACCCGCCTCACTCTTACTCCACACAAAAAGTGCTAGTCCATGGGACTAGCAGCTCACGAGCATTGGAACTGGTCTTGTTTAAAAAGCTAAGCAGGGTGGAACCTGATTACAGGCTGGATTGGAGAAAAATACAAATATATGGAGGTAGGTAGATAGGCTAGGATCATTCATTATTTGTCCTAACCAGCATCTTTTAAATATTTTATAATGAAGTTTTATAATTAGAAGAGTATTATATTCAATTTTAATTCTACCCATGCACCATAGCCTCCTTGAGATGTAGTAGAGATGTTCCACTGTACCTGCTATGTGGAGTGAATGAAATGTGTTCCAAAGACACAAAGACAGAGACATATGAGACAAGCATTTAGGTACCGTTTCTTGAAAATGTGTGCTGCACAAATGTATACTTCTGCTAATTTAATGATGTGCTAAATTAAGTTTTTAAATACACTTATTTGCCAGTTTATTAGCTACATCTTGGCAAAATTCATGCAATCTAATACAACGCTCCTGTAGTAAAACAGTGCAATAAATCCTTTCTTCATGAAGGTTATAATGTTCAGGTTTCAGGACTATAAACTACATCATCCAAAATGAATGTAAATTTGAATGGACACCTCTCTAAAGCAGTCCCAACAAAAAATGTACATTGTAACCTTCATGAAGATAGGATTTATTGCCGGATTGCTCACTTTAAAGCGTGTAACAGACATGCCGATCCCCAAGGAGACCGCAGTTTGTGTCCTGTGCAAAACAGTCAACATTGACTTATTTTAAATTTAGTCCATAAGTTAGGTCCATAAAATCGCGTATGTACATAACATCAGGTTTATACGTAATGCACTTAACTTATGTCACAGACACAAAGTAAAGTTAACCAAGACATTTTGTTGCCTAGACCTTACCAAACTGCAACTGTCTGCTGAAATGTTTCTCAGAAAGCTTTAAAGTCAAACCAAACATTGCATATTTATTACTGCTAACTTGACCACGGAATGAGAACATGCACTTTTCACAGCGAGGTGAGATCAAACTTGACACTGACATGGTAGACCATGGTGGACTGGTGGCCCGTTTACATGCTTCCATGGGTCCACATCGTACAACCAGGGCCTCCACAGTACCAACCAAAATGTAGCACAGATGATCACAATTTAGTATCAAATGCTTGAACAGCTGCTTCCTTATTTAAATCTGGAAACTTTAGGCTAAATCTAATTTTTACCACTAATACGTTGAGCAGTTTGGCAGACTATATTTTGTTAAATGTGTTTTGTTTACATTTACCCGTAGTTTAGTTTTTGTTGGCCTAAAATAGTCAAATTAAATGCACTGAGTCAAATAATACCCACATTATACTTTACTTATATCTATGGCCTTGGAGAAAACACTCTACACTACATGCCCTGTAGCTGTGATTATATTCTTGTATCACATTCAGTCCCATAACTTAATTCGTTATTCAGATAACTAAATCTGTAGGTATAGTTGTTAACAACATATTGCGAACAAGGTTCAGACATTTTGGCTGTGAATGTTTACTAAAACATTTGTCACGCATGTTGTACTTTATGCTCCTAAAGCCAGGGGAGTGATAATCAAAGCAGAGACCTGCTGTTTGTATATTTTATTGACTTGCTCCAGGGTCTTCAACATGGTCTCACACTTGTGTCCGCAAGACTAATCACAGGCTCTATGGTCCCAAGCTTGAAAGGTAGGAGCACACAAGGCAACATAATAAAAAAGTTCAAGTCAGAACTCGATTTGAAAGACATTCGTGAGCACTTTCTCCAAATATGATGTGTGTGCTGCCACAAGTATTACATTACGGAAATCTTTGGGAGAGAGTGACTGCTTGAGTACGAGGTAAACTACAACATTATGGTCCTTTGGACAATGAGATTTTATTGAGCAGCTGTGCTCTGGAAGCTCTCTTTTCTCAGACGGCACAGCTAATCAAAACCAGTCAATTTAGGCCAGGTGGAATTTCTGTCACCGTGTCCTCTCAAGAACAAAGCAATGCAACGTACATTCGCAAAGCAAGATGCAATGTTTTATTTCAAATCTAATATTCTGGGGTTACCATGCACACTGCCATTGACCAGGTGGGATTTGTGTGTTCCAGCTGTGCAATTCTTTGATGCATTTACTGTACATTGGCTGTTTGAGCAATGATGCAGCACACACATTTGTTGTCATCTGAAGCAGTAATGCAGCTTACATTCGCCACTTTACTTCAAAACAGCAAAGGAGGAGTGCACCTGTTTTTTTAAACCGCCGCTGTCACTGCTACAATACGTTGTTGTTTATGCCGTATATGACACCAAACAGGCTGCATGCAACAGAGTAGAAAAATCACTATGAATCCAATCACTGCAATAAGAATGAGTAAAATGAAATTCATATCCCATTTTCCAGTCACCTGATTTGGACAAAATTGACTTAATGAAATAAGACAAAACAAAACTACAGTTCTGTATCCTGTATCTGTAAATATCAACATATTTGAGGGACCCCTCAAAGATACTCTTGATGAACTAGATATCAGAGATAGTCCTTGCTGTAATTTGACTTAGCTTACTAGCGACGCCAAAGGGTACTTCGCGCATCTGGAAATGCCGTTAAGGGCGCATTACAAAACGTTAGTATGTGACGAGCTGGGATGAGAACGCGTTGCACATTCTTGAATTGTCGTGTTGTTTATTATTGATGACATTTTATTTATGTGTTCTACTCAAGATGGCGCTTCCTCAGTTCCTCTGTTCCTGTTTTTATTGCTTTTTGTGTATGTGTGTGTGTGTGGGGGGGGGTATTGTTTTTATTGTGTGAAGCACTTTGTGTTACTTGCTGTATGAAAAGTGCTATACAAATAAAGTTTGATTGATTGAATCATCCTGTCATGTTGCATCTGTATTTATAATGTAAATGACTGCCTGTATCCATGACCACAGCTGTCTCACGTCACTCATCGCTGGCTAACTAGCCAGCTTGTTGTAGTGGACGAGAAAAGACTTCAAGGCCTCAATGAGTCAGAGGCTTTACTTTTGTTGGTGGAGGAGAGAAACCCACTTACACATGGTCAGGGAAATCTGATGCTAATAGGCTAACATGGGCTTCTCTAACAGGCTTAAATCAGTGCCAGCTTCTCTGACAGGCTAACAGCAATGTTAGCTTCTCCAATGGGCTTATATCAATGCTAGCTTCTCCGACGGGTTAACAACAGTGCTAGCTTTTCTGACGGGCTAACATCAGTGTTGGCTTCTCTAATGGGCTTATATCAGTGCTAGCTTCTCCGACGGGTTAACAACAGTGTTAGCTTCTCTAACAGACTTATATCAATGCTAGTGTCTCTGATGGGCTAATATCAGTGTTAGCTTC
>JBBPCS010000204.1:2919422-2940135 GCA_037974645.1 Hollardia meadi | reverse complement strand
TTCAACCTGCTTAGCCTGCGGTCTCTGCATTTGGGTCCTAACCCCTCTGTTCCCGGTGTTTCTGGCACAAGCCGTGATAGGGGGAAATTATGTTGTCATCGTTTATTATTAACTTACAGTATACATTTCACACACTAGTTACTTACCGAGAAGACACAGCTGAGAATCCACAACACTGTTCAGCTGTGACACGACCAATGCCTCCTGTGCTTCCCAGGACAAACTCGGCAATGACACCATTTCTAACAGCCAAAGTGTTTTTCTGTATTGTTCATTCTGTAAAATAAAATCTTTCATATCGGTGTATATCAGCAAACATAAACGGAGATGTCTGTGAAAGGCTCATATCGGCCATTTTTATCGGCCAACCGATATATCGATGGGACAATTGTGTTTAAAATTGTTATTTTATTTATTTTTTAAGTGTTGTGTTAATTCTATGGACAGTGAAACAGAAAGTCGCTGTCAACAGGACTTATTTCCCCCTTTTTTCTGAGATCTCAGATTATCATAGAATTATAGAAAAATTGGTATTTCAAAGAGGCCCATGGTTGACTTTCAATGGAGAGAAACTGCTGATAACCTTAAAGGTTTAAGAACCCCCCAGGAACAGCAATATAGCAATAGATACAAAATTTGCGATTATGGAAATTGTTAGATAGAGAATAATAAATTACTCTCATGTCTGTCCAGTCAAGATATCACTGGAGTCAGCAAGCCTAGCTTAAAGACTGGAAACACGGAAACAGCCTCTGTCCAAAGGTAATAAAATCTGCCTACAAGCCCCTAAATCTTAAAGTTCCCCTCCAGAAATTTTTTTAAGTATATAAAAATACTCTGCTATGACTAATATTTTATTTAACATGGTTTTCCTACTTTAAAAGTTTTAAAAACCCTGAAAAGGGGCTGGAAGCACATCAACTGTTTCTCCCTCAATAAGAAATTCTGGATCTATGAATCACAGGTCTTGCACCCCGCCCACCACTGCTGTTTGGGCTAGGTTGACCAGTGAAAGATCAGTGTGCATCAAGATGGCTAGTGTTAGAAGAAACATGGGAAAGATTCAGCCATAATGTTGCATGTTTAAGCCTCAGTGAGACCTGGACTCAGATGAGGAGTGACACTGCAGGAATATGGGGTACCGGGGTTGTTACTACGAACCATTCGTTTTGTATATGACCAAAGTGAGAGCTCTGTTCGCATTCTCGGCACAAAGTCAAACACGTTCTCATTGGGTGTTGGACTCCGCCGAGTTTGGTCCTTGTCAGCCAATACTGTTTGTGATATTCATGGACAAGATCTCAAGGCGCAGCCGGGTTGAGGAGAGGGTCCAGGTTGGGAACCTCAGAATTGCGTCTCTGCTTTTTGTAGATGAAGTGGTTCTGTTGGCTTCATCAGCTTGCGACCTTCACCATGCACTTGGCAGTGGCTGGGATGAGAATCGGCACCTCAAAGTCTGAGGCAATGGTTCTCTGCCAGAAAACGGTGGATTGCCCCAGGTTGGGGCTGAGTTGCTGCCCCAAGCGAAGAGACTTTAAGTACTGTATCTCGGGGTCTTGGGAAAATGAAAGGGGAAATTGGAGCGTGAGATCGAGAGGCGATTTGGTGCTGCATCAGCTGTAATGCAGGCATTATACTGGACCATTGTGGTAAAGAGGGAGCTGAGCTGGAAGGTAAAGATCTCGATTTACTAGTAAATCTACATTCCAACCCTCCCCTATGGCAATGAGCTTTGTGTAGTAACCGAAAGAATGTGATCGCGGATACAAGCGGCCAAAATTAGTTTCCTCCATAGGATGGTTGGGCTCAGCGTTAGAGATAGGGTGAGGAGCTTAGACATCCAGAGGGAGCTTGGAGTAGAGCCACTGCTCCTTCACATTGAAAGGAGCCAGCTGAGGTGGTTCGGGTATCTGATTAGGATGCCTCCTGGACGCTTCCCTTTGGAGGTCTTACCACGTCCAACTGGGAGGACACTCCGCGGTAGATCCAGAACTCACTGGAGGGATTAAATATCCCATCAGGCCTGGGAATGCCTCAGGATCCTTTGGAGAAGCTGGAAAGTGTTGCTGGGGAAAGGGATGTCTGGAATACCCTGCTGAGCCTGGTGCCACTGCGACCTGATCCCGGATTAGCGGAAGATAATGGACGGATGGATGGATGGGTGGATTTTAAGATGAGATGATTTGCTTTATTTTCACAGAATATCAACCCAGATACCCAGGGTAAAGTTTTGATGAGCACAGGGTGGTTGCAGGTTACTTTGGTCCGCACTGGGCAACACCATAAAGATAATGGGTGGGTGGTGTTTTTTGTTAAAAGGAACATAGACATAGGAGGTAGAAATTCAGTAAAAGTCAGTTCTACAAAAGGTCTGTGAAACTTAGGCTTCAAATGTCTCTTCTCAAGTAGATGCGTCGAACACAGAGTGACTTGTTTGCTTTTGCATTGGCTAATTAAGACTTCAGATTGGGAGAGAGAGGAGGAGAGAGAGAGATTGCAGAGGAGAGATACAGAGAGAGAGAGAGAGTTAAGTCTGTTTCCATTTTGAATTTATCTGCAGGAGAGAAATTACAGTTGACTCCTACAATCTAGTGGGAAAGCAAACCAATATGAAGTTGGAAAAACAGCAGCAAAGCTTTGAAACTCTGAGCCAGTTTGCTTCATTAATCGCATACAACGCATTGACTCTACAATCCCTCTGAACCTTCACCCCCTTTGAGCTTTCTCTGATTAACTCTGTTTACCAGACAGATGGCTGATCATAACTGACACTTATAATCATGAACCTCCATTATATCACCAGTGGTAATAGATCTGGTTTTGTGTTTGTGTAAGTCTTTTCTTTTGTGTTTACCTTCTTTATAAGCTAATGTCAGTCCTTGGAGCTGCATGTGGCTCTTTGTGGATAGTTTGACAACATTCTGTCTTGAAAGTGCCTTGTGCTAATCAGTGTGAGTGAATAGCTGCTCGAATAGTGTTTTCTGCCCTCACCTATACTTCATGTAAGAAAATCTGCCATTCTGTTGAAACTTAAGAAGGTAAAAGGCAGGGCTTTCAGACACTATGTTTCAACCCTGACCTCAGAGAACTGTGTCCACTGTGAGTAACAAAGTCACTTAAAAGGTGGTTATGAATCTCATCTGGAATATGTACATGCAGGCCCAAACATTGAAAGATGTAAGTGAATTATTAATCCCAACAAATGATTTGCTTGGCACTTATATTAAATAACGTTACATCTTCCCTGAAATATCAATCATCTTAGTTATCTTTAATCTCCCTGGCAGATATTGGTTAGGAGAAGTCACGTTTTCATATTTGCATGTCCTCTTCTTAATAGCCTGTTAATGAAGATACATGCAGAATATTTTTTGTTAATAAGACACGTCATGTTTTTCTTGCCTGCAGAAGGAGTTCTAAAACTCAGGAGCAAGCTGAGGGTAAGTCTTTAAATTGTAACAAACCACAGTAAAAGAGGGGTGGGGATGGGGGGGTTGCCACAGGCAAAGGTAAAGCCGGAGCAAGATAAGAATGAAGGAAAAGGGAAGAGAGGAGGGAGGGGACAGAGATGTAGGGGTGTGAGGACAGAATTACTCCTCATTACAGTGCAGTGAGGAGCCTGTAAATCAAATGCCACTGCAGCCATTCTGCAACTTTCCCCCATCATCAGTCAAAAGCCCTCCCTGTAAAACATGCTCTGTGTTCTGGCACATGACTGTGTCAGACCTGTAATAATAGAAACATGTCCCAGTGCACTATGTTCGACAAGGTCGCCTCCTGTGTCCCCTATCTTAGTCTTGTTGTCCTGTGGGTGTGTGGCCAAACAACATCTGCAAGAAGAACATGGGGTTTCCTTTTATGGTCAACAGAAGGTCGATTGATGATATTGATGCCTGATTCTCCAAAGTCATCCAAGTGTTTTTCTGGAGGTTTGATGCCTGACTGGTCCACACGCCCCATCAGCTGAGCAGGTGATGTCCTGCCACCATCATTTCACAAATGTCATGTTGCAGCACCTTGACATCGTGGTCGCGGGGTGAAAAACGATGTCGCACTTCATTAGGTCCCTGCTGGTGGAGAGCTGCTCGTCCCATTAGACGCCGCAGCGTGTCGCACCATGTTACTGCAAGCCCCATTGCCATTTATTTCACAATCGGCCAGATGAAACGGCTGATATTAACAATCTGTTCCTTGATGTGTTTCTCTCTCTCATTCTTTCTCTCTACTGCTCCTGCTCACACACTTTTCTCTCCCTCACTCCCCTGGCTGCAAACTCTTGGCATTAGCCGAGACAAAATTTTGAAAATCATTTGTTATAGTGGGTCACGTTTCAGGACACAATTAATGGGGGGAATCGTGTGGACAGGTAATTTGATTCATCAGCTCCATTTGTTATTTACAATTGTCAATTAATGCTGCCCTCAACAGTCCTTGTGTCAGCTCTCCCCCTGCCAGTTGCCAATTACTCTTCTGCCCACCTTGCTGACCTCCTGGCAGGGAGAGAGGAGGGGGAATGCGACGAGCATGATCCCTCTGAGACACGAAATATCCCAGCCATCTGCCACCCGCATTCATGCCTCCCCAAGCAAGAGAGAAAGGGAAGAAAGTGTGTAACAAAAAGAACAAGTGAAAGAGCGGACAAGAAACAAAAGAGAGAAATTGGAAAATAAAAGAATTGAAAACATACTTGGGAAATGGCGATTAAAGAAAGGAGGACAAGCCAAATCACCTGATTTTTATGGGATACTTTTGACCTTTTTGGCTGAATAACTCAGTATGGTTTCTGACCGGAGATAGTCGAAGTGATAATAACAGTCTAGGCTTTTACTCTTATGTAGGGCAAGAATGTGCATGTTTGTGCATGCATGAACATTCGAACTACGCCAATTAATGTATGTATTGTCAGCTTTGACATGATGCCTGGCTTAAAGGTAATATCTTTTTTTAATTGCACAACATTTTTTAAAAACATATGAACAAAAGAAATAAAAGCATTTCTTACAATTTATCTACATAAATTGTGACTGTATATATATACCATTTTGAGCAATAAAACTAACTATTGCTGTGTGCTATAATGATGGGTTTAATTGAAGGAAATTTGGCAAGTTTCCTTCTTCAGACGACTTTATCACAAGCATGCGAGTGAGGTTTTTCTTTATCAAGAAGTGAGGAGAAGCAGTCTGCTCTTCAGCAAACAAATTGTTTAACTTGTCTCCTGAAATAAAAAAATGTGAAAAGCACGATCTTATTATTGTCATGTGAGCCACTTATTTCACATTATATCTCTTATGACTAGTACGAGCAGGACAACAGAAATAGGGCCCCAATGCAGACGATGGAGGCAGATTAATGATTTATTTACAAAAATAAGATGTAAGCCTTAGAGGAACATAAGGCAGGCAGGCAGGTGTGCAGGTGAATGCATAAAACCACAGAGAAGCACTGACAAACTGACAAAGGATTGAGTGGGAATGATTGCAGTTAGAGAGCAGGCGGAGTAGGTAACTGCAGAACAGATGAAGGAAGTGAGAACAGGTGTGTAGCTGGGTATGGCAGTCAGGTGATGGGGAAACGATGGAAATCAAAGGGCATCTGGTGGATTAGGGGATGATAGCATTAAAAGGCCTTGGAACAGAGGAAAGACAAAAGGAGATTATGACAATACCAATGTGTACAGTACGTAGCACATTACATTTTACTCTATATCTTTTATTGCAGTAATTAAAAGTGCTTTTTCAAATGTATTTGAAAACATATACATTTTTTTAAAAATTATTTCACACAAGTGATGTCTGCTCTTTGGTCCTTTGCATATTGCCTTTGTGTGAAGTGTGTTCAGAGTCAAAAACGAACAGCAGATCTTTGTGACTTAAACTTCCTGAGAGGATTACGGACCTCCTCTTACATTCTACCAGTCTGCCCTTATTGACTGCCATTTTCTGCTCAAAGAAAGAGAAACAAGGAGGAAGTGCGAGGTCTGACCTTATGGGATGTGGAATTGCAATTTGCCACAGCGGGCACCTCGACACATGTTGGAGGAAAGTAAAATTCCAATCCCTTGGAGTCTCGTAGCTGGAGGTTATTGCTTTGTAAAAGGAACATGATATAACCAACCTTGCAAATGTGTCTGACGCTTTTCTATGGAGGGACTGTGCAGGGACCATGAGGAGGAGCCATATTCACTATTGTTAGGCACAGAGCTTTTCAATCTTTGTCAGACCACTGATGTTTTGGCCAAAGAAAAACAAAACAAAACACTAAATCTCTGGAAGCTTCACAGGTCTAAATGCTTTATGATGGGATGTTCTTTCAGATATTCCTTCACGACAACAAAGACAAATATAGCAGGTGTACAGAAGTTTGGCTGTTTTCTGTCGGCTATTGACTGTTAGCAAGAAATTATCTACAGGGACAAGCAGATAATTGAGGCTTTAAAAACGTGGAAAAGAAGAGAAAAAAGCATGAATAGCAGCACACATTTGGATTTGGACTAGACTGTAATATGTCTCTGGAAAGTTGTTATACACATATGTTGCCTTCTTAAATAGGTTGTGCAATAATTACAATTGAATTACACATGTCAGAAGCAGATTCACTACTGTGAAACAAGATTTTTTTTTTAAAGATTAATCTAAAATCAACAGTCACATAAAGAACCCAAGAACAGCAGTGCTTGGAATGATTTTTTTAATGCCACTATCTTGAGATAATCATTGTTTGATTATCTGAACATAACAAAACTTGTTTTCTCATATCAGATTAATTTATCTCTCATCGAGAGAAAACAAAACGCTGATTTCTTGAAATAACTTAATAAATTTATCACAAGAGAACGACTTTTGTTTTCTCGAGGTTGCGGGATGATTATTGAGAACTGGAAAATAAGTGTCCTGTTCATTTTATCCCACTTTATCCCATTTTATTCAGCCTTCAAGATCACTGTCATGACTGTTGGGGATGCACTTTAGTGATTAGCAGGATCACTGAAGTGCACTCACCTATGAATTTGCAGTCAAATCTTCACCTAAAATGACGAGGATTGATCCAAATGTTATTTTTATCAGAAAGACTCAATGCAGTTTCTGCCTGTGTTAGACCTTGATTGGAGTACAGTCTGATGCACTGATCAATAATGGGTACTCCCTGATCTGACATTTTCAGCTTAAATAATTTGCTGGAGTGTTCAAGACGCCATCTATGCATGCTGGCATGGCACTCCTGATCTCTGACAAACATTAAGAGGAAACAATTTTGTGTTTTCTTGTGATGACGGGTTGATTATCTTGTTATCTTGAGATAACAAAGTTAGTTTTCTCAAGATAACAGCTTATTTTTTTTCAGGCAAGCCATTCTAGGTTTCTCTAATCCCACAACTTAATTTAAAGTTTTTTCCCGATTTTTTTGGGGACGTATTTGAAGAAGTAAAGGTTATTTTAACTGCATTTGCTAAAAAAATAAAAATTAAAAAAAGGAAGAGCATGGATAGACTGGAGTGAATATGTGACCGCACCATACTGAGCATGTGTCTTCAAAGCTCAACTTTAGCAAACCGAGTGGCCTCCTGTTCTTGGTTCTTTGCATAAAGCAAATGTTGGAGTAAACAGACTAAATTTCATTAAAATCGGTTCAATACCCATCTGCGGGTTCTGGGATGAAAGGGTGAGGTGTCTTTATTAGCTTACCGTCTGACAGTATAGTAGGGTTGGATGTCGACCAGAGACCTTGAACCTCAGCTTTCTTTCTTTACATCCAGCATTCGACTAAAACTTTTCTCAGAGCCATTCAGCACAACTCTTTCTCCCAAAGTTATGTAGGGATACAGTAACTGCTCATCTGCCCAGTGGAACTTTTGCTGGTTGTATAAATACATAAAATGACACAGGTCACAGGTGTGATCTTGCCATCATATGCAGCAATGAAGAACCTATTTGTGTATGATCGATAGATAATATTTGTATTGATATTTCTACATTATTGTAGATGTCAGCAGGAGTGAGGTTACCAGTGTGTGCCCACTTGGCTGAAGTGCTGATTAACAACTGCCAGACTTCCTTTGATTCCTTTGACTCGCCGCCATGGCCAAACATTACAGTGTCTAACCTGTCAATGACATACCACGGATTGCTATTGATTGGCACCGTTATTGCCGCCGGCTAAATTCATTACAGGATCGACCAAGGTTATTTGAGATGGATACAGAGGTTGAAGCTTCTCAAAGCACATGAAAGGTTAAAAAAGAGGAGAAATAAAATAAAAACACTTTCAAGGCTTGGAGCTATGAATATAAGGAACTATGAAGGAAGGAAAGCATGATGATATTTTCTCAAATCATTTTTCCTTCAAGAAAAAAAAATAGTTGTCGGTCAAAGATGGAACAGAATTATTTGCTTACTTCTCCTCCATTTTAGCCATGTTTATATTTGCTCTTACTCCAAATACAGTCTTAATAAACTGATCCCAGCCAAGGTTGAACTGGATGAATAGTCCACAACAACCATTTATCTCTTCTTTTGCGAAAATTATAGTGCAGTGTTTCAACTATTTTGTCGTTCATTATACATTATGTCGAACTGAACACTCACTGCTCAGCCTTGTTGTTTGCTAAGTTGATGTGCACGATACACATATTTTGTAGTGCAGGAAAATAAAGTGAAATTCTGTTCTGAGTAGGAAAAAAAAAGTTTGACATCATATTTTATTGGAAACTTTGTGTTTATTGTACTGTTATTCTAATCTATACTACTCCAAAGACCTTTGGGTCAATTCAACAGAATACATAATTTAAATAAAAGATGTTTATAAAAACTCCAATAAACAAATATACAGTTTTAGAAATTGAATCATTTAGCTGTATGAAATCTGTAGCAGAGAAAAATTTGGATTGTTTATGAGCATTTTTGTCTGCCTTTGCACCACTCAACAACAATATATGGCACACCAAATATAAGAATAAAAACCTTGTCTCTATTTTTAGATGCAGAACATGCCGTGCTCCCCCTCCGTCTATTGATCCCATCTAATTTCACCATGCTATGTTGATTTTGTCGATGGAGTAATGTGGCCAAACAGTTTGACAAATGAAAACAGAGACACAGCCATCTCTATGCCTAATCTGCTACTTTATATTGATAGATATAAAGCCTCTCCTGGACTTCATTTGTTCTTACCTATTAATCCACAGCTAGGCATACCCCATCCAAGGGCTTAGTAGCTCTCTATTCTTTCCTTCCTAGTTGGAGATTGGGAACACCATAGGGGGCCAGAGGATCCTGCAGAATACCAATTGGCCACACCGGGGGGAGTAGGATGAGGGATCTTGATTATAGATTTCGCTTGAAACATGTTTTTTTCACCTCCTCTTCTCATCCAAAGACCTAGAGAGAGCTGAAGGAGAAAGGGAAGAAGAGGACTTTCAACATTGCAGGAAGCAACGGCGTCATCTGGCTGGTATTTACCCATTTTAAAGAGCAGACCTCTGGAAGGGGGTCTGAAGTTTTTCTCTGTCATTTACAAATTACGATCCTGACACCGACAGTGCAGACATGGGAAGGAGTGTATTGCTTTTCTAAGATGATTTCACTGTGCTCTATGATTGGCCGTGTAGGTACAAGTTATGTCAGCAGAGATGAGAGAGAACAGAAAAGGAGGAGGTGAGGAGGGATTGGAATAGCTTCATTCATCATGAGGTTGCCTGTGATTTCTCCCGCCTCTGTGATTCCACATGATCTGGGAGGATTTAGTTTGAGGTCTAAAGCCCTTCCCGACAAAACTGTACAAATTGAGTTTGATAGATACCGACTCTTATATTCTTCCATAAATCTAGTCTTTGCAATTGACACTTGTACATCTGTATTGACTTTGGCTGTAATTGCACGGTATACATTTAATGTAGCCACCTTCTCATTCACTTCTCTTTCATTTCTTTAACCTCCTGTCTTTTTTCTTTATTTTCTTTAAAAATAAGAAAGAACTAGCTTTTCACACCATTAGAAAGCAGATATTTTATAGTCTGGCATACCTGCAGCAGCACTGAATACCCTTAATATAAGCCCCACTTAAAATTTGTCATCATAGAGTTGAATGGATGTCTGATAAATTGCTCTAAAAACAGCAGCCTCTCTCTGTTTGTTGCTTTGCTCTGATATTCCCTCGTGAACAATATATTCTCTCCGATATAACTTAATCTGCTTTTAATATATATTTTCAACTTGACAAAAATTGTTCAGTTGGAATAGATTACAATGCTCAGAGACTGTATGAAGGTTATATTTAGAATGTTTTGATTTTTTCCCAGCACATTTGAAGAAATCCAGACTACATCCCAGGCCTCCACATCATGGAGAAAAAAAAGTCACTTTAAGTTGCTTGAATATTGTGCGATGGTTCAAAAACCAACATTTTATATTGTATCAGATAAAATGTTTGCTCACAGATGCAATCTTGCAGGCTGATAATCCAGCATCTGGCTGTGCCCTGGAGGACGATGGAGCAACCAGCCGAGGCTGCTGGTTTGTGTGGTGGGATCAATGCTGATCACTGTAGCTTCCCTCTGTCAGTCACTGGGCATGTTGTCTGCCTCACTCACTCACTCACTCACTCACTCACTCACTCACTCACTCACGCACGCACTCACTCACTCACTCACTCACTCATTTAATTGCTCACGCAGTGCATCAGCCAGAGGCCCTCTCTCCTACCTCACTTGCAAAATAACAACACTGCCCCCTTTTGGTCAAACTAATCTGTCACCTGAACAGGATGAGGTCCCACTTGAAAAACAACTGCACCGAACAATTTCTGACACTCGCCCTGTCTCATTGATTTATAAATCTTCTTTGGGAGAAGAGAAAGAGATTTTTTTTTTGTATCGAGAACCAGTGGATAAGGGTCGAAGGTTGATGTACTTTTGGTTGGCCTGACTTCGCTATATCTCTGACTGAATGACTGCCACTCAGAGCTTGTTACTCAGACATAGCCATTTCACAAGTGCTGGGGATTCACAGTGAAATAGTGCTTGTGGGAGAGATGTGGCTGGACTGGAGTCCCTGGGGGAGGGTAATTATCCGTTATGATCACTCAGAGACGACATGAGTCTGTGTGACAGCTTTTGTTAGTTTGACCGCCGAGAAGAAGTGTAGAGGCGAGAAAGGATGATTAAAAGAGTGTCTGCCCTCCTTGTGTCTTTGGAGGAAGAAGTATGGTGACACCCGGGTGGTTTCTAAGGATGTGCCTTGACAGTAGAGTGGGAGAAAGGGCTGGCAGAGGGACGGACATGAGAGAAAAGATTGTCCAAAGGGGGTGTCAGCAAGATGTTTGAGGCCCATTCAGCTCCTCCTTCCTCACTTTGTTGCTTGGAGACATTGGGAGAAAATGCAAATGAGCAGGAAACAGAGGGACTGCATCATTGTATGAACAGTTACACAAACACAGCTGCCACAACAGCCACACAGATCAGTGTGGTTAAATGGCTGATTATGATAACAACTGATAATTTAATGGCTGCATTAATGTAATTTATGCACAGCATGCAATTACACATTTTACAATTTGAATAATTAAAGTTCAGAGAAAAACTTAACCATAGCCATAATATGAATTATAATGTATGAGAGGGGTCTCTGCCTTCTGCATTTTACAATGACAGTTTCACTTGTTAACGAAAAAATGGACAAAGCTCAGAGGGTCGCCAGTTTATGTGGTCATGTCCCAGTTGCAGCATCCCATGCCAGTTGTTAATTATGTTTAACCATTCACCAATTCATTTCAGGAACGTTTTAATTAGACCACAAAATGTCAGCCTTTCCTCTACAAAGGCTTAATGGGATTTGGGTGTTTCAGACTCCCAGTGAGTTCTGCTAACACTCTTGTAGTTCCATGACAAGTCACGGATTAGACTGAGGATGGTTTATTCATTTTCGGTGCACTTTATGGTCAGTTGTTTTCATCTCACCCCTTAAAGCCTTTCTCTTGTTTATGCCAACCTAAAAATAAACATGAAACATTGGTTTTGAAGCATGAAGAAAAAGCTCAGATGCAATGTATAAGTCAGAGAGGGAGAATGAGAAAAAAAACAAATATCTACAGAGATTTTTTTATTCAATATAGTGAATTAAAAATGTGTGGGAGTCTCAATACCCTGGTCTTACAATTCCCATGCTAATAGCTCAAGAGTGTAAAGCTGAGTCCAGATTTCAGCATTCCATCTGCAATGTTTGTTATCTTTGTTTTTATCTCTTTATTTCTATATAGGCCATTTGTAATGAACATAAGCCAATGGTAAAGTCTTATTCAGAAACTAACAAGAAGACAACAAGTGAAAAGATAAAAATCCAATTGTAGGAAATGGTGCGAGGGTGGAATTCACAATGTGCATACTGTGCTGGAATGTATTCAGGTGTTCATAAAAACCAACATTTATTTAAAATACTAAGTTATGCAGATAAATATGACTGATATGAATTAGATAATAATATAATATACCTGATATCAGTTCTACAAACTTGTATGCTACACTTTAGTATCAGACTTTATAAAAAATAAGTTATATGTGACTATTATTTTTCAAGGCATATAGCTCGATAAAGGATTCAGCGACACACAAAACAAATGTGGCTACGGACCATCAGTTTAAAAATAGGATTTAAAGAATAAAGAAAATGCAGTCTCAGTTTCTCATAGCTTGACACCTGCTCCACATTTTCCCCAAGCCTCCTTCAACCCTTGTGTACCTCTCAGTGGTATGTAGAACACTGTACAAAGAGAAGCTATACCTATACCAGCACCTGCTCTTTGGCTAACAACTTCAGTGAATGTCACATCTTCAGCAGTTGCATTGGTTAATCCTTCCTATGCACAGGCTCCTTATGTGCATCCTCAAACTGCTGGGAAACCTCTTGAACCTCCTTACCAACAGAACAGTCACCAACAGCCTCTAGTTGCTGCAGATCAACCTTCATCACAGCCTCAGGCCACAGCTGATCACTATTTGAGTCCTGAAATTGCTCCTCCTTCCCTGACTGTCCAGACTGCAGACAACACCCACCTGTCTCATTCAGTTCTCCAGTACCCACCACAGTACTCACTAAGGTCAAACCAAGTCTCTAATGTTGTTGCTCCCTCTTTTCCATACTTCACCCAAGATGATCCCAGACAGTTTGCCTCACTTAAGACTGCTCTTACAAATTTTCTGCCTCATGATGAAAGTGAGCAGTTCAAATATCCTGCATCATTGGACCATTTGGACCATTTATCATCAACTTCCTTAAAACAGAGCTATGTCAGCCTTACAGCAGAGGTATGGCCAGCCACAGCAACTGGTCCTGAGGGAAATTACAGCCATCCATATCCTCCCTCTGTTCATCCTGGTGATTCCAAAGGCTTCAGTGACTTTGCTATCCAAGTCTAACCTTTTGTAAGTATGCCATCATTTTTGGAAAAATTGAAGGGGATGTAGTGTCAGCTTGTGCATCTCATGTACAGCAGCTCTTGGGAAAACTTTATTCTGAGCATGTTACAAATTATGCCTGATTCACCCATGGCATAATCAGGCATTCCCTATAACCTGGTTGACTTCTCTAACTGGTTAGAAGAGGAAGTCATCAATAATACGTTACACACAATGAATGGGAGCCTACGAACATCAGCTATTTGAAGTCCAGCAGTCCAGTTGCTTCTAAACTGATTGGATCTATTACACGTCATGGTCAGATGTGTCCTTTGGTGTCCCTGACCACCACTTAAGTGTCTGTCCAGATTTTGTCAGCTTTCAAAGGATGTGGTTAGAAGATGGATCCAAGACAAAGGGTGTTGCTGAAGATGTGCATGTGAGCACAGAGCTTTGAACTGTGACCTGAAGAAACTTTGCCCAAAATGCAAAGGAAAACACCTTGGTGAACCAGCCACAAATGATTCAAGCCCATTTTACCTTATTCGTTGTAGCTGCAGTGCAAGATTCCTTTTCAAATGTGGTCAAAGTTCTGCTAAGTTACAAATGAAGAAACGTTGAAACATACGCAATGGACAAACATCAACTGCTCATTTCAATATCAAGGGCAAATCCTAAGTTTTTCCTGGTCTAGTTCTAGGCCCTTCCTTGATGGATATAATGTTGTGCTTCTTTCACCATGCTGTTGTTGGTGATATCAAACATATGTTTCACCAGGTCAGATGCTGGCTAAGGATAGACCCTTCCTCAGTTTCCTATGGCGAAATACGTGAAAGGAAAAACTAGTGGAGGTCTATGAATGGCAAGCCCTGCCATATGGTACCACATGCAGCCTTTGTTGTGCCACATATGCCCTACAATAACATGTAAAGGACAATCTAGTGGGTCAGGATGATGTCCTTTTCCCAATGAAGAGCAGACTAGAAGTCTCCTAGACTGCGAGCATTGCTTGCCTCTGGTGGCTTTGAGGTCCGACAGTGGATCAGTAACTTCCCCTTTGTGGTTCAGCATCTACCCAAAGAGGCTCGACCACAAAGTACTGAGGTGTGGCTTAGCCAAGATTGCACTTACCTATAGGAAGGGGCATTGGGTCTGATATGTTACTGTTCCTCTGACACCTTGGACTACAAATACAGACCTGTTGAGGAACAAACCCTTATCTTCCACAATGTCCAGGATCCTTCATTAACAGCAGAATTGCATGTGTTCTGTGACACCTCTGAAACAGCTTATGGCTCTGTTGCATATCTGAGAGCAGTGAACTTGAACGGGCAGGTCCATGTCTTTTTTGTCATGGTTCGTTCAGAAGTGGCACTGAGACGATAGATCTTAATTCCCTGTACAGAGTTGTGTACTGCTCTCAATGGAGCCCAACTAGCAAGGCTGCTGCAAACAGAGGTGATTCTCAGTCTACACCACTTGGTGATGTGGACAGATTCCACTACCTTTATAACCTGGCTGCAATTAGAGTCCTGCCGATATAAGATATTTGTTGATTACAGAGGTCCTTGATGACACTACTCCCACAGACTGAAGGTACATTGGTACGGCAAATCAACTGAGTAGAAAAAACATTTCAGAACTAGCTGCACCACACCGATGGAATCAGGGCCCTCCTTTCCTGTACTTACTGTACCTCCTAACTAATGGCCTTAAATCCATCCTTACCTTCCAATGATGCAGCGACAGTGTTAAGAAAACCTGTGTTCTGTAGCATTGCTCATGTAGTACCAACTTCAGGAGAGTTTCCTAGAGGAGTATGCCTTACTACAGGCAAGCAAATTGGTTCCCAATCAAAGTCGGCTGAACAATACGGCCCCTGAGGTCGATCATACCACAAACTTGATCAGAGTGGGTGGTCAACTGCGCAAAAGCGAGGATCTTAATTATAACAATTTCAACCCTGTATTCCTGAATCCAAAGCCCTACATCACACAACTGCTTATTAATGATTCTGACAAGTTACACCATCCTGATCCAGAGAGATCAGGATTGCCAGCCCCAGGAGGAACTAGTTGATTTTGTGTGGGAGACAAGCAGTAAAAAAACATTCATGTACAGACTGCAAGAAATGGAAAGCAAAACCACTGATTCCTCTGAGGGCTGACTTACTTCCATTTCGCCTGCTCTTACTTATAGTCACTTATAGTTTCCATATGTCTTTCTGCCACTTTGTAGCTCAGCATGGAACCCCCTTTGAAGTAATTTGATACCATGGCACTAATTTTGTTGGACGAGAGAGATACTAATAATAAGCGAGATAATAATTCTAACTTCAACCACAACAAAAATGGAAAGTGGATAACCCAAATCTCAGCTTGGATGCCATGGTTGGTTGTGGACCCCAATCTGCCGCGTACATCATGGCCAATAGGGAAAGTTCAGAAGCTTCTCCTAAGCTCAGATGGCTAAGTCAGAGTGGCAGAGATACTGATAAATGGGAAAACCTATATGCATCCTGTCAGTCAGTTGGTTACATTCACGGAAATCAAGGATAGTCCGTGACCTCTTCATTCAATATTTAAGGATTTTCCAACAACTCAATTATGATACATATTTACAAGGAACAGCAGTGGAAAATCCACTCCCACTCTAAACTTCTTCAACCCGCCTTTCTGCTTACTTGGCTGGAGCCACAGAATCAACATAGGCAGCCAGCTCACCTGTGACAAATCCTTTTTAGAACAAAGAAGCTGACTGGCCTCATGTGGATCCTTCATCCTCCAAATGATGTGTAAATTTCCTTTGGTTTAAAATTCCTAAATTGATGTCAGTTTTAGTAGTTTATGTTTTGTCATAAAAATTCATTTTAATTAATGGTAAAGCTATTTCTACATTCCTAAGTTTACATAGGACATGATTATAAAAGTAAAAACGGCACAGTTTTGTTTTATCAAATTCATGAACATTGGCATAATGTGCATTCACAAGCCACCATAATGTATGTCCATCAGCATGTCCACAGAGAATTCACTTATACAATTATTTCAAACATGTAATATGGGACAAATTAGTGTGTTCTGACACTATGAATAACAACATCTGTTTCACTAAGAGGTATTGCTTGTGACAGTTGTGATCACATTATATAACCGCTTTTCAATAAGCAGCTGTACAGGAGGTTCTATCACTTATTTTTTATTTTGCCAAAAGTAAAGCCTCTTTAAAACTAACATATTTAGAGAGAAGACAGAAGTTAGTCTAGTTTATACCTGCTTGCTGAGCCTGACCCACAACTATTTTATTTATTTATTATATTATATATATTTATTATATACAACTATTTTTGTATTAATTAATTTATTTGTTCTTGCTTTCCTTTTTTTGACATGGGTGGGTGGGCCAGTGTGCAGGCTCTACGCAACTTGGCTGAACAGTTGGCTTTGTGTCGATCCTAGAAGGCAATGATAGATAGAGAGAAACATCTTTGTCTCCCATGGGTTGGCTTTACCATTGCAGTGTAAGGCTATTATCAGGCCATGGCAATAAGGGTGAGATAGGGGCCACTGTAATAGTTTTTATAGGTTCACCACTGCCCTGTCGCTGCACCTGGCATTTATCTCCCCCTGGAGGTGCAGGAAATTATTTTAAATTAATAAGCAAGTACAGGATGGGCTGCCTGATGGGACAGGGTATCCTCAACAGAGAGAGATAAATAACTAGCTGCAGAGTGTACAGAAGGACCTTTCATTCTGTTTTCTGTTTCTATTTATATGTATGATCCATATGGCTAAATCTTTGTCTCAGTATCATCATTTGTAGTCTTAGAAAAACATACAAACACTATATAAGCACATAAACCCTGCATACCTTTAAGCAAGCCCTAAAGAGAACTGCTAAATCCCAAGCCATGTGGTTATCATGGCCCATTGGCTTACATACAAGTAATCAGCAAGACACTTCTGAAAAACAAAGACTTGATAACCATTGCAGTTAGCGATTCCACGCAGTTTCTGCCTGGACCCCTGTGTCTCTGCTTTCTTGTGCCTTGCCTGGCAGCAGCTGTGACTTGGTGCTGTTTCTTAACTTATATTTGGAATTAAACATTTATATGTGCAATATGAGCACCGTCCACCATCTTGCACAGTCTCTTTTTCCTCTGTGTTTAGGTCTGTTAACAACAGGCAGAATAAATGTAGGCACTGTACATTTCTGCAAAATGGCTTATGTTAAAATGTATGTAATACCTGGGTTTGCTGCCACAAACATGGAAATCCTCCTTGTCATTCAAAGTATCCTCTTTAGTTTCCACAAAGATTGCTGGAAACCCTTCTGAAGTGTCGTTCAACATATTCGCTTGTTGTGCCGCAAAGACCGCTGCAAAATGTAACTAACATGACATGGTTTGTGGTCTTGAGCAGTGTTCACGTAAGTGGTCTTGAGCAGTGGCCTCTTGCTCGGCAGCCGTCTCTCCCACATACTACGCCAACCTCTGCAACTCCTGATGAGAAAGTCAGCTCATATATATTTACTCTGAAACATCATGACATGCATTGTACAAATGTTGATGTGAAAAGTATGGAATGTACAAAACTATCATAACAATGGTTTGCCGAAACATACAGTCCCAACATTATATTCTGGTGATTGGGCTGCTGTTATTCATGTCAGTGCACTGCAAAGCCGTTACCTGTGTAGATATTTGTATATTTCCAAATGCACGTAATTGTTCTTTTCATTTTACACCAATAGGTTATCTTCAAACAAAATTAATTTGAAAAAGCAGGACCACATCTTGGAGCATGTTAACAAAAATGTCAGGTGAGCTTATCGAATTATCACCTATGATCTGCAGTGAACTGTTTCTTTTTTCTAATAATGTGAAGGTATCTGCTTTAGAGAATATGCAGTACTGCTGTGCAAGTGTTGTTTTATTATTCAATATTAATTGGGCAGAGGGCGGCATACTCAGCAGGTAGCCATCTTACATTAGCGTTTTGGCAGCATTTGGCTTTTGACAACACTTTTGACAGGTTTCTATCTTCTGATGAGTGCTGTCCACACCCATGACCAGGCCATTTTGTATCAGATTCCAGGTGTATGGATGTGGGAAGTCAGGGGAGAGGCAGGGTGGGAGGCTGAACTAAACAGCATGTGTGCATGCATTTTCATACTATACCCTCAGCCCTCCTGGATTGTAGTTGGCAAGATGCCAGAAGAAATACAATTATTGCATTTTACAATTCCACCTACACACATGTGGTTATACACAAAAAAGGGCCCATGAACTCAAAGAACATATTTGCATACAACTGTGTTTATACGCAGAGACAAAAAAACCATACATAATGTTGCGACTGGCCCGCAGGACACAACAAAGACAGGAGATGCACACTGAATTCAATGCAATTAAACTTAAATTTCTTAAAGCAAATAATAATAACTACAATGAGGCACTGGTCACTGGTGTGTGTAATTGTGTGAATACAGTCAATGCGTGGATCATGTTGTCGGTGAAATACAAAATAAAACAATGCAAAAGAAAGGAATACACAGAGCTTGGTGCAAGGCTAAGGGATCGACCCTGGACAGGCAGGTTTAAAGGTATAGTTCACCTAAAAATGAAAATTAAGTTATTATCTACTCACCCCCAGTTTCTTAGTCCACAAAACTTTTTAGGAGCTTCACAGCAAAACAGTGGTGCAGTATTCTCCTGAAAAACTAAAGTAGATGGGAACTTGTTTTAAATAACAACCAAAAGAAAAAATGAACTGCCTCCAAGTTAAAGGGTGTAAAAAAATGTTTTTTTTAATCAATTTGGGATCTTAGTGCTTCTGGAGACTTGGATTATGCTGGACAAGCTATATTTTATGTTTTGTTTATTTTTATGTTTTGTTTTGTTTGTTTGTTTGTTTTCATTTTTTGTTGTTTATTTACATTTTAAAACAAGCCCCCATCTACTTCAGTTGTTCAGGTGAATGCTGCAAAGCTATTTTGCTGTGAAGCTCCATAAATGTTTTATGGCCAAAGACATTTCAACCAACTTTCTATCAGCATGTGGGAGAATAGATAATGACTAAATTCTGAATTTTCATTTTTAGGTGAAATGTTCCTTTAACTAACTGGAAACAGTGGCCAGGTGTTCCCAGTTTATTTAATGGCACCTAAGCTCCACCCAGCCAAGGACCTGCAAAATACAAAAGAGACACACAGGGCACACAGGATCAAGGCTCTGGGGCTATCACACCTGTTCTATCCCATCCAAACGTACCCTTTGGTGTCAGGCAAAGATGCACAAGGGTTTAATGTACCAGCAATGTAAAGCCATCCGTGTCAGTATCAGATGACTTGAACACATTACGTAGTGCAACGTACTTTCCAAAGTACAACGTACTTTCCACACACAGGACTTTCACAGAGGAGACTGGAGCTTGCGTCCCGTTTAAAACCAAGTATCACAAGTCATACCTAAGCTTCTAAGAAGGTTTTGTGCCTAAACTTAATCAAATGCCACCGTTGTTTTGTGCCTAAAGTTAAGCAAAGTAACTTTGACCTTGTGCAAAGGGGCAAAAGCTTTTGCACATCGGCAAAAGACACCAAAGGGAAGGCTTAGTGTGTCGGCCACGGATGCTAAAATGTCAGGGAAGGCTTAGTGCAGGGGTCATCAACTACATTTGTCCAAGGGCCAGAATTTTCAAATAAAAAAAAGAAAATACATTATTCAGGTCAAATTAGCCTATTATTGTTTAATATTTTCACTTTCTTACAAAATTAATGTTATTTTTATTAGCCTGTATCAGACTCCTAACACCTATACTGCAGCCAGCCACCAGGGGGCGGGCGAGATATTTTGGCTTCACTTTTGGGGAGCTGTCATGCCGTCCATCAATTGTTTTGACTGGTTTTGGCACTATTATGCATTGTCCTGATTGGTGGAAAACAATTGCAGGAAGAAAAGCCCTTTGAATTGTTTGTCAGGCAAGCAAAAATGTCACTCTCAAAGAGCCTAAAGCGGAAAGTTGACGTGGAAAACCAACTTTCAGTAATGCTATTCCTGTATGCCTCATTTGCAATGAAACAGTCGCTGTTGCAAAAAAATACAATCTTAGGCGTCACCATTACACAAGGCATGCAACTTTCAAAGAGTCATATCCTGAGCAGTCAGATGCCCGTCGCAGAAAAATTGCCACCTTGAAAGCTGGATATTCCCACGCCAGCGGAATTATTAACCGAACTTTAACTGAACAAAAGAGGGCAACAAGTGCATCTCTTCAGGCTGTCTGGGTTCTCTCCAAACATAACAAACCATTTACCGATGCTGAGGTT
>JBBPCS010000204.1:2881106-2902107 GCA_037974645.1 Hollardia meadi | reverse complement strand
TGGCCGTTCTGTCTGATCCTACAGAGCCACCGTAGTTGAGAAGCTACATGTAGCTAGTGCTAGTAGCCCTGTGCTCTGTAGCTGTTAAACGTGTTAAAAAGTTAAAAAGCACCAAAATGAGACCTCCAAATACCTTGCACTTAATACATTGTGGCAGGCAATTAAGCGGCAGGTGAAAGCGCGTGTTGAAAATATTCAACTCAAGCAAAAAGTTCACGTGTATCACGGGGCTTTGCAGAGTGCAGAGCGGGGTGACAGAGGCACTGCTCACCCGCAGACAGCTGCTGAGCTCCGGGGAGCTTTCGGACAGAGGGGCGGGGCAGAGCGGAGCTTCTGGAGGAATAAACACGAGTCACGCGCTCCACTTGCGTCTTATCCAGATGCATGCTGGGCCCTTTGGCATCCGCTAAGCCTTCCCTTTAGCATGTCTGGCCGATGTGCAAAGGCTTGTGCCTCGTGCGTATTATCCTCATGCACAAGGCCTACGTTACTTTGGTTACGTTTAGGCACAAAAATCACATGATTAGGTTTAGGCACAAAAATCACATGATTAGGTTTAGGAAAAGATCAGTAAAGTTTGGTTAAGCTTAGGCACAAAACTTTCTTGGTTAGGTTAAGGAAAAGACCGGTGACGGTCGCAAACTCCGGTCTTCTGGGTGAGGGTAGTGTGCACCCCTCTTGGCACTTCCTCGCTTTGTAAATTACGTTGCACTACCTTGGCTGTTCAAGTTGTCTGATACTGACACGGACAGCTTTACATTGCAGGTACATTAAACCCTTGTGCATCTATTGCCTGATGCCAAAGGATACGTCATGCGTCTGCATGAGACACGAGGGTCCGTGAAAAATTGTTGATATCTGACGAGCTGGGAATGAGAACACTACCTCTGTGAACTTGTGATTGCCATTTTTAAAATTTTTTTTACAAATGTGTTCATAGTATGCAGTTACAGTTAAAATTATTACTTGATTCATTGAATAAAAATAATCAATAGTTTGATAGGTCTGAACTGTAAAGGACATGATGCAGTGCTGGTTAAATTCAGGCAAAAAGATCATGCTGCTGTTGGAGTTACAGTCTATGAAAATCATTATGTGGTAGCAGCAGTAGATAGATTTATGCTAGACTTTTTTGTGACACTACTATGAAGCTACTTGGAATATTTATCTGATTATCAGTTGAGTTCAAACATGGTGACATTGAAGGACTGAAACTATTAAACATGCTGTTGCCATGGCAAGCAAATAGCATAACTGAACAAGCTGCTCTTATACAATGTCTCCTTTGCTTTTTAACCCATGTGTATGAGTATTGTTGCCGCTTCCAATCAGTGTCGCCTGCCACTCAAGGTTGTTGTATCTTTGCAGATTTGTGCTGCTTATCCTATTACTTTTCAACAGTCTCTGCAGCTGTTTTATGCATTATTTACCAAGCCCTTTGAATGAGTCCATGTACTGTTCGCCCTCTGAGGCTAATCTACTCCTTCCTCTCTATCAACCATTGTTTGGCACCCCATTTTACAATTCAGATGAACATTTTGTGTTTAGAGGGATTTACAAGAGGGATGATAAACTACTGACCAGTGATGAAAATCAGACGTTGCCATAATCCTTCTAATTCCACACTTTGCAGGAGTTGTGCACAGAGGTTGTGTTTTGACAACCATGGAGACAGACATGTAGTCTCTGAGCAAAGGTGCAGGAGGAAAAACTCACCTCACCATATAACCCAATAGAGCTTTGTGAAGAAATATATCTCTGCTGAAATGTTTTATTTTTTTTAAAAAGAAAAAATAAATAAGCTCCTCATGAGTAATAATCCAGACGGTGGGGGGCTTGAATTGAAATATCAAGCGGAAGGAACGGAGGAATATCTTTGCGTGGGTTAGGCTATGTAAAGGGAGAAGAAACACCAATGTGCCGTGGTCAGAATAAGAAAATCATTAGAGATGATGAGACCGAGTGTGGGAAAGGCAGGGTGCATTTTTTTAAAGGTCTGTAAAATTTACTGTTGTTTGAAAGGTCACTGTCTGGTGCTGGGAAGCAGCTGGGAGTTGTAAACGACCCTTCTTATCAAATGTTAATGCTGGCAGACTTCACGTCACACACGCTGGCAGCAGGGATATGTCTTTGAGGTCTTGCAGGTTCCATGGAAACAAGTCATTTCATTTACATGCGGAAATGCAACCAGCTAATTGGTTTTCATGGAACATGAAATAGCAGGATGGCTTTTTGTGGTGGGGGCCAAATGGAGAGCTCATGGGAGGGAAGGAAATGTAAGACCTCCATAGGGTCTGTTGAATCTGGTCGGTTTTTTTGTCACCATATTTGTCGCTAAAGTAGACTCAAGACCAACGAAGTACGGAAGAATATTTTGTGTCCTTGAGGGATGTTTGTTGTTTCGAGGATGTGTTTGGCTAGGGGCAAAATAAGGGTCACTTTAGGCATTAATGTTCACAAACCAAACTCCTCACTGCTTCAGAAAAGATTCATAAATAAAGAAAACATGGGTGGGTATGAATATGTGTGTGTGTGTGGTCACATAGAAATGAAATATGCAAAACATAATTTGCTGTCATCAGATGATGTTTTAATTCTCATCTGGCAGCCACTAACTGCTGGCCAAATTAGGATGTGTGCACACACCGACTCCTCAATAAATTCAGCCAATGTGAATATTGATGGGTGACATGTCTCTGTTGTAAAAATTACCACATAGATAGGGCCCATTATGATGTGTGTTTGAATGCCTCTGGACCACGAGGAAGATGGCACTTACTGTCTTGTTTACCGTCTCAAGGCTGATAACACGATGTGACGGAAGCTGAGAAATTGATTTAATCTCGAGCTGTGTTGCAATGAATGTTAATTTTCCTGGAAGATGTAATCTTAGCCACGAATAGTTTGTTGTTGATATTAGTGTAAACCCGTCTATTGGAGGGAATATGTCTGTTATCGTTTCCCTTTTGTCCCAGCTAAATGGGAGATCAAATGATTTGTGATTACAGTGATACGGTGTTACTTTCAATCCCAAAATGCCGGAACCAGGAAATGGAGACAATAAATCCCCTAGAATTATTTATAAATATAATGATATTCCCACCACTCGGCAATTTCAAGAGAGAGAAAATAAGACTTGCATGCGATCCCCCCTTTGTCCTTGAGAGCTATTAATAAGAGCAAGTTCACATTAATGGGGACAGAGAGAAAAAAAGAGAAACAAAACAAATATATGGCAAACACACTTAGGGCCCTTGGTTTTTGTATTTACGAGTGCCCCGGAGACACAAAGCATACTAATCACCCAAGCGAGACCTGATCTAGTGTCCGGAAAAAGTAACAGTGTCAGTGGTAATTACACATGTGAGTGGGGCTTGTCCAAACACAACTGAGATGTAAAACAAGGGGAGCAACGTAAATCCACCGACTTCCTCTCAGCCCCCACCCCCCAAACACACCGTTATGTTGTGCATTGTGTGCATTGCAGTAACCCCCCCCCCACACACACACACACACACACACACTCTCTCTCTCTCTCTCTCCCCTGCTCTCCATCCTCTTACTCTCCCATTCCTTCTCTAGGCAAGACTGCAGCAGCCCCATCAGTCTGAGAGGACGAAAAGTCATCAGCCAGAGAGATACCTCATTTAACACTGCCCCCTGCTGTTTGGAACCAGGAAGGACAGCTCAGAGAGAAAATGAGAGACTGCAGCCGCACACCTCGCTTGCTCCATCCAAACACCAACTTATTCATGAAACGCTTCATGAATACATACATAACATGATTTTAAAATGCCGGCCCGTTCTACATGAGCAATACAGCCATTCTGCACGCGCTTGCATGTCAAGCTGTTAGATCCGACAATGCATCTGACAAAATATAAAATAGTCTTGAGCAATTCATAGAATGGTGGTTTAAAAATGACATTCATATTTTTAAACTGGCTTGTGTACATGCTCTCAGAACTTCAGTCTTTGAAATATATGTAAAGAGGTAGTTATATTGCCCACGGTGCTGCAGCTGCAAAAGGGAATGAGCAAAAGGGAGTGAACCGGGCATAAATGTGAGAGAGAAAAAGACAGAAGGAAGCAACTAAATCATTAAGGCGGAGAAATATAGATTTTCTGTCTGCACTTTTATACTGACTTTGACCATCTCTTTGGTGTATAGTATGTAAATGAGGCTAAGGAAAACCTTTGCGCAGCATGTGCATTCAGACTATGCCCGAGCCCTGAAAGTCTGCAATCAAACTGCCTCCTTAAACAAGCGTTACAGGACAGCTGATAAGACACGACGAGGTGAGAGTGGAGGGAGAGACAGAGCTGGAGAGTAAAAATAAGGGGAAAAAAGTAAATTTGCTTGCACAACATGCTGAAATTGGTGCTCTTCTCTACTTACCCTCCCACCGTCCCCCACCTTACTGCAATTCTCACATCCATCCCGAACCTGGCCCTCCCTCCCCTCCACTCCCCCAATTGGCACTGTCCAGGAAAATAAACGATCTGCAAGTGCAGGCACAGCATGGTGCCAGAGTTAACTTAGCCAGAGTCGGAGAGATGTTTTAAATTGTATTCTCCAAAGGTCATGCTCCCCTTTCTCACAGTCTCTGCCTGTTACCTCAGCTTTGTGTGTGGAATCCGTGCCTATTGATCCGGCCTCCGACGAGCTCGTCCTCAGCGGCAAGCTGCTCAAATCACAGCATGCTGGTGTGGGGAGGCTCCCACACTGCTGCCCAGATCACAAAGCGTTTGATAAGTGAAGGGAGGGTGAGAGGGTCCAGAGATAGGAGGACTGGGCGGCAGAGAAAGAGAAATGAAATGGGATGGGATGACAGAGAGGAAATGGGAAGTGGGCATTATCTTCACTATGAACTACAAATTGTGTGCAGACAGAGACAGAAGCCTCTCCCGGATGTGTGAATCTTTTTTTTTCAGAGCTTTGAAAATCCAAATGTTCTACCTCACCCTCCCCTCTCTTCTCTCCCTTGTTAAACCAAGGCCAAACCACAATCCCCCATGTGTAATTTCTCAACAATGCTTCTGGCCGCCTGGCTTGATGGCTCAATGTTCCCTGTATGACATGTACTGCCTCATAGGGAGGTCTGCGCTTTTATTCAGCTCAAACTTGATACCAAAGCTGTTCAAACACCAGGGCTTTTTCTTCCATATACAGGATAAAGAGTGTGGATGTGTCTTTGTGTCTGTGTTTGTGCGTGTGTGTGTGAGAGAGAGAGAGAGAGAGAGGGAGAGAGAGACAGAGGTAAAATGATGGATGGACTCAAAATATACTCTAAGCAAAGCAACAGTTTTTTCAGCAAACTAACTTTCTCTGTGTCTTTTTCACTTTTTATGTCTTGCTGTCTTGCATCCTGTTTTGCTCTCTGTCCTTTCCTTTTACAGTTCTTATACATTCATGACCTTTTGCAAGTGTGTCACCACTGAGATTGTATTACTATATCACTTGGAAAATTAAAAGATCCATTAAAAACAAGAACAAATGTCATATTTATTTGGTTGGGTCTATCAATAAAGTTGCTGGCGATCCGCATCTCTTTATCTGCCATGTCTATGGGGCAACATCAATCACATTGTCAGGGATTTGTGTGGTCACTGTGGATCTTTACAAACAGTCGCTTGGTATTCAAATAGGGCGAGCAGTTGTTGAATTAGTGCCTTTGAGTTGCTGGCCTGGCTGAAAACTCCCTTCCACTTGTGTACAGTTGATTACAACCTTATGTCTAACTCACAGAGAGCGAGTGCCAAACGATGCAGTTCCTGAGTGTGCAGGAGCAATTGCTTTTTGTTTGATTACAAACGTTTCCTTAAAAAGCCTTTGGGCATGAACAGTTCCGCACATTTTTATTTATAGGTCACATCGGGAGCAACAACATGCTTTTAATACGACATTTGTTTAATTAGTTAAATTCATCAGAAAACAGTGGATTGCTTCTCACAAGGCTCTGACACAATATCCTCCCACGCTCATCTCTTTTGGGAGTGTCGGCTATCAGAAGCAGGATAATGAACCACCTCAACAACAATAGAACTGAACATGGAGCCTTGTTGCCATGCTGTATCACCTCGTACGCTGTGCGACACAATGGTCACATCCAGATTTTACTTTTAACCTCTTCCTCTTTTACATATGACATGTGGATAGCTTTCATCAGTTGTGCTTACACAATATCATCGAGGTGAGTTTAAGGTATTCTGTGATCAAATTTTGTTATTTTGAGCTATTTAATTAAATTGAATTGAATTCAGATTATATTTTTTAAATCTTTTATCTTCATACATTAAATTCAAACAAACTCTTTGTATTGTATTTTTGTGAATGTGAAATTAGAATTAAATTTCAACCTCATAATTCATTCGTTAACATGTGTAACATTTAGCAATTATTCCAAAATCAGAGCTTTTATTGTTGTTTTCTTCTGATCTGTTTTTCACAGTGCTGGTCGGATTAACCTATTCACACTGCACAAGTCCAATGGAGACAGTAATTTGGCAACCGACACAACTAAACAGAGTTCAGTTTGGTTCCTTGGAGGTGAATATGACTCTGAATACGAGGGGAATGAAATCATAGACACAAGCATAAACGCTGCTCTCTAGTGACACCATGTGGCAATATGAATACACCCTCTCATGTCGATGCACCGAGAACATGACTGGAGACACATTTATTTCAATTAATTCCTTTTTATTCTCTGTTAAATCTCTTTCAGGATCATGGGATCCTGCATCAGTTTGGACACAAGGTAAGACACACACATTCATACTGATGGATGCTCTAACCCCTGCACCTGACTTGTTTTAAACTGGGGTTCAAACCAGTGCTAACATAGAAGAACATCAAAATCTTCTCAAGAGAGTGTACAACTCATTGATTGCCATATGGATAAATTATTTAAAACCATCTTTAATATAGATTAATGTTGTCATTTATTTAATCAAACGAGGCGGATTTATATTCTAAATTCGCAGATTTAATGAGATTGTAGCTATTTAATCTAATTTGGCATAATCAAGAATCAATTGTAATCTAATCCATGTGTAGGGTGGCCTTCTGTAGTCTTACACATAATAGTAAAGATGTTTTCTACAGGTATTCATTTTGACTTTGTCACTGTAATTTCAGTTATAACTCTTCATAATCCAGACTCCCCCAAAGGTGTGAGTAAAACTGAATAATGGCCTTTGATCCCTAGTCATGCAGGAGCCTATTGTCTATATTTAGCTTCATAAGCCAATCATGTGGAGTTAAGTCATGCTCCTTTTCTTATTGTTTATATAGCAAATCCTTTAAGTCACACTGAACTGGCATTATAAGGATGATCACTGAGCTGACCGAAGAAAGTTCCAAATGGACACAACTCTGTGAGGCTCAGTTACTAATATATTACCATATCTGACACATTTACAGATAACCTCTGCACTGCAGTAAACGGCAAATCACAGAATTCTATGTATTTCAATTGCATAAGCTGCAACCCAGATAGCTCAACAACTTACACAATGGCTGTGTTCCTTCTAAACTTACACAGTGTGCAGGGAGATAATCACTCCCGTAATGAGTCCCCAAATTAGGAGGGGAACGACATGCCAGATTAGAGCAGAGCAGAGAGCCAACAAAGGGCTCTGGGAGAGGGGAAGTAGAGTTGATGGAGGAGCAGCAGTGGAGGGATAGAGAGGGAAAAGTCAGGGGGAGAAAGTGCTGGCAGATTCCTTAATTACCCCCCTTGTTAACCCCTCTCAGCAACTCTGTGTCTGGTTTGTGTGCAGGTCAGCACTACAAAGTGTGTGGATGAAGAGGCCAGGGACAGTTTAATCTCACTTCTCTGTGTATCTCTGCCTCTGCAATAGATTCTTCCCACTGTCAGTTTCTCCTCCTGTCTCCTCTCCAGGTGAAAACGTTCCCGCGGAACCACACACATCCCTTCGTTCTTGAAGATAATGATCACGGGAGAAATACTGCAGGTTATTTGCATAGTGGTTGCAATCAGAAGCTCCCGTTCTCCTCCGTGCAGCCAAGATATTTCAGGCTTTCAAATAATGTAATTTTAGCGGAGTACACATTTTGTACAGTCAATCTGCGACTCTTATTATCACCTTTTGATAGCTCAAAATAAAACTAAATTTCTAGATAACCAAATGTAAAGCAGCAGTATAATCTGTGCTTAAATGTGAATATGTTTCATTTTCTAGACTTCCTTTGATGCCTTAATGTGTTTTCTATATTTTGAATGCCCTTAAATACAGTCAAAGTAGGCTCTAACTGCATAAGGCTCAGCAACCTACTCCACCATGTGTTGCCTCTCAATGTCATTGGGATAAAAATGTGCTTGGTTCAACAACACATATTGCATTCAGTCTGCATTTCGTGTTGAATGAAAGTGGAATGCTCCCAAAAATGTTTTTCTGGAACAAAAGTACACAGTGTCCTCGGCCCTTCTAATGGAGGATGTGATCAGAGATAAAGGTGTTATCAATGAGATAGCACGATAAGATGTACACACACACACACACACACACACACAGACAGACAGACACATACACACACACTGGCCTTAGAACCCTGAAGGACATAGTTTTAAACACATCTAGTGAAAAGAAGATAACACATTCTGTATTCACACTGCAGTGAATGAGAATGCATGTTCAGATATTACAGTATAATTTAATAAAAGTCAGAGGTTCATTGGCTGTTCGACTCGAATTTAAACTGGGCAATCTGAGTGATCCAAGCAAGCTTAAATGTGGTATAATGGTTGGTACCATACATGTCAGTAGTCCCCCTTCAGGGATTTTGGCTTGGTACATTTTTTTTTAGCATTTAGAGCAATACACATCCAGACCAACCAGAAATCAAACTAGCCTTCACCCATGAGACATGTCATTAGCAAAATACTTGGTCAAGTCTCGGCACAACAGTGAGGCGCAGAAAGGCATCTAACAACCTGTCAAACCCAGAAGTAGATTGGATGAAGCAGGTGAAGAGGTATCAGGATGTCAACATGTTGAATGCTGGAACAGTCTGCCGAGACTGAAACTCCCTAGAGAATTTAGACAGAAAGAGTATTTAATACATTTACCACATATAGTACCAAAATAAAACAAAACATTCTTGGTATTGATTTATACTGTATATGAATTTGGTGGCAGTTATATTGAAACGATGCAATAAGTATCTAGCGAATCAAATGTTGTTAAGACCACTGTCAGTTTGCACCTGCACTTCCAGCAAAAAAAACTCTCTGTTATATTTAATTGTTTGGCAGCTAACACAATAAATGCATCTTGCAGCCTGTATCAACAGCTCCAGGATCTATTTGATAAGCAGAAGAGTTGACTTTACCACTTTTAATAGTACTGATCAACAACAGATAAATCAGTTTTACATAGACAGTAAAAGTGCCGCCTCACCTTGGTTCATCAGCTGAAGCAATACTGTTGCACCACTTTCAACCCAATGATGGCCACCTTCACTACACATAACAACCAGTAGGAGGAAGCACACGCTTTCCCTCCAAACTTCCTGACCTAGTTTCAGCTCTGAGCATTTAGGACATTTTGTTCTAGTCTCATTCATCGTTCCCCATTTCCTCACATGAGGTCAACCGTTTTAAGTAGATTAAATGGCAATAACTCAGGAGACTGAGGCTAAAGAAAGAGAATACATTTCATATTTATGGTGCCAAGCTTGTGAAAGGAATGTCCTCTTCCATGTAAACAGTTTACTGACCAATTAAAAGTTAACCAATTATTGAAGTTGAGATAAAAATGAAAAAAAAAAATCCAGCTCATGTCCAGCAAGCAAAGCCATGACATTCATAGTGTTGTTCCTCCAACGCCTAATAATAAGTTAATATAAATGAACTGTTGTCCTGTGTGAACTTAAATGCATTTAAACAGGATTCCATATCATTTCAATTCTCCATTGGCCCCTGCTGATTTAGTCAAGCCTACGTCTATGTCTACTGTACATATGATTGTCCGTGGGTGTGTATGTGGTTTGTGTAAGGGAGAGAGAATCAGACACTTAAGAGTCATGACAGCGCTTACGTGTGCTTTTTAGACTAAATGTGATGTTTTCATAAAGTGAGGAGAGCAGACACATACACACACAGCACTATTTGTTGTGTACACATTTGTTGAGGAAGTGAATGTAGTGTATGTCTCGCCATGGGATAGGAAGCAGATACACTTTCATTGTATTGTCACAGTGCAGCTTGGTGCGGTGAAAGTAAGGGGAGTGAAAAACTGTAAAAGTTCAGCCTAAGAGGATTATGTTATGTTATGTTATGTATGTGTGTGCGTGCGTGCGTGCGTGCATGCGTGCGTGCGTGCGTGCGTGCGTGCGTGCGTGCGTGCGTGCGTGCGTGCGTGCATGTGTGTAGCTTTATCAGTGCTGCTGATCAAACTACGATAACGCAGGAGTGGGAACATGTGGGTGTCTACGTGAAGAGGAGCTTGTGTGATGCATACAGGTTTTAAAAAGTCAGATGTTCCTTGATGGCCTAACATCACAAATCTCATTCTGAGGTTCACGTACCATTCCGTTCTGTGCAGGAATAAGTGTTTGCTTGTTCTGAATTTGATGCCAGCGACATATTTCAAACAAGTTGGGAAAGGGGGCAACAAAAAACTAGGAAAGTTGTGAAATGCTCATGAAACACCTGTTGGGACCATTCCACAGGTGAACAGGTCCATTGGTTACAGGTGATGGTATTATGATTGGGCATGAAAGTGTAATCCAAGAAAGGCTTAGTCTTTTCAACAAGAATGATCTCCAAGTGCTTACATTGGGCATCACATTCCACAAGTAGTTGTTATACTTTCTATCTTGAGTTCAAGTATTGCTTTTCCTTCTGGGAAAAGGTGTCAGCCTGTACGTTATATCTGAACCTAACCAATTTGTCATCAAAGAGACACAAAGTCAGGAAAGAGTTTTTTATATAGCCGATAACAAGGAGTAATAAAGGTTGACATTGCTGACATGGAATGCTTTTTCTTTTCAGAATCAAGTCATTGTTGGTCGTGTTTAATTCCACAATGAGAAATTGTGATGAAGTTGAAGCTTTTAGCAGATACCCATTTGGCCAAATTCCTCTGCAAGGAAGACATAGGCTTAGCAAATCCCCGGCAGTATGTCTCTGTGGCACTAAGTGTCTCCATGATACCTACCAATATGGCAGCCAAAGCTGTCGGTAGACATATCCCACAGCTGAACAAAATGTACAGAGCAGCCACCACTAAACCCATGAAAGGCTTTGCCAGTCAGCCAAAACAGCAGCATTTGTTCACTGTATCACTAATCTTCCACAAACTGTTAGGATGAAGCACATTGTGCTCAGAACCCTTGCGGTGACATTGCAGATTAGAGACATACAGAGAAATGAGCTCTAGGATGAAACGTTGTAGAATTAACCAGTCTATATTAAAGCCAACTGACAAACCACATTTCGATGTTGTTGTTTTTTAAAATACCCCTATAGTGCATGTATATGTGTTTCTGTGCCGTGCTGTTTTTCTGTCTGTACACATTACACTGGACTGCAAACCCCATACACTTATGTGAGAAAAAGAAGTGGCTCCAAGGTCACTGTGAAGTTGTCTTAGATCACCTTGAGGCTCCTTATTGAAGTTGCGTGCCTCCGTCTCCCTCACAGAGAGAAAAAAAAACAAAACATGTGGCTTGCACATTCGTCATCAACCTTTCTGTGCAAAGTGAAAGCAGTCAATTTCAGAACACGTTGTCCTTGGTTGGTTTTTACAGAAGGAAGTGGCTGAAAACCACTTGCACACGCTCACATGCACTCCAGCCTTCACAGAAAGAAAGTCATTATTAACAATAAGATTGTGTATCTGTTGACAGTAAAAAGGAATCTAAGCTGAAAAGATTTTTTATAGAAAATGTTTTCTAAAGCTCAGTTAATACTAGTTATGCCAACAGTCCTCCTCTGATAAGTTATGAAAACCTCTGCTGAAAATGTTCCACAAGTTTTTTTATTTTAACTGACTAGCAAGTACAATGGAATGCTGCAAAGATTCTCTATTTAACAGTTTTTATTATCATGTAAAATTCAACTGGGAAACAAACCTGGAGTTTGAACTATAATGCAAGTGCCTCATGACCTGCAAATTCATAAAGATTAGTGTATAATGCCAAGAAAAATTTTATTAAATTCATGGTCTGAGGAAGAAGGGAGCGAGTTTCAAACTGGATGCATGACTTCTAACCCTGTTATACAATGCAACGATTGCATTGAAAATATCCTGTTGTCATTCTGAAGCAAGGTGAGAGGGCATGCTCAAGAAGATACAGTAATTTACATGTGTGTGCAGCGGCGCCATAACTAACACATGTATAACGCGCTGTGCGAAGGGCACCAAGTGCCGGAGGGGGCATCCAAACAGCCTAATGATCATCTTTAATCATAATGTTAATAAGGAATTTTTAGCACAACTAAAACAGGGAACATTAGAACATTATAGGAATCAGGTAATACATAATAAACATAAGTGCCCAAAATAATAGGCCTAAAATTAATTACGGTGCCCCACTGCGGCGAGGTCGCACTTGCCCTGAAACCTGAGGGGTAACTTGATGCTGCCGCAACAATTTCAGATATAACCCCAAAAGGGCAGCAGGAGTCAGGGGCAGAGAACAGAACAGAAAAACAGAAGAAACTGTGGGATGACGCTCGTGCATCGCTTGCAGGTATGTTTAAAAATGTTAATTTGCTTAAAACAGGCAGCTTGTGCATCCATAACAATAACATTAAGTTCCACAACTGTCACCACAGTCAACTGCTCACATTTCTTCATGTAACCAACTTCAAGAGCTCTATCCAAATCTCTGGAGTGTTCTACAATATTGCAGGAACTCTCCCAATTAACAGTTGCCTCTGCCGAGCGTTTTTCAAAACTTTTCCACACATACCTGCGTTCATCAACGGGAGAGGGACGTCTACGTGGTCTTGCTGTCATCAGCGTCAATGCAGAACTTGCTCAGCAGCTGTCATATGATGACCTAATGAACGATTTTGCAGCCAGGAAATGCAGACGTGCCTCTGTGGAGCCTCCTGCAACTGCTGAGAAATGCCTGTTCTATAGTTGTTTAATATCATATATACTGTCTTTAAATATTTCTTTGGCTTATTTTAGTGAAGAAGATTGCGCTTTTGTGTAAAGCAGTTATGCTTTGGGCACACAAATGGCCAGCAGCAGGCCTGTGTGTATGCATTCGTTTGTCTGTACTTTGTGCACTTGTTCAGTTCGCCATGCATTTGAGTACATTGTCAAGGTTGTTGACGTTGTGTTTTCTCACGCTGGGACTGCAGCATTGCCACCTTGACCTTATCACCCAGCCGCAATACAGTAAAGCTTAAGCTTAAGGACAATGGGAAAAACATAAAGTTTTGAACTATCAGGAACTACTTTTTTTTTTGATACGTCCATGATTTTTTTGACTATGTTCTCTTGATTTAACGGAGAAACAAGGGGAAAGCTCATTTAAAACACTTTCACACACTTCTTCAGGACACGCGTTTTTAACAATTCTACTGCTCAGCAGATCACCAGGATAAACTGCACAGATTTTTCTTTCACGTGCATCAAATGGTCCTTATTTGCTCTGTGAATTAATTTTTATTGAAGACATCAGAGTTGAATTGATGGTTTTCTTAGCGTGACCCTGCCCTGTTGGCATGTGCACATAGAGAAAATCTGCTTTGACCTAAAAAAACAACTGCAAATAAGATAATGAACTCTGGAGGTTGTGTTCTCAGTTTTCTGACCCAGATACCCTGGCATACAAAGTAAAGTGAAGAAATGAGGTCCAACCAAATTAAATATAACTGATGTGCAGTCCTTCCACAATATCTTTCCAACTATTCGATTATTTTTATAAATAGATGATCCACTATTCTTCAAAGTGGTTTAAACAATCTTACCAGAGGAGAAACTACAATCACTGCAATGACAAGGGATTGAAATTACTTGCCTGACACTTGATTGCACAAAAGGCAAATGTCCTATAAATTTAATTATGTGTTCCGTGAAACTAAAAATGAGCCCACTGAAACTGGTTCAAGATGAATAAAAACCAGTAACATATCCTGCCACTGCCAACTTCTTCATCCATCCTCGTGCACTGTATACACTGTACTTCACAGGCCTTGACATGCATTAGCTGGTACAATGAATGGGTGTGTTATTGCCGGTGTTCAAGGCATAGTTCCCGATGGGCAGTCAGATTGTAGTATAGGTATATATGAAGTATATGACATACTGTATATGAATTTGTCATGAAAATTTTATTAAACTCTTGCTCTTGTATTTCAGATGTCTACCCTATTGTCAGCATGCAGCCTTCTTGTGTTCTTGTGCCTTCTTGTTCACTCTTTTACTGTACACACACGCACGCACACACACACACACACACACACACACACACACGCACACACCACGACTGGTGAATCATCCCAATTGTCTTTAGAGCCTTGATGCAAATCCACCCAAACAGTGGTGGCACGCAAGCAGCAGCCGTCTGGGCATTGTGCCAACACAAAAGGGAGACAGTGTGCTAGGTCACGCGTTTTTCTTACTCAGCATGTCTAGTAGGCATGAGTTTAAAAAGGAGGTGCATGTGATCTGTGAAAATTGGAAACAAGATTTAGAATAATATCTCATGGCATGTAGTCAGGGGTTTAAGTCCTGTGCAGCTGTGGTTTGCACTGCAGCACAGAAAAAAAGGGGTTTTAGTTGATATACAGTACTTACAGTATCTTATTCGACAAGTTAAAGCAGTTTGCATCCTTTAGCACTTTGAGATGAGGCTCATATTTAAAGGTGGCTTACTTTTAAACCAAAAAACACTACTTTTGTTGCAGGGACTTGGAATTGTCCAAAATTTGTCAATGATGCAAGTCAGGAGCACATTCAAGGGAAAAAGAAAATTTGCTCCATTGATCCTGTACAATACAAATCTGCAAGATAATATGATGAGTGACGACTAAAACAAAATAATAAGGCAACTGGTCTTGACATTCAGAACATACTTATGAACTTGAGTGCTCTTTCACAGAGGAATGCATTTAATGTGTCTGGCCTTTTGTTCCATGTGTCACATTTGAGAGCTCAGGCATGTTGTGTCTGTCAGGTAGGTTAACACACCCTTTGGGCGTGAGCCAGGTTGCAATTAAAGCATCTACCTGTAGGGGGCTCACCAGTGCAAGATTCCTCACTCATTGGTTAAGCAGGAGAGGATAACTGAGTGCCCATAATAACATTTTAACAATTATTTAACAAGTTTACCTGTTAGACTAGCACATACAGCCATGAGACATGTAGCTTACTTAGCTAAATCCATCCTTTTGTTGTATGGCACTGTGGTCAAACTCAAAAGTAGAGGACCTAAATTCAGGTTCTTGGTTTTCATGGTTCTGCTGGTTCTCATTCAGTCTACTTAATCAGGGACAGTTTTATACATTAATACATGACTGAACTACTGCAGCTGTTAGAACAGGAAACCGGCGCTCAGCATTGAAGGATAAAGGTTATAAAAGTTGGGTCTTAAACAAACAAGCCCTAACTCACAACTGTTTTGCCGTTTCTGCTCTGTGGCCAGTGAAAGGTGTAACTCTTGGCAGCTGTACATGTTGTGCGCAGAAGCCTCTAGAGGGCCCACTAATACTACCTGTACTGCCTGTGTCTCTGTGGTGATGTGGCACCAGTGATTTAGAGGTTCACTTCTTGCCTACTATTTGGGAGATTTACATTCAATTCCTGGCATATGTTTTTGCACAGTATATTAAAGAAGAAGAAGAAGAATTTGTTCTCTTCCTGACAACATGTGTCTGCTTGTAGAGCTGGATTTCTTCCCTCAGTGCCAGCGACACGCCTGTGGCCAACGACGGAAAACTGGTCATAAATGGCCCAGGTGTGAGCATGTGGAACTGAATGAATGTGAAGCAAAGTGCTGCTGGCAGAAAGGTGCATCCTGAATTAAGTTTTCCAAGATGTACAAAGGTTGGAAAAACAAGTGTAGGCCTTTTGATGACATGAATGTAGTGTTAGAAAGCTTTGACATTTTAGTCACTTCTCTCTTGGAGCAGCCAAATTGACTTATATTTCTGACAGTACTCTCAGGGTCAAAGCTGAACTTCTAACATTTTGTGTTTTGTCAATGCTCTGGAAGACAACATCGTGTAGTTGTACGTGAATGGAGACTTACAGAATACAGAGAAAGAACATGCATGTTTGAAGATGAGCAAGTGTGCTTGCATTTTGCCAGGGCATGTGTGCAGGTTATTACATTCTACCTGTTTCCAGATTGATCAATAATATTACAGCCCATGTCGTAATTTGCAGTATCTTTACAACAATTTTTCAATAGCTGCCAGGAGATCCTTCACTTGCAAACAAGCAAATACTGCCTGGCCATCATGTTACAGTTCCCGAACAAAGCTGTTTTGTTTTGGGGTTGTTTTTTTTGGGGGGGGGGGGGGGTTATCTCACCCAATCTCTTTTAATTTGTTTGGCTTTTAGTGTTCCCATGAGAGACTTGTCTCCTTGGCAGACAAATGAGCCCCTGCTTGGAGTTTGATGGTGTCAGACTGCTTCGAGAACACAATTTTAGTTAAAGCTGGACAGAGTCCTATGAGGCTAAACCCGTTTTCCCTGAAAGAAGTGTTCACTGAAGACCTTGGAGGTGTGCAGAAGTAACTGGAAATCCCCGTGGATTCAAGTTTTGGTTTGGTAGCACATTGGCTAGCATCATACATACTTCCAGTTACTGTAAGTACATGTAATTTATAGGCTTATAAGATATCTTGGGGATAAGGAGTGGTCAGCTTGTTTGAACAGACCACAAAGTTGTTTTTCATCTGCAGTGCCAACAAAGGTTATATAAGAAAAGCACAATACAAAATATAGCACACGCCTATGCATCTGACACCACACCTATTATCTTTATTATTTCTTATTAAATTGCAGCTCAGTGGTCGGTGTGCTGTACATTGCAACAAATACATGCAGTTAAGGTGTGCTGGTGTCTTTGAAGTGTACAGAATTGTCTGTGAGTCCGGCGATGAACTGGTGACCTGTCCATGGTGTGTCACTGTACACTACCAAGGGCCTGCTGAGAGAAGCATTGGCTCTTGTTCTTAAAGAACACTGAAAGTGATATAGTGACATTGCTGAGTTTATTTTCTACCTACCAAAGTGGTAGCACAAGATGCCACTCGCACATCGCTTGACAGATGAGTAAGCTTTGCTGCAGATATTTTCATCACAGGAAGCAGCGCCACCCTAAGGTTGGCCCCTTGGGCTGGGATCATTTCGCCACTGTTCTTGATTGCTGCCGCAGATAGGGGAAGTTTGTGGTCACACAAAAGTTACATCGATGTCTCAGCGCTGTACATCACATCAGCAGGGCGTGATGGGAAAGCGTATGAAGATTTCGACGTGTCACATGGTCCACTTCTGCATTTTGCTGAGGTATAAAAGGTGGAAGGGATATTCTTGTGCTCACAGCACGCCTGAGCTGAAACCAAACAAAAGGCTGTGTGCTCTTGTGATAGTGTAGCTCAGCTTAGGATCTTGCAAAATAAGCAGTTTGTTACCATGTTGAAGTTTTACAAGTGTCAAAGATTTTTTTTTTTTTAATCACTACTACAAAATGTTAAAATAGTGGGGGGAAAAGAGGGGGATGTGCGCATGCTGTCAAATTGACAATACTGTCATTAACATAATGTAGTGACTATATATCATATAGCTTTTTGACTGAGAGTAAAAAGTCAAATGTAAGCCACATCGTTTTGGTCTCCCAGAAAGAAGGTGGTGTTAGAGGCAGCTGCATTACATGAAAATCATACATTACTGTGTATATGTTTGCATGAGTGTATATTTGTGGGTGTGAATGCCTACTTATTAACCTATGACTATGGTAATGTATTTGTGTCGGTCTCTATGCTTGACTCCAACCAAAAACATGAGCCCCAAAGCAAACTCTTAAGAAAATTTCCTCCTTTGATTTTTCTTACAGATTGCAAAGAGTATGAGATCTCTTTCATTTACTATCACATCACAGCACCAAATCCCCAAGAGCCCAATTTAGACTTCTGGACTGGACAACCTTAGTATTCTGCTGTTGTAAAACTTTAAGCACTGCCTTCGTGCCAGAGCAACCACTGGGGAAGTGGAGAGGGTATACTGTATTTTGTCAGGACGTGAGGCAGTTGGCATCCAGTTAAAAAAAACATTAGGTTCTGTCAAACAGCACAGACCCAAACATGAAAAGTTTGATTACGATATAAATTATTCTGGCAGTGAGGTAGCTTTTTTTGGCGAAATGAATTCATTACCTTCAGGGACTAACCCTATAAACCTGGATTCAGACTACAAAAGTTTCAGGCCGATTTAACCCAGATTCACCCTTCCTGACATTCGGACTGCTTGCAGACTCATCCTGGCCGCCCCGATTTATATCAAACATGTTTGATTTTAGGATTTAAAATCAGTACTTTTTCCAAGCTGAACCACACAGCCAATGAGAGAGACATCAGCTGACAGTGCTGCCAAGCAATGGTAAAATATTCTAGCCCATGAGGCTATGATGCTAACTACTGTTGTCAGAATCTGAATCTCACCTCTTGTTCTTGCTGAAGAATAGACAGCCCATGTTGACAGCATCTCCTGACTATTCTCATCGAGACTTGCTCAGCCTTCTGCTTTTTGTCTCATTATAAAGCGGTACTACAGCAACGTGTTGTACCATGTCAGTCTCCATTTTGTTTACATCTGCTTCCCCATGAGATCAGAGGCCTGTACAACAAAGCAAGTTCTACATGCCCAGGATATCTTTCCGTTATCTGGCTTTACTAACCCGAACAATTGCAATCACGAAGGGTCTTATCATCTGGATAAGTATCCAATGTATCCATGAGCGCGTTAACATGAAAGAGGAGGAGTTTGCCACATGACCATCGTGAACATGACAAGTCTACTGATAGATAAGAGCAAACTATAGTATTGGACAAATATAAAGAAGTAAAGCATAAAATACAGGCTAAAAGCAACACAGTTGCAGCTGACAAATGCAGGAAGGACAGCTAGCAAAAATAGAAAAAACGAACAAAGAATTCACACAACCGACTTTGTCACTGTGTAAATTAATGAGCTTAGTATCACTTCCCCATCGTTAGGATACGAGTAGATCTGATTGTGCGTGTCTTTTACAGCTTCAGCCTCATTCTGTCAACAGCAACCGTGATTGTCAAACAGATTTGGGAGCAAAAACCAAAAAAATACAATTAAAATGTAACCTGCTCCGGGGCAGGTTAGTTGTGCAGCATAAGTTACTATGGCGTTGTACCCAGGTATGAAGTGAACCAGAGTTAACGCTGAAGTTACCTCACTAACCACTGCCTCGCAGTACAGGCCTCAGGTGAGAGAGATCACGTGAGGTGGTGCGTTAAAAAATCTGCCCACGGCCACAGCACACAACCCCACAGAGACAGTAACACATTTGCAAATGTTGCTCACACAACCAAAAGTAAATAACAAGCCATCTGAATGTGTTTCATGGTTTTTTTAATAAAGCTATCGCAGCTCAAACCTATGCAGAAGTAGCGTTCTGTTGCCATACCTGTAATGCCACCTCCGGATTACCACTGCCTGTGCTGGGCGTCGGCTTGTTCTGCACTTGGCCTGCTGTGATCTCAGCTGAAATGACAGATGATACACTCCAGAACATTTGAGAACTGTTATTCCTCCTCTAGCTATTGGGGTTTGCAAAATTAAATTAAATATTCAGGAAGAAAATTGTTTGTGTGGCCTGTTTGATTTTGGGAGAATTAAACAATGGGTTCTGTTCTTTCTCCATTGTACACACTACAGTGAAGTAAGCATAATTTTTAAATGGCTTGACAATAAGTGTTCAAAAATTGGAATGGTTGCTCTATTTAAAATTTTTAACTTCATAAACTTCATTGAATTTTGTAAATATATGCTTATTCTGACTTTGATGCCAGCAACAGGTTTTGAAGAAGCTTAGACAGGGGTAACAACAGACTGGGAAAGATGTGGAATGCTCAAAAACACCTGTTTGGAACATTCCACGTGGTAAACAGGTTCACTGGTAACAGGTCAAATTTTGCACATGAAAGGTTCAGTCATTCACAAACAGGGATGGGTCGAGGTTCACCACTTTGTTCACCACAGTTGTACAAAGCATATTAAAGGCTCGGGGTCACTTAGGTAGAAGCAGTTTGTTTGCAAATGATCGTGTTCTGCTTATACTAATGTTTGACGCTGCATCACATTTTGGAACTGGAGTTGTAATGTATGGTGTTTTATTATTTAAGGCGTACATACATTCATGATTCACTATGCCAAGACACACGTGGAGTTGTGTGTGTGTACACTTAAACATGCACAGAATTTGCCACTCCAAAACACAAACATCACTCACAAACCAACCACGACGTCACCTGCAGCTGCACAGGACTACAGCTGGAACTGTCATAGCAGTGGCTGTGGTGTTGCACTCCAGGGAGACACTATTAATTGGTCATTTGTTTTTTCACCTGTCTGGGGACATTATGTAACTTAAGCAAACTGGCAACAAGGTCACAACATCTCACACGGGGGCAAACGTTAGTCCCTAACCTACCTGCTGTTAGCGACAAGCCTGCTGGTGAGGTTCTTAGCTGTGTTTGTGGTTCATTTATGAAGGTGTAATTATATGTTGTGTGTATGTAAAACCACATCCATCGTAAAACCACACCCTCTAAGTGTGCATTCATGTGCATAGAATTTAAAATTCTTCTTTAGAATTTTAAATTTTTCTCCTCACCTACAAAGCCCTTAATGGCCAGGCACCATCATATCTTAAAGAGCTCATAATACCCAACTACATCTCTACGCTCTCAGGATGCAGGGCTACTTGTGGTCCCTAGAGTCTCCAAAAGTACAATGGGAGCCAGATCCTTCA
>JBBPCS010000204.1:2863851-2881006 GCA_037974645.1 Hollardia meadi | reverse complement strand
GACCTACTCTACATGTTAAGTGTCATGAGATAACTTTGTTGTGAATTGGTGCTATACAAATAAAATTTGATTTGATGTGTTTTCGTGTGTGTACAGTTCATGTAATGTTACTGTAAGATCTCGTAAGATAAACTGAAAGCTATCCAGCACACAAAGTCATTAGTAAATGCAAACAACATGCATGTACTGCATTCACCTCAAAGCTTCTTTCCAAAACACTCAAAACGTTTTGAAATGTTTAAATCTTTATTCCCATTATCGATTAGATTAATGCAACAAGTCCTCATATCTAAAAAAAACAGAATAGTTTGTTTCTCAATGATTCCCGAAATAACATGACCGTTCACAAAATGACAATACGTATGTTTTGTGTCAGTTATGTACGTATGTTATGTATGTGACGTTATGTTACATACGTAAGTATGTTAGAAGTTAATGTTGTGAAACGGACATAGTTTAATGTAGTTGGGTTAAGTGCAACAGAACTGCTTAGCAGGTTTATGCACCAAAACAACCTCGTTAGATAAGGTTTGTTTAAACTACATCATCTGATTTCCGCTTTTGGCCCTGTCGTAATTACTATGGCCACCAGAGGGCACTGCCAATGTCAACATTGCCTGTTTTCACCCCCTTAAACAATCGACCAGTGTTTTTGTTTTTTCTTGTGAGGACAGGCTGGATTGATTTGTAGGCTGCATCAGTTCTCAGATCCGAACAACTCTTAAGGACAGAAGAGGTTGTTTGCTAATGACTCCCAAAATGACAAATATGACTGTTCCTCAAATTACATGATGTACTGTAAGTTAAGAACATACAGTATGTTATGTAGGTACATGACAGTGTTTTTTTGTGAGGACAAGCTGAATTCATGAGTACGGCAGTTCTCAGATCTAAACTTACTCTTGGTTTAAAGCGATTTCCCGATCAGCCAAGACTACAGTGTTGCTATGCGTTGGATTCTCTATTCTTCACCACTACTCGCGCATCACACGTCCGCAACTTTTTCAACAATCAGTTACAAAAGGAAGGTTGAGAACCCCTGCTCTACTGGTTTTATCAGAGGTTGTGGTTCAGGGTTTTGAACATTTGGCATAGAGAAAGTGGGACATTTCTGTCCAACATTTAGTTAACTCCTGCGTTTGCCTAACACACTGCGCTGTGCTTCCCATTTATGTGTGAAATCTCCGAAACAGGTCATGTCTGTCTTTGAGAAGGAGCCAAAGGTGAATCTTACCTATTTGCTAGAGAACTGCACCAGTGCAATTTTCTAGTTGTTTATTTATGGATTTAAACCCAGTTCAGGTTGAAAAGAAATAAGGCTTCCCAAAGACAATCATTATGCAATTGTTGACTGGAATCGCGCCACACCGTTGTGCAAGGTGTGTAAAGTTTTTTACTACACCCTGAAATATGTTGCAAAACAGTTGCCAATTCGAAAGTGACAATGCAATTTACATCATACACAATTAGTCCAGATAAAATCATGAAACAAGCTTGGGAAGAACAATGTTTTCATTCTTTTAACATTCTTGGTATTATGTCTATTGATACGACTCTTATCATGTTGTCTGCAAGTTTTATCCTCAATTTTGTCAGTATTATTTATCAGTATTGTCTGCACCAAACGGTTGCATTCCAAGCATAGTGAAATCTTGGGCAATATATCTGATTCAAGTTCTCAAGAGTGTTTTGGTCACTGGTGAAATGTCCTGTGTCTTATACCCAGAGAAAAGTCGGAGCACTGACTCTGCAGGAGTGCCTGCTCCATGTGGCCTGGTCCATGCACCGGTGCACGTGAAAAACCCAGCACATAACGCCTCAGTGCCTCTTGCTCTCTGTTCTCCTGTTCTGAAGAAACTATTACTGTATCTGAGTTAGACTGATATATCAGTTTGATAATATATTCAGCCGTCATTTCTTATCAGCCAGTAGGTTGTCCTCCTCAATAATAAAAAGGTTTCTCATTGAATCTTTCTAAATGTAACCCCTTTATGAAATGTAGTAACATATCCCAGAGTTTTCTTTACTACTGAATAGAAGCAGAGGGCCAGAATGTCTTCAAGAGCCATGCCATCTTTAAATCAGTTAATCATTCTGGGTACACAGTCCCCATCAATTATCCCATCGTTCTTCCACATCTTCCAATAATCTTTGAAATACATCCCTTCTCTTTCCACTTCTCTGTCCCCTTCAGCTAAGCCCTTGTTTTGCAAATGTCCCTCTGCGGGAGGCGGTGGAAGGAGGATGTGAGCTGTAGCCAGTCATAAAGAATTGTGAATGGGTGAGCAGCTTGTACCAGACACATACACGGTTGTTAGCTGTCTGGATCCCAGGACTTAATCCGTGCGCTGGTAGGAGTTAATAAGGGTTTAGAGGTGGGAGACTGTCTATTTCGGCTGAGCTTGAATGTCCTGGTAAGGTTGATGTAGCATTCAGGAATGTCCTTCTGCAGGCAAACACGTGTGTCTACAACTGCACGGACACATGTGCCGCATGCTGCCAACCAACCTATGCTCAAACGTGAATGTCCATGAACAATAGTCAATAATGTGCCCACAGGAAATACCCTTCATTATCTGAAAGGTGTCCTTAAAAATCATATATGTGGACACCATCACATTATTCAATCCACAGCAACAGCCACAGCAATGCTACTTATACTTCATGCTACGCCATTCGTTTCACTCTCAACAAATGAACATAGAATACTTTTATTTTGGTAAAAAGCGCAATAATGCATATGGTTTCCTGTAGTAGATAATAATAAGCTCTGTGGAGGAAAAGGGTCATCACTTCCACCTCTTTCATCACATTTTCCTTCCTCTGTCACATCATCATGCATCATAACTTTTATATATTGCAACCCCAACCCATCTCATGCCTTCATCCTGAGCGAGAATAGGTGGGTGTAGGTTTTCATGTTTTTACCTCTGGCGGGTGTAACCATCCTGCCCCGGGTATCCGATCACTCATCCCTAAGGACAGGAGGTCAGGTGTTATCTCTACCAACTACAGCGACATCAGCAGGAAAAGGCTTGGGCATTTCATTAGAAACAACTCCTCCCTGAGTCATACACTTGTTGTGTGCATGCATGCAAGCACTGACACAATCAAACAGAGTAAAGCCCCCACAAATGCATACTGTACACATTCCCACATACACATACAGTACATGCATGCAGCAGGTATGGCGCTACTAATCTGAATATGCAATGTGGCTCACTGTCTGTGCTCAGCTCCCCAGGGCTTGGCTGGGAAATGCAGCGCGTCACACATAGTTAGACACATTTCCTCCTCAGAAATTTGCTTTACATCACATTTCTATAAAGAAAAATCTAATTTTCTTCACTTTGACTTACTTGGGATAGATGCAAATGTACATGTGATGGGCGGTGACTGTAGAAAGTGCAAAAAATGAAAAATAAAAGAAAATGGCGTCTATCTTTTTTTTCCTTTTACACCAGCAAATACTTTTCATTCTTAAGCTTTGTGTAGTGGGCGATGGATGAAGATGGTGATGAAATAGGATAAACTATGTGCTCATTCCACTGCCTGGCTTTTGTTGCTTCATGTCTTATCATTTGGTTTGAGTGAGATTATGATTTTAAGCCTATTCTATGGATCTATGGATCAATTGTATTGTATTTTCTACTGTAACTGTATTTGTGCCCAGTATGCCCCTCCTTAATCTAGAGTGTGTACAGTAGCTGCCTGGCGGTTGCTATCGATAAATCTGGCCTGTTCCAGGAAGTGAGAGGGCAGTGCTCACTTATTGTTTCCTGTTACAAAGAACATTCGCTGTGTCTGTGCAGAGCTCAATGGCATTAACACATATTACTGTCAAGTGCACCTCATTCCTCGTATTGGTTAAAGATCTTACTCAAAACATCTAAATATAGATCTGTGTATTTACATATTCTACTGTTTCTAAATACCTTTGTTCTATGTAGTATATAGACATAGATATAGACAGAGTTCTTTGTGATATGTTCATTATCTCATTATTACAAATCCATGTAAAATATGTTAAACAGTATTCAGCAGATTTGGGCGTGAGTATTTTTCTTGAATGTGTTGTAATTCTCAGCCACTGTTGGTGCTGTGTATGAGACAATGAGATTCATACTGTACAGTAAGCACAGAGAGGGAGCAACTGAGAGTGGGAGAATTTTCCTAAAGTTTTTAGTGCATGGGCTTTGCAGCCATAATCAGTACGTCTTAACTTCTCAGGCTACAAATCAGCTGTTAGATGAGACATGATCTCAGACTTGCCATTCTCTCAGACGGTGTTGATGCCCTCAGGATGTCGATTTTTCAGAAAATTAAGCACATGGATGTCCTCTCATTGACAATAATAACAGACGGTTTCATGGTCATTGCACACGTCACATTACATAACACCTTCTAACAGTTTCTCAATACACTACCTGCCGGTTCAGTAAGCTTGTGTTTTATGTTCAAGACTCACCTTAAGTTCAAAGCCGGTGAAAATCTGTCAATGAAGTGACATGACACAGGCATTTCAGGATAGGGATGTATGAGAATGAGGTGGAAACAGCGAGTGTCAGCTCATTTTATCGCCCGATTTATAAAAGTCTCAGATCACAGAGGCAATCAAAGCAATATTGTTTGATCAACTGTAATTATATTCTTTTTTGGCAAGCATTAATATGGACTTCTATACTGCAACCTGAGCAGAGAATGGCATTATCATGATGGTGGGTGTTCATCTGCAGCAACGCCAATGAATGGATAAACAATATACAATAAATAACAATATGTATGTGTGAATGAAAATGTAGATTAACTTTTTGAAAATTGTGCAATGTGTGAGAATTTAATAACAAAGAAGTATTTTGAAAATCTTTAAAAACTCTTCAATATACAGTATGTTATGCATACTGTTACACATGTTCGTCAAAAGTAACTTCTCTTTTCCAACAAAAGCTAACAACACGAAAAACTACGCCGACACCAGCCTATTCGGGTGGGATGTAGTTAACAGGCACAGCCTTGCATCCCTGGAACTCATCTATTAATCACGCCAGAAAAGGTTGCCACAGGAAACACCGCACCCCCAATAGCTGTAGCAACCCTGGCACAGTCACGTTCAAACTCAAAAGAACAAGTCAGCCCATACTTGGAAATCTCCTAACTTGTGTGTGTGTGTGTTTATATTGTTGAGCTTACTGTCAGCATAAGGTTCCGGATGGTTGCTGAACTTGACTCTCTGCTCACCTGCACTCCCTGTGTAGGAACATGTGCATGGTGGAACACACAAAGTGGAAAGTGGAGGGACGCTGGCACAAATACTGTACGCACAAGCAGTTACATGAATACAGTATACACTCACATTGTATTCTAATGAATGAAATTGTACAAAAAGTACATTTGCCTATGCAGGACTACTGAGGGCTGCATCACTCAAGGCTTTCCGCTCTGTCTATGTGTGTGCGTGTATTTTAATCTTACAATGTACATACTAGTGGACACCGTGCTATGAATGTTGCATTGTGTTCATTGCATTTGTTGCAAATTTGACACAGCATCCCTGGCATTCACAAGTGTGCAATTTAACTGGCCGGTTAAACATTTACTTTGCCCCCCCACCCCCACCCACCCACCACCCTTCCCCACTGGACACACATTGAGGGCTTTTCTCATCGAGCATAAGTTACACGATCTGTTCGGTCTGCCGCAAAAGTTATGTGACACTGCGCTCAAGTCTGCAACTTCTGTTTGTTCGGAAGACATTCGGTTACTCTTTGCTTCCCTCTGCATGTGAGGCTGTGTGGGTGTTTTTCGCAGCCCTGTGGCTGGTTCCCTGCCAGTGACCGTACTTTGAACCAGCAGCAGCTGGGGCGTGAGCACAGCACAGCCAAAGATAGATGGCTAGCCGGAGCAGAGAAGCCAAGACCAGCCTCTCTTCCCTCTTTCTCTCCCTCCCTCCCTCTCCATCTCTCTCTGTTTGTTTTTGTCTTTCTCCCCCCGTCTTCCTCTTTCATTTCCCACGTCACTGAGCGAGCTCTATCAAAAGAAAAAGACAACGCCCTCCTCCTTCTAGCAGGTTTTGCACGCTCAGACTCACAGACCTGTGATGCTGCCTTGCCAAACACACCTTCCCTTGGCCCAATTTCTTTTCAGAATATCCTTTGAACTCCTCTTAAAAAACATCCATATTATGTTTTTTTCCCCCTTCCTTTGACTCATTGTTTCCCCAAAACACTGCATATAGACACGTTCTTATTCCCAAATATGTTCTTTTAAGATGACAGGATGGCCTCTGTGCATAATGTTGGTGTTGGAAATGTTTTCTTTTCTGTTCTGCCTCATCTGTCTGTTATGTTTATACCTGTTTTGTTGTTTTGTAAAACATGCAGTAGTTTTTGTTTCTCCAGTGGTCTTGTTCTAATAATAGCTTTTCCTTTTACCCCGAAATAATGGTCACTAATGGACTGCAGATTTCCTCTTTTCTCACTTCCTTACATGTTGCTCTTGTTGCCTGCATGTGTTGTGCTGAAAACCTTGCTGAGTCAGTCACAGGGAAGGGTTGCAGCTACATGCAACTGCATTTATTGAAGGAGCGGACATTCTTTACTAATGAATATTAATCTTATATGATACAGGCTTTTTAGACTAATTATAGAAAGTCTGTGTTGAAAGAATAAAAGTTCCACCAGTGGATCAAAGCCTTTTTGATCCATGTTATAAACGATGTGGAAGTGGTGGATTGCTTTGATATTCATAGTTCTTTTTTTTCTTTCTTTTTTTCACTTCTCTGTTCTTTAAAGCTCGCTGCAGGGAGCCTGCCAATTGTTAATTGGAAACTTTGACCAGCATAACTTCAACTAGCTCTTGAAGCGAGGTGGACGACAGCACATAGTAGTGTTTCAGATCATCATTAAACTTGTCACTCATGCATGCACAAGACTGTGCTATATGCATATATGCCAAACATTTTAGTAAATATGTGTTTGGCAAAGGTAAAAGGTAGTTTTTTTTATAACACTAAAGAGGTGGAGCTATAGACCTAAAGCTTAGCACATTATTAAGAGGCTTTCCATAGTTAGAATAACTGATGGCACCAATTGTCAAAAAAATAATAATGCATCATAACGTAGTGCCTAGTTTCAGTTCAGTTATTGCTCTGGAGGAATAGTCTGGGGGTTGCAGCAGTACTCCACTCCACTCCTGTATGTCGGTGAGGACACATTAATGAGGAGACCAGATGTAGATTTCCTTATAGATGTTTACTAGTAGCAATGCCAGATATGGTTTTTCAGTCACACACTCACATCTGGCAGGAATAATCTGCTCAGGATGAGCTCGATTACCACACAACTGAAACGCTCTGCATAAAGCAGGCCTCTGATAATTACCGCTCACTTGTGATTGGCTCGTTAACTTCAGGTGACACTCCACCTACCAATCAGGAACATGAGTTGGTAACAGGATAGTTAGTACTCAAACGAGGAGCCTTTTTTTTACAGTTATTGCCATTGATGTGCAACTCATTTCTTTCTTTGTAAGATATCCTGCCGATGAATAGCGTGTTGTACAGTATGTGTGCAGAAGCTTTTACTTATGCATTTGTTCACGTAGGTTATTAGTTAATGTTTGTCCGTTACATACTGTACATTTAACTGATGCAGCTAATCACTTTATGTGAGACTCTCTGGTTGTTAGACACCAGTGATTGGCATTGATCCCAGGGAATCCGTTTTGTGCATTCAGTACTCTGTGGCATGGAATCAAATTCGACAGCCAATTCCAAGCTAAGAGGAAAGGCACTGTGACTGCCTCTTCATGAGTGCACGTAAGGCTTCAATTTAGATCAGCTAATTTAATGTGGTCTTTTTTTTTCTGCCCTTACCAGCTGAGAAATTTTCTTTGAAGGAGTTTAGTTCGACCTGGAAAAAAAACTTGAACACACACAGTTGGCGAGAGGTAAAATAATTGAAACCATGTGACTTCCAACCCGTACATGTAATATTCTTCACACATGAGCACAAAAATGCAAAGCTTTCAGGGTGCAGGTGTGGAGTTAACCCTGTGAGTCAATGTGTATGTTAGTGATTTGAGACGCCTCCCGCCTGTGCTGGAAAAAAAACAAAACAGCATTATTTATATGGTGAATCATCCATTCACGACTTTGTTAATGGGATTGGGTCTGGTCCAGCTCTTGTTTTGGCTGCTAGCAAGCACCTGTCAAGGGCCGTACATTTTACTGGCCAGGTTGTCATGTCGAGCAGGAACTATGAAACCCAGGACTGGCTTCATAGAGAGACACACACTGGTCATCTTGTTAAATGAAGCCAAAAAGGGAGACATAGGAGCACTTGGAAAATAAAGCACTTTGTTCTTGTTTCACAGCCTGGCTGGGCAGGAATCAATAAGTCAGCTGGTCACGAAGGAAGCATAAATTGCGCTTTTCACTTTGTCAGTGAAACTTTTTTTTTTTTTTAATTTACTGACTGAAATTATAATACTGTCATGAAAAACATGAAAACTTTGTGCACATGGAGGCTTTAATGGATCCTTTCTTTCCATTTTCAGACACATGAATTTACAGGGTGTCGGGTTTGACCCACATTTTCAGACATGGCTTGTCTCGTAAAAATCCTGGCAGCTACAGTAGGCAACTTGTGTCCAAGCTGCTGACCTGGTGTCACTTCTGACATCTCTGTGCCGTTAATCCTTGCACCAGAACTCTTTAGCCTAACTGTGCTTTTGTCCAACTAGAGCACCAAAACATTTTCCATATTGAGAAAAGCACAATTATATACATGTCTGCCTAAAGTTGGAATGATGGAAATTAAGAATCCAAAAATAGGAGCACATGAATCTGAGAAGTGGCTGACTCAGATAGTGGGGAAAAGTTGAGGTTGAGGCCAGGAAAGGGCCATATTGTCGAGGTGAGGTCATTACTGGAAAAAGAAATTATGGGGCCCCTGACCCTCTTGGTACACTTCCCCTCCCTAAAGGAAAGCAAACATTAACAGGGATATAGATGAGAATCATTGTAATGAGGAAGAGAGAAAACTTCTTGTGCCCACATGGCTTTGCTCGACAACGGCAGTGGTCAACTTTTACATTTTCAGAGCTTAAATGTCATTTTGCTATAAGAACCTTGTGTGACACAACGTGTCACTTTAAAGAGTAAACAAACATGGAAAAAAACATTTTGTGAATTTGGTTTTCCTGCCAGCTGGGGACACACATTTATTTAAAGTCAAAAACCAAATGTAGGGGTTGAATTCCTCCGAGGGGCAGAGCAGCAAAGGTGAAACAAACAGTTCATCAGCTTACATCCACTCAGCGTGTTTAGGCTGACTGACTCGCCTTGAACCCCTGGACCCTCAGTGAAGATGAAATGGGTCATTTTGGTTGCGAAGGGTGGGAGTGGGAGAGTGAGTAGATGAATGGAACTCTTGTACCACCATCTCTGCATCAACAGCTTCATTGAAAACCAGTAGTGCTGATGTTAACACCAAACATAGAAACGCTCCAAGATGTAATGTCCGCTTTAGAAACTGACGTGTGAGCTTGTGACAGCAGGGTGGTATGACATTTTCGTTAGCCAATCGTTTTGTAGATGGTTTTTTTCTACCCAATATGGCCAATGGTGAAAAAAGGGAAGGGCTGTAAAAAATTATGATATCACTCTGCTACTGTGTACTGCCTCAGCAGTTTTGATAGTAACTGCTTAAAGGAGGAACTTTGTTACTTAGCAACCCACCACATTTCCTGCAAAATACATAGAAAAAAAAAATCTCTTTATATGGCAATGTGCCATTTGAAAGTATTGTTTGGACCATCTTAATCTTTCTTTAACAAGTAATCTGGTTTGCTTGCAGTTGCAGTCCCGAAAGTCACACCATGTTCCTAAAGTACAGTTTCACTCAACTTCCTCTTTTCACATCATTGTTTACAACGATTCACTTTCACCATGGCAACCACTTAGAAGAACTTTGCCAAGAAAAACGAAACAACAACAAAAAATGGTTCAAAGAGGGGGAAATGCCCCAACTCTGCTACCACAGATAGTGAAACAACTCCTCCCTGATTGAACAGATGCACTTGATATTCAAAAGTAGCTTCTTACTCAGCTGTTTGTGTCTCTTCAAGAAACAAGGGGCAGTTTCCACTTGACAATTTATAGACCAGACAGCAATTTTAAGAGTGGAGGGGAGGGGGTTGAGGAGGGTTTTAGGTGGAAAGGCTGTCTGGGTCTGGCTCTCTTCCAGATTATAAATCACACGGGGGGTTGGGGTTCCCCAGTCTGCAACCAATATTGTTGACTTTTCCCCTCTTTATGTTAATGTTACTATTCTCCTGTCATTCTTTAACCATTTCATCATCAGCCTTTGTGTTCCTATTTTTTCCCCTCCAACCCTCTGTGTCTTTCCCTCTGCCTTCGCTCAGAGGTGGGAGCCAACAGGGGTCTGTCCTTATAAGGCCTGGTAAGAGGTCTGGTGACAATAGGCCTGCTGCTGACATTCGCCACTGTGCCCTGCCTCTCTCAGGGAGCCGAGCGGTAGGTGTTTCCCGACGGTCCCGCTGACAGACACAGAAGAGGGTAAACAGGAAGCAGATAAAAAAGCTGCTGAGCTCCCGGGGTTGACTTCACTGTCTGTTTTCCAAATCGTTTCTGGGGTTAAAGGGTTTGGAGATGTTTAGTCTGTTACAGCAATCTGGAGGAGGAGGCTTGTTAAACAAAAAGTTGTCTTGCTCAGTAGAACGGGCCTGTGATTTTCAACACCGAATGATCATATCCTTGTTTGTCTTTCTGTTTTTTTCTGTCTCCGTGTTTATTTTTGTTGTAGCCCATTGGTTCACATTGACATATAATATATTTATACATGATGGCAGGTGAGACATAGAGGATTGTGTTTAAGTTACCTAACATAAGACGTTACTTTCTTGAAATGTGGATAAGCACTAGATATGCAATGTCAACATTCCTTTAGGCTGTAATTCCAGTGATTCAGAAATCGCCCACGCTTTCAGGTTTCTCACTCTGGATAGGATGTTACCATTTTGTCTCGTCTAACTTACAAAATTACAAATCCTGGGATTTTCATGAGGTGTTGAGGGGGATAACTGCCTTATAAATTCTTCCACGAGCTACATGTGTTAAAGGAGTCTGTGTCTCACTCTGACCCAAAAGGAGACACAGACCAAAGAACTGAGTGATATAAGGGTGAGTTTATTCAAATGCGCTTCAGGGACGATGAGGCTGAGGAAAGCAGTGGGCCTGTAAGAGAAGAATGACAGAGGCTGGCTAAGGCTGCAGGCTGGAGCGGTGTGGGCAGATGGACCAATGGCTTGAGCTGGCATTACTGACATGGCAGAACAAGCTGGCGATGAATGGAGGAAGCGCTGGGACTTGTACTGCAAGTTGATGAGTTGATTGAAGACAGGTGTGGAGAGTAATCAGGAATCAATGAGTCAGGAAGCCATGCCCACAATACACACACATAGAAAGAGGAGGAGGAAACACGAGGGAGACAGGGAAAAAACAAGGAGACACAAGAAAAACCTGGAGTCATTGCATAATTTCACTGACGCACATTTTCAAATTTAGGCCACAGACCTCTTTTACCAGAGAGACCTGCCCAGGACAGCAGCATATAAAGTTTAAGATAGGACAACACGACATCATGCTCACAAATAAAACAAAACGCAAAACCAGGGAACAAACAAAATGAGCCATACCACACAAAAACAAATGACAGTGCTATATGTAAAAATGTGCTTATAACAGAGATAATTAAACATTACATTGCTGTACAATAACAATAACAAAATACATACAGTATGTTTACCTGCCGATCATAAAAGAGAAAATGATTGCTACACTTTGCTGTTTCATATACAAGAAGGAAGAAATGTAAATTTAAAAAAAACATATACATAGGTAAAGATGCATTAGAGGGAGCTTTTCACAGAGGCTCAGAAATTACTAAAAGGTAAAGAGCATAGAGGACTGGTGCACCCAAGAACTGACTAGAAAAGGAAACAAACAGCACAAGTGGGAAAAGAGAGGGTGGGGTATTAAGTTGAAGAGGGTGGAGTTGTGGGAGTGAGATAAGCGTAAGAACGAGAGCCGTGAGAATTTAGTCTCAGGATACAGAGCAGATATGATAAGAGGATGCTCCAGCTCCAAACTGATTCCCTCTCAGAAACAATGGTACCTGCTTACATTTGCGATGTAAATTCACACCACCCTGGGCACACACACTGTTGCCATGGAGCAGTAGTGTGGTGCTGTTGTTGTTGGTATTGGAAACCAGGCATACAACACAGACTGTATGACTCATACGGACAGTGTCTTTCCTTGCCTACAGACTGTCCACTCACAGTAAAGACAATGAAATGATGCACCAGTCTTCATATTAGTGTTCACATCAATGTTTCTATGGTGATGACTGGTTGTTTGTGGTTTCTTTAAAGTATGACACCCGACTTCCTCGCTCTCAGATTTCATCATTTCATCAATGCATAATCGTGCCTGAGCCCTCATAACTTGTGTCATCATACAAGTGACTGACAAATATCAACTAATTCAACAGGTTTGAACAATATATTGTACCTCAGTATTTGTAAAGTTCCCCTCCAGACACATCTACACTTTCTCCCTCATTGAGAAATTCTGGATCTGTGAATCTCAGGCCTTGTGCCCCGCCCACCACTGCTGAGTGCCCTCGGTTGACCCATGAGAGAGCAGTGAGCATCAAGATGGTTAGTGTTAGAGGAAACATGGGAGAGATTCAGCCATAATGTAACATGTTTGAGCCTCAGTCAGACCCGGACTCAGATGACGAGTCTGTTGTGCACAAAAATCGGCGACTAGCAGTCGTATCAGAATGGTAGCATCTTTTGTTTATGTTGTTTGTTAGCTTGGTAGCCTGTAACTGGCAGTGGGTGACACAGTGTTAGTGGTTGTGAAACGTACAATAATATCTGCTACGATGTTACAGTATGTTCACGTCTTGATAGCCAACCAAGTGTACCTGGGAACTGGCTCATTGGCAGTCATAATAATTGCAAATTAGACAGCGATTGGCTTTGGTATTAGTGACGTACCAAATGTAGTTTGTCCGGTGTACGTTTGAATCTCATATTTTTAGGAAGTGCACAGACATCTCCCCCTTCAGTAGAGGAATGTGAAAACACTTTTCTAGTGACAAACTTTGGACCGATACAAATCAGTATAGTCCAGGTCAGACATTTTAGGGGATTTAAACGGAAAAAGTGGAGGGGGTCTTTTAAGTAATTTATGAAAAATAACCTTAACAATCACACAGGAATAGACACTTATGAAAGAGCAACAAACATCAGCCATGTAAATGTCAGCCACCAATGCTGAACAGACGAAACAGCAGTGCCAGATGGCACTGACAACACGGCATCAGCATGAGCGGCGACGGGCACTGACAACACTTAAAATGAAATGAGACATGGCCAGGAAACAGGCTCTTAAACACACAGGTCAACTTGTCACACTGTGTTACTACTGCTGCAAAGTTGCATCCACAAGACCTCGACAAATGCTCCAGGAGTCTGTTCTGATCGAGTTTATTAAGGAGCAGTTGGAGTGCCACCATTCATCAAGTAGATGTGAAGGCCATATGGTGTATAGTCACACCAGCTCCATGGTGTACTACGGTATGTGCATGTCATGTGTTCTTCTTCAAGGAAGTATATTGTAGGCTGCTGTCTGTTCATGCTGGCCACAATGTAGGGCAATGTGCTTGCTTATATAACCTGAAGAAAAAAACAAAACAAAAAACATAGCTCACATTGTCGAGTAAACCACAATGGAAGGAAATGTTTACTAGAATGTTACACAACATTCTGCTGTGTGTATACTTGTATACGTGTAATTCTTGAAACTGCCTTTCTACTTACTTATGTCTTGGCATCAGTCCTCTGCTGTTGCCCCATTAAAAATACTGTTAGTATCAATGGAAACTACAGGTTTTATAAGGCCTAAGATAACTCAGGGCAAAATAAATAAAATCAACAATGGAGATCTGTTGTGACTATCAATGATAAAATAAAGGGGGGAAAAAAGACTTTTCTGTTGGTTGACTGTTCAAGCAGACATGCAAATGATTTGCCTCAGTGACTACAGGCTATGAGGTTAGCCTCTCCTGCGTGGTTGTGATTACGTTATTACCCATCCATTTCTCCAAAACTACAGCGACTAAAACTGCAACCTCTGCCAACCCTGTATTTTCTCAAGCAAACCACACTAATCCTGTTCTGCGTCTAGTGCTATTACCCTTGTGTGTTTACATTCCCGTCTGTTTGCAGTCAGACATGCCACACACACACACACAGGCAAAGACCTGCTCAAGGCTGTGCACTTTGTCAAGTGTGTCTGTTGCATAACTAATGGCATGCCAAGCAGCAGTCACACATATTCCTGCTCATCTTACAACATTACTACATCTTCAAGGCCTAGTAGGTTGTGATATCTTGTTAAAGGTGACAAATTAGGGAAGAAAACAATATGACTAATTCTTGTCAGGGCCACATGTATACAAATAGGTACCTGATAACATGAAGGTCAAGTGATTATCCTTAACACGATCAACCTTCGGTCTTGGAAGGAAATGTTATATAAAATGTAGTTTTCTAAAGAACAGCCTTTTTTCCCCATTTATATCTGGTGAATCCACAAATACAGTTCAGGTACACAGCCATGCAAACAATCACAATGGTGCCCACTCTTCCAAGTATGAGTAACTTTGGAGCCACTGTACTCTCTCAGCTGAGATGTCTGACACACACTTTGCAAGAAGATTGTGTTACAAAAGCACGAATAAGTGAGTGAAATGAATAGTATTGCTTGCTTAATATACGCTGCATTAGAGTCACCCACGAACCCAAGCCTAGAGTCAAGTTCTTGGTTTACATTCAGAAATGAACTCATTGCTCTTCTTCTTTGATAATAGGCAGCCATTGGTCCTGTCTGAAAAGCAGATCATCACAGGAGAGCTCTTGAAGTGGATCTGTGGTTTACTACATTTTGTACGTCTGCCAGCACTTACAGGGAGAAAAGTAAAATAGAGCCCAGCTGTTTATGAAACACAGGCAGGGAAAAAAAGAAATCACTCTAGGATGAACACATACACCAGTATTTGGGTTCCTCTCCCTGATCCACAACTAGTGTCTCATTCCGGGTGTGGACTATTTTAGGACTAATGACTCAAACAGGGATCAGTCCTCATTTCCTTTCATTTGTCACTTCTCTCTGTCATCAACTGTGTGTGTGTGTGTGTGTGTGTGTCTCAGCTTGAATTTATCCCCATGGTAACGTGGCGGACGGAAACCCGTACTCAACAGACAAAATCTGACTAAGAAATTCCTTCACTGCTCACGACAGCAAACCACTAGTGTCCCAGAATAGAAGTCACTGAATCCAGAAGGGTGGTTTCTTCTCTTGTGTACTAATAGAGTGTGAAGGGAGCAAGTAGAGGTGTTGAGGTGATGTATTTCACAGTGACAGTGGAACATGATTTAATCAAAAACTTTTCCCAGGCCTTGAAAAGAGGGAGAAATAAAAAGACGGGGAAGTGGGTCACGCCCTGGTCAGCTGTGGAAATTCAACTCAGCACAGATGTGTGTCACCAGGAGTCCTGGCACAGCTTCTTTCAATAGAAAAGCTGGACTAAGTTGATACACACTCAGTGCCTGGTGGCTATTGTCCAAAGTGTGTCGGTAAGGCCTGTGCTGTGCCCAGAAACAGAGTAATTCCACTTAGGCTCATTGAAACAAGCAGATGGATTGTATTCATTATTGCAATGACCCTATGATAAATTAAACCTGGTGCAAACTGTGCCCATGATCAGGTGTCTGTTATGCAATAAACTATGCAAATGCAGTGGATTTATTTAATCTCTCATTACCCTGGAGTATAGTTAAGACCAGGCTGATGCGTGCAGCTGTCTAAATAGCCAGTGAGGCCTTGAAGCAGTCAGAGAGGGCGAGTTCCCTCTGTGTGCCACTCCATGGGAATCTACAAAGCAGTAGTCTGCATGGGAAAAAGCAATGCAATAGTGTACAGTACATAAATGTTGCACCACTTTTGCTTGTAGAAGCTTACTAATGTAATCTCTTGTGCAATGGCCATCAAATCCAAACATAACGATTTATAGACAATGTGATCTCTTTTGGTATATTTTACACTATTGTTATCCCATCTCTTGCTTTCAGATATACTGTATGGAAAAGAAGCAGAAACATAGCATGGGTGCATTATTAAGCTTCATAAATTGATGAAAGAGAGACATGACAGTGTGCAATTTACTGTGCTGGTGTCAAAGTACGTCATTTTGGGGTTTTATGGGCCTTACATTTCAATTCAACTCTGTCACTCTTGTCTCGGAACATCAACATGCCAAACAGTTGTGAGGTTTAAAATTAGCCTACGTTATTTTCTTAATTAAAGATCATTGCCTTTCTTAAGAGAACATATATCCCCGCTCAATCTTTAGAAGAAAGCCCTGGAGGAAGCGTTGGGCGCTCTCCTCTGTAAAAAAAAAAAAAAAAAAAAATGATGGGACTTCCCTCAGTGCCAGGCCACCAGATGATGTGTCAACTGAACTCTTTGTAGTGGGGAGCAATGGCACAACAAGAATATATATTGTTTTGAAAAGGTTTTGTTTTGAAAAATATGAAGCAAAAATAACACGCTGTCCTGCTGCTGCGTCCATGTGAAAAGATCAGGAGAGCCACAGAGACAAGGTGTCTTCTTTCTTTCTTTCATTATAGTTGTTGATTTGCTCTCTCCAGTCTAACTCTTAAACCTCCCTGATGAGAAAAGAAGAGAGAGAATAGCAATACCTCAGAATATTATATTGTGTTTATTTGGGCTTCAGCTGTATTAGTTTAAGCGTATTTTTGAAGTTTAAATCCCTACACACAATCTGGACTTCAAGCTAAAGTGTTACCTAAGGCAAGGGTGCAAAATACCATGCATTATGCTACTATAAGGTAGATGATTGCACTGACTCCTTTTTTTCACATTACGTGTCACAGACACTCATCAAATACACACGCACGCACGCACGCATACACACACACACACACACACACACACACACAGGGGAGAGAGACAGCCAGTTAGTTAACAGGTGGATTC
>JBBPCS010000204.1:2852377-2863751 GCA_037974645.1 Hollardia meadi | reverse complement strand
TGTGTGTGTGTGTGTGTGTGTGTGCGTGCGTGCGTGCGTGCGTGCGTGCGTGTGTGTGTGTGTGTGTGTGTGCGTGCGTGTGCGTCTGCGTCTGCGTGTGTGTGAGAGTTCGCCAGTTTTTCCATGCAATAGCACTGATGCCACCTCCTTTCCCATTTATATCTGCAGGACGACGCAGTGGCGGTGGCTCATCTGAATCCAAGCCAAGTTATGTTTTGGCTCCCCCAAGAATTAGATCACAATGCTCAGCGCCTCTACAGCAGGAGGAGGTATGACCAACACATCACCTTGTCAATAGTACTAAATGAAGCAAAGCGAATAATGGCATTAGATGGAACACACACACGTTACTGCTGAAACAGACATATTTTTTTTGCAAACACTGTTGCTGATTATGTGCATCCACACATTATTTACATGGAATTCTCTGTGAAAAGAACAGTTTGTGCTAAAAAAAAAAAGAAAAAAAAGAAAAAAAAGTGACACATTGCACTCCAGCTTTTAGTGGAAGCTCATTGTGAATGGATTTTATCCTCTTAAGGTTATTAGGTTCGTCTCATATTTTGACCTAATGACAGGTTTTCATTTCATCTGAGGTATGTACAATATGTGCTTCTTACGCGAGTTCCCTCCCTGGACACCTGCCAAACCCAGCATACCAGCACTATCACCATCTCTGTTTCGCTAAAATCTATCTGGCCTTCTTTCTCTCAGACTGTCAGTCACCTTGTACCCAGCAGCTGGGAATGACATTTGATGATGTGATGAGCCACCCCTGCAAACTGACACCTTATACCCTCAAAGCTCACCGACACCGCTTGATGACGAATGATTTACAGATCGAAAGGGCTGACAAGTTTATGACTGCTAAATGACACTGGTAGCATTAGCCTTTCTAGTAAAGCTGTGAAGCAACAAAGTGACTAATTTGTGCTGTTTGTTGCCATGCAATTGTATTTGGTTTTTTTAATCATTTTGTGTATGTATTTAGACAGACAACATCCTTCAAATTACTTTATGTTTATGGTATTTTTTCATTACTCATGAATAATTGAGTCTATTGATTATTGTACTTTTTGCGCTCATGCATATAAGGAGGATTTTTTTTCTTTTAAAATGCAAATCTGTGTGCATCTTTGATATTACATTCATTACAGACCAACCTTGAAAGTACAAAAGTTGTCACCTTATCAGCTGACATTAATTATGTAATTTTCAATGTCCCTGTAAGAGCTCAGCAGGTTTTGTGTTTGGCAGTAAAATAATTAGCAATTACATATAATAATATGTAATCGCTCTTAAGTACCACATACAGATCCAAATAGTTTCATACGTGGTGACATGCTCTTTTACATGAGATTTTGAATGTACTGTGTGGTAATTTGTGTGCCTGGCAAAAAAAACATGTTATGTAATAAATCAAAGTGTGAACTGCTCTGCTGAAACACATTCACTTTAACAGTATGAACACCGATTATGACAAGTTCATTGTACTGACACCAGTGGTTTTTTTCATGGATGTCCCTGCTTATTCCAGCAAGACGATGCTAAGGCACAATTCTGCATGTGTTACAACAGCGTGGCTTCGTAAAGAGTGTGGGTACTAGACTGGCTTACCAGCAGTCCAGACCCATTGGAAACGTGTTGGGCTTTATGAAGTACAAAATAGAGAAATGGAGAAGCTGGACTGTTGGGCAATATTATCAGTTTGTCTTTGTACTGTATTAAGGAACAAAAAGGATCATGACTGGCCTGGCCCAGAAATATGGTGGCCGAGAGAGCTCGACGCACTGCAACTTAAGAAAACACATGCAAATAGACAAAACACTGGCAAATTAAGAAAACATCTCAATCAAAAACACGTGTGCTGCAAACGCTCACAGCATAACCAAATACAGAAACTCACTGCAAGTAGCACAGATGACAACGGAATGGAAGTTGTAGCCTTCAATAACTTTGAGAGTCACAAATGGTCGCAAAACACGTGTGTCCCGAGTGTCAATCACTTTTTAGTGTCCCCTAGAAACATCAATATCCGTTGTCATCTGTGCTACTTGCATCGCGTTTCGCTATTTGGTTGTGTTGTGCGTGTTTGCAGCGCATGCATGCTGTCAAATTGATGATGTTTTCTTAATTTGCTAATGTTGTTGTCTATTTGCATGTGTTTTCTTAAGTTGCAGTGCGTTGAGCTCTCTCAGCCACCGTAAAGACACCTGTTATTTGGAAAGTCTTTTAAAGTGATCTAAGAAGAAGAAAAAAAACATACAAAATCATGTAAAACATCAGCTTTCAATGTAGGTACATAAAGATTTGGCCCACTTGCACAATTCTTTTTGATCCACAATAGCACCACACAGCTGGGGACAGGTTAAACAGCTATAAAGCAACCCTCATAAAGTTCACAACCCCAGAAAACTGCAGGAAGGCAATAAACCATCAGAGAACACGCTGTTCTGCCATCCAAAAGGAACTCAAAGGAGGCAGTCTCCCAATATGGAAGCAGGACAGCACAGGTGTGAACCTTGAGGAAGCATCAAACTCACTCTGTTGCCCCATGTGCAATTATGTGATTTACTTATATGTGTTTGATTATGGGATTCAATTATGTGTTCCCAATTTTGTAATTCAAAGCTCAGTGTAGCACTTTGTAAACACATAGCTATTTATTATTCCTCATCACATGTTTTGCATGCAAGTTGCCTCATGTTCACTTTTGGGACCTGTCAGACACGCCTGAGAAAAGGCTGGAAAGTGAAATGGTTTTGTTTGGTGGCTACTGTCTTTCCTCAGCCTGATGGGCGACATTCTGTCTCACACAACCATTCTTATGCAACAAATGGCAGGTCACAAACTTTGATTCGACAGTTTTTAAACTTACTTGAGCAAGGTTAGTTGAGAAATTGGGAAGCACTGGGAAAAGGTAACTTATGCTGAGTCACTCTGTTCTTTCCGCCACATTTCCCTTGTGAATTTCCAAGAAATGAACGTGAAAAGTGTTAGTTTTCATCTGAGAGTGCTTGCATGCTTTCGAACATAATTAAACAATGAGGAAGAAGGGGCCTGCAAATCATGTGACACGCTGAGCACATACAGTAGCTTAAAGCTGTTCAAGAATTCCCTGAAAACCATCTTTTATATGTATTATTTTTGACACACAAATAGGGAAAACTGTGACTGTGACAGAGTAATGAGAATAATACTCAAATTGAACAATGGTTTATTGTGTTTCTCCAAAACATAGAGGCGACAAACTATTTTTCCAGACAGCACCAGCAGTCACAAGACAGGATGGAGAACTTATCTGTAACTGTAAATTCTGTTCCGTCACACCTCATTCAGTTGGACTGCGTGAATCCTATAGCAAAACAAAACGTTTAACTATGAGGCCTCACTATTTGTTTTCCTGCACATTTTTTGATACTGTTATCCAGTTGTTGTCTGCCCATCACCCAGGGGTGCTTGATGGGATTCCATAGGGGCCCCAAGCAAAAAGGGAAATAATTTATTTTGAATAATATTCCATCCATATCAGAATTTTTGTCTAGTCATGGGTCATGCAATTTAATTTTTTTTAAAAAAACAAACATCTAAAAGCAACATTCATATCAGATGCAGAACCCTGAGACAAAATCTTATTTTTTACTTTTCAAACCTCCTCCTCCACCAGATACAAGTTTTCACAGCAGACATTTGAGGTGTCAGCAGGAAAAACACAGGTTTAATAAATAAAGTCACTATTTTGGAGAGGGTCCTGGTATTATTTATGGCTCACTGACACTTAATGGAACAGATCCAAGTTACACCTGTGCTTTTCCTGCTATGGCAAGTCAGAATGTCAATTGGCTGCTCTATACCTCCGCTGTTTCAGGAAAAGACATGTCAGTGAACTGGCTCACCTTCAACATCCTTCGGTGTTTTTCTTTTATTAGCTCTTTATTTTAAAAATGTTGCAGGAATTTTTATGGAACACATTTTGACTTGTCACAGAGGGAAAAGCACAGGTGCAAATACAAATCTATGAATTCCACGTGTGCTTTTCCCACTGTGACAAGACAAAATGACCTATTGCATTTTAAAATGATGGGCGCACATGTGCGGTGAAAAAATAATATGTAATATTTCTGTTTATTTTTTTGTAATTTGTTTTTTTTTTTGTAAACCAAAATGAAGATGAAAAATAATGTGGATATAACATTTGTAATTGCACAAATATTGGTAACTCAACTTTCAATTCAGTAAAACAGTCACACAAGAGATTAATGCTTGAAATTTGTTTGAGCAAATTAACAGAGATGTTCAAATAGGGTCACAGCAGCATCTGTAATACCTGATCTGGGTTTTTCATTAAATTATATATCTTTCACTTGTTTACACACAGTCATTGTTTATCATTTGTGTATGATTGGCCCAAAGGGGAAACCCTCTACTGGCTCTTTAACACACATCTATTCTCAAGGTTGTCTGGAGTTCAATTTCCTGCCCTGTTTACATCCTAAACTTCCTGCAGTCCTCTGACAGCTCTCTTCACGGGGGCCAAAACTAGAAGAGAGGATGCGGAATGTTTACCTCACAAAGGGCACAGTCACACAAATAGACTAAAAAGGAGAAGGGTGAGTTGCATAATCCCTCCAAAACTCTACCAAACAACTTTTGAACCCCAATTTGTGGCAGAAAGTAATATGGCCATAAAGATGCTGCAGTAAACTGTTCCATAAACACTGTAAACCGCCTTGGTTTCTTTGTACGTTTGTCAAGGTTTACTTCTGTAATTAGTGCAACAAAAAAACTTTAACATCTTTCATTCATTTGTTACCATGTTCAGTTTGCATTCTTAGTGCTTGCTGTGCGACATATAAAAGATGTTAAATATAGTTCAAGGGACCCGCCTTCCCAGAGTTCTAGCTACACCGCACTGCAGCACAGCATTGTGTCCCTTCTGTGCATTTTAAAAGAACTTGTTTTCTAGTGATCTGCGTACATAGAGTCCTACCTCATACCCATAAAAGAATACAATCTTAATCTTATTGGTTTTCAAACGTCTTCATTTCAGCAACCCCCAAAAAACAAACCACGAAGCTCTGTTTCAGATTTTGGAGCTTGAAAATCATGATCTGTTTCATTGAATTTATTGAGTATCATACAGAAATTCCCTTTTCTGTTGTGGTCAACAGTCAAGCAGATAGTCTTGTGATTGGTAACCACTGTTGTGTAAGAACACAGCTTGGGAAATATACATTATGTACTTATTATGCAGGTTATGCAACCATCTCCCCTTTGACCCTATATGTGTCACACGTGGGGGTCTGCAGGACTTTAAATTATGTGCAGGCTCTTGCTGTGTACTGGTGCCATGAACCGGGGTATCACCGTAAATCCGAACCCAGCGGCTCCTGACCTTTTGTCTTTATGAATAAGATGTCCTGACCTGGCAGCATTCCTGAAGTGGCTTTGATCAGTTGGGATACAAATGCAGCTGACACCATCATGAAGAAAAACAACAAGTTCTCAATGTGACCACTCACAGGACCGCAGCCACTAAGTTAGCTGAATTGTTTTAGTTTTGTCGCCTTTAATATTCCCTTTTAGCGAAAAACAACTCATATCATTGAGTGAAAATGTTATTGTTAAATGATTCTCACAGATGAACTGTTAAGAACAAAAGCATAGTTTTAGGAACAGATTGCATGTTTTAATTTATCACTAGACAGACAGAGGGACTAACTAGATTTAATCAATATAATAAATCAGATAGATGGAGGTCAGGCTCTCCAACAACCTCAGTAGTGATAAATATGTTTTGAGAAGCGTTACAAACTCCAGACTCTTAACCCACTGACAGACCCCATAAACATCAGGTACATCCTCCAAATGGCATTAGCAACGCTAACGGTTTAACATCCATCAGCTGTGACCTTTCAAATCCAAAATAAATGTATTTTAACAGTTCATTTTCTAACATTTCAGTATGCAAGTCCAAAAAACAAAAAAACTAAACAAAAACTTGCTTCAACCCTCTGACCTCATTTCTAATGTTGACAACTGAGGATTGTTGTTTGGTCCATAATGACGTATGTGGGCAAAAATATCAAGCAATGTGTAAGAGGAAGCTACGTTCCTCTTACACACAACTACATTAGATGCACAAAGGCTTAGTCAATGATTAATTTGATTGTGCATAATTCAAGGTATAACCAGCATCTGTCTGTGGTGCAACAGGTTCTTTGTCTGTGAGGCCGGACTTTGTGCATTTGAGGAGGTAACAGAGGCAAGAATTCTGTCCACGTAACATTGCATGGGTGAAGCACGAATTTTAACCAACCTGCATGAACATGTCGACATATGAAAAAAAAGTGGTGTGAAGGAAGATATCAATTAAGTTATGCTTTTAAGTTGCGTAAAGTGTCTTTCTTATGTGAGAGAGCAGTATTTTTTCCTCTTATGTAACAACTTGTCACAACAATTTAGAATGGCTTTTTTTGTGGAAAAAGCAGAGCGAGAACAGGAAATGTGCAGTGCATGACATACAGCTAAAGTCTTACATTTGTCTCATTCGGCTCGTACTTTAATGTTTGACATGATGAATATGTTGCCATTCGCAGGACACACAAGTTGTATATGTCTGCATGAAAAGCAGTCAGAGCAAATTATTCTCCTGCATGCAAACCCAACCGCACCGTGGCAGGGCTGACTTATCCCAGCGCAACCCTTGAATTTCCATCCAAAACAGATGTGTTTTGTTTTGGGGGGGGGGGGGGGTTTAAATTGCATAACACTAGTAACCCAACATGAACTCTTCTCTTGGCAGCTTCAGGTGAATTCCAATCTAAAGTTTATCGAAGGCTCCTTCCACACCTTTAATATTTAACTGTACTTTATAAGAAGGGATGTGGAATCACTGATGCTTTGGCTCAGATCTCCTGTGTTTGCCTTTTTAGAAAATCCAGTGGAAGCCTGACATTGGTGCAAGTCTTTAGTTGAGAACAAATGAATGAATGTGAGCACGTCCTACACATCAGCTGGTGAGCGTTTAACCAGGGTGTCATTTAATGGGGTCATTTAATTTATAACATCTAGGTTCGAAGTGCCGAAATGGATAACATCATTCATAACATGTCACGTAATCATGCACACTACCTATATATAAAACCTTAAAAAAAAAAAAACCTGGACTTTCATCGGTAACTGGAGGGAAAAAATAAAACGACCAATGGGAAACCCTGAACAGGAAACATGGCTTTGGCAACTATAAAAATGTTTCTTGATTTGGCTTCAGCTGCGAACCATGAATGAAGATTTATGGTGAATTGGTTTCAAGAAGCCACAAGCACTAAAGTGATCCTAGAACACACTGTTACAAAACGAGTCCCAAAATAGAAAAATGAGCGTTAAGGCAAAATAGTAAATCTAGCCAAAGTCCTAATTGTTTTCAGACGTTTTGTGATTCTCTTGGGCTTGTGGCATGCACACGCTAGCTGAATATTTCCACTGTGTTTGAGGCTGCATTAGCCATTAGCACAAACACACAACTAAACTGCTTCTTTAATTAACATGCACAAGGTTGGGTTGGAAGCAGAGAAACTCACTCCAATTATCTGGCGCTAAAGAGCCAATAAACATCTGTCCTTCTCCCCTACGTTAAACAAATGTCCTCCTTCGTCAATACGCTGCACATCCTGCCTATCGCACTAATTAAATGCAGAACGCATTTCAGAGCATGCATATTGATCAGGACAACCGGTTTCACACGGGCTCAGTTGTTTTGACACGAAACACCAGGTGAGAACAGGTTCATGAGTAAAAGTGAGCAATGAGGAAGGACACTGTGTTTACTCTAGTGCTATTTGATCTGTGGCGGTGATTCTGGGCCCAAGCTGAGTCTCTCTGTTGTCAGCAGTAGATGGATGTGAGCCTGGTCTCCGCACCAGGGGAGCCACAACATATCAAGTTACACAGGCTTCACTGACTGGCTGCCAATCTGTCTGAAGGGAAAATGCTACGAGGACAAACTGTAGCCAGCTATTATAACTTCATTAGCGGTCGAACTGTTATTGACTTTGGGAAAAAAAAGTTGGTGAACTTAATAATACTGAACTTTTTTTAAAAAAAAGACTAAAACAGTAAGTCACCAACATTCTGGTGGCTCGCTGCAACATTGTGTTGATTTTTTACAAATCACATGCTGCTCGTCAGGACCTTGTAAACACAAAACAAGGCTCACAAAGCTCTATAGAAATCGGCATACATCCAAAGATGTTGTGATGGAGTGACTCAGATTTCCAAGAATGCGAGGTTATTTTTTTGCGAACAGACAATGTGTTGTTTACTCTGAAAAACCCAAACGAGAGGAATTTCACAGTATGACTCTCCGCACCAGAAAATGAAATCCTCCTGGGTGTTCCAGCTATTTCATCTGTCTTCCCTGACTTGATTTCTAGTGAATAAATATCTCCATTGCATAGGATATGCAACCTCCATAACACTCACGTAATGTTAAAAAAAAAAAAATGGTTTGCTGTCAGTGGTATTCCCCTATTACAACAATGTTGTAGTGCATAAGGCATTACTAATGGCAATACACCCACTTAGAACTTTCTGTTTAGCCAAAGCATTGAAATAGATCATCTGTATCCATAAACATGTAAAATCACAATGTTAGAGCATGATTTGTACTTCTGTGCCAGGAGTCTGTGATGCTTTTATTTTTGCATCAAACACAAGCCGGTGCAGTTATAGAAACAAAAGACAGTGGGTCAATATGTTGTATTATGTAAACATAAGGTTTATTGCAAATGTGCATTTGTATCCAAACACCATAGTGGCCAACTGTTTCCTGGACACTTTACAGCAACAATACCTTTATCTTTACAAAACAAAGAAACTTGAGCACTATCTTCTCCCTGTGATGTTTTACACATGGTCCTGGGTTCACTTGGCTTCTGTTGTTGTGAAAGTAAAAAAAAAAAAAGGCAAAGTCTTTGGTAGCTAGTCAACAACAACAACAACAACAGACCTCAGTGTGAAAATGTTTTCCTCTTACTACGGACAGGCACTGTTGTCATGCCATCGTTTTCAAGTTGGCAAATGAGCAACAAACGGACCAGATAATGGACAATTCTGCTAAAAACAGGAGTGCACTTGCTGCGACAATTTTTTCGCACCGTCTCAATCAACTATTAACTTAGGAACATTTCAACTTGTATGTGCATCCTAGCTATACTGTGAGGAGCTAGGCAAACATGATAACTCTTTTAAAGACTCTTTTAAGACCATTGTAAAATACTCTTTTTTTAAAACACAAAAACAACTGATTTTTGTCAACAAAAAAAGCAGGAGATATAGCAGGATTAACATCCCCCATAAGCAGCAAGCCCCATCAACAGACAATATATTACATTTTATGGATCATTACAGTCTAGTGCAGCGTGCCACTAACTAATAGGCTATACTGCATTAACCTCCACCTGTTGCCTTAGCTTATCCTGTTGATTATTCTTGTTATGATTAAATGTACATCAACATAAGAGCAATACATTGTAGGTACAGGAAAAGTCTTTGCTATGTGGCTGAAATGTGTAGTCGAGAGTCCTTGGAAGTTGTATTTAGACTTTGGACAAATCCACATGATGGGGCTCTTCTCGTTGAGGACAGTCTCAGGTGGGTCTCCCCCCACACTGTCCAAGTTAGCACGTGCAGGGCCAGCCCGATCAACACCTCCTCGCACCGTCTCTAGAGCTGAGGGTGTTTATTAGAAGGGTTTGGCAAGACAAAGACGCTAACCCAACTGTCTGAAAGCAAGCGCTCGTCTGTGCCTAAGTCAGCCCTCTGTCTATTCTCTGCGCTTTTGTCTACACGGAGACTACGACGAAGAGTTGGACGGTATCAGAGGGCGGGCCTGACACCGCACCAGTCAGAGCGTCTTAAGTTCTATTTTGTGCTTATCAGAATCAACAGTTCTTTTGCGTCCCATCGATCATTTACAGCCCCGATGCTTCACCTTCATTGTTTCGAAGGGTTCACAGCAATGGCGATTTCGTAACGCTTTATTCAAATGGAGGTCCATTATTGTTGAGAGGCAGTGGCTCTGCCCGCCCCAAGGCAGAGCCACTTATACAGCAGATCCAGTGCTGTGGATGCAGGGCTGCTGCTGCTGCTGGTCTGTGGTCACCTGGGCGCTCTGATTGTCCAACAGCACGTCTGTCGGGATGCGAGACTGGAACTTCTCCAGCTGCTCCGGGCTGGCCAGGTTCTTCAGCAGGTAGTTCTCCCTCTCGAGCTGGTTGTTCTTCTCCGCCAGCTCCTTGATCTGCTCTTTGAGGATCTCCACCTCCTCGCGCACTGCATACATCAGGTGGTTCTTGACAAGATCCTGTCATCAGGGAAAAGATATAAAAACAAGAGAGATGTTACGACTTAAGGCTGATCTGATTGGTTGCACAGTTGATGCATGGGCTGCAAGAATGATGGGAGTTTTCCAGGCATGTTTGCTGTCAGAGGATATCTTTTATTCAATTTTGTCTATTTACTGACATGGATCTCCCGTGAGACACGGTATATATGTTAAAATGATGACTCAAGCGTGTTTTAAATAGTTATGTGCTGCAAAAATGTTGTAAGTTCTTTTTTCTTCCTGCCATCCTTCTGCACTTGTTTTTTTTTTTTTTTAAACTTTGCCACATGAATAAAGCGTGCAGCAGCCTGTGCTGAATTCACATAACAGGGACTTCCTACATCATTCACAGAGTGCAGGTTTTGTGCAGAATGCATTGTTTTGAGGAGGTCGGAGAGTTATGACTGATCTATACATGCTGATATTTCTTTCAGGACATGCTGAGGTTTCTTTTAGGACTTGTGGTTTAAGAAACAAAGCTCAAAGTTTGATGGTAGTAATAAAAAATGTAGATTTACTAGTAGTCATTGGAAAACACTTTGAACAACAGCATCAGCTCATTGATAAATGCTAACTGTTGCATTGTCGAAGTCAGTCAGCCAGGATTTGAGCACATTTTGTTTCGAAAGACATGCATGTGGTTTATTATGGTGCAGCCTACATCCTTGTCTTTGTCTGGTGTTTGTGTTAGTTTTTCTCCGCTTACCATCGCCTGTTCGATCTTGTTGTCGATGGCCACAACGCTAGCACCGGAGGCACTGCAGAAGAGAGGAAAGAAAGGCCATAAATTAACAGTTCAAAGCCACAACTGCAGTTGAGTTAGTAGTCAACTTAATCCCAATTTTATTTAAACAAATGAACTGTTTCCTGAATTCCACGGCAGTGAAACAAAGCGCTTGCAAAACAGAAAGGAAAACTGGCCACTCGTCTGTTATCTAGTTATCATTTTTGTAAAGTATGTCGCAGCATACTGATTGCTCTGAGAGT
>JBBPCS010000204.1:2808904-2852277 GCA_037974645.1 Hollardia meadi | reverse complement strand
ATATACGATGTATATATATATATATATATATATATATATATATATATATATATATATATATATATATATATATATATATAGGGTACGGTGTAACGGAGCACAGAGTGTACGAGGATGTGGCACAGCGGCACAGATATGCGTCCAAAGTCCAAACAAACAGCGGCAAACGTTGCAAACGGGCGCATTTACTTTGAGCCGCTATGCGAGCAAACAGTATCAGAAGGCCTGCAAGTGGAGCGAGACGAGGCTCGCGCTCCGATACACAATCAAACGCATTGTTAATGAAATACACGCGCCAAACATATTGTGACTGTGTCGGTTATTCACCTGTTGTCAAGTTTGACCGACACAACGTCTCCTCCGAGTAGCGAGGAGAAGAAAGAGATGGAGAAGTTATGCAACTGGTAGACGGCCACCTCCATGGGTGTTTTCGCGAACATCTCCGTGCTCATGTCGAACACCAGACTCCTTTGGATGATACTTCTCGCCACGTTTGCGACCGGTTGGTTTCCCTGAAAGGGTATATCCGGATTTGTTTTCGTCTTCGGTAACGATGCACTAACTCGCTGCTGCTGCTGCTGTCGGCCGAGCTGCGGTGCTGTGTCAATGTTTCGAGTTTCGCCGGTGTTTTACAAGCGACTGTCTGATACTATTTCTGCCACCAGCAGCTATTTCAATGGCTTGCCTCCTGACGTCATCTGACGCGCGCATGCATAGTCAAATAAGGTGGCGGCTCAGATTTTGTGGTGCCTTCCTGTACAATACGAAGAATACAAGTTTTAACACCTGGACCATGTAGGACTGATAAATACGCCATCGAAAAACACCCATGGTCACGTACTCATGTATTCACGAGGTTAGTTCAAGTAGTAGCCTATACTTGACTACTCAAGGTGAATGTTTTTTTTCTTTGTTGATTTTACAGTGCAAAAGAAAGATTAGTGCCTCATACTCGGTCAATGCTTACATTTCACAAGAACTATTTCATTTGATGAATTTTACTTCTACTTAATCAGAATCTTTTGTCTATAATGCTGTAAAACATTTGTTAGATCATCCAGCAATGTGCATACACATGCGACAGATTATGAATATAAAAGTGATGTAGGTCTTAGATTTCTGTTAAAGTAATCCATGCTTTTTTGATAGAATAGAATAAAAAAAAGACAAAAAAAACTTGGTGTTAAGCTCAACTAAAACAATGCGTGTCAATTTTATTCTGCAATACAGTTCAAAGTACATCTCTCAACCTCTTACTTTACAAAGCAAAACAAAGCAATGAATGTAGGTTGCATTAGCGCTTATTAATAGTAAACAAAAGCGCTAATCGAAATAACGAGTTCAAAAGGAGTGCGTGAATGCAGCATTAGGTCTGCCCTGCTTCTGAACTTTTCCTTTTTCTGCAGGCTTTTGCAGTTTAACCCACAGACCGAAATTTTTAGCCTATTCGATGCAAACTTGCACAAAAATACACCATAACTTTAAATATGTAGGCTAATTTAAAAGTATTTATTTTGGTGGGTTTTTTTGGATTTGTAAACGTGTAAACGTTTACAACTTAAAATAAGCAAACTAGCTTTAACATTGGCATTGCAATAACAGCTATAACATCGTGTTCCCGTCACGTGATCGTTGTTTGTCACAGTGAATGCTATAACGGAATGTCCTGTGCCATGTTCACATTTCTCTGCATAGGTACTTTTCCATCCTCTCTCCCGGTAGATTTCCCTTCAGTCCATGTCTGAACTCCATCGGACTCTAGTGGTGAAAATGTAGAATACACAGGCGCAGGGCACACTATTTATAACAAAATTCAGCAGGCAGGACACAACGTTTACTGTGGATTTTTTTTTTTTTTGTACATCTATATTTAATACTGTTCACGTGCAAATTCTACTTACTTGCTCCTTTTTTTATTGCATTGTAGTTCACCCTTATGGAATAAACAGCTAAACAGCATTCAAATATATTTTAGGGAAACAGACTGTAATGCATTGCACTTCTATTGACTATCAAGATCGAACTTGGAAGGGCATACATGAATCAGTCAGGGTCTGGGTCTGTTCTCAGGTGTTTGAACTCTTGCCTTTCAAAAGCTCTTTTGAACTTGCATTTTACAATAGGTGACGCAACCGTACTGAGCCTCTTGCAAAGTGTTGTGGTTGAAGCTGACCACAAAGAACAACGACAGAGAAAAAAAGAACATGCATGCTGTTATCTTATTTTTTTTTCCCACAGCATTTTCTCTACCGACTGCGGCTGTTATTGAGCAATGGACCTTGTTTTCACTGAGGCGTCCACACAGGTTTTAATAGCTTTAATGAAATTGCCCAGCACCTCTCAGCTGTTATATCATGTTCCCTTTTGTTGTTACAATTATCTGATTCAATGCTAATTATAAGCCAATAAAATTTCTATTAGACAGCCTCTGTTGTAACATATTTTTTCTTCCAAAACACAAACCATGTGTAGAACACTGCAACCTTTATGGAATGGAGTGGGTCTTATGTCCAACACTAGTGGCCATTACATTTGGTTCATGCCCCATAAAATATGCAATATCTATATACAGTACAGTGCTGATTCCTGTAAGATCATACTGCACAGGAAAAAAAAAAAACTGAAGTGATAACAAATGACCCAGGGCCCTTACTTTCTTATCTTTGCTTAGTAAAATAAGGTCTGCCACGTATTTTGGAGAAAAAAGAGTTCTGTTATGTAACAAAACAATTAGAGTGGAAAGCCGTTTGGTAGGCCTCACAAGGCTAAGCAGAAAGCACACTGACTGGGTATAAGGGCCCATAGTGCCTGTCGTTTCAGATTTCATGCTGTGACAGTACAGCTGCCAGGTTTAATATCAGTCCCTATTCTGGCAATGAGGGTCTGGTGAATTACCTTGCCCCGCTGTGCTAGTTCCATTTAGGATGGGGCGAGTCACTGCCATTGCCTGTGGCTTGAGCTGAGATGCACAGATAGAAATTACAGACAGTCGGGAGTCTTCCTGCACTGTTCAAGTCAAATATACCTAATGAGCCCTAATGAGCCACATGCAGTAAGATGAAGACAGCGTAAAATAGGATGTCCATGGCCTTCCTACATTGCATCATAATCACAGTTTAATAACTACTCCAACACAAATCTTAACAAGTGAAAGACATTTACACACAACAAAAGCAATTCGACTTTAAATTGTACCTGCATATTTCCAAACAGTTTAAGTGCCACAGCCATTGATCGATGCTGCGTTTTCAATAAATAAAACCCTCCATTTTTTTGGTGGAAATCTTATTGCCTGAGCATGTTCGGTGTCTGCCAAATCCAGTGAGTCACTCTAAAGCTAGGCAATGGGCTACGGTTTCCATCAGATGTCCCCTGTGCAAGAGCCAACCGCATTATATAATACTGTGATTCATCTGCACCAGAAGAATGTGGTTGAGACATGCCACCAACATCCCAGCTTCTGTTATAATCTTGGGTTTTTACACAAATTAGAAATGTACAGAAGACAAATCCACAGCAAACAAAAAAAAATTCTATCCATTTGTGATCACTTCTTGGTCTTTTTACTGTGTATGTGCCATCAGCACTTTCATAATTAGAAATGCACGGCGTGTATGAGAGTGTGGACTGAAAACACACAACCCTGCCACGGGCTGCATCCAGGGGCTGTCTCAGAGGAAGCTGTCAGTAAGGGCAACACAACTAGTTACAAGCAATGAATACTGAGCACTCTACATACACTGGGACAACCCCCTCCCCCAGAGGCAGTCATTATTATCACATCACCTATAAGTCTCCCAAACCATGAATGGAAACAAGGCGCATGGCCTTGGTCTTGCTCATGAGGTTTTCCAATAAATTTAACAGGCTTAAATTTCCACCCTTGGATTGCATGTAATATATGTTTATGTGGTAGGTTGTATCAAACATGCAGCGCATGCAGATGATGACAGGACTGACATTATTGTCCAAGGGCTAGTAGAGACATCACTCTCAATGTACACATCAGTTTAGCAAAATCACAGTGGAAAATGAAAGATGATGATGAAGGTTTATGTCACAGAAATGAAGATGTCTTACTATGGTATAATATCTCTTAAAACTCTTCTGATATAGAGAATAGGTTTCCTCCTTTCTTGCGACTGAGATGTTCTCTATTTGGCAAGATTATCAGAATTCACGGTACTGCTTCAAATGACTCTTCATGTAAACATACACATTACTTGTAATCCAAGCCATTTCATGACAAACACTGCATCCACAACCCTATATCATGTAAACACTGATAAGCTACTGATATCATCCATCATGTCTTGAACTGCCTTCAATGTCACAGTCATACATCCTCTCACACACAACATAGACTCTGACTATCCTCTGCGGCTCCCCACTTACCGCCGATCTGGCCTCTTGAACAGACTCGGTGAGTAAGGGGGTGAGTAGCTCATAGCCCTCTCAGGATAGCTGAAGTGCTGGTAGGGACAGCAGAATCTTTGGGGTGGTTCGCCCAAGCGGAGGGTGCACACCATCCTGGGAGAAGGTGGCATAGCCCCCGCAGTAAGAATTTGAGTAGGACGCGTCTGAGACTGTCCCATCTTGGCTTCCAAATGAAGGCACTGTTCAAGAGGAAGGAGCCCTTTGACTGTTTGCTCACTGTTCTGGTGTTGTTTGTTCTCAACAACTGTGCTCTCAAAGCACAAAGAGACAATTGAGCACTGGTGATACTGCTGGATATGCAGTCATAACTGTGAGGACCATGCTCAGACTGGCACCTGACTGATGTGTCTCCAGTCCTGTGGAACACAATGGCCCCAGAGTCACAATGAAAATGATTGTTTCATCTCTGCATGGCTGTGTGTGTGTCTGTTTCAGGCAGACAAAGCAAAAGATCTTTCTCTAAGTGTACCTTAAGGTAGCAATCATCATGCCTATCTCAATCCCTCATTCAATCAGTAATAATATGTGTAGTAAATGTCGGGCCATTGGGTCCCATGATGTCAACCAAAAGTTCTGCATATAATGAACCTATCCAGCACCCGGCACTAGACTTTCCAGCACACGAAAGGCAGCCAAAAATAAATAAATAAATTATAGTGCTTGCTCACTTGTATGGTCTCTTATGAAATGGTTTGATCTTAGTAATAGAGAAATTGTGACACACCTGCATCAAGCTAATCATCAAGCTTCGGACAATGAATTACCTCAGTGGTATCTTATGCAACATTCCAGGTTACGTGCATGGTGTTGCCAAATCCCTTAAACACTCTAAAATTCGTACTAATTGCCTTTGTCTGTTTCTGTAAGCCTTCGTTGTCATCGGGAGTGTAATTAATGTATTAGTGTTGGGACGCCTATTGCTGCTGGCAAAGGCGTAACATTAATTGCAAGCCGCTTTCTAGTTTGAGAGTTACGCATAAATATAAACACACGCCTGTCTCCATTTAATCTATTTGAGGGTTTTGACATTTAATACTGTACATGGATCGTGAGGCACAGATGAGTGTGGTGTTACATGACAGACAGTTGTGTAAAAGCAGTTTCTGCATGTTGCCTTTTTGAAGTATCCTTATGTTTGAGATTTTTTGCATGTGGGCATTTAACGCAAGATGGGATTTAATGTTGTAATCTTTTGTGCCAATAAGGTAAAAATTCAGAAGACAGAAGTATAATGGAATAAAAGTCAGGCAATAACTGTAGGGAGCGTCAACTCTGCTCTGATTTAAGCTGCATTCAATATCTTTCAGAAGTCCACTGTATACTTTTACAAGAATAAGAATATTAATTGAAGACAATTATTATTATTTTTTATAATTCCTTTTACTGATGGGATTTCAGGTTTAAGTTCAGTTTCTAACTAATTTAAGGGGACTGTTGGGCCTTGGCGGAGGTATGCGCTCTACTGGGTGCCATTTTTCAGGGTTATTTTCTTTGGATATCAGATCATCTCCAAATGATAATGCATGTCTTCTATCGGGCATGTTTACACCCATCATGTCAGGAGCAAATTCAAATCATTTAATCCTTTTGTATTCAGCTTAGTCATTCAAGCTCGTAAATGTATTTTTCTTTTCTTTTCTTTTTTTTTCTTTCTGTCTCCAGATTTCATTTAGTTTTACATTGCTTAAAAACATGGAGTCATTTTTTGTGTAACATATGAATTTTTTTTTCTTAATGTACTGCAGTACTTATCTTCAGACATCCAATTATGTATTTTGACAAATCCTTGCCTCCAGAAAAAGCAACAGTTGGAACATTCCCTCTGATGAAAACAGGGTGCAGCTTAGTTACTGTATTCCATGTTATTTTACTGTTTATAGAAAACCATAGGTAGCTTCTTGTTTTTGTTCTTCTGTGACACAAGTGGTGCATTATAATTACACATCCACAGAAAATGATCTTCTCACATCCATGACCAATAGCGTCTGTACAAACGTGGCAAAGTACACACAAATATCCAGGAAAACAGCAAGAGCGATTGACAATGCAATATATCATGTCATCCTGTGGTGTTTAGTGCTGGCTATTTATTTGCATTTCCCTGAATCTCTGATGAAAGGGAGCAAATGAATGAGGGGTAAAGAGAAAAATAAAATGCCACTTTTGCTGTCATATTTCATGATAGCCATGGTTTCATGCATCATGTATGTAGAGAATCAGACTAAATCCAGGTTCCAAGTCTGATTATATATTATTTTAGGGCTTTAAACGTTGCACGATTATGTCATGAACTCAGCATTACTATGAGCCTGAGCTGCTGTGTGAAGCAGTTTGGCTAAATGTTGGTTACATGTGCCAAAGGATCAACTGTTTAAAAGGCTGTACTTAGCTACAGAAAGGTTTAAATTATGATTTTCATGGTAGGAAATTTCTTTCCCCTCCATCACTGAAGGCAGCTGTTGCAAAATCAGAAGACAGAAGCAGAAACATTTCTGCTTTTCAGCATCTGTGGGAAAATGTATTTTACTCATTATTCCCTTAATAGAGAATTTCCTTTTCTATGTAACATCTGCCTCGGTGACATTCTTAATTTTGCTCGTTATTATCAAGAAGATCAGACAGGAGCTGCTCCTCACTTGCCACGATTCAATCCTCAAGACAACACAAAGGCCTCTTTAACGCTTTGGTTACCAGAAATGAATGCACTTAATTTCAGTTAATACAAAATGATAATCAGTCCATTTACAGTAGTGTGAAATTAACAGCAGTTTACAACCAGAGAGGCAGTACTGTGTCAAATGGTGCCGTCTGCACTATATTACAATTAACAAGCTTGGGGACTCTGCAGCATCTGGCACCAGGCTGTGATTCAGCTTCAGGCCATAATGTAAAGATTTACCTTGTGCTATAACAGGAAGAATGTCTCAGCTAAATTTACTGTAAAGATATCATCAGCATGGCGAACCCTGATCATGCCACATTCACTCCCCAACTCCACACCCTCCAAAAAAAGAAATAACAATATGTTCTAGCCCATAGCATTCGCATCTGTGTTTTAGTGCAAATATGTGTACACATGAAAACACACACACACACACACACACACACACAAGACTGTCTGCTCTGAAAGATCAGGGATTAGACTCTTGGGGTTTGGATGCAGTTAAGTGGTCTCACTAATGGCCCTGCGGATGCTCTATGAAAGGTCAAAGGCTGTGGATTCAATTGGCCATGCAGTGTTAAATAGCAATGAACTTTGTTATTAGCCGTGTCAAAGCCCTTTGACTCATTATGGGTCGCCTAGTTTACCACAGACCTTTATGAGAGAGCCATCGGATTGTGCATTAGTTGATCTGTCTGGGTTATGTGTACCAAAAATCTATTTGGGTTTCTAAACCAAAATATCTGTGAGTGTATGTTTCTGAAATTAAGAAGTAACGTAAAGCTTCTCCTTATAAAACAAACTGTGTAAGCATTAATAGTAATACTGAAATGACGGCCACTTTGCATGGCACATGTGATAAATACAATTTTGGCTGGATCGTGTCCCAGAACAAAAGGTTACAGAGTTCAGTGCCATCTGTCTATATTCATCTGCGCATTTAGAGTACAGTACACCTCAGCTGTTTTAGTAGGTGTGGTTGTGTGTATACATCTATGTCTAATCTGAATTGCTTTCATCCACGGAATGTGGACCGTAACTGCACCGTAATCCATCAAGACTGTCTTGACGCTGAGGAATGGAAATCTACTGGATCTGCTGTGAAGCTGATTGATGCACATATAGAATTGTCTTCCAAGGCAAAGCAATGGCTTGTACCACTCTGTAAGCCCTAAATTGGGAGGTTATATTTTTGCTGCGAACTGTGTCATCTGTGTCACAGCTACAATGAATCTTAACATCAATAAGTCATTGCAAAAATCGTTTTGGTATGCACATTTATCACAAACAAAAAGGCTGCCAATGAGAAGGTTGGCTGCATCTGTGCTGTAAGATAATGCAAAATAATGGCTGAGCATTCAGGCATACAACTTAATCGACGGTACAAAGAGTCTGCATTAGTTTTTCGAGAGGGCAAATGATCAATATGAAAAAAAAAAATTACTGAGAATATCTTTCAGTGAAAAAAGCAGTGAGGGACGACGAGAAGGAAAAATATCTTCATGAAAAATAAGTAATTTTCTGATCTGTTTCGTTCTAGTGGTCTTTGGTTCAAGTTAAATGAAAGACACAGGATAATTAAATTCTCTTTTCTCACCCTCTGCCCCTCATCCTCGAATAGAATCCCCCTTTTTATTGTTTTCTAATGGACTCCTCAATCTAATGTCACCAACTTCTTTCAATCCAACCCTTTCAATCTCTCGCTCTTCCCATCTCCCCACTTTCCTTTTTTCCATCTTTGTGTCTGACTGAGCTCGCAGCTGTGTGACCCAAGTCACCAGCAACTGGGACAACACTGGAGGGAGCTGGACCCTCGACAAGCCACCCCCCTCGTGCATGTTTTGTGCTCGTGCGTGTTTTTGTTTGCCCTTGTGTATGTCGATTGCATACGTGCTTGCACATGCACGTCTGGCCGCGTCAGCACGATCTGGATTTAACCGGATGACAGGCACCCTGCTAACTCTCGCTGTCAGTGTCATCCAAACACAGAGTCGTTCCCACAGACTCCAGCAGGTTCCTCCGCTGAGCATTAAAGCTAATCCTTTGTCACCTGTGAGATGACGATGGGGCAATGACTAAGTTCCCATCGAGTCACTGGCGGTCATCGCTAAGGGAAAGTGCATTGAAAAGCTTAAACAGCCACACAAATGAGTAATACATACAGACATTTCAACAAAGATCCACCAGTAGAAGTATAAATCATCAATGAAATAATTATTGTATGGTTAAACATAAGAACTGACCGACTGATCAAACAATCACTGATCAAAATCCCACTATTTCTTTTAAAGCTACATTTGTCTATGGCCTCCGAGTCATAGATGGGGTTGCGTTTCTCATATTAGCCTGAGAAGTTCCATCAGTTTGCCATCCACTGATCTCTACAAGCCAAAGAAATAATGTTTTGAGTCAGATTATAATTCAATCACCTTTCCTAAACAGCCGGCTCTGACTCAAGCTAGACAGCTGTAAATGGTGATGATATATTAACATGCAACTCATCTACGCTGTGTTGCAACTTAAATTATAAAACCAGGTTGAAAGATATGCAGATGCTCTGATACCATTTAACACCCTCAAAAGCAGCGTTTTCTAAAGGCACTGTAGAATTCATATACAGTCGGCCTATATACATCTATAGGCGTACATGCAGGCCTCTGAACACACCTTGAAGTCTTCCAAACAGGAATAGGAATTATACAAACAGGACACAGACCACTTCTCCTTGCAAGTGAATGTTTTCTCCAGATCTTTAACGTTCACTCCAGGGATCTTTGTGTTTTAACTCGGGGCAACACTATTGAAAACATTAATTTATTGCTACAGGCACAGCATCTGTGCAGTTGGATATCAAACTTTGCTGTATTCATATGTAGATATGCACATAAATTTAGCCTGGCCTATACAGTTGGATCAAAACCATTCACAGGCTACTTGTACTTTCTCTCAAAGGGGAACCTGATATAACTCAAAGTGCAGCTGTGAAGTGGTGCGGCGGGGGAACTCACATATATTCAGCACCTCATATAACTCTCCCCTACCAAATAGCATCACAAGTTAAATCCTTTCAACTTCGGAGCCTGAAAAACAACAGGGGCAATGGGTCTGTGCAGTCCCACAGAGTTACAGTGTGGATAGCATACAAACAGAGAGAAAGGTTGAAGCCTGAGTGAACATGGTGTACACAATGTTTCCTCGGCTTGTCTTTGTGGTTGAGGATCCCCTACCGCCAGAGGACAGGCGAAGACAGGACCAGATGTGCAGGCCCCTTCTCTACCGAGTCTTTAAAAGAAACACGTTGCCATTTAATAGAAAAAAGTTTCAAGAAACATGATGAAAAAGTGCAATTAAGGCAGCCACATCTCCCGGAGAAAAACTAAAATGTATATCCAGATGTCGGCCACCCGTGTGAGGACTGTAAAACAAGTACGTTCAGGCTATAAACACACACATTACATCATCACTCTCACTGCTAAATTCTGGAAAGTTAATAAGGACTTTTTTACTGTTAATTGCATTGTGCTTTAAGAATTAAAAGTAAAAGAAGTAACTGCAGACTTGAGGAATCTTTATCTGTTTTGTATAAGGTCCTAATCTGTCTATGTATTTGAAGGATTAAATTGTTAAAGCTATGAAACAGCATCGCATTACATGAATATTGTATTACCCCTGACGTGAAAATGATTACATTAATACATTAGTTACCTCCAATATGATATTTTTGAGATATAAAATTAATTATGCTCAACAATATTATTACATTATGATTCCTATAAAGCAATAATCACTATAATATAACAAAATTGTATGTATGTATTTATATACTAATTTCTAAAGGATAAATCCAAGTGATAAAAGTAGATGATAATCTTTTTTCCTCACAGCTGACAGGATGATTTTTTTTTTTCTTTGATAATGTTTAATAAAATAATTCAATCGTATCCTCCTGGCATTCTCCATTAGTGTGGACATACAGTATGTGCTCTTCTACAATGTTATTTAAGTTATACATACTGTATGTCCTAAATGTATACATATTATTTTACTTGATTTTGTTCAAGTGGCTGTAGCAGCCATATCCATTACCACTTGCCATTTGTAACGCGGGTAGCGAACATGGTCTGAGTTCTTCCTACATTTTATACAACTACATACAGCACAAACTGTATGCGAGCGTTATACAACTCCTGTTTTTGCTTATGACTGTGAGTTCAGCATTAATTATAGTGTAACACAAAAGCGCTTTTTTGAGGATGTGACTCAGCCAGGGGAAGGATCAACATCAAAAGCTTCTGTGTGATCCAGATAAACATGGAACATAGTGATATCTAGCACTGTGCAGAGCTGAGCTGAGAGATTGTTTGGGAGTTTACAGGAACCCCAGCCTATCCTGCCTTCAAAAAGCCAAAAAGTCTGCCCCTCAGACAAAGACGTAGGTCTCATAAGCTTCACTGATTGGTCATTTGAGGGTTTTTTTGTTGTTTGTATGTTTGTTTTGGTCACGGTCCATTTGTAGATGTGCAAAAGAGTCGAGATGAAAGAAGAACAAGACTTTAGGATATTTGGGACACATGTTACCTCGTATAGAAAAATAAACGCGACACACAACACATCCCACTCACTGAGCGACATCTCCATCAGTGTAGTTTCCAGGCTGTTTTGAGCAGCAAGTGTTACTGTGACAAAACAAATGAGCAGAGCTTATCTTTTTTCTAATGGGGTTCTACTTGAAGACACTTCTCAGCTCATTGAGCGAGCTGTTTTGTAATGAATGCAAATGTTTGCGTTAAGCAAGCATGTTATGCTGTAGTTGCTGAAAAGTCACACGGATGGTGTCACTACTTTGCAAAAACAAAACTGTTTTGAATAACTGCAAAATAGTTGTGAGGTTAGGACAAATTTCATTGGGAACATTTTATTTGCTGCAAATGCAAACTGTGAAGCTTTGAATGCAGCATTGATTTCACCTTAGTTTGATTTCAACACGAAACTGTTTAAAGTTGAGGATTTTACAGCAGATGATTGGCTGACAGTAAAGTTAAAGCAACACTATGCAACTATTTTTCTTAAAAATAACAGCTTCAAAATCATTTTGATGGTACGCTGACTTGTGAAAGGGAGAATGGCGCCTCCGTCACTGCTGCAGCGGGCCATGTAACTTTGCTGGACCGTCCCTGAAACCTCTCGCGAGAACACGTAACACTTTACGGCACCACGTCACACACCAACATCTACACCTTTAGGCTAGCTGTAAGAAGAAACTAGCTCACTAGCTACTCTCTACTACTCTCAGCATGTTTGTCGTGGCAGAGGCGCCACAGAGACCGAAGAAAGACGTCATCGGAGGAAGCGAGGAAGAGACCGGACTGGCCTTTGCTCGTTGGCGAGAGCTAAAAGACACGAAAGGATGCAAGACAGACGCCAAGTTCGCCGACTTGTTGCTAGACTAGTAAGTAATAACTTATTAACGCTCGCTGGCTTGCTATGTGTTGTTGCTCTTGCTTACTTTTGTTTTGTGTACGTTTCTTCGTTTACGTAGGCTTCGTTGTCTTTGCCGGTTACGTAGGCTTCAGTTCGTCAACAAATGCATGTGTACTGCTGTCCATGAGGGGAGCTCAAAGCACGATCTGTATTTACGACAGTGGTGTAACAGGGAATTACACTGCGCAACAGTAGGGGGACCCCAGTAGCAAAAAAATACCCATTATCCCGCAGTGTTGCTTTAAGGTTCAAACTCGCCTCCAAGAAAAAAGCAGGAAATACTTCCACTTGAAACAATCTTTGAACTTGAAGTCAGTCAGAGTCCACAAGACAAATTATCTTTTTGAGATCTCCTTTTTCTGGTCTCAAAGCTGCACAGCAGAGTGAGTAAACATGGTCTGTTTTCGCAGTCATTGTGTAAAGGCTTGGGTAAACAATTGGCCTGCCTCCAGCGTGTACCCAAGAGGTCCAAAGTTCACTTAACACTATCTGTTTTGCATGCGTACACCACACACCAGGTACTGTCACACTCCCATGCAATTGAAAGTATGCGTTCAAGCGAGGACACTAACAACACTGAGATATTCACGTACACATGCAAAAAGGACAAATGCGCAGCAAAACACACAACACACAAAAATGAGACATGCATGCGCACACCAATTTAAGGTCACTGACGTCTGCAGACAAAGGGCACAAATGCATAAGAGCAAGAATGCACACACACACAGTTTTTGTCTCTGTCTGGACGTGCTGATGTACAGGCAGGTGACTGCTCACATTCTTACGACTAAGATTTAGAGCGATTCTTGATACTTTTAGCTGACACCTTTCTTAAAACTGGGCCTCTTCTTACACTGCCATCCAGTAATACAGCTGCAATCCAGTAAAAATGGCTCAACTCAATTCTGAAAATGTCATTCTCAGATGTCAATCAAGTTTTTTTTGAAAGTGCACAATTAAAGAGCAAGAAGACAATAATGGCTATGCTTGGGAACTGCTGGAATGAATGCTGAGACTGACGTATAAACTCTAATCAGATCTGGCATGTGGGGGAGAAGTGCGTAAGAGCCCTTTGTTGTTTTGAAGATGGACAGCTTATCTTCACACCTAAATCACAGAGTTCAGGTATTGAAGTACAAGGTTCCCATGAGTGTGGTGCTGCCTCTGCACAGCACGTTGAAGTTAAAAGTGACAATATAAAATTCAGCCACTTGGTATTAAGGCCGACTCATGTACTGTATGGCACAAAGCTTTCCAATGTGTTTTCTAGAAAGCAATTAAAACTATGCAGAAAAGATCTCAGACAGAGGAAGAGAGAGGAAGAGCGAGGTCGGGGAGGCCAAACATCCAGAGCAGCGTACTGATCCAGGGTTGTCGTTGGCTTCAACCCTGGAATAGCACAAGAGCACGCTGTAGCACATCATGAAATGGGAGAAAATATGCCAGGCTCGGCTTGCAGCATTACTGAATACAAGGGCGGGTATGTACCAGCATGTTTCTCAGAGACAACTAGAGCTATTTCTTCATATATTTTCTTCCTGCAATTAAAGCAATCTATCTATCATTCAGTCCATCAACTGTGTTGCAACAGTATATTCAAAGTATGAAGCCAATTACATTTAAACTGCCACGGCTCTGGGTTCACCAGTAATAATATAAATCTAGCAAAGATCGTCTGGCCTTTCATTGTCATTTCATCTACAAACATTCTCATGGAGATGTGTGTGTGTGATTTAGTTTTTTTCATTTTTGTTTTGTTTTAATTTGGCCTCCTCTGTTATTACTCTAAATGAAGCAACGGATCACAAATGAAACTACTGTCAGTTAAGCTATATGAGTTCTTTTGAGGAACTATTTCATGACTTGCAGAACTGAAACAAAACTGGATATTTCACAGGTTCCCACACCCACTGGATAACTTCTGACCTACACACCCACAGACACAAACGCCCACAGTTATAAAGTCATTAACTTACGTGCCTGGTTGTCTTCTTCAAACCAGTTTAATGACTGCGGTGTTCTCTCTTGGTATGACTCTAATAGCCCGACCGCATAGGAAGGCGCACAGTGTGGCGCCTGCAAGGTGGCTGCCAACCTTTACAACATGGATTCCCCTCAGCAAATCATCATAGTAACAGTAACAGTATGTGCCCCTTGATTTTGTACATTTGATCGTGAGTGGTTGATCTGGCTTCCTGTCACATCTGTATCTTGTCTGCCATTTTGTGCACAGTCATTTGTCCTGCTGTCTGTGTTATCTGGCTCTTTTTTGGGGGGGGGGGTTCTCTCACTCCCTCTCTCTTCTTCTCTGTCTGTGCTGCACACTTCCTCCTCAACAGCTATTGTTATTCCTGTTCTTTCACACAGCAGTAAATCTTATCTGACTGGCCTGCTTCAGGACAGACTAACCTTTGATAATTATCCTGTCTGTGATCTGTCTCATCATACTCCTAGCTGTTGTCTGATACACCTATTTTTGGCACAGGTGTTGCTGACTCTGTATACACAACTGTGAACTGCATATGGACTTAAGGTGGGAAGGGTAATGGCGAAACAACATCTAAGCCTGCACAAAATGAACTCAGATACTTGTGTTTTCTCTGCAAATGTACCATGTCTGGGCTGTGTTCCTGAATAAAAGGTAAAGAGGGGGGCTGCCTGGTCATGTCCTCCTATCCTGTTGCTCAAGAAATAAAGAAAAATAGGAAGAAAAAAAAAAGTCTACTATCTGTTTCATTAAATACAAACTAGACAGTCGCACATTCACACACAATGGAGCAACTGTTTGGTCAAGCTTGCTGAGGATGGGCTTTTGTGTAACATAGTCCATGTTTACATACATACTGTATACATATGCACAAATGTATGTGTGTGAATTAGTATATATCATAAGAAATATATTTCACATATTTTAAAAATGATAAACACAGTGTTCCGGAAGATTAGAGACTCGTTATAATGCACATTTCCTTTAACATGATGATGAAGCAAAGCACATTGTGGCGCAATGTTTCCTCCATTTGGCTGAAAGGACACTGTAATATTACCTATAACCGTTCTTGTTGTTTTGACTTCTATTGTCTCGAATCTTTTGCCTGTCAAAGCTGTCTGTAAAAGAAAAATAACAGTGAGGACAAATGTGCAGAACCATGAAGTCGACGGACACTGAAATTAGCAATTAACAATAAGAATCCATGTTGTCACCGTTCATAAGTTCACCAAAATCTGTGCGTCCGCGCTCTGCAGCCTGTCGACAGCCTTGTATCAAAGACTGTGCAGAGAGCTACCAAACACCAAAACAGGAAAATGCAAAAGTAAGGAAGAGGAGAAAAAAGGAGAGGAGGAGAAAGGGAGGGAGAGGGCTTTCACAGCTGTTGTTAGGCAGTGTTTCCTCTGATAGGAGGCTTTGGCTGTACTCCCAGTTCTTTAGATAAACAGTCAGAAAACATGGCTACCTTGATATACAGTATAGGGTGGGCAGGGGGGCATCTTGGTGTGGTTTGTGTAAGAGAAAGAGAGATGGAGTGTTAATGTCACAAATGCATAGAATGTACAGTAAATGCTAAACTGACACATATCAGCAAGACGTTTTACCAACAGAACATTTTATTTGACCTGTTGAAGACGCACATGATCTAAGATCCAGTCGAAAACTACAGAGATACGCTGTTAAGTTTAAACACCAACTTTAAAGGTCCACAATGTTAATTAAAAGCAACAATATCCACAATACTAAAGATTCTGTCATTAAGTGTTGTATTGTAACTCTATACTATAAGGTACATCATATCAAACCCCCACCTGTGTCTGTGCATTAGGATGTTTGGCAGAACCAACGACGCAGACATCTGCAAAAAAATGTTAGCCTCTTATCGTGGATCAAGACGATAAGCAGAGTCTAAGTCTTAAATCTGTCCGACTGCACGTCTCATTGTGTTTGTGACAGCGGGTGTCATGGGCTGTTTCCTTTAATCGCAGCAGGATAACATTTTTTTTTTAGAATTAATGTACCCTATTGTTGTTACCATTATGGACAATGTGAAAGCGTGTTTTAAACATGAATCCGTTTTGAACAAAGGAAGTTACCACAGAACAAATATGTGAACAGGTGATGTAACCAAGATGCGAAGGTATTGCTTAAAGTACTGATGGGTTTGGTTCCACACTCACAGGAACGCTTAAAAAAAGGAAATCAATAGCATCATACCACTTCTTTTTTTTTTAAATCACCAATCTTAACATGGGGATTGAAAAAGATACACTTGCAGCAACTCAAAAAGCTCGCTGCATGTTGATTATCCATTTACATTTGATTCCATCTGTTTAAAAAAAAATGCCAGTTATGTTGCCAACACGAGATGGAAAATGAGACTCCTAAAAAGACAGGCCCCGGGAGAGTCGTTTAGCAGTGCTGTTTTCATGCAATGGCCTAGATAATATTGTAGAAAACACACAGAGGGACAAACACTGCCTTGTTTGAATCTGATATCTCCTTCTCGAAAGCTTTTTTGAATATGAATCGGAGGAAGTATCCTGCTCGTCTTTCAACTTGTTTTTCTTTTATATCCACCCCTTGCTGGCAGCCATAACATAAAAGCAAGGGTGTTTCTCTAAATTTCCTACTGACTTAAGCTAGAATAGCATCCTTTCCCTCCAGACGGCTGGGAAGTGGGCCCATGAACAAACAGAGCCCAAGAAAACCACCAAACCACTCAATCAGACCAACAAATGGATCCCATAACATCACATTAATCCCAATTCAAACTGAAATCCACAAAAAAAGAAAGCATGAAAGGATTGCCAGTGTTTTGCCAACATTTCCACATGTTGTGTCTGTCTGTGTGTTATGTAACCGTTGGTGAGAACAGGAGTCTGTCTTCGAATCAGGAGGAACACTCGGCCATTACAGTACACCGGCAGATTATTCATGGCTGGACACCAAAACCGAGACGACCTTCATCACTCATATGTTACCTCATGCACGTACGCAGCTGAGACGGTAATGTGGTTTGCTACATTTCATGTCAAAACAAAAAAAACAATGTGATGGAAATGACTGGATTCTATTTTATTCAAGCATCTGTGACAAACTACATAATATTTATTTGCCTAATGCGAAATCAAGGTAACATGATAACATTGTCTTTGCTTATGTAAACTACAAACAAAGCTCTAAGTACCATAACTAAATTTGATTTAAAGTGGCTTTACTTGGATAGATGTGTCCTTTTGTTTTTGTTGCAGTTCAGCAATTATTTGATGCGTACAATGAAGGTCGCAGCTGCTAAATGCTTAATAAGCTACAAAAATTGTTTTAACTTGACATTCCAGCCCAATGATCTTCACAAACTCACATCAATATTCAAAAGAAGAAAAAAAAACAGAATTTGGTTACATGAGTGTTATATATGCGCACTGTTTCCCTCCCACACACTGTGGCATATCATATGAGCCAATAGCAAAGTAATGACTAAATTACACTAAACAAGCCTGAGGGCGATGTATTAGTGAAAACATTAGGGTCAGGAAAAGTGAGTGTGTGGAACTCAAAGATGAAAATGTGTAGGAGAAGGAGAGAAAAGGGTCATGCACCTCACAGATGCCTATTTTCTGTCAAATTCCTGTAGGAGTGGGCCTTTAGCAGTATGGAAAAAAGATTAACAAGTGAACGGGGAAATTAAAAAAGGTGGTTAAAATGTTTTCCTCCATTTAATCTGTACTGCTATCAGAGTGACTTAGGGTGACTTTTGCTAAGCATTGAGCTGTGCCTTTTGGTGAAGACGGGGTCAACTTTCTGTCCTCCTGTTCAGCCCGAGCTCAGGAAACAGGTGCCGTAACTGATGCGAGGAAAAACCTTCTGACCCGAACTAACTTCCACTCGATTGGCTCACAAGTACTGAAAGGTTGTGACCTTGAGTGTTACATAAAGGCCTTTCTTTTCTCTCTCTCTTTGCCAGAGCGGCGCAGACTCCACTTCCCCTTATATGACACCTGGTATTCATCCTGGTCCTAAATAGGTCTTTGTGTGCATTGCAGGCCCCTGAAAGACTTGTGTCAGGGACGTAGATGGCAGCCTGGATGTGTGTGCGTACGGCGTGCATGAGTGTATGCACAGGTTTGTACTATTTGTATTTAACTTTGTCTCTGTTTTTGTACGTTTGATGTTTTTATTCTTTTGCCCCTTACTGCAAATCAAGTTTCCTATTTGGCATAATAAAATGACTGAACTGAACTGGAACCTGGAAGAGAGGGAGACAGTTAGGATGAAGTTTATGGATGAAGAAAGGAAGGGAAAGAGAGTTCAAGCATCCATCAACATTTCTCCCAGAGTCCCACACTTTCGTGGCATTGGCCTTAACCCAGCATTGCAGCTCTTTTACTCTTAGCTCTTAGAGTTGTTGAGTTAGGAGAAACTTAATAAACTTTGCAAAACACCCATGGCAAATTAAATCATTTGTGCCTTCTTGTGAATTCAGCGTTAAATGCAATATATTGAGTTGTTTCTTTCCTCGTTTGTCGTGGCATGACTGTACCAGCCTGTTTTGCTGCTCCATGTCAAAAGTGCATCCTACCTACCAACATTTAGCAGCTGTATGAACACACTGTTTGCTATTTATACTAATTCTGTAAAAGAAGACAGCATTTTATTGACGATAAACGTGTGAAATTGTACAAATGCAGTTAACAGTCTACCTCTTTGTTCACCAGTAGGGAAAATCTCCAGACTCCCTTGAAAAAGTCAGTTTTGTGAGTTGTGGAATTAGGAGAAACATATCAACTTTGTGAAATGCTGTCTATAACAAATTCTTAATTATCTTGGCCTTCTTGGAAATTCGACAAATTTGTTTTCTGTGTGTAAAAAATTTTGTGTCCGTTTGTCCCAATGATGTAAGTGTATTTGTGATCCAATCTCACGTGGTCACTCCAGACGCATTATAATGCCAGGTGTGAACTGATGGATTTAGAGCTGTCCACTTGTGATTGGATCTCTCAGGACGGATGTTAACACCGAACAGACTTAATGATGATTTGTGACTCATTCCTCCTCCATGACACCATACTGGAAAGAATGCAAAATAGGTCATGCAATGTCTTTGGTGATAATTGATCCTCATGATAGCGCGGTAAGGTTTGACCAGCCAGGGCCGCTCCATGGTCTCCACACCTCTTTTAAACACAGTGACACAAAGACAGAAGGCCTTGGACAGGGTGCTCATAGTTTTTGCCCATTTGAGTGTACTCTGTCTCACTCTCTCTTTCTCTCTGCTGGGAAATGGCCACCAAAAAAACTACAGACTCACTGAAGCTTGGCACGTATCCGTACGTTCGTTTTTCTCCTTTCTCTCTTGTCTGCCAAAAGAGCACAAGAGAGCTTGGCAGAAGTAGTCAACCTTTTCATTCTGCTTCTGCTTTCTGCCAGTGGGATCAAACTGGTCCTGAGGCGGCAAGCCCCTCCTTTCTTCTGAAGCTATAGTAGGAGAACTGACTTGTTTTGTTTTTTTGGTGGTAAGTAATAAAATGCAGATTTAGTCAGCATTGTTTTTTCATGAAAATGGCACGTTTGGAGGTTTGGAGTTTGCTTATTTCTATCTTTCTGTTTAATTTTCTTTTTCCCCCAAATTTATGAACTTGCTTCTTTTCTTTCTGTCAGAGCCGGAGGAACACTTGTAGCCAGTGATGTTTGGAAATTTGGACTCACCAGTAACAAACCTTATTCATTACACTAAGGTCTGAGTTTGATTATGATTCATGGGGATTTGCCAGTCATTTGGCCTTTTCAGAGCATGTATACTGTAAACTGTAATTCAGAGTGGCAGTTATATTACTTTCAACTTGTGCCATGCTCTGCGTCTGCACTCACAGAAAAAAGAAAAAATATTTTCTTGATTTGGCAAAGAAATGTATTGCATAATAAGGTACATATGATGAAACCAACTCATTGCACCAAGGTGTTAGCAGGTTACCCAACATGTTCTCAACTCGTTTTCCGAGCTTGACAGTGTGAAGCCTCTCGCTTGTTTGTTGTCTTCATCTTCTCTTCTGTTTTGCAAATGTCAGATTTAATGATGAGTTCTCAGACATTGGAGGTGACACATCAAAGCTTGAATTGAACTGAATGTTAAAACACCACTCTTGCACTGTAGATTTAATCATGGATATGATTGAGTGAAGGGAAGCTGAGACTCTGGAATAAATCCAATTACACACTTACTTTTAAACACCCACATTACATTAGGTTTAATGGGCCAAAACAACCTAGTTGTAACTGACATGAGAGTCTGACATGCTCCCTGACCAAAACTGTGTTGTTCTATGCTTCTTGTTACCATTTTGCCCATTGCATAACAGGAGAGTCATGTTTGGGAAACTTTTGGCTCTTAAATAACACATCCACCCTCAACAGCTTAAAACTGTTTACTTGAGAAGGATAGCAGAAAAGAAAAACAATGTATTGCCTGCAAATGTCCAATAACTTCGAAAATAGAACAGGTGATTGGTTCTAGTGCTGTCACCTTTCCTGTGTTCTGAGTAGCATGTCTTCATTACCTGCAGAAGTTTGGAGAAGTAGCTCATCTCTTTCCCAGAGACCCTAGGAGCACTTCTCAGTAATGAGCTGTGGCAACATCGTTGCTAAATTATGTCTAATACTACACTGTGAAGGAAGAATTTATCGAAAGACTGTTTGCGTAAGTGTGTGTGGCTGTGTGTGTGTGTGTGTGTGTGCTCATGGATTTTTAATACAGCTGAGAAAAGGTGAGCTCTGATCTGCATCCTAATTTTTCTGCATTGACGTGTGTGCATGTGTCTCACCCCACCGCGCAGTTATAAAAAGTCAGAGTGGGAATCCCATGCTAATGAAAAGAGCACAGAATTAAAATATTACTGTCCTCCAGTCAGCAGCTTGGGTGGTATAGAAAGTGCAAGCCTAATAACACCATCATTTCAGCTTCCCTGTTTGTATACCATGAACTGGGAATAATACAAATATTTTCTGTTGCCTGACAGCAGGTCGTCTTGTGTGAGCTGCATTCTGATTAAATAAAAGCAAATGAGCTGTGAACTAAGCCCTAATCAAGTGTTATGCAAGCAGTATTACAGTCTAATGTCTATTTATATAGTGTAATTATCACATATAAACTTTTCTCCCGAACACAGGGCTATGTTTGTGTGGGAGTGACTGTGATGGCAAGTGTTGACAGGCTGCCTTATTATCTAAATAGGCGCCGTAGCCATGGTCCAAACAGATAAGGCAGTGAGTGCAAGCCATGATCGCCCCAGACCCCTCTTTCCCGAAGACTTATATAAGTTCAGCGGCTCCCAACGGCAACAACTGAGATGGCGAACGGAAGAAAAAGAAAGAGCAGAAGAAGAGACGTGTCAAATGAAAGACTGAAAGACAAAGAGAATTGCACAAACATGAAGCAGGACAGAAGAAAAGTATTTTAATGGATGGGTGGTACCGCTTTCCTCTTTTGAAGTAATGAAATATATAAAGAGAGATTTTTAAGAATGCCTTCTTCTTGTTGTTGTGAAATATTACCCACTTTGCACTTTCCAAATCCATCTCACAGGCGTCTGCACTCAAGGGCGGGGTTGAGATCTTCATACTTATTTCTCATGGACTTGCTTGAGGAATCCTTCACTATTTAAGGCATGTTTATGTGCCGATTGAACCTCATGGGCTTCGGTAAGCTTATCCAACAGAAGTCATAACATTACTCTGGGCAAATTTTTCTACATAACCACAGCACAAAGAACACAGTATTTTATTGACACTTGGATGTTGGATATTTATGATTTATAACTGCAGCATGATAACAATCATAAAACAGGCATTAAGCAATCCGAAAATTACCTTTAGATGTTTTACAAACTGCAGATCTCATTTTCATTTTCACTTAATTAGTTTTGCTCCAGCTTGTTTTTAAATGCAAAATAAATAAGGATTTTAGGATCTATTAAGTATAAATTAAAGTGAAGTATATAGTGTATTTTATGCGGGAACTGTAAAATAAGTAGAATCTAGTTGTTCAGGGCACTTTTATCAAAAATGTCTGTTTATCATGCATTCGACCCCTCAAAGTGACTCATTTTCTATAATGAGATAGTGACAAATAAGTTTAGAAGATCGATGTGGGAAGTCTCTTCTTAAACAGTTTTCCAGCACACTCTGATGTTGAGGATCTCAGTTGAATGGCAAACTCGATGTGGTACTTATAGATTTCTTTTCTCCAATATATTTTTTATTATTTTCAGAACAAAAGGCTCACAGTGTTACATATCAAATCAGTCATGCGAAGACATAACAGTTATTACAATCAGTCAGACCACACACACACAACAACATTTGACTTGTAAAAAAAAAAATGTACTTATAGATTTCTAATCTACCTCTGGCACATACTGTACCTCCATCTCTCACTCAGGACAAAAGAGCTTAGCTGGATTCTGCTGTGGTGACGTGTCAAATGAGGCATAATGCTGGGTCACCTTTGTGTACTGTATGATGTAAGTGTGTTCATGTGTGTGTGTGTGTGTGTAGCTGTCATTCAGGAGGAGAGGATTGGTTGATTTAAAGATTACAGGGCTTATTTATGAAAAAAGATATTTGCTATCAGGGTCATAACAGAGTCCTTCTAACCAATCTTTAAAGAAAAAGCCTGGTTATATACGTTATTGGCCATAAATCCCATGAAAAGACCAAAACTAACAATCCATTAGTCATTGGAAGATGTTCGGACTTCCCCAACCTGCCTGTGCAGTCAGGCCCATCTGTTCCTACTGAAAATGTAAAAGCTAAATAACTTCTTAGAACAAGCAGCTACTGGTAAAAAAAAACTCAAGAGTAAATAGCATGTTTTGGTAAAAAAATTGGTAAGCTACCAAATATTTGGGAATTTGTATATGATCATCTGAAAATGAACTACAGTGCTCAATGTTAATTTTAATGGTGTCTGCACAACAATTGAGCTCTATGGCACAGAGGTTGAGCTATATCAAGCTTAGGCTACACAGCCAATACCTCTACTTGATGAAGGATGCATTCAATGATGGTTTTGATCTTTCAATGGGTATTTTCTTATTGTTGTTGTCAAAAAAATTGTATTTGTATTATAACAGCTAAGTAACATAACTCAAATAAGTACAGAGGGAAAATGTTAGATTTTCTAGTCATACAAACAATAGAAGGCTTGTTGTATGGAGAGCAAACAAAGTGCACAGAAAGTAAAGCACAGACACAGATACTGTAATGGCAATCTGATGAGCATGTTATGTTTATCGTGTTGCTAGGGGCAACAGAACATGGAACCACAGTGTTAGTTAAGAAAGGCCTGTACACGGAGGTTACATCAACCTATGGTAAAGGGTGTGTCTGTGAATTTCAGAGTTGACACACACTGTCAGCAGACAGTGTTTATTCCAGCACTAAACAGACACACACACACACACACACATACACCATTCAACAGTGGTTCCAGGCATCCACTAGCACGGCAGCAAGGGCAGCCTATTCACACAGTCACAACACAACAAGGAAGCAACTCAAGAGGTCCATTAAAAAGCCATTATTGTACATCCCTAGTTAAATTGGTAACTCTGTGGGAAAGAAAATCAAGCACAGGGCAAATTCATGGTGAAAATTGTGAACCAATCTTTTGCTGCCTGGATTTTTCTTTTCAGGGTCAGAGCCTGGAGGAAACTCATAAAAACAGCCATAAAACAAACAGTTGTTATAGCTTTTTACTTCCTCCCGCCTCTAAAGAATGACTTCCTTTAGCTATGGAAAAAGGTCTTTACCAGAGATGTCTGCAGCCGACCTATATCTTAGAGCTCCAGTGTCAACAATACACTATTTTTAGCAAGTCTTGTCTAGGTTTGGTCTTTGTCTTTGCCTCCTGTCTGGCTGTTTGTCTACCCCTGACTCTTTCTAGAGCTATCTCTCCCTGTAGCTCTCCCTCTCTCTCCCGTGCCACTGCTCAGACCTCAACTTCGTAGCCTTTGTTTGTTAGGGATTGGCTCCTAAGACTTGCCTGGCCATGAATCCGTTGTTCCCCTCGACATCCTTCCTTTTAACCTTCTTGCCATTAATCCCTGTTTTTTGTTTACATTCGTCCCCCCTGCCACCTGCAACCCATGGCGTTATGTAACTCTCTTCAAACTAGTGTAGGACGCATAGTTTTTTCCTTTACAAGTCATACTGTTAAGTTGTTGTTGTTGTTTTTGTATAAAAGAGTTTGGATAAAAATGTAATTGGATAGAAGTTATGTTGTCATTTCACATGTAAAGTATAAGCTTTGTATGAAGGGAAACCTGGGCCAGACAACAGCAATGACAAGATTAGATTAAAACTCAGCATTTCACCTCCATCATGGTGTTTTGTGTCTATGCGTCTATTTTCATCATGTATTATTCATCATGCATTATTCTTACATCTTTACATTCGTGACTGATTTGTGCACTACCATATAGCCACAATTTTATCTGCAGGACAACTCTGAAAACAATGGATGGTGGTGGTTGGGGGGGGGGGGGGCGGGCAGATATCCATGTTGGGAAAAACATGGGCCTTATGTTTACATATTTGGATGTGTAAATGATTCATACTTACCAAAAGTTTTGGAATTGGTCCAGTAAATAGTCTCAGCCGATAGTCGCAACACACCTGCAATGGCTGCAACGTAATCCTTAGGGGCAACTCCGACCGGCAAAGTCACGTCCACTGAAAGTGTTTTTTCTTGCCTCTCACAGGCTGAGATTGTTACTCTAAGTGTCTGAAAACATTACGGAAAGAATCCAACAGCGACAGTCCTCATTGTTGGAGTAAAATCCTCTTTGTTTAACCGGAAGCATAAGTCTAGAAAAAAACACTTTCAGTGGATGTAACTGTGCCGGTCAGAGTTGCCCCTAAGGATTACGTTGCAGCCATTGCAGGTGTGTCGTGGCTATCGGCTGAGACTATTTACTGGACCAATTCCAAAACTTTTGGTAAGTATGTATCAATTACACATTGAAATATATAAACATGAGGCCCATGTTTTAAAATACCGGAAATACCCCTTCAATAATCACATATCACCTGTCGTAATTAACAACTGCACTGTATTGAGCTTTATTTTGCCAAGGATAATTTTGCAAGTGTGACCTGCATGTAAATTAACTCAACAGGTCACTCTACAGTCATTTCCAAGAAAATGACGACTGTTGATTTGTGAGAATTGTTCCACTGCCCAAAACTAAAATATGAAACCGAGTTGTCACATAATTTAGACTGAGGTAAGTGTTTCCTGGGTTAAATGGTTCTACAGTAGTTTCACAGACATGGTTTGCTTTTAATAATATTTACAATTTTTAAATTAACCTTTGTATGGATTCCTGGATGGATGACATTGTCCATCACTTCCACAGTGGACCACTAAATACAGGTCTTGGACTTCTTGTAGCAAAGCTATTTTGTGGTCTGAGTAGAGCTCTAAAGCTCAGTGGGGTGTCTGACACAGCTGGATCCTGTCTCCACTCCATTGTGGGGGGGCTGGGTCATGTTCAGTAGTCAATTGGACCAAAAAGCCAAAGCCCAGTTACTATCTCAGGCCAAAGTGTGAAACTCTAACCACTGTAATGAGGCCGAGGGTGCCAAAGTGTTAGAAGGATAAAAAGATGTGTCAGAGCAGAAAATCAAACCAAGTCAGAGGTTGTAACTCCTCTGTCAGAATCCTTTTACTGTGTACCGATGTCTGTGTACAGTGTGAAGGGAACCTCATTTCCAGACAGACAGATATTTTTGTCTTTTATAGCCAGGCTGAAAAACTCTTTCTTTCTCAGCCAACAGACCTGAACTAAGAAATTAAAGTTATTTCATCGATCCACGCCAGGCAACTTCTTGCCTACAGTTGTACAGCAGCTTTGTGTCTTTTTAAACACTATACCAAGAAGGTATACAGACAAGGACATGGAAGTCTGACTAGACTGAAGGGTGCAAATTCCTCTTCAGCCCTGGCCGATGGTCACACTTTTGTCAAACAGGCTGCCACTAAGTTCTTTTCCGTTTGTATTTTGACTGACCTGAAGTCCTGTGATAAATGTCTGTGTCATCGCTGCAGGCTCCTCACCCCTCTTCGCTCAGGTATGTGATGGTGTTCAGTGGCTGCTAAGTACTGACTGGCTGCCTGGGGTGAAGGTGTGCAAGAGTATTCCTCTCATTTCAGCCAAGTGTAGCTCCCTAGGCCTCAAAGTTAATCAACACATCTCCTCTGGGTTTATCCTGTGGAAATCACAGAACCTGTCTCCTTGGTGCTATATGGCTCTGCCTCAAACACCAAACAAGAATTATGAGTTAAAATTCTCCTCTCAGCACATTTCTGTGACCCTTGAAACATTTACATAACAAGGCTGCTGGCCACTGTCTCATACAGATATTCAGTCCAAAGGACCTCATGGCCTGGATCCTCAGGCTATGCTGAATATTTTATTCTGTTAACAAGTGGCAAATGCAAGTGATGTCTGCTGGGCAGATTGACCACCCAGGTTGAGGTCACAGTATAAACCTTGGCAGGGCTTTCATCAGAAGCCGGGCCCTCCCGAAGCGAGTACTTGAAAAATGTATAAATTTCTGCAACCCTCAGCTCAGCGAGGCAGCTTTCTTGTTTCAATTGACAGGATTAGAATTAGAGTGCATGTGTGAATGAATGTGTATGTGTTTCTGCGTGAATAACTGCAAGCGTGCACATTTGAAATCAATGTTTTAATCCTGCGAGAAAGCCTATCCATGAAAGCCACATGATCCGAGTCTGTGATTCCCTCTTGAGACGGAAAGGTTCAGGAACAAAGTGTTCTGGCTAAAGACTATGTTTGTCAGGCAAACAGTTGATCTGGCACAGACAAATGCACGGTCGCACTGGCCAATGACATGTGTGAGCACATTGCCAAATGTCAAAAATATTGGCATTAACAAGCAGATTTTTCTCTTTTCCTTGGATATGCCAATCCTGTGTGTAATACAGCCATCTGCACTGATAGATACATTTTTCACATAAATAGATAATTAGATCAAGACTTCATGGAATCACTTTATAATGACACAACTGATGTTTAATTGAAAGAAATGCAAGATGCAAAAGAAAACTATGTCTGAATAGCAGAGTGAAATGCCCTGCCAGCAGTAGACTAATTATTCAAGGTATTATACTCTAACACTGAATCCAGTGAATAATAACTCACCTGAGCATATCCAAGTATAACTTCATGTCTAAGGAATTTTCAATAACGTTTTCTTTGAAGAGAAATATTTGTTCACTGATTTCGTGAGCTCCTGTTGCCAGACAGGGAGTACTGGTTGGAGATGGAGCTGCAGTCCTTAACCCAAAGTTTCTTCACCCCCTTGTTCTTCATTCTACAGTATCATAATGACATACCCTCACTATCATAAATAAATCAAGAACAGCATGTTCCTTTAGTGAATAATAAACTCCACAGCAAGAACAGTATCCCGTAAATGTGTCCAATTAATGAGCTTTTAAACAGCTGTTATATAACTTAACAGATGGAAAAATAAAGCGGGTTTGTAAAAGTTCGCCAAACAGCCTATATGTGATGTTTTATTTCGACAGAAGTAACCTCTGCTGTATACTGTGGAGAGACAGGTATTTAAAAAACTATTTACGTAAAAAAGATGTTACTTATTATTGATTAGCATTTACAGCCAAAACGACATGTCATCAGCCACATCAGCTGCAATGCACAGTAAATGGTTTTTACTTCCATTGTACTGTCTGTACCCGTGCAGTATCGATCATCACCACAAGCGATAAGAACAGACTCTAACAGCTGTGGCACATAGGAGAGTTGAGACAGGTTAAAAATTAACTTCTTTGGGTGCTTAATTTGTATTCTGCGGCAGCTCAGCTTCTGGAGATGTTTAATAAAATACTGATACTTCTTGCCCAGAGAACATTACAGATAACATCTGCAAATAACTGAAGCAATGATAACAAATGCCACTGCTATGTTCATTCCAGGCAAATTTTATGAACACAGATAGTTAATCTGAGTTGATATGGAGGGGGGAAAATTTTTACCTGAGATTTTTTTAGAACTCACATTCCAGAGGGCAATGTTGAAAGGCTGTATCAATTGGTTATTAATTGTAGCCATATTAATTAATAGTTTAATTAATGCCAATAGATAGTCAATAGTTGTTGTTTTTTTCTCTAGTATTGGGTTGGGAAAAAAAACATGAAATTAACATCAAGTGTTTCCCAAAAAATGTTAACAGAACAAGAATTTGTAAGAAAACCTCAGAACAGTATCATAAAAAGTCAGTAAGGTATAGTCCGTCAGTCTATAGGTTGGAACAAACTGACTTCAAGAAAAAACCACCCTTAGACAAGAACTGGTATAAACAGAAGCAAAGGTCAATTTTGATGTCAAGATTCCTTTCATTCACCACAAAACAAAAAAAAGAAAACCGCTCTTTTATTGCCAGATTATCAAAAGAATGTTATCATACAAATGTCTGACATGTATGTCATGATCCCTTAACACATATCTCTGTTTTATTAACACAAATGACGAAATCTTCGGAGTATATGGCATTCAAAGGTGGCTTTCACAATGATAATGTGTGTGTTGTTTCAGTGTATATAGATAGCTATGTACTGTATGGCTGTAGGTCACCAGATTTTATGACTCAGATAGCCAGGCAGACCATATGTAATTACAGCTTTGTCAAGTAGACACTGTACAGTAACTGCTGGCTCAGGTTCAGGAGTTCAGAAACGATCAAAACTGTAGCCAAGTGTAAAGATAATAACTTTAATTTGAAGGTGAAGTCATTTGACAGTGGGCTGCCAAACAAACTCTCCAAATGGCAGCAATTTTCGTAGCAGGACATTCTCCTTGTCAAGAACACTGTGAGTTGAGCTGCCAAACATTGTTTTCTAAACAGTATTTGGCAGTGACAGAAAAAACGTATCAGGCCAGTTTTAGTTGAACTCTAGCAATAAATAATCATTTAATTGGACCAACATGACATGAAATTGTCACGTTGAAAAAGAATCACCTTGTTTGAGAATAACCGGTTTTGTACAGACAGAGTTAAAATATGTCTTACAAATATTAACTTACAAATATTCTCCTTAAACGGAATAGCCACAATAAAAGAAAACACATTATAGTGTTAATACTGTACAGCACATGCATGTAAAATTGTCAGTGTCAATGTTATGTAGTATATTATACATGCTGCATGAAAGACATGGATGGTGTAAATATGAATAGACACTGTGAGCTGCATAAATATTTGGACATTGTGGTATTTTCTGAATCCATATGGCAGTTTTAGAAGGGATGTAATACAAAGTTTTTAGTGTTTAGACAAAGATAACCAAACTGAACCCTGCGCTTTATTGTTACTGTAAGTAAATAATAATGTGCTTCACAAGTTAAACTCTTTTTGGGAACACAATTAAAATGAACGTGGCTTAATCCATGACTGTAAACACTTATGTCAGCCTTTTTAGAAGAGCTGATCCCAAAACCTGATTAGTCAACATTAGCCATCTGGTTCATTTAACCAAAATATGGTTCCTAATCAGTACTATAATGATTTGATACATGAAGATCCAGAAGTGGAAAAGGTGGACTTTGTACTGAATGTCCCAAAGAGACGGTAAAGAATAACTTTCAATCTAAGTTCAAATTGCATGTCCTAATGATATATTATATTATATTATATTATATTATATATTATACTCAGCGTTTACCTTGCCGGATAAGCGTGTACGTGTCTTTCTGATACGTGAACAACAGACGTACCTGTGAAAGAAGAGCAGAATTGACAGCATGGTCTGGTCAATGTTGCTGTTGCAGATACCCTCATTGAGCAGGAAGCAGGGGTCCCTCACCACCGATTCCAGGGAGTCCTGTCTCATGATGTTGTTCAGCTTGTCCGTGTTCAGGTTCTGGTACATCAGCTGGTTGCGGAGCTGGCGAAAGTGACTGACACTAGGGCTGGTGGGGCTTGCTGGCAGGCCCCCTGTAGTACCAAGGCCCTGAGTCAGGCTGCGGGACATGGAGTCAACACAGCCATTGGCCAGGTCCAGGCAGCAGCTGCAACAGTCCAGGCCAATGGGCGAGCGGCAGTCATCATCAGACATCTCGTCTGACAGGTGGATGAAAAGGAAAGACGTCCAGGTGTAGAAGGGCAGGTGCAGGAATCTCAGTAAAGGATGACAGAGACGGAGGTGTATGAATGAAAGGCAAAGTGAAGAAAAAAACAGTCAGTAACAGGGTGTTTTCCTGAGCTCAGAGAGACAGACAGACAGCCCAGGTCCTGTCTTCACTCCCGGGTCAGGAGAGGTAAATGGCAGGTTGAGTTCCTCCCTGAGAAGTGCAGTCACACTGGGCCACTCGGGCCTGCTTCTATCCCTGAGTTTCTCCGCCTCTGGCTCTGCTGCGTTTAGCCTTTTGTTCGGGGGCCGACGCTGCTGCAATGTGTTGCTAATGTGGCAAGAGAGTGAACGCCCCACGCACACACATACACTCACACCGATTCAGCAGGAGTGCGATTGAAAGCAAAACCCAGAAGCTGCTTGCTGCTTATCACTTTTTTTCCCTGCACTTTTTTTTTTTCTTTGGTTGGTGTACTGAGAGATGGTGGGAGGGAGCTAAAAAGGAGGGAGGGAGGGAGACGGGGAGGGTGGGGAAACCACTGTGATTGGTCAAAAGCATCGCTGGTTGCACGCAATGGGCCCTCCTCTTCTTTTTCAGCGTAGCTGTGCACACATTAAGGGGAAGGGAAATAGAGGGAGTGAAGCTTCAGAGCACGCTTGAAACGTGTGCAGTTGTACCAGCTCCACCCTGCTATGCTGACAGCACAAGGAGTGGTTGGGTGAGGGAGGCTACAGGAACACACACAAAGACGTCTTGTCTCGCATATTTCTGTGACAGAAGAAAAAACAAAGTCATTTTTCCAGTGGATGCGAGTTGCTAGCACAGTATTTTTCATGCTTATAAAATTAAAGGAAAGGTTTCTTTGTTGAGCATGTCCGCTTTTATTCACTCTGTCTGTACTGAATTGCTTTTTATATTCAGGAGCAACATAGATCCCATAGATCTTTATTATGCATGTCAAGATTTCTTTGTTCAGGAATGTATTTTGAATGGGTCTGAAGTGTCACAGTAAATATTCATAGAATATTTTCCTTTTAATAACTACATTTCTGCTGATGCATTGGTTAGTACCGCACCTTGTAGTGCAAGAGGGCTGCGGGTTTGAATCCACCAACTGACAGGGGCCTTTCCGTGTATCGAGCCTCACATGTTCTACTTGCATTTCCTTCAGGTGCACTTCAGGTTGGTGAAGTTGGAAACTTGAAATTGTTGGAATTTTTGTGAATGCAAATGGATCAATGTGTTAGCCAATGTGTTAAATTAATTAATTTAATCAGCATTAAAGTAATTAGTTATTTAGTTACGTTTTCAAATAAACAATCTGTTACTTTTAAATTATCAGTGAATTTCCCTGTCTTTTATTGCCTTAACTGGATGTTTGTTGAAGCGTGATATACCTACTGTAGAGTATAAGAGCCAAAGAGTCAAAGAGAACATTTGCCTCTTCTCAGTTCACTGTTAGATCGTTAGCAGCAGGGAATTACACAACATAAAGCCAGAATATTTGAACTCGGTGAGTCGAGGATTTATTTCTACCAAGTTTCCGAGTTGGCGATTGTTGGAAAAGTGGAAAGACAAACCAAGAGAGTTTTGGTGAGTTTTAGTTAGATCTTGAGGATGTGCATGCCCAGTATTTCGTTTTGTGGTGCTAAACCAAAGTCTTAAAAGTTCCAATGTTGTGTACTATAAGGTACAGATGTAGCACATGCATAGATCTTAGAATAAAGTGGACTAATCTCAATTTCACCAATTTATTTTGGCCATGTCACCAAACATGCTAACGTTTCAGCCTAGTGGCCTTCATCAGAGCTTTTTGGTGAGTTTTATTTTGTTTGTCTCATTTGAAGTGTGTTTTACAATGAGTTAACGAGGCAATTAAGCTTGTTGTTTGGTTAAAGAGAGAAACTTGAATTCAGAAGGTGTACAGATGTATTTTTCTGGACAATAAGGACAATAAGTTTAAGATTTTATTTCCTTTCCTGACATTTTTGAGTTTATTTTGTTTGTTTGTGAAGGTGTTTGCCACTTGACACAATCCCCAACTGTACCTACATCGCAAAGTAGTTGTCATTTTTGGTAACGCAAAAGTAGCTACTCTAACGAGTTACTTTTCTCAGTAGGTAACGCTGTAACGTATGAAGTTACTTTTTAATGGCTGTAATCTAGTAACATAGCAAATTAGTATTGCTACCCAACATTGCATGTAATGCACATATGCATATTGATGTAATTTGTGCGATTGTGCATGTATGTGTATGTGTGTGTGAGAGAGAGAGAGAGAGAGAGAGAGAGAGAGAGAGAGAGAGAGACAGAGAGAGACTGACTGTGTGCGCTGAACATCATCTTATCAGGCCTACCCTGTGTCTGTTTACGATTTTGTCGATTTCCATATCTGTTCCCAAACAGTCTTGGATTGGGTAACAGCAGTCTGTGTTCTTGTCCTCCAGACGAGTGTTTCACAAGCTCTGGTATACCAGGACAGTGTCATTACAGCCATACGGACATCTCCAGAGGGAATGCACTGCTGAGCCCCTGACCTCAGCTGGTGACCAACAAGTGTACTGCATGCTGTCTGCAGATGGCCAGTCATACAAGAACACAACAACAGGATAGTTAAAAATAACAGGTCTTACTCTGAGGCATGCCGTTATTTCTGCTGCATTAAAAAATGTCACACCACGCATTGTTGGGTAGCAGTGGGATCAATTAAGCAGAGAAAATGACTGACTATTGCTTTATTGAGTGTGTAATGATGTCCTCGGGCAGTGGAGCTGCTGTAATTTGGTTGGTGGAAAGGATGGGATTGAAGACTGATTCGGGTAAAGGCTGCCCTCTAGTGGAAAAATGTCAGCATAGTCATTGATTAAAAAGTCAAGTGGAACCACCTTCTGTGAAGGCAAAAAAATTCCCTTTTCTTATAGAAACTCTTCTTATCTTAACTTCCTCGGTTATCACTGGAATGTACACCGTATACTCTGAATTCAAGTTATGACTGTTTGTAAAAAATGAAATCTGAACTTTTGGGGGGTTTACTATAGGCTATCTGGGGTTACAACTTTTTGTGGTGGACCTCCTTAAAAAGCTGTACGTCCAGTTGAAGCTGCACTTTGTAACATTAATGATTTGAACATAAACAATGAAAAACCTTCTGCCCCTCTCTCTCTCTCTGCTGCATTGTATAACTCCACTCAGCTTCTTCCACCATAACCCACGACGTCAACTGGCAGCAGAAGGAGCTGATTGCCCTGTGAAACCTCATCCCTCGTCCGGCCTGCTCTGCACGGTGCTATGCCGTGCTAGCCATTCTAGTATCTTTTCGGGCCTTCGTCACAGGAGGGCCCTGTATACTCACTGGATTTTTCATTTTAACTTTAAAACATAGAAAAACTGATTTGAGCAGATTTGCTGATAATGTAATAGGCTACATGCTGGTCTTGGTTCTCCGGTAGCTTGTGTTGTGTGTGAACATTTTTGACTCAGACTGCACTGAGCTAAATGATGTGAACAGTTGATATAAATTATTCATTTTGGGGAGAATTGCTTTAAAGACTCCCACTGCTGTCTAAACTAGGTCAGTGAAACTAGGGTAGTGGTTGCTATCAGTAGCACATTCCCAAAAATCTGTCCAAATAACACTGATAAGTTCATTCAGGCCACGAGACACAACCACATTTTTGCTCTCATGTGCAGTCAGTAAGCAAATAAGTGATAAGGTACACATGCTGCTGATATTGTGATAACAATTATTTATTTGTACAAGCAAATGATCATTCTGAGCAGAAATAGTAATAATTAATGGCTGCAGCATGGTGTCATATACAGTACATGATGGCCTGTCAGCAGTACAGCCCAGACCATAATAATAAACTCATTAAAAGACAAAGTTCTTTCAAATCATGTGTGTCTAACTCAGTGTCTCTCAAACCTCGTCCTGGGGACGTCCTGCTCTGCATGTTTTAGATGTTTCCCTGCTCCAACACACCTGATTCAAGTGAATGGCTCGTTATCAGGCTTGATGACGAGCTGATCATTTGAGTCAAGTGTGTTGGAGCGGGGAAACATGCAGGGCAGGGGTTCTCTAGCACAATGCTTGAGTAGGTATAAGATGTTTTTTGGCTGACAGGTCATTCCCATTTCTAACCAGTTTGGAGAAAAGAAAGTTGTAAACTCAATCCCACAGAGCTCACAAGTTGCACCCTACTTTAGGCAATACCAAAGGTTAGGTCTCTCAGAATACATTATAGGGTCAGACTGAACCGGCTCAGCAATGCAACAGTTCTATAGCAGTACAGCAGCATAGTTATAGTTTGGCATCAAGGCTCCAACCTCATTACTCCCCAGAGATATAGTATATGACAGGTCTGGTATATGACATTACTAGAGCAAAGACGTGGAAAATGTTGAAGCCTATATAGTATTGAATATGACTTCACACGCTGAGGATGATCATAAATGTTTGATTAAAACTGACTATTCGCGATGCCAATAGAACTCTGTGTAAACGGCATTTTGAACAGTTTATTTACATGTTCTGTGTATGTAGCTTGAAATATAGATCAGCTGCAAATTTTCGGGCGGAGTGGGCGCAATTTCTTCCCAGGATGTTGAAGGCATGACTCGCCATACTCATGGCGGCATGACCTGATGTGCTCATGTACGGTGGCAGAGAGAGCTCAGCGCACTGCAATTTAAGAAAACACGTGCAAATAGACAAAATACTAGCAAATTAAGAAAACATTTTATCAATTTGACAACACGTGCGCTGCAAACACTCACAACACAACCAAATAGGGAAATGCACTGCAAGTAGCACAGATGAAAACAGATATGGATGTGTCTAGGGGACACTAAAACATTATGGACACGCGGGACACCTGTGTTACCCGTTTTATGTTAATATCCTTATGTAATGAGTCAGATATTAGCCGGTGGCAGATATCTTGTTAACCAAGCCTTTGCATGTTGCTTATTAGCCTGCCAATTCAAATGATACCACGAAAAACACACAGAGCCATTGTGATATTAAAATAAAGAGAAAACTTATATTTTAGTTTATTTTGCAACACCACTGACGAGTAGCCGACTTCAGTAACTTTGAGAGTCACAAATGGTCGCAAAAAAAGTGTGTCCCTCATGTCCATCACTTTTAAGTGTCCCCTAGAAACATCAATATTCGTTGTCATCTGTGCTACTTGCAGCGTGTTCTGTTTCTATTTGGTTGTGTTGTGACTGTTTGCAGCGCATGTGCTGTCAAAGTGATGAAGATGTTTTGTGTTTTGTCTATTTGCATGTGTTTTGTTAAGTTGCAGTGCTTGGAGCCTCTGCCAGCTCTGAAAAAAAGAGTTTAGCTTGCAGCCATGAACGCATCATAGAACTGGATACAATGAGAGCGCTCAGTCTTGCTTCTGTGATTAATTTTTGATCAATGGAGGTTTAATATTTGTTCAACTTTCCCCGAGCCAAGCAAAGCGATTTTTAAAAATCTCTGACGTCATCACACACCTGCCTTACCTGCGTTTTCCCAGTAACCATGTGTGGGAGCTGACTGAAGGCTTTGCTGTGCAGCAGCCCAGGATGTGCCTACCAATAGCCTTCTCGCGATGTGTTTATGAAGCATCTGTAAATTGGAACTACGAAAAATAATTACGGTATGTCTGATGTCCCCCCACACACACACACACTTGTGGGTGCCATTGAGCAAAAGGCATTCTCACTGCAAAACATATACAGTACATTTCTTAAAGTTTGCTTTGCTGGAAATTAGAAAGGTGACCCAGTAATAGGAGAGAACAAATTCCACTTGTGTCGAAATGTACAGAACAGAGTATCCGCAAGCTATGTATGAAATGAACTTTGACTTGTTTGTATTAGTGTTATCTTATCACCAGCATTAAAACTGATTTTATTTTGTTAACCTTTTCAGCTGTAGAATAGCCTAATTATAACTAAACCTGTTTTCAGTGTGAAATGAATGAAAAACTTTAATACTGTATAGGGAATGAAACTTCCATTGAATTCAATTGAGAATATTAAAAGATATCTGGCCATCAAGGCACTGATGCCATTTTGTATAGATGTTGCTGTAAGAAGTGTGTCACTACAACTGACTCAGCATGAAATCTGCTAGCAGCAATCCTCAATAATGAAGAAATAATTTATTATATGCCTTCCTAGATCTGTCATAATGCATAGGGCAGGACAAGACATTAGACAGAACATGCAGTAGCCAGAAGACTATAGAATGTCTGTCTATAAATGGATGCATAAAAGTACAGTACATGCATGCACACTATGAGAAAAAGTGGCATTCAGTATGAACAACATGCAGCTAACAAAACCTTTAATAGTGTTGCAATGATCCATGCTCAGTGGATTTTGTTTAACACCAATGCACTGCCACTAGAGGGCAGTGAAAGCAAACAGAAGACTTTACAACTCACTTATGTTTTGCACACACACAGGCCTACAGCTTCGTACTAATATGTGAATAGTATTAGGTGGGAGGCATCCCCTGGTTGAGGCGCTGCAGTTTCATTCCAGCAATTTCTATGAGCGTGAACGTTTCTTGTTTTTCGACTGCATGTCCCAGTTTTGTGGTGGCAACAATTTGAGGCCGTATGCTCAACCGACACCAGCATGTCTCTTTACAACTTTTCGTTGTTTTGGTGCACTGCAGTCAAGTTAGTGCTGTCAGTGTTGTAGATAATGATGGAATTTATTTTACTAATTTACATTTGTTGTTAGTTAGCCTAACAGTTGAAAGTCATTATGCATTAATGCCCGGACAGATGCTCTTGTGTTGGGTAAGTAAATCAAAAATGTTCTCAATGTGATATAAATATTTTATCGAAATTCATACGAACAGCTTTGAAAATTGACGTGCTTACAGTTGAACAGGGTGTGGTATGAACATCTGTGGTGTTCCAATAAAACAAAAGTACATCTATCATTTTACAATGAGACATAAATAATTCTTCAGATATATTTGTGTATTTTAATGTCCTACAGATCAGTAAAGAACCACTCCATGGCTATCATAGTGCATAATTTCTTCACTGCTACTCTCTCCCTTGTGCATTTGATCCTCTGCCTCAGGCTGTGATTGGCCAAGGCATCAGGGCCAGACAGGCTCAAATCCTCCCATTGGTTGGCGAGATATGGCACATAATCCTAAGCCTCTCTCACCCCCTGAGGATTAAATTTTTTCTGTCCAGTCATCTTTAAGAAGTTTGCCCTCACTGGTTCGGCTTGGATTGTGGAAAAGTAAAGCACAAACTCTTTACAGGCAATCTCTCATGATAGGAACATACAAGGCCGAGCCCAAGTAGTGAGCATTAGTTGGCTGTGAAGGAGATTCAGGCCAAGAGTTAAGCCAGGGAAGTAATTACCGTTGTCAGGAAACAGAGGTCTGAAATGTCAAGGCTTGGTCTAATGCACTCCAGTTCTTTCCCATACCATCTCTCTAGCTAGTCAACTTTAATTCTATGCTTTCCCTCTTTTCCTTTTTTTCTTTAACATGTCTTCCGTTCTGCCTCAGTCTGTCTTCCTGGCTAAGGAAACCTGTATTGACTCAGTGTCAGTACATACCACGTTTGCTCTTCACTTTGTTTTAGCTAACTTTCTATCAGAACCCGGGCTTCACTCACAATTTATCTCTCATTTGTCCTCAGTGGTTAAACCTTTAGGACATTTATATCACTTAAGTTTTCATAGAAATCCAGTGGAATTGCCTGAGCCTCTTGGTTGGCGAGATATGTTGAGCTTTATCTGTTGCTTCCCCTTTATTAAACCTAAAGTCATACATTTGAGTGCACATCCTTTGATGATGGTCATCCAGTGATGCTGGAGAAACCTTTTAGCTCAGGTTTAAAACATTTGGACCAAATATGTGCAGGAGTTATATATTGAAAAAGAAACAAGGATAACCGCTGATGTAACTAATTGATGACTGGGAAGGAACCATCCTCTCCATAATGTAGGTGTGGAATATATTTCATATTCAGACCCTAGCATGAATGAAATATGATGGAATGTGATATTTAAGAAGCCAAATGAATGGAGAAGCTAATCGTAATTCTGGCCCAGAAAAAATTGACATTGATTTTTGATTAACTTGTTCCTGCAGTCAGCGTTTGAAGTGCTGTTACTTTGATTCATATGCTTGATGTCTCCACGACATTTGACTCCAGCTTATTTGAAGTTCAAACATATCAGCGCTGAGCAGTCGTACTTTCAACAGCTGCACATATTTAGATATTACTTTTAAACAATCTCTCAATGCATGTTTTCATTATTATTTCAGTGCATATTTCATCTCATTGCAGCCTACACAATGTTAATTGCTGAAATATGCTTGAAGCTAAAAGAAGACATGTATTTTTAACACTTGCAGTCTCAACTCTGGGCAGATATTTTTGTTTGAGGACTCAGAAGTTTTCTGAACATATGTGGGAAGAAAGAAATTAAGAAAGAATAATATTGTTGCTGATGCTGAATTTATATTTATTTATAATTGTTCTGTGACACATTATAAGCACTGCTCTCACCTTTTCCCTATATCACCCCTGATACTTAAAACTGCCTGTAATTCCATTTATGATTGTAGGGCTTTAGGTGTTTCTAAAAAAAATGAAATTTGAGGTGTTGATTAGTGTGATAACGGTTTAAACACATTCATACCGCATATGCACATAACAGCTGTCCCTGCACCGGCAGTATGATCGTTTGCAGGAACATATGCAATGGAGCAAAATGGGAGAAGCAATCAATATAATATTGATTATCTTTAATGGAGGCAAAACAAATGAAACAGCTTCAGCCAGAAGCATGCAATGAATGATCTTTCCCATTTTGAATTTGACTAATTGTGTACAGTTTAGAGAGTTGGGTAAGGTGTTTTAGACCTGACATTTCATCTTCTTTTTTTTTATCATATCTGCATATCCATGAATACACACACACACACCAGACACACAAGCCCAGTGGTGTACTCAGGCAGTCTGAAATTTCATCATTTTTTTCTCCATTGAAGAGCACCTTAGAGGGCACTTTTTAATGTTTGCTCATTCTAATGGAGAAACCTTCCACTGCCTTAAACAGACGCACATTAGGTAGGATTAGTTTTAGGCAGCTAAATCTTTGGTTGGGTAACATGAGACAATTAATTAGGCTTAGAGTTAAAGTGTTGATGATGGTTAAATAAGAAAGAATTTTCCCCAGAACCACCCACTGAACCACCCACCCACACTCACTGAAGACAATATGTTATGATGAGGATTTAGGGAATTCTTGGTCAAAAGATTAAAGGACCAATCCACTCCCACCCATTTATATATAACTGCATTTAGACTAGAAATGGCAGGGGCACTCTCACTGATTGACCAGCCTCAGTGGCCAGTTCTCCATGTGGATCAGCATTGATTGGCCCTTTCTGCCTTTTAAAGTCCACCTCCTCTTGGTTAATTGCAGCATAGCCTTCACTGGAGCATTAGAACAATGGATATGTTTATTTACAGCTTTACAATTTCATTTGTTTTCTATGAGTGACGAGAGCAGTGTGGGTAGAAATGGATTTCTAAAGAGTCTGGAGGGGCTGAAACAGACGCTCAGGCCTCTGAAAGCTGCCGTGTTGTGACAGTTCAGTGACTGATTGATGCCGCTAATGAATGAATGTTTGTTTGCTCCCGAGGCTAGTTGTGGCACTCAGCATTTGTTTGGCTGGTCAGATAGGATGTGTGTCCTCAGTGACAGGTTGAGGGTGAACACGCCAGCAATCCATGGCCGTAGCACAGTCTAAACCAGGATCCCTTTTTACCTTGTAGGTCATTAAGATCGCATCAACATTAAAGAGTGATTAAGCCATGAGGCATTTGGTGCCACTGATTAAGACACAGCGTTTGCTGCTATGTCTATACTGCAGCAACACAACAATGCTAATGGGGCCAACACTCTCTGTTAATTAAATCCATTGAGAGGTCTTTATCTTTTTTGGACAAACACCATTAGACCAAACACACAGGCAACAGCAGGTGGCCTGAAGTCCATCCACTTGCACAGTCACGCTGCATGTTCAAAGATAAAAACTTTTCACAGTGAAATAACCTTGTGTTTAAATTTTGCTCATGTGCTTTGTTGTCTCCGATTAATTCTTGGGTCATCCAAAGAGGAGAAGCAGTCTTCCTAAGGCCGCTGGTAATAGAAACAATGTTTTGTGTAATATCCTTCGTGGTTTTGCCTTTAAGTTTGTTATTACCTGTTTTATTTTTTAAGTTTTCTTTCTTGCTTTATACTTCCTGCCTTTGTTCTTTTCCTGCCTTTTTTTTGATTACCCTCATTAGTTTCACCTGTGTCTTGTTATCCTGCCCTTCCTTGTGTATTTAAGTCTATGTGGCCTCTCCTGTGTTTGCCAGTTCACTGTTGTACCTTGTGCCTTTATTCCAGCTTTTTCTCTCTGTGGTTTCCCCGTGTATCTTTAAAAAAAAAAAAAAAAATCTTTTCATGAACATTGCCTGCTTTTATAACTTTTATAACTCAGATTTTTGCCAGCTCCTTCTTTCGATTTGTTTGCCTTGTTGGACTCATCTTCTGATTTTGACCCTCACTTCATTAAACCACTGAACTGCATTAAACTCTGACTCTAGTGTCGTGTCTGCATCTGGGTCCTCCTCCTATTGCTTGTTTTAGCATGAGCACAACAATGTCTTTGCGTTTTGTTGGGAGAACATTAATCGTGATGTGCTTTTGTACTGAGTGAGTGTTGCACATATGAAGTGAGTGAGTTCTTATCATTCAGATCATCTGGAGGAAAACATACCTTGTTTAATCCAGGGGATAAAGGAGCATACAATGAAGCTTCTTATGGGATATTTGGTAATATTTTACACTACAATACACAAAAAGTGAATTGTTACTAATGCACAAGTGAGGACCAAACCAGGAATGACCTGATAATAAATCATTAATATGGACAATATAGATAAAGAGACTAAGAACTACTGAAGTGTTACATGTCCTTAAAGGAACCAAAGTCCCAGAGCACAAAATCTCAAGACTGTAAAAGCATGAAAGCATTCTCACCTCTCACCTCTCTCTGTGTGTGGCTCAACTTCCATCATGCTAATTTTAGTAACAAAACGCACTGGTGTACATTTCCACAAATGTCACATCAGAAGAGGCTGTGTAGGGCTTGTTGGTGCCACTGGGATAGGGTGACTTAGAGGTCAAAGGTCAAGACAACTGTGACAGATTCCTAACTGTGATCCTGCGTCTGGGTGCTGCTTTGGAAGCAAATAAAATGCTACTTCTTAGAAAACATCACAATAACAGGTAATTCAGATGGTGAATGAGGGTGCATGATTAGTAAGCATAAGAAAATGTATGCGTGTTCCAATGCATGCATGTTTTTTTGTGGATGTGGGCTTCTGTGAGTACATATGCAGGAAACGAAGTGTTGCTGGGTCACCCAGCATGACAGAGAAACTATTTGAGGCCTTTGCCTTTGATGTCTGTCCAACAACACAGCGTGAGCTTCTTCTGTGGGCTGTTAGGTTGCTGCCGGTGTGGTGGCAAACAACATTTCTATGCAGCCCTCTCATTTCCCATCATATTCAAACTGCAGCTTACTACCAATTCCTGCTTTTTTTTTCATTTTCTCTGCCAGTAAATTGCGGGCACTCAAGAAGAATCAAAGTCACACTTTATTTACTTTAAATTGATGGGAAATCTACAAAAGCTAAACATCGTTCTAAAAATATGACTGCCTCTTCTTTTGTGCTGTTCTTTTAAGCCCAGTGATCTTTGAGACGTTTAAATTCTTCCATGAAAGGCTGAGGACAAAAGAAGCATCACACCTCCTTACAGGGTTATTTCCTTCTGTGCTTTACAATATCGCTCTTATGATGGTGATATGTAACTGAGTGCATTTACTTAAGTATAAATTTGAGGTAGTTGTCTTTTCATGCCACTTATCTAACAGGCTTAATTACTACTTATTTTACAAGGTCTTTACAAATAAAACGAAGCAAAGAGCTTACAACATTTGATGTCTTTATTAAAAATAAAAATTTGTGCATTAATCAATTAGAAAATTAACTTGCTTTTTTTTTTAAATGAATTGTTTTCAACAGTTTAAGTCATTTTTCAAGCAAAATCATTTCATGGTTCCAGCTTCTCAAATGTAAGGATTTTCTGCTTTCGCTTACACTTATAAATTAAAATTAATTAATTAAGTTAAATACAACAAAAACAATAATGATTAGTTGCAATTGTACATTTTCAGTGCCTGAGTTTTACTTGTATTTTTACAGTGTGGTAATAGTATATTTACTGAAGTAAAGGACCCGATTACTAGCTCCACCACTGATAAAGATATGCCTCCTTTTTCCCTCCTCCCTTTATATCATCCTCTGATCCATGACTTCAAGTCATGACCCAGACTGGCTGATCCTGTGACCAGGCAGCCCCTCTGGGACGACTGCAGTTTGGGAAATTGTTTGGGAGCCATGACAATGAGTGGTCATGACCCCCAGGTTTGAGCAGTGAGAGACGGTCTCCTCTGGAAGGCATCATTAACAGTGTAGGAAAAAGAAGTGTGTGTGTGTGGGGGGGGGGGGGGGGGGGGGGG
>JBBPCS010000204.1:2798305-2808804 GCA_037974645.1 Hollardia meadi | reverse complement strand
TGTGTGTGTGTGTGTGTGTGTGTGTGTGTGTGTGTGTGTGTGTGTGTGTGCGCGCGCGCGCGTGTGTGTGTGTGTGTTTGTGTTTTATTTCAAGTACAGGCTCCAGCTGTTCTCCAATGGGACGCTTCACCTCAACAGAATAGCAAATGAAGAGAGACAACTAGACAGAAAGTGTTTGTGTTTGTAAATGTGCAGCTCTGGCTGTGTGTGTGTGTGTGTGCGTGTGTGTGTGTGTGTGTGTGGTTTGTGAATGTCTGTCTACAGAACACGCGTCTTTACCATAAAGCCATTGATTCGGCCCCTAAGTGGCTCCCGTCATAGCCGGTACTGTTTCCCCAGAGTGACACAGCTAAAGCTTAATGAGCCTGGCGATGGTGTGTTAAAGCTTAGTGTTAATTATAACGCCATACTTCATTAAACACAGTCATATTAACATCAGCATAAGCAGCACTTTTGAGCTCTGTCCTAGGGAATAAAGTCAGACTGCTAATTCAGTCAACATTTGAATTGGACAGTTGCACAAATCCAGGATATGGACCACGCACAGAGTTCTGTTGATATAATGGGCTTAATAATTGAGGGTTTGGATTCTGTTGTAGTTTTGTTTTATATGTAGTTGATTTTTTTTTCTTGTTATGATACTGCTGATATGACAGATGTACAATCCTGTTGCATATTTGCTGTGATGACATGTGGTCTATTTCTGTGAGGAAGAAGGGAAATCAGGGATTTGTGTGACTTCCTGGGTTTTATTCATCAAAAACTGATGAACAGAGTGAACATAGGTGGTAATTTGTGCTGCTGTGATGAAAAGACATAGTTGTTCTTTGGTGCATCGGTTTCACCTCAGAGCAAAGCTTACATCATCATGCAATGACCCGATGATCTTGAACCAATGTGTATCCTGAGAATCTCAGTGAATGTGTGCCTTGTTTCCTGTTATTGCCATATTTTACCACTTAAACGGAGCTGTACTGTTGAACTACTGAGCAGCTGCTCTCAGTGAGAGAGAAGTTTATCAGCACTGTTTATTTGTTCAATTTTACAGATTGTTTAAGAAAGAAAATGATATATTTTAAAGTATTTAACAACTCTTTCTTTTCCTCACATTTTCCCTTATCCACTGAGAAATGTCGTTCAGGCTGAGTTGAATGGAAATTACAGGCCAATGGTTATAATGCAAAATGTAGAGATTTATATGGTACATTTATGTGGTGTGATACAGTTGAGCTAAATTAGACCTATTGCTGGTGTGATGAAGCAGAGCCTCATGCTTGCTCACTCTGCGGTAGCTTGCCTCTAAACTCTCTTTCTCTTTATCTGTTACACGGCCAGGCGGTGTGATAACCACATAAGGCATCTGATAAATAGTAGCCAAGGTGAATATTGGAGGAGAACATTATGTGCACAAGCATGATACATAAAACATATACTGAGTATGTATGAGTATACATACTCATATACAGTACATCCAAACACACTTGCACACAAAGACAATGTCCATTGTCTTTATCACCGTAATATCTGCATGATTGCCTGTGAGCAGTTATTTATTTCTTTTCCAGATAATGAATTTTGCAAAGCCTCTGCATGCATATAACTACTTTCCTCAGTTGAGTGCCTTTCCCAAGCACTTGGCTGCTGCTCAAATCATGTTTGCTTTGAACACAGCTCAGTGTCTAGCCATGGCTTTCTGGTGTTGCAGAAAGGAGGAGATTTTTGTTAGTGCAAATGAGTTTGAGCCTTTGAGCTTTGTGTTTGTTTTTTTTATATAGTCCCGTCTTCAGCTTGTCTTAAGATTATGGGTGGTTGTGTAATGCTAAGTTCTCAGTGCGGCTAAATTCACACTACCGAGTCGGGATAGTGTCACAGCACAACAACAGCTGAGACTGGCAGGATTAATTAAATATACCTTAATTAAATAGAAATTAAATAGATTGAACAGGAGGACAAGCCACACTTCCGCGTGATGTTTTGACAACAACTTGTGAATTGTATTATCCATCTGGGGTCAGACGCCCATTGTGGGCGCTCATACTTCTTCACTTTGACATTGTACCTTTAAAGGAAGCCTAAGTGTCTATATATTCACAGACTAACTTAAGCCATTTTCTGGATAACATGTCCTCACCTATGAGATAAATGTTTTTTTGTGTGTGTGTTCGAGCATAGTTATCTTTATGTACACAATGGCCTAAGCTTCAGCTTAAGCTTAGAGGTCACCTAGAGGAGTTTAAGCCCTGCCCCAAAGATGAAAATGATTAGTCACAATGAGTAAAACCCAGTCATCTGTAAATCCTGCATGACTTGCACAGAGGGACACGAACGCTCTTTCAGGAACAACTTCACCGAATGAAATTGGCACTGTCATCTATCTGGGGTCATCCAGTTTAATACTGTAGTTTCACGGTGTCTGCTTTGTTTCTTTTAAAAGATATGGAGCAGCTGCAAGATGTTCTCCTATGAGACTGAATCAGCACTGGTAGGGGAGGGTTATTGGTGATTTCTCATGTCAGTGGTTTTAAGGCCACTCAGGGGGGACAGCATAATACGTAGGACGCAAGGTGCTGAGATTTAGAGGGTTTGGAGAAAGACAGGAGGATCTGAAATCAATTTTCTTGTTCAATGCAGGCCCATCATCATCCTACTTGAAATTATTGTTTGGACCATGCTTTAAAAGTTAAAACGTCCTTGGAGTTAATTTTTTTATTGCTTGATTCAAGCTGGTCTTACAATAAAAGCCATTAAAAATAGGCAAAGTCATTGGTGAGCCAGAGAAAGAACGATGGAAATAAAATGTATCTGGATAAATGAAGCGTTAAACCATTTGAGAGTCTGTCAGGCTGTCACAGAAATGCAGAGGTGCTCTGCTTTACAAGTTCCTCTTACTCTGTCCTCTTCTGCTGCTGTGTGTCCGTCTCTTCTTCTCCTCACTCCATTGATTTTTACTTCTTTCCTACCCGTTAGCCAATGTCTTATCTTTTTCCTTCCTGTTCTTGCAGTCATTCCTCTCCTTCTCATATGGTTCTGCTCGAGGAGTCATGTGTTGAAGGCGGAAACATGGAGGCCCAGTCCACTGTTGTGCAAGCTTAACACCTGATTTAATATACTGCAAAATATGTGTTGTGTTTCTGCTGAATGTGCACAGCCCCGTCCGTCTTAACTTGAAGTCTATATCTGATATATGACTGATTCAGTTTGATATCAGAAATGGGTGATTGGACAAATTAATGAATATTTGATGAATATATTCATTAAAATGGCCCACATACAAAAGTAAAGGGGGAGTTGCTAATTAGAACCCCATTTATTTTTGAACTGTAATCACTCATACATATATTTTTCTTCCCTGTGCAGGTAATTGGCCAGCTTCCGTGGGATTTGATGTCATCTTTAGATCGGTTCAACTGAAGATGGAAACACTGGAGTCTGAGCTGACCTGCCCGATCTGCCTGGAGTTGTTTGAAGATCCCCTGCTCTTGCCCTGCGCCCACAGCCTGTGCTTTAACTGCGCCCACCGCATCCTGGTGTCTCACTGCTCCACCAGCAAGCCCCTTGAGTCCATCTCGGCCTTTCAGTGCCCCACGTGTCGTTACGTCATCACGCTGAATCACCGCGGCCTGGAGGGCCTTAAGCGCAATGTGACGCTGCAGAACATTATTGACCGCTTTCAAAAGGCCTCCCTTAGCGGCCCCAACTCCCCCACCGAGAGCCGCCGCCTGCAGCCGCAGCGGCCCTACACCGCCACCATTAGCGGTACAATAGCTGGAACAATTGGCGGCGGCGGTGGTGGCACAAGCGGAAGCAGCGCCCGCGGCAGCCCGGCCTCTTCCAGCCACTCCCACCCGCACGCCAACCACACCAATCACGTCAACCACACCAACGCAAACCACAGCCCGGCTGTCGTTGCGAAAATGGATCCACGCATCAGCTGCCAGTTCTGCGAGCAGGATCCGCCACGTGAGGCTGTCAAGACATGTGTCACATGTGAGGTATCCTACTGTGACCGCTGCCTGCGTGCGACACACCCTAACAAGAAACCATTCACCAGTCACCGCCTGGTGGAGCCGGTGCCAGACACTCACATTCGTGGCCTGACCTGCCTGGAGCATGAGAATGAGAAGGTCAACATGTACTGCTTGGTGGATGACCAGCTCATTTGTGCCCTCTGCAAGCTGGTGGGGCGCCACCGAGAGCACCAGGTGTCCTCACTTACTGAACGCTTTGATAAACTCAAGGTTAGTCCTCCATGTCCTTTTCACTTAACAAAGCATCTGATAAGGTCATATCAGCAACGATCTGTACTGCAATGTACTGCTTATTTTTTATGTTGTTTAACTTCTGTGTGACTGAAGCAAGGTAAGTCACCATGTGGAAGATGTGGTTGAAAAAGACTGACTGACAGACAGACTGTTGAGCTTTGAAGGCATTGCTATTCTCACAAAGAGGTTCTCATATTATAGCCTGGAACATTCATTCTGATATTTTTGTTTGCAGCAAAATCTTTAATCCATCCATTCCTATCTTGGGGATGTTCATTTTGTGTTTTTCTGTTGACTATGAACTTTCAGTAATGCCACAGTTGCATCATACAGAGTCACACCAGCTATTGTTCAGTAAGAAGGACAGAAAGTCAGATCAGAGAAGAGAGAGACAAAAGAGAGAGAGAGACAATTGGGATTGTGTACTGGTGAGAGGGCAGAGTGAGGCGGAGAGCAATAGGGAGGCCGTCATTACAATAGTCGATGAGCTGGCATTCCCTGTGGCCACTGAACTTTCAGTGGCTCTGCGTAAAGTCCAGGACTGCTGAATCAGGTTGAAAAACAACAGAGAGAGGCATTTCTACCATACGTGTGTCTGTATTTTTTCTATTTATATACCCCCTTAATGACTGTCCCCCGCAAACAAACAAAAAAATAACATGATAATTAACAATATCATAGAAGAGCATAAGTAAAATGCATTGGATATTAAAGTTGAATTGTGAACTCATTGCATCTCAAAGGAAAGAAACTGTCTCTTTTATGGGGCTTTTCCTCTGGCCCCTTTAGCTGTGCTGAGCCGAGCCGCACTCGAGATGGACTCTGGAGAAGGGCCAAAATGAGCCCGGCCTGCCTCTAAGTGACTTCTGTTTCGAGAGTCAACTCACGTTAATGCAGGACACGTTTTTAAAGTTTAAAATACGTTTTTGGAGCTTCATACTGAATCTATGTGGTTTGAAGTTTAGTTTCTCTCCTGCTCCCCTGTACTTTCAAATATCTACTTTATTTTACTGTTTCATCATGTTCACTTTCAGCCCAACATTTCCTGATTTTTTAGGCATTATAATAAAGGCCTTAAGATAACAAAATAGCAGGGGACCTTTATTGTGAAGACGTTATTGGAAATGATATGTGTGTAACACTGAATTAGTTCTTTAGCTCACCTTCAACAGGTAAACCGCTTCTTTTATCTACCCAGACAGTGGAAACCAAAAGTAATCACAGTAAATCTTAATTTGTGGTTGTTAAGATACCTAAATTCACATAGTCCGAGACATGGATTTTAGATGTAGAGACACAGGCTCTGGTATATGTCTTTGTCAGCTAAAGATAGCTTCACTATTACTATCTGAAAGATACTGTATTATGGGGGACAGCTACAGATGTTCTTTGTTATAACTGACTCTTCATTGTGCAAAAAATAATGTAGATTATCGACTTTTTAAGAAACACATCTCTTACTTGAACACATGATCTTTATTTCATGCGGTTAAGCTCCAAAATCAAATAGAAAAAGAAACTCCAATGATATTTTCTGTCCCCGAGGGTGTGAGGGTCTTTTATGGTTTGATTGTGTCAAATGAATGGCATTGTGTGGCACATAGAGAGAAAGGGATACTGGAGATAGTACTGCATTGGCAGTTTTATCTGCAGAGACGTGCATGTTTCTAGGGTAATGTTGTGTTTCTCAAAGAAATTTATATTTTACTTTCACATTTGGGCTTTTTTGTCACTCTACATTACATACGTGTAGGTGTTAGAATGTGTTAGCAGTATTTCCAGAGACATTGTTAACATTCCATTTGCAACAAAAATCCATCTCATTTGGTCACAAGTTGAGCACAACAGCAGTGATGTTCTCAGCAGCATAAAACATCATTTTTTATTTCAGTTAGAAATCTCACATTCTGTATTATTGATGATTTGTGCTACCGAAACTTTGGCTGTCACTTCCAACTTTGCACCAACATGTCAGCAAAATTCCACCTGCTCAGCACCTCTCATCGACTCACATCCTTTACACCATGAACCCCCACCCGTCTTTCTGCCACCACATTCTGCACAGAATGTGGGACAGTTCACTGTAAGTAGCTAGCTCTTTTCCTCCCCACTTCATGGCTGGCTGTAGTTCTTTTCAACAGTCCCCAGCCAATCGCTTTGAACTTTCTTGACTTTGAAATCCCCAATCTTCCCCAGATCTGAGTGGAGACCAGACCCAGTCCAAGCTCCAGCTCAGCTCATCAGTGGCAGTGGCAGCTAACTTATAATCTTCTTTTCACTCAAGGCAAGGCAGGGGAGAGTCCTATTTGTGCATAGCTAATAATGAAAGCTGTAGGTTGAAAAGGTAGGTGTGTGGAAATATGTGGGACATTTGGAAAAACTGGGGTTGCGTTTTAGTCTGGACTGGCAGAAACGGAGGCTTTTGGAAACAATGATGCAGACACCTATGTTTGCTTCCCGACCGGGTATCAGCCACTACGTGTCCTTTCCTGACTTGTCACGCCCTGAACACGTTACCGAGTCCCCAGGAAAAGGGCCAGGCATTGAAGCCACTTTGACTTGGAGGCCAAACAGTGTAATTACAACGTCAAGTGATGCACAGGGGCCCCAAAAGACTTTCCCCAACAAGCTTACATTGTGAGAGAACTGGCTGTAAAATGGTTTAGAAATTTTTGCGAAATGGCTCGTTTCAATGTCAGAATTTAATCCATTCAGTCTGATAACATTTGGAGATTCTAGAAGAGCTGCACAATTAAATTATTTTATCCCCAGTCGAGTTAACAGAAGGCTAAACCGGAAGTTAGCCGCTGACAGTGAAAGACTAACTTATGTCCGCATGTGGAAGGACAACAATAAAAACAGCATGGTGGTAGCATGCACGTTGTATTACCTGAGTGACAAAAGAAGACTCTACCACTAATGCATTTGGACTATGGACTAACAATAGGACTAACATCAATATGCATCAATGTTTAAAACTGTGCTAATGTGAGTATACTGCATGACAGCTTTGCTTACCCTGCTGTTAGTGTGTTCAGTTATTTTGCATGTGTTATTTAGTCTCACTTGCTAAATTATTGTCTTTCAGTTTAGCGATGCATTCAAAGGTATTGTACACTAACAATACATTAAAGCGAAAGAGTATTCTGCTGTAAAGCAAATACAATTCAAATGCAGTATTAGTCGGAGTATGTGTTTTCATATTGTGGAATATTTGAATTTGTACATTGACAAAATGAATGTTGTCTGTATTTAAAGACACAATCGGACATTGAAAATACACTGATGGAAAAGAAACACAAAAGTGCAATGTTATTGACAATGTTTAATCGTGTTTTCAGGAGTAATGATCTCTGCACCAGGCCTGGTAGCTGTCACATAAATTAGAAAGTAAGTAAAAGTAAGTAAGTAGGATAATTAAAGGGAAGTAAAAGTAAAATTGGCTCTTAGTATGTTCTGGAACTAAGCACAGTAGACAATTTGCTTCCTGTTTCCACTGGCACAGGCAAGCCCAGTGTATGTGGACGGTCATGTGATATGTGTTTTCAGGCTGTGCTAGTGTGGACGGAGATTAGATCTGGAATGGTGCTAACACGCTCATCTGGACGGAGATCCTTTTTGTTTTCAAATAAAATCATTGTAGTGTTGATGTAGCTAAAGACTGCTATCCATTGAAACACTGTTGGTTGAGTTTTCAGTCAATATGTAACTGATGTTGATATTGACTGGTCTTCTGCAATGCTCTAAAAAGCTCTTCTAATTGACCACTAGTCAATACCACTAAATTGCACTCTGTTGCCCCTGCCTCACTCCATTTGATCTTTGACCTCTGCATTACCCTTCACATTTTCCCTCTGTCTGCTGTGTGTGATGGGAGCTACTCTGACACTGAATGATTTAAATGACTTCTCACACATTAAGGAAAAGTTAAGCTTCCAAAGAGGGTGGATATTTCAGGAGAAAAAAAGGCCAACAAGTGCCAGCGCTGTAAAAGACAGAATGTGGCACAGCTGAAACTGCACGGAAGAGAGTCAATTCCCCAGGCAGCTATTAAGCAAAGCTGTTTTTTCTCAAAAGCAAAGACATTTTTGTTTTGTAATTGGCAGACCTTGGTAATAGTGTTTTACTTTGACAGTCTTAAAAGACGGCAGCTGAAAGGTACTACATTCTGGATATTTATTTGTCTCAGATTCACTGAAACCACTTCCAGCTAAGATACACTGTGTTCATGAATGTGTCATCACCTGCTGCTTTGGAAGTTTGTATCTCAGGATCATTAGAGTGTAATTAAGGTAAATTTCGTGGCAGTTTAACATCCCCTTGCAGAGGCTAGGGAGACGAAATTAAGAAGCTGAAGATTCTAGTCTTGAATGATTGATTGATGGAACACTGGAAGGTGAAAAAGTGTAGCAGCAGTCTTGACTGACTTGATGAGGTGATTGGGTTTTGATGTTGTATGCAGATATCCTAAAGTGGTGAGAATTGTGTAGTTACTACAGGTGAGTGTTGCACACCAAACAAGTCACATTGCCAATCCTGGAAGATTGTAACTGACTACTACACATTTCAGGAAACGTCCTTTTTGTGTTTCCATTTATGTTGGCATCTAGGTGTTGCCAAGTGTTAGATGAGAATATTGCTCTCACATCTGTGCTGTAAATATGAAGCTGGAACCAGCAGCCGGTTAGTTGCTGCTTGTTGGATTTTGTTAGCTTTGGACAGAGCCCGTCTAGCTGTTTCTCCCGCTGTTTCTAGTCTTTATGCTAAGCTAAGCTAACCAGCCGCTAGATACTAGATAAGAAAAGGAATGACGTATTCATTCATCTAGACCATTCATCACATTTGTAATTTAACTTAATTTTAGTTTAATATTTCTAATCTTTCGTTCTGCACAAGTATGACACTGTAAATGTTGCCTTGCAGCTCTTGTGCAAACATGTTTGCATTCCAGTGTAGGTTTCTGTGTTTAACTCACTGGCCCCCCAGTACCCAGTAGTCAGTAGCCCCTTTTACACAGCCTGTTGCGCCTCTGATGCGCCTCGCCGTCTGTGTAAATGTCACGGAGGCGTAATGGGGGGTCAAATTTATTCCACCTCTGAGACAGCAACGGAGTTAGTAGCAGCGGCGAATCGACATCTGTATAAAAGGAGTGGGCCGGTGAGACGGACTGACGAGACAGGGCTGTGATGTTTTGTTGACATGGTTTGTGTGCGACCCTCAACCGGGAGATTTAAAAGCAGCTAGCAGCCGTTAGCAGCTAGCTGCTCAAAGAAGAAGAAAAACAACCGAAAATGTTTACAAATTGTGGAGACAAATCCAAGGTTCGGGAGCTACTTACCCTCCGAGCAGAGGACGAGGTCATCCGCCACATAACAGGGACGGTAAATGATTGTTATTGTCATGTTATTCCATTGTTCACAAAGCGCTGCTCAGCGCGCATGTAAAACGTCACACTAGACTCCGACGCTGATGTGTTACTCGTCAGGCCTCTTTTTAATTGTGGAACGCCGGCCTACTGTCTATAATCACACATTGGAGCGGCATTATGACACCATTGCGTTTTTTCAGTGTAAATAAACAAAGGCGTAATAGAGAAGGGTCTTCGTTGGGGCGATATTGTGCAATCTCTGTGTAAAAAGGGCTCATATTTAATTAAAGAAAGTAACCTGAATAAAAAATAAGTGTGTGCGGAAGAAGCCAAAAGAAGGGAAGATAAATGGATCACATCACAAGGTTAAGAATTCTTTCTGGTCTCTTCTGCATTACTGGCAGTTAATTTACTGACTCAGGCTCTGGAGGGCTTGAAGTGTGTGTTCTTTAGCGTCAAGTGCTAATGAGCTGACATGGAGGCAAAGTCTATAGCAGAGCTGCCGACATTTGTGACACTTAAAAAAAAGCAGACTCTGGATCTCCGACTGTCGGTGACGTCACATGTGCAGTAAACCTACGGCAGTGAGATTTGTCATTGCGTGTGTGTGTCTCTGAGGTCTTGACAGGTCTCACACATACTTGCACCAGATAATATGGTGTGTTATGTACGAGAAGAAGGAAAAAATATTCAAAACATTTCCAAGCGATTATTGGATTAATTCCTGTTTTGGAAGAGGCAAGTCGAAGCGTACTGACACCCCGTCCTGCTCCCCTCTCCTCTCCACTTTGTTGCTCTCTAACTCTCCCCTCTCTTCATTTCCTTCAGTCCCTCCAGCCCTGTTTCTTTCCCTTTATCCCCATCAAGCC
>JBBPCS010000204.1:2783804-2798205 GCA_037974645.1 Hollardia meadi | reverse complement strand
AATTTGGGTGTCCTGACAACATTACTGTTAAGTATAATGGCGGTCCAGCCATATACTAGGTTTCACATAGTCTTGTTAGTTTAGGCATTATGAAATTTTGAGGACAAAATCTTTTTTAACGTGATCTCATGGGATTGCGTAAGAATGGCATGCCACTCTTAAGGACATTTTGTGTGTCATTTCACGCATTTTAAGCTTTTGGCGTGTCATTTAATGCGGTCCGCATTTTATGAGTTTTAGACATGCAGCAAACAACAACGTCAGGTGACATTTGTCGTCTTAGTCACATGACCTACGGTCCCAGTTTGGTTAAGTTTAGGCATTAAAACGACTTGGTTAAGTTTAGGGGGAAAAAGTCATCACAGCTTGGGTTAATGTCAGTTTAGTTATGTTACGTATGTCACTTACATTACTTATGTCAATTAGCAATTTCCTTACTGCTCATTACATCATCATTGTCCCAGTGAGTAAGACAATCCACTTCTATGGTCATATAGAGCGGAAAGCAGAGCCCTAGAAATGGATTTCTAAGCATGTGTGTGTTGTTTAGGCTACTGAGGAGAATTTCAGTCTCACACACTGTTCTCAACCATCTCGCTGTGCCTCCAACACAGCTGCCTTGGACAGAAATGTTATTAAGTGCATTCCGTTCCCATGAATCTTTTGCCTCCACAAAGCATCATTATCTACCACAGTGAAACAGACATATACATAGTGTAGTAAGCTATGAACATGCTGCATATAAGACAAAACCGCCTGTAATCCATCCAACATATTGTCCTGAAGATTCTGTAATTTCTTGGTTGACAGACTTTTGTGTTGTTGATGTTCTGATAGGATGTGGCAGAGTAAGGTTTTTCATTATTTTTTTTAAATAATGTGTATTTTAGGCTGTTCTGAAGGCCAGTTGTAATTACTCATTTACCGTGATTATGTTCCAAAAATGTCCATATCGGAGCTGAACCCGAAAATAAAAGTCAATATGTCTAAATGTCTGGATTGGAACAAAATACATAATGGATTTTTGTGTGTTTAGCTTACATTTAAAAAGAATAATATCTGCTTCCCCAGTTTTCAGCAGTTCAGGGATGTATTTCTCCACAGCATGAACTCTTGACCACAAGTGACCCAGGGTCTCGGACCGCCAGCAGTCAGCCAGAGTTGTTAGTGTTAGTCCAAGAAGTTATTTAGGTTTACAACATTTTAGACGGTGTTGTCCCTCAGGAGCCGAAAGGAGAGGAACAGCAGATAACTTGAGTTATCTGTGAGCTTGTTCATTTCATGTGACAGAGAGTTTTAGAGCACAGGTTAATGGTGCTGTGCTCCAATGTCTGCCTTTTAAAGCCAATGAGAAAGGGGTGCGCTGATGCATGCTTAATAGCATGCAGGGCTTCTTTTATGGTTTCTAAAAAGGGGACACATCACCTATCCTCTCTGGCCAGCATGTTGGTGACAGCAACAGCCAGCACCCTGCCCAATAAAGCTCCATAGGGAAACACACTGCCCCGTGTACATCTGAGATCATGTATACAGTACAAACATGGGGACACTATTCGTATTTTCATATGGCATAAAGATGATTTTCTCTTATTAATTTCCCATGCATGAAAAGGTCGCAAACTAGAGATACAGATCACAGTCAATGCTACGAAAAAAGGCCTTTTGAAAATTTCAAGCCTTGTCTGTATTTGATAGCACTATAGGTGCTTTCCAGGCAGCTCTATATACCTTTGGAATAGTAAAGCCAGCAGTGCTCGTAAAAGCCATCAAGCTAATGAAATTACTTTCTTTTATTACTGAGTCCTTTATTGTCCTATAACCCAACCTCAGAGAGATGGTATCAGAGAGAAAATACATGTAGTATGGTTTTATTTATAAACTCTGCCGGTGGCGGCTCAATTTTTTATCACAATGGGTAAGATTTGTCAGAATTCTGACAAAATTCTGATTTCTGTTTGGATTGCATTATTGTGTATCTACTAAGCCGAACTTTAAGCCAAATCCTCTGAGCTCTTAGCTTGCATTTGTCACATAACATCTGCTCAAATCACACCAGAGAATCCGTTCACTAGGATGACAGGCGTAGATGTCACATCAGTTTTTTAGAATGAAAAAACATCAAAATCTCTTCTTCCATTCTTGCTGTAAGTCGTCCTCCCAATTCTGACAACCACTGGCCTGCAAGAACATCCCTGGAAGTTTCTGTTTAGCTCAGGTTACGCAGAGAGGAAGTTCAGCTCCCCAGGGAGTCGTACACTGAGGAATGTAGGTTCCAGATATTGACGCCAGAACACCAACCATGAATTGCAGGAACGCAGGGAATGTGTCTCTCCTATTTGTGGCGAGCCGTGTTACTATCGCACTGGCCAGAGTGATTCCCTGCACAATAACTCTGGTGTCAGGAATATATAATAGTAAAACCGAGCCACAGCTAGGGCAATGTGTTTTTGCACCGGGGCTGACTCAGAGAATGTCATATTTATCTGTATTTTACTTCCTGCATGTTATAATTTTTCTGCCTCTCACATTTGTTCACTTCCTCCTTTTACTGCTCATTTTCCTCCGTCGGTGGTGTCCATCTCAATTTTGGGGCATCCTGCCAGCAGTTGGCAAGGAAACAGGTGTTATATAGATGTTATGTAGCTGCTATCAGCACTAGTGTTACATGACCTCATTTATAAATACATGACAGTGACATGATTTACTGGCCTGCTTCCTGGACACGGCCAGTCCAATTAGTTAAGGCAAATACAGTAGAGATGGAGTAAATCACTTTGTCCACCTTGGAGAAAGCGAACCCATCTATTAGGGTGGACAGAGCCACTTTGATACTAATAGAGACACTCTGTCTTGTCGCTGACCACTGCCACCATGTGTGAAAGGGAGTGTTTTCTTGTGTATATTATGCATTTGTCTGATTTTTGTGTGCATGTTGCCTGGTAGTCTGGGTCTTTTTCTGTTTTACATCTAAATGCCTGCAGGGCCCAGAAGGTGGTCACACTTGGGTCGGCAACATAAAATGCTTCAGGGTGGAAATCTCACTGTTACTCTCGAACTGGTCTCTGTACGGCATATCTACTACCACATTCAATACCACTGAAATAGCAGCAGACACAAAGCTTCTGTTTTCCTTTATAACTCCAATTTGCCTATTTTTTTCCACTTGCCCTTTATTTGCTTCAAGTAAATTTCAAACATTTATTGCCTGAAGCACAGACCTCCAACCAATTCAATAAGTTACAAGGCAATCAAATCACACAATTAACTGCTAAAAAAAAAAGAAAAACAAGTTTGTGCCAAAGCAAAGTTGTTAATCTGAAAGGCGAGGAAATAAAGTATATTTGTGGCAGATTGAGTTAAAACAAAGCTGAGATCTGTTGAGATAAGCAGAAGTCTTAGAGGGGATTTCTTTTTAGAAGCTGCAGCTTGGAGTCACTTTTACTTTACAACCGAGTCTTCTGTGCCTCCCTTTCCCCACAAATCATGAGTCAGTTATGATACATTACTTTTGCATTAACATGCCCTTGAGCAACCCCTCAAGTTACATTTTGACACACATCATGGCATGTGCTCCTCTGTGTGTTTGTAAGTGTGTTTACCATCCCGCTGGTAGCACCAGCCACATATGCTTGCAGAAACGAGGCGTTCGCTGCCTCTGAACCCTCACACTCCAAAGGAAATCGACTAACTGTGCTGCTCATAACCTTATCACACTCTCGCAGAAACAACCCACATTTCTGTAGTCCATGAGCTCAGTTGAACTTCCCTGGAGGTTTTACTAGAAGCTGAGATGTGTAAAGCTTCTAGCTTGAAAGTGTCAATCACACCAGATTATTGTTCCTGTTTTGTGGCAGCAGGTTTAAAAAAGATGACATATAGAGCAGCGTCAGACTTTGATGGTGACAGAAGAGTGCAGAGGAGAGATTCATTTGTCGAACTTTTAATTATTAAAGATTAGATAAAAACATGTCATTTCCATTTGGGCTGCTATTTGCAATGGTAGCCAAAGCTGTTCTGTTATATCTGCTATGTATCTTTGCAACTGTCCTAATAAAGCATATTAAATTCAAACCGACAAGTAGAGATAGCACTAAGTCTTAGAGACAGAACCCTTATTGTCACAATTATTTAGTTTTTAGGGTTAAAAAAAAAGGCAGAGCAAAAAAAGTGATAGAAAAGGTCAGTGTTGAGGAAGAAATGAGGAGGGCGATAGCCGACATTGTAGAAGAGCAGGAATAAGAGATAAGAAGTGGCAGGGAAGCTGAAGCTGGAGAAAGAAAGAGAAGCTATTGGGATTCCAGGATGTCATCATTCTTGGTGATTCACTCATCCTGGCACAAGGTTTAAATGATAAGCCCTCGCTTCTACCCAACCTGCCTCCAGCAAACCCTGAAGTGAGGCATCAGCTGTCAACACAGTCAACTTAAGAAACAGGTGAACTCTGGATTCCTTGACACTCCTATCTACAGTAACAATGAGGAGACAATGATATAGAAATTGAATTTTAACATCAAGATCATTTTTGGGAAATATACTGCACTTATTTGCTTTTTCATTGAAAGTTAGACAAAAAGATCAATACTCTCACATCTGTACGGTAAATATGTATCTGGAGTAGCGGCTGGTTGGCGTAGCATAGCATAATTACTGGAAACAGCTTGCCTGGTTCCGTCCAAAAGCAACAAAATGCCAATTGCCAGCACCTCTAAAGTTTGTTACTTAACGTATTATATTTTGTCTCTTTAAACACATTTTGTTTAATCTGACATCTAAGAAATAGTCTGGCACTGACGGGAAACTGACATTTTTTACACTTTGTGTTATGTACAGATTAAACAAAAAAAGATGTAATGTGACTTTTAAGATATGCTTTTATACAACTTTTGTTAAATAATGTTGTTTACTTTGGATAGAGCTTGGTTACCTGTTTTCATTTGCTTCCAGTCTAAAGCTACCGGCTCCTGGCTCCGGCTGCATATTCACTGTATAGACATGAGAGTGGAAGTGATATACTGTAACTCTGAATAAGCGTATTTCCCTTAAATGTCAAACTATTGCTATTAACAGTCACAGTGTGTGTTGATGACGGCATCCAGATTCACAGAGAGATATTATAATGATGATGATGGTGATGATGATGGTGATTCAATTCCTAGAAAATCACTTCTTCTATCTGAATCAGTTTCTTTTTCCAGGAAGCCTTCTCTCAGCGGGTAAAGTGGGTTTGAGGAGCATGTAGCAGCTCAACCAGAAACCCCTGCATATCCAATGTTTGTAAAGTGCACATGAATTTTTCCACGTGCTGCGCCGTGTTATGCGAGATTATCTGGTGTGTCACTTTGCCACGAGTGATGTGGGAAAACACCCTCAAGGACTCTCAAAGCTGTGGGACTGTGATGAAAAACTGTCATATCAGTTATGCCTTGCGTTTTTACAGGCAAACTGCGCCCAGCTCTGAATCTCAGCTGTTCTCTATCAGTCTCTCCCAGTGGCTTTCAATAGCTTTATGTATTATTCAAGATCAAATCCAATGAGAGACAGAAAACATAATGTGAAGAAAACAAACCAGGCTAGATGTTAAGGTTACACAAAATGTTTAACATGTTCTGGAGTTCAAAAATGTAACATCTTCTGGTTTTGATTTCCCAAAATGTGACGATGTGTCAAGTATTGTTTCTATCCAATGTCAAATTCTTAACTGAGAGAAGGTGATGGTGAACTTTATATGTTTAATACTAAAGCCGGTTGGAACTGATTTGAACCTGAGAATGTATACATCAACACTTTGCCTTTATCATTTGACACAGACTTGTATCAGCTTGTCACTAGACAGTCAACATTTGTCACCTCCACATAAATGTAACTTGCTTTCTCCGCAACTCTCTTCCCCTCTTCCGTGGGTTAAAGGCTTTAAGTGAAGGTTTAGTGAAAACAACACCGTGGTTTCAGCGTAGCGTTCTTTTTGGATCAGCACCAGCGTCACGGCTCCGCTTATCGCACTTCTGTGGCAACTTTTTGCACAAAGCCGGGTGCAGTAGAAATCAAATAGGCAGTGGTGGATGAAGTACCTGAAAGTCACTCTTGAGTAAAAGTACAGATATCTGAAATGAAAATGACTTTGGTAGAAGTTAAAGTCACCTATTAGAATATTACTTGCGTAAAAGTCTTAAAGTATCTGATAATTGCTGTACTTAAGTATCAAAAGTAATTTTCTGATATTAATTGTACTTAAGTATTGAAAGTAAAAGTACAAGTAAATGCTGTCAGAATTCCATCATATCATCAGACACCATTGTCGACTCTGACATGTCTGGGCAAACTGCTTCTTCTTAGCAGGTGCTGCGCCACCTGGATCTGTGGAGAGTGTGGACCGTGATTAACATAACTTGCAAAACTGAAGCGCTGATTCGCCAAACCTGCTTGCTTGCAGGCTACCAAATTTCTTCCGATTTTATTTCGTAGTAACGAGTAACGAAGATGCTGAAGTACAGATACTCCCAAAACATACTTAAGTACTGTAACAAAGTATTATTACTTCGTTACATTACACCACTGCAAATAGGATTCCAATATGTAATCACAAGCACGTCCTGATTGTGTGTATTGAAGTAAAAGATGTCAGTATTAGATCCATGGAGCCAGTGTAGCATCGCAAAGCTGATATAAGATTGCCTCTGAAATCTCCGGTTCCAGTGAATGAAAACCAACATGAGGTAGTTTTATGCTTGTGCACGAATCCGTATTATTTACAAAACGCAAAACATGCAAAACCTTCATACCTTATCTTGGGATTTTCTGCACCCTCTGCGCCCAGTTAACCAACTGGGGTGCATCTAGATGAATGTCACAGTCAAGTAAAGTTGATTCTTCTTGGACTGAACTAGATGAAAATGTGGAGTCATTCTGCGCGGCCACTGTGTGTATGTCGACTCTTCTGGTGACATGATTGGTCGGACTTCATAGCAATACTTGAGGTTGGTATTTTGCTAAACATTTTTCATTGTAGCAATGAGTCAGAGAGCGAGAGAGCCAAGCAACAGCCTCTGGGTTCCCATCAGTCAGAATGACTCAGACCCAACACACTGCTCTCTCTGTTATTGCATTTTAGAAAATAAGGCAAAATGAATAACCCTGTCATATGAATACACCAATGAGCTGGCACCTAGATAATTATATTACAGCTGGTGAAATGTGGCTGCCTGTGTGTCTCTCTCTCTCTCTCGCTGTTAGGCACTCTTTCTTACTTTCTCGGTTTCTTTCTGTACCTCGTTTGGTTTTTCTGAAGCTGAGCAGGCATTTTGGCCAAATTAATTTGTGAATAAAAAAATAAAAAAAAGTCAATTTGCAACAGAAACCAATTAGGAGACGGAGAGGGTAGCGAATCCAGTCATGCTGCGGGCTGCCACGTGGAACTGATGGGAGGTGAACATAGAGGACAGGTATTTAGTAACAAGCCATGGAGATCCTTCCTAATGAGCTGGACTGTGTTCTTACTGTCACACATGACATCTATGAAAACTCATTTATTTATTTATTTATTTGTGAGGGACTCTTCACATAAATAAAAGATTAAAAAATTTCCAAAACTTTTCCAGAAGCTTGTTTTCATGCCCTAAAAACCTAAAAAGACTGCTGAGGAAATATCAGAATCATGTGGGTTAAATGTTTTTGTCAAAAGCATAACAATATCCTGTTGTATAACCAATTTGCCTGACAAATAACAAGCCATGTTTTTGGAGATAATGCCATAGGAGCTGAACTGTTTCCACTGTGCAAATGGTGCCAAGACTGTTGATATCTGTTAGATAAAAATAGGAAGAATGAATGACAGCAAGAAAGAAAAGAAAAAAACAACATTCAGTCGGTTTCACTCTTCCAGTTTCACAGAGGGGTCAGAGGTAAGGGTCAGCTACAGGCATACAGTATGACTTTGAAGGCAGCAGGAATGCACTGCATCGCTGAAGGACACTTCAGTGGAGATGCTCATTGACTCAAGAGAATTAACCTGGATTATCTGGTTGGATGGCATCCTCCCTGCTGGTGAGGCCAATCTGCTTGCTAATCAAAGCCAACATTTAAACATGTGAAGCTGGTGGAACCCTCTTAATTTTCCAACATTTTGGGAAATTAATTTATTTGCCATTTCAAACTGGTTAATCAATATCAATTTCACATGTGTGCATTCAATACAGAGAAATGTGACTTGCTAAGCCTGGCTAAGCACAATGAAGCAGTGGGCTGCAGGCATCGGCTGCCTCTTTTTCTTCCTCTCCTTGTATTCTGCTCACGTTCGTCATATTGTGAGTCCAGACATTATCGGGAGCACCAAGGTGTGGCCTGGAAAATGAACACAGATATGGTATCAGGCCTGCTACATTGTACCTCTACTGGAAATATCTTTTCCAGATTTGATTCAACATTGTCATTGTTTGGACTGTGTGGGTAAGCACACAAATCAGACCCAGACATTCAAGCTGCATCCTCGCAGTTGTTTGTGACCATGTTCATTTCCTTTGTATCTTGTGATCCAAGGCCCTTTTTCAGAGCTATACGCTGTGTACATCAGATGTCAGTCACAGATTAATGGGAACACATTTATCTAGACGTCCTTGCCACCGTTTAAGGTTGGCTACAAAGCTGTACTGTTTCTTTGGACTATCAATATTGCACATAAACTTGTTCACGCTATAATATCCATGTTTTACTCAAAACCCTGTTGCCTCTCAAAGTATGATGATAATGTCTGTACTGAGGAGTTACAGTGTTTGACTACAACTCAAGACTTGAGGACAGGTATATTCCTTTAGCCTCCAGCTAGTACCGACCTGATGACATTGAAAATGTGAAAATGGCTGGACGTGGATGGATTTGTTATGAGCAGCACGGCGTACAACATAGCTGTCGTAACCCCACTCATACCTGTTTAGAATATACTGCAGGCTGCGGTGACTGTTGGATGGAAATCACTGAGCTTAAATAAGAGTTGCAACAGCTTCACACATGTACAACTGTGATTCTAAAAAAAAAGTTGGGATGCTGTGTAAAACATAAATAAAACAGAATCTGGCAATTTGCTAATCATATTTGACATATAATCCATTGAGTCAAATATATTTAATGTTCAACCTCATCAACTTCATGAGGTAAAACATTAGAGCTGCAACAATTAATTGATTAATAACTAATTAAGGACTAATTTCAGTCCTTTTTCTGCTGGTTTCAGCTTTTTAAATGAAAGAATTTGCTGCTTTTCTTGGTTGTTTATGATAGTAAATGAAGACTCTTTGGGTTTTGGGCTGTTGATTTGACAAAAGAAGCCATTTGAAGATTTCAATTTAGGCTCTGGGAAATTTTGATGGGCATTTTTCTCAGTTTAGAAGAATTCTTAAAGTCAATCATTATTCCAAGTACTGACGAGACATACTTACAGGATGAGTTAATAGATCATAATTTAAAATTCAGTATCAGTTTCTGTTTTGATGTTTTTTTGGGGGGTTTTAAACAGTGGTAAAACACGTGTTCTTCTTCACAGGATAAGGAAATACATAGATTTCAGAAGTTCTTCAAAAGTTCTAAGTCAAATAAACTTTCCAGGTAATTATTTTATTCTGTCTTTAACTGTCTTATACCACAATAAAACAGCAGTCACACATTTTAGCAGCAGGAGACACTTTGTCTGAATAGATTCTGTTGGTTTTGGGCGCTTCGTGTGTGGTGGTGATGTCATGCACTACAACCATGCAGAGTGTCTGACAGAAAATACTACAACATACTCATATCAGTTTTACTTTTAAAGAGGCACTTGGAATATTGTCAGTTACTGTGCTTTAAATTGTTTTCAAGTGCCTGATAAATGTTCTGGTTTTGTATGAGCAGCAGAAACACCTAAAGCATCTTGTGTGAAGTGTGTTTAAAAGAAGAGCATGGACTCACTCATCAGATGCTCTGGATTCATTTTATTTTTAGTTTACTGCTCTATATAAAGTGAATGATTGATTAAAGGAAGTTTTGTTTATTGGTCTGCTGTTCCTCATTTGTGAGATGCTCAACACACAGTTGCTCTCTCTCTCTGTTAAGCGGAGATATTGATCATGCTGAGTAACAGCCAAGCCTCTCATATATGTGTGCTGTCTCACTATTAATCCGTGAAACTGCGTTGCTGTGATCCAGCAAGAATCCAGTGTAGGCCGATTGAAATGAAACAGAAAGATCCTTTAAGCCCATTCAGCCATATCACTGTTTTCTACTAACGCCACTTCATCTCAGTCCAGGCCCCCCTAATCCGCAGCATTAAATTCCCTTCTCTTTACATTCAAATATCTCAGTGCCCTCAGTCTGTAATCTGATATGAAATTGTCATTAAAGCCCTCTAGAAAGTTGGGAAATGGTCTGTGATGTCTTTGCTTCTTGCAACATCCAATTCTGCATTTGCCTCCTTTTGTTCTCATTCTCTTTGTACTTTCTTTTTGTTTTAGTAGTCACTCTGTCCCTCACCCAAACAAATAATTGGGAAGCTAAAAGCGCGCACAGGCCCGTGGGATATCCATGAGTCTTATTAACAAAATCAAATGCCAGCTTGTGTCTGGCCTCTTCGCTGCTGTTCAGAAGTCATGATGTTTCATTCTTTTCAAGGCTACAGAGAAATGTCTTGATCTTAATCCCCTCGTGTGGCTAAAATCCTGAACTGCTATTGGATTTGTGACCATTTAAGATGTTTTTTCCTGATAATGAGCATTAAGGAAAAAACCTAGTTAGGATTCATGAAGTTGAGTGGTTGAGTCCTGAGTGGTTGACTGGCAGTGACTAGACATGTCCTTTCGTACCCTCTCCTGCTTTCTTCTTCTTCTTTCTCCCAGCAACTTCATTTAAATTCCCCCAAAAGGCTTATAAATAAAAAGCAAGCATCTTCTAGGCGTTTGACCTGTGTCTGAGTCACAGGAGTTCATTCATTTGTTGCACTTGTTTTTTTTTTTCAACACTCTTGCCTTGAATGACGCAGCATGTTTTGTGCAACATGCAGAGTTAGAATGCACAAATGGACAGCTCTTGGTAGTGAGATCCAAACAAAACAAAAAAAACATTTGAGGAAATTTTAAGCATCCCTGTTGGTTTCATTAATTGGGCCCAAGCCAGCGGGTTATGAGACAAACGTGACTCCCCATTTGTTCTACCCCGCTACAATTCTTTGGCCTCAAGAGTTCTGCCCTATGCAATATTATCCTCAGACAAAAACCCGCTTTCCCAGAAGGCTTGTGTTACTGACACGTCCAGACTCTGAAAAGCCTCTTGTTTACAACAGCTGTAAAGTGAGCTTGTTCTATCCTATCGCTCGAATTCTCACCCTCTTTCTCGTGCTTTCATTTCTCTGTTCCTCTTGTGCATGAGAGATGATCTAGAATAAATTAAAAAGTAAAGGACTTTGAAGTTGGATACTTGGCTTCAGGCCATTCCAGTTTTGTTGTGGTGCCGGACGATTCTTTTCTTTTCTTTTTTCTTCTTCTTTTTTTTTTGTTACGTTGTTGTAACAACCCAGAGATTCAGCTACTGGACAATGTCATCTAATTCTACAACTGATGCAGTGCAGTTTAAAAATCCTGTGTACGTTTTTCCCTGTATCCAAGCCCTACTTAATGATCTGTCTGATATGTGGAATTTCACCTGTGTCCTCTTCTCTTACTGTCTCTTGCCCTTATTGTGATTACAGTATTGACCTTGAATTTGACCTCAGATTAAACTCCTTCAGTGTCCCTGTAGCAAAGCAACAATGAGCTCAGCCAATGCCTCAGGTTGGGGGATAACACATTACACTGTAATTGGATTAATATGATTTCAGAAATGGCCAACTGTTAATTTTTCACAGTTACTGTTACAATTACTTCTGAAGCACAACAAAGACACTGATTGGCTTGTTAGATTTCCCAGCAACATGACGATTGTCACCTCACAGACACTTTGTTCACATAGTCACATTTTATTTTATTTTTTTATTTTTTATGATATAATTCTGTGTAATTCACATTAATTTTTGCATGAATGTAAATTGAACAACCATTGAAAACTCTCTGAACAATGATTGCTAGAGATTAAACCGTGACAGCCGAATATGTGTTCAGTAAACCCGTCATCATCCGCAAGTCTCCTGTAGGAAAAGATTTTTTTTTTCCCCAAATCTCCCTTTCCAATCCCTGCAGCTACTGTAATATAAATAGGGATCTGTCCTTTTTGTTTCAAAGAGAAATAGGATCATCTGTAAAGGAATGAGACCCAAGAGCCCATCAAGACAATGAGGGGGTGGTGATCTAACCCAAGATGATGGGCTGTCAGAAGCTGCATTTTTAACTGTGCCAAGATGGACAGAATAAGGACTGAAAGAGCAAGACAAATAGCGAAGGAGGAGACAGAATAGAGGGAAAGGAGATTGTAGACTGTAGAAAGAGAAAAAAAGGTAGAGAATGACAGATAACAGGGAAAAAAGAGAGCCACAGATGAAGCCTGATTTAGAGGGAAGGCCAGACTGCAGCTGTACTCCGCCAAGCTTCCCCTCTCAGCACGGGACTCGCTCCTATTTCCATCCCATCATCCCACTCCATCTCTGTCACACTCTCTTTGGTCACTCTCATGGCGTGCCACATCCGAAGCTGAATCAGAGAATGAATGATTATTACCTTATGCTAATAGTCCTGTCTACCCCCAGCAAGTCCAATCATACGCCTCAAGCAAGTGAGATGTGATTCATCACCCATTTCTGCTTGGCTTTTATATCCACCTTTCACTCCTTCTTTCTCCCCCAGATGTTCCCCCAGATGCAAATTCCAAAAATGCACCACAGAATTGCTTAATGGGTGTATACATGTATGTATATAAATAACTGTATGTGATGGCACCTTCTCCCAATCATCAAATCCTTTTCTTCCTCCATTCCTCCTTTTATCCATGTTTTTCTCTGCTCGTCTTCTTTGATGTCTGTTGTGTGTTTTAATGAGTTTTGTTGTTGACACTTCCTCTGCTTCCCGCTCTCTGTGTCTGCCACTCGTCCATACCTGCTGGGCTGAAGCCTTAGGAGTGCTAACACGAGTCGGGCAGCACCATATCGACACAAACAGATTTCGCATGGTCATTTATGGAGGGGGCAAAGGAAGCACTAGCAGATGTCAGGCATCTCTGACAACATTCATGCTCAAATGTGTTGTGACATGTATGTATTCCCTCTGAGTTAGACACAAAGGCAGAGAAAACACACACACACACACACACACATGCATGCATGTCGAGGACAGAGGAGTTTGTTTCACTGTAGTCTCATGGGAGGCAGCTGTGTTCTGATGTATTAATCATCTTCGTCTCCAGCTTGCTAATTAATGACCCATCTGTCCCCTCTCACTGATGTTCCACTTCAAACTCCCTCATACAAAAACACATTCACTCAGGGCTGTGACACAACAACCAAATGCTCATTCCAGTGATGTAACTCCAGCACCAGCGCCATCAGGAAAGCAAATATTAACAAACACTGTGAGCCACACTGTCTCGTATGCATTCAAGATGATGTATAAGACCATTAGAAGAGTGTCTGTGGCAAATTTATCCGGAGGAAGCTCACCTCTTCCGTGAATGTGCGTTCAGGTGGGGGTAGATGTTGTGCGACGAAGCCTGTCTGTGTGTGCGTTTATGAATGCACTTATGTGGGTGTATGTGTGTGTGTTCGTAGGCTTATCAGGTGAGCCCGGGCAGAGTGTCAGATGCGGTAATGGAGGCTTCAAAGACAAGTGCTGCGGTGAGTTCCCTGGCTGCCTTTTACCAACCCACCACCCCTCCTCCCCCATCCTCCCCCAATCCCTGCCACTTGGATGCAGACAGGCACACAGGTAGACACCTGGATAGATAAGGGAGGGATGCAGGAAGGGAGCTACGGAGGCAGATAAATAATTAAGCGCAAATTCAAACAGACAAAAGGGAGACAGAGTGAATCAAGCTGAGCAACAGGCAGGGGAGATACTGGAGAGCAGGGAGGCTGCCTGACAGACAAAGACAGAAAGACAGACAAAAAGAGGTACAGTCAGACAGTTAGAGTCATGGCCAGGTGCTCGTCTAGACCACCTCCCTTTCACTTGCATGAGTAGAGCTACTTCAAACACCCGCCGCTTGGCTGCCTTGTTCTGCCGCTCTCCTTTGCAGCTGTGGTTGTTGTTGTTGTTTTGATGCTCATCGTCGTCGTCGCCGCCATTGTTGATTTGGTTCCTTTGAACGGCAGTTCTATTTCTGGCTCGCTATTTGCTTGTTTCCATTTTCATCTTTTGCACTGTGTTTGTGTTTGAGTGAGCTTATTTATATGTGTGTGTGTGTGTGTGTGTGTGTGTGTGTGTGTGTGTGTGTGTGTGTGTGTGTGTGTGTGTGTGTGTGT
>JBBPCS010000204.1:2763905-2779095 GCA_037974645.1 Hollardia meadi | reverse complement strand
CGACAAAGTCTTCCTCTGTCTCTTCGGCGCCTCTGCCATGACGAACATACCGAACATAGTGAGCTAGCTTCTTCTTACAGCTAGCCAAAAGGTGGAGTAACTGCCGTAAAGCGTTGTGTGGTCACGTGAAATGTCTCTGGGATGCTACCTCAAAGTTACATAGTGCAGTATCTGACGATCCGGGTGCACTGTGGTAGTTGGGGGGGGGGTAACACGCCCTGTTACAAGTCAGTGTCCCATCAAAATTATTTTGAAGCTGTTATTTTAAGGTAAAAAAGTTACGCAGTGGGTCTTTAAAGTAGTTTCAATGTAAACGCATCCATGTCAGTATGAGACGATCAGAGCAACTGCACAATACAACATGTAGTTTCCAAAGTGAGAAAGTCCCAAGACTCAGATTCACTCAGCCCTGTGTGAAATCAAATGTCCCGATCTTTTCCTTGACCTAACCAAGTAGTTTTTGTGCCTAAACTTAACCGAAGCACTGTTTCATGTTAACCATGTGTTAAGGCTTTTTGGTGCTAAAGGGGGGACTTTAAACATCGCACACAGATGCTAAAGTGTACCTTGTGCATCAGGATAATGTGACAAAGTGGCATCCATATCTGAGGTCCTGGGATGAATATTTGGTAGCTCTTTCCTTTGGCAACAACTTTAAAAAAGATGTTGGTGTTAAAAAAAATAAACATTATGTGGACACAGGCCCTTAAAGTTCACTGAGGTTTCATTTAATCATAGTTCCTGAGATGCACTCCGTACTAAAGCCAGTATTTTATTCTGCAGCTCACCTTTCGCTGACTGTCTCGAGGCTCTCACACAACCTGTTTTTTTTTCTTGTGGAACAAACTAAGTTAATTTTAGGAATCAGGATGTGAACCATGATGAAGATAAACGGATTACTTTAATTTCAAGTTAGCATAGAATGGCTTCCTTATGGTCAGTCGGAAATTAAATTACAGTACACCCACTGACAGATTGCTGTCAACATGAACTGCATAATAAAAACTTGTGTGTGTGTTTGTGTGTAAATATTCTGAACCCCGATCTGACTGACTGGCCTGCTTCTAGATGCACATAGCGTGGCTGTTAGTGAAGAAGAAGAAGGAAGCTATGGTATTCCTCCAGCTGCCTGTGCTGGTACATGCACCATCATGTGTATGGTGATAAATAAATAGTTAGAAGGATGAAGCAATGTAACTGTGGTTAGGTTGGTAGAAGTTTTGTAAATCTTTATCCCAGTATTTTGCTTTTTAATAGAAGCATACAAATGTATGACAGAGTAGAATGCTGCACCTCTTGCTCTATCAGCTCACAATCCATTATGCTGTTCATCTCTGCCCCTCTATTATGCAACATGTTCGTAAGGTCAGTGTGAGAATAGCCTGTGGGTTCACTTCAACTCTGACCCCATAACCAGGACTGTGTCATACATACTGTATATTCTTTTCCTATCTATGTCTGTGCATGTATCTGCATCCCTCTTCTTCTGTATGGAAACTAGAGGTTTATCATTGATTGTGTGACAGCCATCAGGCACAAGGTGATAAAAAGGGCAGATTTTTTTGGAGCACGCAATACAATTTTGGCTAGGCTGAAGGTATCCTAATGCAGACTGCTTTTTCTCCTTTTTTGATTTTTTGTTTCTAAAAGTTAAATTAATTTTACATAGTTCAAAGATTTCTCTGACAAGATAATATTTGATCAGCGTCCAATGCATTCAATATCCATCCAAGATTCACGCCGAGCCTTGGTGTTTGTTTTGGTGTTGAACGCACACCAGTGTTGGAGAGGTGCCGACCACGGTGGCAGTCCATATATGGAGAAAACTTGTGGCCACAATTCAAGAATTATTTTAATAAATAGTTAAATTACCAACATTTCAACATGACAGTCTTCTTCATTACCTGAAGAAGGAGGTGAAGAAGGTGTATTGAGCTCTGAGGCATTTTTTCCTGAATTTGTGCAGAGGAGGGCAACATGAGTTTCCATGAACAAAGTGATTTTCCGCTACAGGAGATTAGCCTAAAAGATCAATAACACCAGAGAACGAGTTTTTGAAGTGTGGATGAAAAACAGTGTATGGTTAAGAATTCATGCACCGTAGAAAGTGATGGTTGCATTTGAGTAGACCAGGTAATATTAAGTTGGAATTCTTGTCTGTGTCCTCATTGCTAATAGAAAAATTCAACTCTCTAGTCACCAAAAAGTGATGTGTTCCCTCAAGTCTCAGATTGATCAAATGATATACGTAAATTAGTGTGTCGCAACATAGCAACATTTCCTGTAATCGTGTGTGTCTCAGGTGATGAAGCTGCGCAAGTTGGCTCAGCAGATTGCGAACTGTCGACAGTGTCTGGAGCGCTCCAGCGCCCTCATCACACAAGCCGAGCAGAGCCTGAAGGAGAATGACCACGCTCGCTTCCTCCAGACCGCCCGAAACGTAGCAGAAAGGTGGGTGATGTCGTAATGTGTATACACACATCTGCACATACAGCGAAGTAGAAAACGTGATGCAGTGGACGATTAACTTTGCTTATATCAGTGGTTGTTCGTAAGCAATATTGTAGTTTTATTATGATACGTCACTAGCCAGAGAGCTGTGCATGCACACCAACATGACAGAAAGAGGAGATACAGACATGATGATCTCATTCACAGACAATTAGTGCAAAGACACACCCAGCTGTTTCCCCTCTGTGGTTTTCTGTGTTAATTCATCCTCCCCTCCAGGGGGGGCGGATCTAGAGAAATATTCATGACAGGAGGGTTGCGTGGAGATTTTAAAAGGAGGGGGGGGTAGAAATGTTTATATGCTGATTTAATCGTAAATAATCACATGTATCTATTTTTAATTGAGCCCCCAATTGAAGGAATTTTCATTCAAAAATATGTGTCAAATGAATAAAGCATTGAAGAGAAATATCCAAAGGTGGCATTAAAAATCAATTCTCGGCTTTGAATGAACTATCACTACATTGCTGACTAATGTCACTTTTTGTTTGCGGCTTGGAGCGTGTGATTTTAGTGCTTGTTAAACCGGCTTCTTTGTGTGTTGCTCTTGCATGACGGATCTGAAATTTGGCCACGTTTGTTTGCAGAATGAGCAGTTTCAAAGACGTTTGTAGCTGCAGGCAATCCAGAGAATATTTGAGTTTAGTCAGGTTTAATCTGCACCTCACACAATCAGAAACAAGTCGCTGTTATTAAACAAAAAAATCTCACCGCTATCCATCTGTATTTCTACCTGCGGAAGTTGGCAACACTACACACACATTTGTCAGGAAGAAAAGCGTGACCCAGACTGGGAGAGGCTGCATAGAAAGCAGTCGGGGCTGAGAGAAAATGGAGCTGCTGCCTGTTGCAGAGCCGGATTGCGGCGATTGGGTGAAACCGGTCTGTTAACTATATATCCTCTCTCAGCTCCTGTTGTTTCTTATTTTATGGGAATAAAATCCTTTTTTGAACTTCTTCCCACATCTCCCTCCCATCAGCACAACTCCTTGACTAGACTGTGTCCCATCCACACTGTCTACGGGAAGAGTCGTCTCTTGCTGCATTCACTTCAAGAGTTTCACTCTTGTAAATTTCGACCAGCTACAACTGTCCAAATATATATTTTTGAATTAGATTGTCCAAAACTGGGGTGTCTGTCTTTGTGCTGTAGTAGTTCTTTCTATTAACAGTGCAACATGGATGTGTGCTGTAGAAAAGATTGAGGTCATTTAAGTAATTTCATTACACCTGCAGACAAAAAGAAAGTGTAATATATCTTTCGTCTCTCTTTTCCCAGTCATGACACAGACTAAACCTTTTTAACAGTATTTTGTAGAACAAATAGGTTTAGAAATCATAAAATCCCTGCCCTACAATGAGTTTGCCTGTATTATTAGCTTTTTTCCTTCTAAAAAATCTCAAATTTAAATAAAGTAATTCTGCTGGTGAAATCAGCATCATGTCAAACCTCAATCAGCATCCAGCCTCTGTTGAAAATCATCTATCATTTAAGGGGCCGGCTCAGGGCTGTGCCGTTTCTCTTTCCACCTGCATACTTCTGTAATACATTCATCCCTTGCACCCATCACCAGCAGCTTTCTCACTTGTTTCCAGCTAATAGCAATCTCAAGCTAGCGTAGCACCGTTTAAACTGTTTTTTTTCCAGCACTGTTTTTGGCCTGGGAGCTTTATTGACCAACTGGCTTCTCCTCACTGAGGAACAAAAGGACTAAGCTCTGCACTGCTCTGTAACACTGTGGTTCAGGCTGGCTTAGAGCAGAGCTTTAAAGCAAAGCTGTGCAGACTATGGAGTCAGTGTGTCAATATGTGTCTGGTTTTGTCAGTGTTTATGATGGGGCAGGTTGCAGATACTTCTGTTAGATGCTGTGAATCTTTCTCTGTTGTATTTTTTCAGATTTTATACTCTACTCCTCTATGTTTTCTTCCCCTCTCCCTCCATCTCTCTTATCTTTTTCTTGTCTCACAAACTGCTACTGTCCACCACCCCTTCCCTTGTTGTCACACCACTTCCTTCACTTCTTCCCTGACATTTTTCGTTACTCCTGTGCTTCCTCACCTTTCTTGTTCTCCTGACATTTCCTTTTCCTCACTTCTCATGTCATGACCGCTCTAAAAGGGTTGCCATGGCGACGGCCTCCTCCCAGGTACTCATCCCTGACGTCAACCTGAATGAGGCGTTTGACAACTTTGCCCTGGACTTTTCCCGAGAGAAGAAGATTTTGGAGGGACTAGATTACTTAACAGGTATGTGTCCAAATGACAACAATATTTATTTATAAGTGATATTGGTGTTGTCAAGAGTAAACCTTGAGACCTTGTGATTACATTTTTTAAGCCGGGCTCAGTCTACAGGAGTTTCGAGCTGATTTAAGACTGATTCGCCTCTTCTGATAATTAGAGGAAAAATCTGCTCTGGGACCTCAGTCGATACCAATGCTCGGCACCAGATTATATGGTAATATGAGAGGTTTACCGATCCGGTCTTACACCTCCCAAACTGCTCACCGACTCATCGGGGTCGCCCCGATTTATACCAAACATGTTTGATATTTAGGATTTAAAATCGGGATGATCACATCAGTAATTTCGGAGCTGAACCACACAATTCAGTGAGAGAGAGATCAGCTGACGGTGCTGCCAGGCAACAGTAAACATTTTAGCCTCTGGGGCTAACATTAGCTAGCATATGCAAATCTCACCTCCACTTCCCACTGAAGAATAGAGAACCCGTGATGACTGTATCTCCCAACCATTTTCTCCTCCAGACTCGTGTAGCCTTCTGTTTTCTTTTCCTTGATGCTGCAAAGAATTACTACAGTAATTGCTACACTCATTGCATCATGCCAGTCTCCATTTTGTTTACATCTGCTTCCCCATGAGGTCAGGTGAAAAGCTGTGTCTCAATTCAGGGGCCGCATCCTTCGAAGGCTGCATTTGAAGACCAAATGCAAGCAAGACAAGATTATTTTCAAATCTTGTAGTGTGAGCATGTTTCCTCTCTAAGTCAATGAAATTCTCAGACCCTTTGGCAAATAACCTTACATACATGTAGGGCTGGGTATCATCTAAAAATTACGGTAACGGTACCCTTAAAGTGATAATGATACCATTAGGGTACTTCATTCGATACCTATTATGTGAATAAATTCATAAATTTATGCAGTTGTGCAAAATGCCACCACTGAACTGCTTCCTCTGTCAAATACACCGTGTTCAACTTCATCACACCACAGACTTTATGGGATGTGGCTGCTGCAATAGTGGGTCAATCACATGTCGCATAAAATCAAAGACTTGTTGCAGTGATTGGCTGCAAGAACACAGGGTATAGGGTTTTCCATACAGTGGCAGTATATGTTAGAAAACCATTTCTATAACCAGGTTTATTAATGTACGCCAGGCACCAGCTGGTATGAACGTCATTTCTTCTCTGCTGCATTTAAAAAACGAATTAGATTTTATGCTCATCTTTATTTATAACTTTTTATTTTTACTGTGAACCATGTTGTTGTGTCCTCCTCATGTAGCTCCCAGCCCACCATCCATAAGAGATGAGCTGTGCACCGCCTCCCATGACACCATCACTGTCCACTGGACGTCAGAGGACGAGTTCAGTGTCACCTCCTATGAGCTGCAGTACACAATCTACACCGGCCAGACAAATTTCATCAGTGAGTCATGTGCATACACACACACTTGCATGCATACACACACAGCTATGGTAATAGAGAAAATGAGATCAGTAGCTTACAAGCTCTCATTACCAGAGCCTCAGAGCCTAGAAGGAAGCTCATGTTCACACAGTTGCATTTCAGCAAAAGCCAGGGGATTGGCCAAAAGAGATGAAATACTTGGTTGACCCATGTTTAAATACTTTAATTCAATTTAAATATATTTGAAATATTTGATTTGTTCTTGAGGTGGTTTATGATTCACACTGCAGTCTTCAAGGCAGCTATAGTGGAGGCTCCTGTTATATCTTAAGAGCAAATTACCTGCACGATAACTTCTAAGACCAGAGATCAATTGAGCTCTCTGGCATCAATCACGTTTTAATCATCATGAGTGTTTTTATCAAACCTCAAAATTTAATGAGCTTTTAAAGTGATTTACTGTACTTTAAAGTTTTAAATCAACGTAATTTTCCTCTCACAGATGAAAACTGAATTTCATAAGCAATACACCACATTCTTGCTCAGCTCAACACTCTTTTTGTTGCTACAGCTTGACTTGGTCTGGTATGACGTGTAGCTTATTCTGGATAATGTGAGCTAAATTTAGTAAGATATTGCTGTATAACTGACATTACTGAGTCAGAGGTAAGTTTAATTACTAGTATTCACCGTAATAAGAATTGTCCAGCCACTATGATGCAGATGCATGTCTTTACCTACACAGACACACACATGCACAAGCCCAGAAGAAACATGCCGCACCACTCACTCTGCACTTACAAAAAGACCTAAACTGGAGCACTACAATACTTTCAGCGTTGCTCAGTCTTATTTTCATATTTTCAATATTTTATACGAACCCTGTTGCATAATCTAGATTTTAGTCTTTGCTGTCCTCCATGCTTGTGTATATTTATAGAGAAATTGAGCTGAGTTATCAAAACTTTCTTGTTTTAAAATTAGGACATACTCTACATATCATGAGGGGATGCTTTGAAAATATTCACTATCTAGTGTCTGGTTGTTGTTTGAGCAATGTGAAACTCTGCAGAAATAACGGATGAGAATGGAAAATCACTGCTGCCCTCGTTCAAACTCCTGTTTTTCTCTGTGCCTAAGTTATTTAATTTTTGGTAAAGCTTTTTATTTAGTGCTGACATTTGCATCATATACAGCTTTTTAGGGGCATGTGATTAGTTTTTTCGGCCATATTTCGAACCCAGTATCACCACCATGTGGCGATATATGCTGCCTTAATGTTTTGGACCATAACTACAGAACATGGATCTCAGACTATGTCCTAAACCCACTGAAACCCACCACCATGATCACAAATAATTGTGCCTAAGCTGGTTTTTCCTCTTGAAAATTCTGTCAAACAGTTTTCTTTTGACAAATAATTATATCTAATCTTCCCAATATTTTGTATGTTGAATGAGCCATATATGTTTTACCATAATTGACACATGCACACATAATAGCTGAACAATCCTGGAAACTGGTTACTTTTGGGGTTATGACTTTGTTAGTGTACATTTAAATGACCTCAGAAGACCCAGTGGTCTCTTGAAATATTGCCAAATATCCCTGGACAGGATTTATACATTTACCAAACATTTGGCCGCCATTTATAATCAGCTGATGTCTATAACTACATGAATGAAGAGAAAGGAAAGTCACTGTGGAGGAGAAGAGGAACAGCGACAGGTGAAAATCAGAGTGGATAATGGTCACACAGTGGAGGTGAAAATTACCACTTAGTGATATGAGGAGGATATGATTAATGTACATAATCGTGCACATTCAAGCATGTGCGCGCACACCTCTCTCTCCACTTTTCCTTCCTCTCTTCAATCCTTTCATCATCTCTCTTCTCGTCTGTGTAGCCTGACATTCCTCCATCTAACCATGCAACTCAAGTGCCCCAGCCATTTGAAACATCGAGATACATTTCAGCTGTAATAGACTGAGTGACTCAGATATTCAGCAGTGTGCTGCCACAGAGTCCTCCGAGATTCACAGGGGAAACTGAGAAAGAGAGAAGCCCATTTAGTCTGCCACACCACTTGAGTTTTTACCATAGCATTTTTCTCTAACTTTACAAGTGGTTAAATGCTCCCACTTGAGTGCCATCCCATCTATCTCTTTTTCTCTTGCCTGGCCTCATCCTTAGCCTTGGCCTTCCAATGAGGAGGGGAAGGGAGGATGGGGGTCCTGCCTCTACAGGATCATCCAAGCACAGCAGCAGAAAATAGAATCGGCAAGGGAAACTAAATGCCATGAAGAAATGTAAGCAGTGTCAAAAAGCCAAAAAATTATGCCACCGTGTAGCTGCTACCTGTGGCCTTTTGCAAGTTCCAAGTGACTAGTGTATGTGACCCTATCAACTAAAGATAATTTTCATTATCGATTAATCTGCTGATTATTTTCACAATTAGTCATTTATAAAATGTCTATAAAAGTCAAAAAAGCTTGTCATAATTTCCCAGAGTCCAAAGTGATGTCCTCAAATAGCATCTTTTGTCCAACAAACAGTCCAAACCCTCTTCATTTACTATCAAAAGTGACAAAGAAAAACAGCAATACCTTCTGTTTAAGAAGCTGGGAGCAGCAAATGATTGACATGACTGAGATCATAATCGGTTAACAAAAAAGTTGGAATTAAATTTTCTTCCCATCGACTTTCAATCGATTAATTGGCTAATCATTGTAGCTCTTGTTGACCTGTTTGTTTATTAGCAGAGCTGTGCGGCCCCTAATTAATATTTAAAGTCTTCCCACTGTGCATCCACAGCACCATTGTTGCTCTACAGTTATGTATTTTTTTATGTCTCTCCTCTTGGACCATGGATGTCACTGTAATAAGTTTTACCCTAAAACTAGCAATATTTCAAAGCCAAATAGCCTCTCTAGTTCCATATGCATCATTTCCCCAGCATTGCCTAGCTGAAGCTAATTCACTGTATCATTTTCCAGACTATAAGAGGTCTATACCCCTGCTCACACCTCCACAAGACTTCAACCAGTTTTTTCCAAATTTGTATTGCCAGTTTGTACATTTTGCTGGGAGGCCTGCATGTTAACCACACTAGCTAAACCTCTACCTGCTGATGCCACCCGACAGCTTCATCTGTCTTTTATATGTATTCATAAGCACTGGCCTGTGGTGAAGTATTAATTATCACAGGTGAAGAGTGGGATTGTAGTGGGCATTAGGAAAGACCAGAGTTTTGAAAAAATCGCCCTTTCTCTGTATTATGACAGGGCATCTTTCAGAGTATCAGCAGCATTAGCAGTGTTTAATTAAATGTTAATGAGGTTTCAGTCATTACAGAAAACTAGTCTGACAAGACACTTATTAACGTTGTGTAGAGGCACCAACAGATAGATGCAGTTGATGTGTTTTATTGATGCACAAGTGCTCTCTCTCTCTCTCACACACACACACACAGAAGAAGAAATGACCTTTTGAAAAACATGAAGTTGTATAAATAATTTGTGTATAGATTATGTAATGTATGTGTCCAGTTTTGAAATAATTCACACATGCACACAACATCTTTTGTGTGCATCCTGCTCCCCCTATGCATCCTGCTCAGTGGTATAGACCGTTGCAGAGCAGGCATACGTTCAGGTTCCCTTTGGGGTGATAACAAGCATTGTAAAACTTCCGGTGGCAAACTGGAAAAAATAGTGGCACCATGTCTGAGTGTTGCTGCTTCACACTTTACATATCAAGTAAAAAACCCAGTTTATGAAATCATTTACTTCCCAAAAGGGTGAAGGAAAGTAAAAGAGGAGGCTTTAGGCCATCCAGGATGAAAATGGTAAACTGTGGGACCTGGTAGGGCTGGAAGATATTGGAAAAAACTGACATTGCGATATCTTTTATGTTCATGTACAGACACACAGTTAATCATATTTTTCATCAGTTTGGTTACTTTAAAAGTCTATCCTCTTCTAAGGAAACAAATCCCTCTCCTAACACAGTCAGTTCAGCCCTTTGCCACTCCTCCACTTTCAGTTTGTGTTATTTACATGTAATCTACCATTTCTAATGTTTTAACAATGTTAAAATTATGCTTAAACTATGTGGTGCAAGGCATCATGTTTTCAGTCCCATTTTTGGGAACACGATATCTCAGCAACGCTCAGAGGGAATTTCTTCAAATGTGGCACAAATGTCCACTTAGAATGAAGGATGAACTGATTAGATTTTGGTGGTCAGAGGTTAAAGGGCGAGGTCAGTGTGACCTATTAAACAAACTTTTAGTCATGACTCTAGAATTTATGAGTTAATTATACAAAACATAATTTCACACAAACTGTGCTGATTGTATAGATCTTTTGTGCTGCCAGGTTTGTTAAATGTGTGTGAAAAATCCATGTTTCAGAATTCGAGCTTCTTTGCAGCAACATATTTGAAGCATTGTAGTCCACCCCAAGCTCTTTGATTTTGTTGATATTGAGCTTCAGGTGATTCTCGTTGCACCATGTGACCAAGCTCTCTATCAGTAACTACATGTATTACATGAGTCTCGAGAGACATGGATGTAAACTGCAACTTCACTGGGGCATGGAGCCACATAACCACAAAGCGGTAATTCTAGTCTTGTAGATTATTCAAGGACAATGAAGCAGCAAAAAAGTTGTAGTATAACATGTTTGGTTCATTTGCCCTCCTTGACGTTGCATGTCCTGCAATGGGACTGTTGCACACGGGGACTTTGCGTTGTCAAGGCTGAAACAATATATTCTGCAGCCCTATAAGACCTGGCCAGTCAATGTCTGTGGCAAACACTTCATCACAGGTTAGTTCATGACGTTACTTACTGAGTAAGTTACATGTGTGAGGGTTGTGCCTGTAGATCGAAATGAACCATAAAATAGTCTGAGTGATGGTGGAACTACAGTTTTGACAGTTAAAATTGATGGCCCTACCATAAAACACCTGCTTTTAGAATGGAGTTTGGTTTAACAGTATGTCCACTTGAAAGACCGCCAGGAGCAGAGGATATTTTAATCTTAATAATTCACATAAATTGAGCTGACCATCATTCTAATAATAAACCTTGTTAACAGCAGAAAGAAATGAAGGAGGTAGAGCTGAAACCGACCTGTTTTCTTCTTCTCTCGGCTCGTAATGAGCACAAACAGCTATCCAAACAGTCAGCTGTCCCGCTTCGCCACAGTAATGTGATTCATTTACAGTAACGTCGCATTGGACAGACCACCAAAATAAAGTGTCTTAATAACACTAAAGTGACAGATACAATTCAATAATAGGTAGCTGTATATGTCAGGTTCATCAAATTTAATGGTGGCAGACTCTGGGCTGAATTTATTTTTCTTTTCGCTTTCTTGTCCCCCTCTAAATTGTAATGAGATCTGTCCGCACACACGCGCACACACACACACACAAACACAAACACAGTCACCAATAACTCTATATTGCATCATCAAAGACAAACCCTCTTCCAGTTTCCAGGATACTTTGTTTTTCCCTTTCCCTTCTCATCTGTCCTCCTCTGAGTCTGAGCAAGGCACACACACACACACACACACACATACTGTACATACAAACACACACCCAATACTTGCCTGGATGCTAGTCGATCTATTTCCTCCCCATTTCCCTTTCTTTTCTCTGTTTGCAATGGCACATTCAGTCGCTGCTCAACACTTTGAAGTCACAATGCTCTCCAAAGCAGCTTGGCTCGTGTCAGAGAGCCCCTTCTCAGTAGCAGAATCAGCGATAGTGTATTGCTGTGTAGTGACCTAATTTGATGTAGTGAGAAGGGAGAGGTGCTATGGAGATCAAAAGCTTTAAAAATGGAAAGCAGCTTTAAGTCCCTCTCTCTCGTCTTTCCTCTGTATCTCTTTTTGAAAGCCCTGTAGCCTCCCTAATTTCGACAGGATGCGTCTAAAGACAGGTGGGAGGCATAGTTTTCAAAACGTCAAGGGACAGTTGATCGCAGGATTTCATTGTTGTCAGTGGATGCACATTTATAAGAACAGGCTGAAATATAATGCAGATGAATCTGCTGGCCCCATCTGCTTACAAAATGGATTGTACAAATTCAAGGTGTAAAGAAGAAGAACTCCCTCACTTTTTTTTTCTGTCTCGCTCATCTTAAACTAGATGAAAGCCCTCTACAGTGTTTTCTTTGTGTGAGAAAAGCTTATGGAAGTTGGCAGATATGTAGAGACGCAGCGTTCACTCAAACTTTAAGAGTCGCCTCCCCTCATTCATTCTTTAAAGCTGCCTCACTTTTTAAAGGCGTTATTTGCATCCTGTGAAGTATTTATATTTACAAGCAGACTCCCAGCCATTACTTATGCATGCTGTTGCCATCTTGTTCAATAATTCACAGCGTATCCTTACCAGAAGGGACAAGGCAGGCATGGCCCTGAGAGCTTTCTCCTTTTAGGATTTTTATTTTCCTGCTATCCTGCAGGGTGGAGGGGGGGGGGGGACGAGACAATGAAATGGATTCTTATTCTACCTTCAACTCTACAAACATTAACCTCAGCTGTAGTGCTACTTTACAAGATTCTCTGCTTGTTTTGGCAAGGGTTTATTTAAATGTTTTGAGATTTTTTTATGAGGTATAGTTGAAACACATTTTAAACCTGGGGGGGGGCAGTGGCTCTTTGTACTCTCATTTCTGTCCGGCTTTCTGTTGGCACGTCGTGGTGCTATTACTCATACTGTCAGTGAAGTTCAAGGTTTAACTAGCAGTGCGATTAATAATAAGTCACTAATAATCATCTGTGTTGTTACACAAACACAGTTAGATATGCTACATACTCTGCTGCCAATGCTTATCAGTTTTCTCTGCCTGCCGTCTATGGCATTGCCAATAAAGCCTGTGTAAAACACAGACCGTTCACTGAAAGAGGCAAATTTCACATCATGTCTATTTTCATCACACATCAACCAGAAGCATAAGTGTAGCAGTGCCAGACTAACAGTAGCTAAATTTCAAATTATCCTCTTTTTTTTTTTTTTAAAGAAATCTGATTAAATAAACAGCCACCCTGCAATAAAGACTCTGCCATCTTTAATTCACACCTCTTGTGTTCAAGGCAAACACACAACACCATCCCATGAAAGCATATGTCAGGGTTCCTACGTAGTATGGACAAGTATGAAATTTGATTTTAGGAATTTCCAGTTGTGGATACATATCTAAAAGGAAAAGAGAGAATGAAAAAAAATATTTGTGTTTCCAGAATACTGAAGCTATTCTGTTTCCTACAATAGAAATTCAGAATTTATAAAACTAATCTGATCATACAAGCAGAGTGTTTTCACAGTGTTGGGAGCAGGAAGCGAGCACAGACAAAATTTTTACTTTGTGAGAGAATACAGGCCAAAGCAAGCTTGATATCTTTGTAAGTAGGGTAAGAAGAAAGACTGTATGGTGTGTGACTGAACACACACTCCTACGCAGAGCTGCTTCTACGCCTGTACGTCACAGCCTGCCCCAAGTGTCTCAATTTATAACTGCACTAAATCAAGACATCCGCGACCAAATCGGTTTGAAAAATGGCAATATCTTTGAATTGCACATGTATATAGAGTATCACAAATAACCAAATATTAAGCTTGTCTGAACATTTAATTGTGCAGTGATGTAGTCATTAGAAAAGTAGACTAGTCTTTTCTGCTGTGTTCCATGGACACAGTGAGTAACAACGCTGCACCGACACCCTCAAAAAAATAAAATATGAGGAATAACAATATAATCTGTGTTTATTTAATATGTTAAGGGGGAAAAAGTACAAGCATAGGAAGCACTGGTTATTTTACTTACTCCTTGAGATACCTGACAGCAGAGATGTTTGACAGTGAAGACTGCCCAACTTTCTGAGTAAGACTGTGGACTGAATGGCCACAATGGGTAAATGCATCCTTTGTTTACCCTGATGTTGATTCTGAAATAGTATGGATAATTGAAATGTAAATGAAAATGTGTAGGAACCCTGATTTTGACGGGAATGTGGCGGGGCAGTTAAATAGAAATAGCAGAAATAGACAATATTCACATGGCAGCTATATTTTCCTCTGATGTCACGCTCAGGGTGGAAAGCTCAAACGCTGGGTTAACATCATACTGCTGTGACCCCGGTCGCAAGTCGTATAAACGTACGACTGTCACAAATCACCATCATACATTGATTACATCCAGTGCGTTTTATTTCCAGGCGTAAATAAATGTGTCCAAGATGTGCGTCAAAGGTAATGTTAGCTTACCACCCTGAGCGTGCCATCAGAGAAAAATGGCCACCATGTTGTTATGGTCTTTGTCAATGTGTAAATACAGCCCTGTTATTTCATACAAGACTAGAGTCCAAAAGAGCACCACAAAGGAGAGCACCACGTAACAAACCCTTTCCTCAGCCCTGAGCTGAGATTTAAACTCTTTTTATGCTTCACAGTCGGCTGCAGCTGAGAGACTGTGTTTAGAGGCAGGTAACTGCAAAGCTAACTTTACCATAACTAGCCCTCTCTGAACCAGCCTGCTGGGGTCATGTTGGTATTGCCAATACATCTGAACATTAAAGGCTATCACACTCTTTTGCCCTCAGGCGCTTACTACACGCATTCACTTGTCATATTGTGTAAGCACGTTGGTCTTAATGGGTAATAGATTCAGCTCAGTGAACACACAATATCGCCTAAGGGGAGCATGCCATGACAAACCTGATGGAAGGTAATGGGATGGATCGGTATGTGCACATAAATGTTGCATAACACCGAGGTCTGTGTGATCTCTGAACGTGACAACTCACCTGCCGTTTTGATAAAAAACTAAAATACTGCTGTGGTCAGATTTCCGGGGAGGATTGTTTTTGTTCTCTTGAAGATTCTCAGCAGGACTCACTGCAGCAACTGAAAACATCAACAGAACTTACTGATGTTATGTGTGTGTGTGTGTGTGTGTGTGTGTGTGTGTGTGTGTGTGTGTGTGTGTGTGTGTGTGTGTGTGTGTGTG
>JBBPCS010000204.1:2733388-2763805 GCA_037974645.1 Hollardia meadi | reverse complement strand
TGTGTGTGTGTGTGTGTGTGTGTGTGTGTGTGTGTGTGTGTGTGTGTGTGTGTGTGTGTGTGTGTGTGTGGATCTGCCAGGTTTGTACAACTCGGCAGACAGCTGGATGATCGTACCAAACATCAAGCAAAACCACTACACGGTGCACGGCTTGCAGAGTGGCACCCGTTATATCTTCTTTGTCAAGGCTATCAACCAGGCGGGAAGCCGCAACAGTGAGCCAGCCCGCCTCAAAACCAACAGTAAGTGAAGCCTCGTGACACTTGTATCTGCTTTTCTATCAATATTTACAAGCGTTAATTTTGTTTCTGGTATTTAAAACAATTTAAAATGTTCTTCGTTGTGTACCGTTTGTCCGCCACAGGTTAAAGGCTGCCATCATACAACGCTTTTCCCAAAGTGTTGTCTTTCATTTCTAAATTAGTGAAGCGTAAGTAGCAGATTTAGAGCTCATTTAGATTAGATCTTAATCAGTAGAAAAATATTTATGTATTGATTTTAGTTTCCAGCGCTGACTGTTAAAGCTTCTGTCCAGAAGACGACAAGGTGGAAATGAAAGGAGGAACCTGAAACAAGTGCCTGTAGTGCTGACAGATTTCTGTCACAAACACTCAAAAACATGTCATTGCATGTTCCATTAGAGCTCCCCTGAATGATTTTGGTATCATTATCACTTTTAAAACTTTCTTTATAGTCATTTATTCTTTACAGAACGTGTGGTGTCATGTCTATGTGATGTATTGAATGAAAAAGCTGCAAGTTTGACAGTTACTCTGTCCACAATAAAGAACATAGAATCTGGATATAATGACACTTTCTTGCCAAAGGCTTAAATGGTTCCCAAGAAGTCTTTGTACATTATTATGGCAGAGAATATAGATACAAATATACAGCAGATATAGATATATAGAGACAGTAGAGCCACAAGTGCTTCATCCACTGCTTTTGCTTCACAGACGGTTTGAGATTTTTGAAGAAGAGTAGCACAAGCCAACCTGGCCAAAACTGATCATCATTAAATCATTTATTTCATCTCTTTTGGTTTAAAGTGTTGTAACCAGTCAGCCGTGGCTGATAAATTGAACGATCCTTTATGTTATTGAAAAATTGCTCGACTCCTTAACTGAACTATTCAAACCATCTTGAATGAGCTGCAAACTTTTTTGTCATAGAGCTGAAAACAGAGCTGTTTTTCTAAGCTTGAAAATTTGACTTTTTAGCGATACCAGTATGTGGTTCTCACAGGACAGCAACGCTACAAATATATGATGATCTTATAGAATATGATGCATTGCTCTAAATTAAAATATTATTACTTAAAGGTAAGGTAATGTACTTTTGAAAAGTACATTTTCCTGATAATACATACATAGGTTTATTTAAGTAAGGTGTTGAATGCAGAGGTTTTACTTGTAATCAAATATTTTCACAGTTTGATATTAGTGCTTTTACTTAAGAAAAGGATCTGAATACTTCTTCCACCACTGCCAGTCAGGTTTATCATGGTATCAGGCAGTTTCTTGTTTAATCGTTTCTTGTCTTTTTGACCTCTTCTCTTTGATAGTCATACTACATATACTTTCTGTCTCATTGTTTCTTTCTTTCCCTTTTGCTCTGCTTTGTTTTTTGATATGCTTCCCCTTGCCTGTGTCAGTACAATAGATAAAATAAAGAAAGCAAAGGGGACAAAAATGTGACTAAATGAACATCAGTACAAACATACAGAATAACAGACTGATCATAGTTCAAGTTAAAGATGAGGTACCTAAATATTTCTCAGCAGGATCTTGGGCTCAGCTGTTGCATATAAACGGTTAAAACCTCAGCGATATGGCTAATTTAGGATACGCCTCAAGGGCGCTCAATAAAATTTTAAAACCAGTCTTAAACTGCATCAGTAATGGAGTGAAGCTAAAATGGAGTTGATATGCCAACTCCTCTAGCTGCTGTCAGGAATCTGGCTGGGGCATTTAGGATTAACTGTAATCTGGATACACTCTGCTGTGTGAAAAAGTGTGTGAGAAACTGCAGTACTCTGGGGATGATCACTCATTCTCTCAGCCACTGACACAAACATACCCCCTATCTCTGTCACTTAACTGTTAGCCTTGCTTGTCATCTAAATGTAGCTGTGAACAGGGGGGGGGGGTCTGAAAATAATATTCATGTTTGCAGATATGAGACAAAGCGATCAACCAACCTCGGCCCACACACACCAGGGTGCCCCTATATGTGTCTATTTTAGCATATATTTCCTTTGTGTCCTCATTTAAACAATAATAATCTAAACCTCTTAGCTTCACTGTGAAAGAATAACCAAACATTGACGCACTGTGTGAATAAAAAAACATTTAACAGTGCCCGTTTCAGTCTAAAAAAAAAAGGGGAGGAAAAGACTCAAAGACTATTCTGTGTTGTTGAAAGTGGCTAAAATTGATTTATTTAAGCAACAATCTATCAAATAACAATGTGACAATGATAAATGGATCGCTCGTAGTGAACCTACAGAGAATTTTCACATGAATTTGCAGCTCCTCTTCGCTTTATAGAGCTTTATGGAAAGTTTCAGCTCGTTGTCTTGCTGTCCGGCAGCAACTACACTGTTCTGGTTCAATGTCACAACTCTCATAGCGTTGTTTTCAGCCACAGCAGGAAGCTCTAAAAACCATCTGTGCACTACCTACTCAGCACCGAACTGCAGACGCTTAGTTAGAGACTAGCTGCTGGTGAACATATTGGAGCATTTAGCAGCTAAAAAGAGCCAAATACAGTATTTCCCTCAGAAATGAGAGACCAAAATAGAGCTTTAACAGAGTGAGTATTGTACTTTCATTCATGAGATGAGACACATTCATGACTCCAAATGAATGATAATGTTGCATCATAACTGCTAGATGTATAAATAAGCAACGGTTTGCTAGCAAGTTCACCGTATCACCTTCCTCTGCCCTCAAGCGGCCCAAAACAATCCGTTTTTCAAGGCCGCACAGCTGCTAATGTACTTAAAGCTTTATGGGACCAAATTTAATTAGACCCTAATACCTGCTGGCGATACAGAGTTTATATTAAACTGTTAAACAGATCAAGCGTGGATCCACAGTGTGGCCTGCACTTTCTTGAAGTGTTATTACTGTTCTAACGTGTTTTTAGTCCATGTTATTATTCCCAGTGTGTTTTTCATTAGATTTTGAGATTTAGTTTTTCTGTTGAATTGGCAGCAAGATCATTTTTATTTATTCATTATTTGACCTTTACAAGGCAAGTCATTAAGAACAAATTCTTATATACTGTATACTACAATGGCAAAAGGCAGAGCCTCTTGAGGGAAGCAGGTAGGGGCTTTAACAGAAGTAACATTTTCAACACACCCTCACACACACAACTTACATACAATCATGGCAAGTATTTCATGTGGCAACAAGCATTACATAAATGACATACAGTCTAGGACACAACAGGCAGATGGCTCACAGACAAATGTCTCAGACGATACACAAGATGCAGATGTCCTTAAAAGTTCCATTACTGGTGAAGATGTTCTCTCCTTAAATTACTTGAAGCAGAATGTTTCATGCTAATAGGACACCTGGGCATACTTTGGAGTTATTCCACTTTTATGTTCATATTACAAGTTAAAGCTATTTTATAGTTAATAGAATTAAGTGGCCCTTTAAAGAGAGCTCTACTCTCTCTCTGCCAATGTACTTGATACTGCCATCTGGCACTTTGAAGTGAACCCATTATCCATCAAATATCACAAGACACCCCCCCCCCCCCTCCCCCACAAAGTCAAACTCTTCTAGACGTACAGTACACTGTCTGTGGGACGTGGAGCCCGTCAGTACTTTAATTTATTTATTGTGGCATTAGAGTGGATTACTGCCTCAGTGCGATGTGGGCACGACATGCAGCCGGGGAGCATTTGGAGGTGAAGTGCAGGGTATCTGGCAGCTGGCAGTCGGCTCACTGTCACTGACGCTCATGACTCTTACTGGGCACCATATAAATAACATTCAGGAGCACTTCAATTTGTAATGTCCTCCCTTGACATGGATAAGTGGAATGAGTGGAATCAGTGTCATTTTTCATAGCAGGCTTCTATTACATGCGGCCTGTGTGAAAGCAAAAGAGGCTGAACGCATTTGCTAAAATGTAATGCTGGAACACATCTGCAATATTCTAACGATGATTTAGCTTTTTTATTCACATGCAGATATCCGTTTGTAGAGATCGCCTGAAATGTCGTCTTGAGTCCATTCTTGTATCTCAAGTTGCACACTGGATTGTAAACAATGTCCAGCACACGGAAGAGGAAGTCTTGGCCCGGACATCCGTTATCCTGATGTCCGCTGGCTGTATTAAACTTTTTATTTTTTATGTGTAGACACTGAACGCACTTTGTTAAGGACAGGAAAACATGTTTGGTTTGATTCTCTTGGTTCTCTTACTCTGCAAAAACCTCTGTCCTCTACTCATTACCGTGCATGTTAGACAGTATACAGTATGTTACACACAGTACACTATGTAATGTCCAGTGTTAGTGAGGTACAGTTCTTAAAGATAACCCCACCCCTTCTCTTCCACTCCCACTTTTCTGTCATCCCTTCTCTTCAACTGGCAGCCAGTGCCATCATGGGGGAGAACTTGTCCGCCCACAGCCACATTCGGTTGAGATTCTGAGCTCATGATTGGCAACCAGTATTTCTCTCCGCTTTAACAGTTTAGACAAGCTATCATAATAACAAAAACATTCCGTATTCTAATCCGTGACTGAGGTTTGGGGGTTTTCTTCATGCATTGTGTCTGTCAGTCTTTGTCCCTCTTTCTTTCTTTTATCTCCCACTCTCTCCTCTTTTTCTCAGATGAATCGGTACTCAGATTAAAGTGCCTCACTCATCTGTTCATGTGAAGCCAGAACAACAGTGTTGTTGGATTAAAGGTCGCAACAAAACTGTTAACAAATATCTCACTTTGATAGACTTATGAGGTTTCTCTCTACGAGCTCTATAGTAGCAAGCTTATGAGCTGGGAACCACAAGCTCTATCCTTGCACTTGAACTCTTTCTGTCTGTCTGTGGCTAGATTAGATAGATTGGAGGATTTAGCTGTCACATTTTTAAGATGAGACACTCTGGAGGCTTTCAGCCTAAGCTCATCATATTTCAGGCAGAGGCTTGCAAAGCAAAAAATGCAGTCACTAGTCGCTCAGACGCTGGAAAGTCATGCATCTCAACCCTGTCTGTTAAAGCAAGCAACTCCGAAGTACACCCAAAATTCTGCAAAATGTGTCAGTACACAAGTAGGAAAAGATCTGTGACGTTTGGTTAACTTTAGGCACAGAAATCACGTGGTTCGGTTTAGGAAACAGAAATGGTTTCAAACCTGACGCGAACTCCGGCCTCCTGGGTGAAAGTTGTGTGTGTGTGACCCTCCGCTCAACTCGGACCTCCACCCCCTTGGCATTTTCTTGCTTTGGAAAGTACCTCATCTGCTCAAGTCGTCTGAAACTGACGCGGATCGCGGTTACATTAAACCCATGTGCCTGACGCCAAAGGGTACCTTGTGTGTCTGAGACCCGAGGGGCTGTGACAAAACATTGATATCTGACGAGCTGCGGACAAGAACGGGCTGTTTGGGCTTCCAGTTAAATACAGATCATACAAAAGTCAACTCAAGTACCTGAAGTTCTCTCCATCACGACAGGGTTGTTTTTTCTCCTGGATTTAACACAGATGTACACAAACCCACAGTTTGCATATACATTTGTGGGTATCTACAACGGTACATGTGTGTATGTTTGTCTGAAAGAGAGAATGAGGGAGGAGAAGATGAAGATGAGCTTCTGCCTTCAAGCATCATACTAATCATCGCCATGAAGACACCTGGAATAACTACTGCTGAAAGCAAAAATATAGGAGAAAAGAGTGAAATGCTGCAAATTTATGTGGGGTTGATTGAATTTCAGAGCAGAACAGACAGCCAAATTAATCCAGACAGCCTTAAACATTGGTTTAAATATGTTCTCATAATTAAATGGTGCCAAACGTTTAAAAAAAAAAATCATGAAAAATTAAGGTATATGATGCAAAATATCACGGTACCCAGGAACATTAAAGGAGAACAACACATTTTTCCACTTCAAAGTCTGTTTAAAGGTGTTGGGAAGTACATCCACAGAGATGAAAAAGTTTTGAAATAGTTCTTCTCAAGTGTGGATAAAAAGTGTGCTTGCCAGAACTTTGTAGCCTACTCCTCATGTTTGTTTCAGGCTAGTGGCTTGAGGCTTAATTAGCTACTACTAGCATAAATTATCCAAATCTCCGAACTGTCCGCAGTCAGGTTACATTGTGGGTAATGTAGGCGTGAGGTTTTACAAGGAAGAAAAATGTGTATATATCTGGTTCATTATATTTTCAGTTGTCTGTACATAATGTACCTGTTCATGCTTACCTTTCTTATGAACTCAATGTCTCAGGAACACCTTCAGGGAATTCCTTCAAATTTGGCAAAAACATCAACTTGGACTCGAGGATGAACTGTTGAGATTTTGGTGGTCAAAGGTCAAGGTCACTATGACCTCACAAACCATGTTTTTGACCATAAACCTCACACAAATGTCTTACAGGAAGAATGATGAAGTGATGTCTTTTTATATCCAAAACGTCAAAGATCAATTTCACTGTGTGACATCATAATGTCCTGCAAAAAAACAAAACTTTTCTGGCCCTTATTCAAAGCCATAACTCAGGAATAGAAGGGGAGAATGTGATCATATTACACATCTGTCTCGATACTGAATTGGTGACACTAATATTGGGTGGACACCTTGAAACTGTGGTGATTGTATAGATCTTATTCATCCTTGTCGATATAGTGATAAGTCATTATGCCTCTGCGCCGTTGATAGATTGACCATTGATCACTGACCTTGACTTGAAATTCTTCAAATTTGGCACAAACATTCACTTGGACTCAAGGATGAACTGATTTGAATTTGGTGGTCAGCAATCAAAGATCAAGGTCACTCTGCCCTATTAAACAAATGAACTCAGTAATTAATACGCTAATTATTACAACATTTCACACAAACTGTGCTGATTGTATAGATCTTCTGTACCATCGGGTTTAACGTGTGTGTGAAGAATCCATGTTTCAGAATTTAGAGCTTTTGAAGCATTATAGTCCACCACAAGCTCTTTGAGTTTTTTGATATTGAGCTTCAGGTGGTTGTCGTTGCACCATGTGACCAAGCTCTCTATCAGTCACTACATATATTTTATGATTCTGGACAGTGGATGTAAACTGCAATTTCACTGGTGCGCGGAGACACACAACCGCGAGATGGTAATTCTAGCTTTACACTGAACTGCACTTATTACTTTTTATTAAATTCCATCAAACTCATTCTCTTATCTGCAGACATAGATAATAAACTGGAAGGTAGTAAACTGACTGATGCGTGGAGGCATGCAACCACAAGGCTTTTAAATCTAGTCGTTTTTAACTCTCCACTTTGATTTTGACAATGCTAACGGAGTGCAATGCTAAATCTGTGGAAGTACTCTTAATGGTTTCACGCCTCTGCTGCAGCCCTGTCTCGTACAATTGAGTTGGCTTGAGGGAAACAGCATTTAAAATCACATTGTGAGGTCTTAAAGCTCTCAAGGGCTTTTTAGGTAACTCCAGCCTCACTCCACTGAAGCCACTCATCGAACCCTGAATGGCTAAGAGTGAAGAGTGGCACTAATGCTGTAGTATGGACTGCAGACATATTACTGATAGATGTTTGCAGCCAACATGTGAAGTAACTCACTGCGTCTTGAGAGAGCCATGAATTAAGGATGACAAAGAAAGAGGCAGTTAAGATAAGAGTGTGTGTGCATGTGTGTGTATGTGGGGGTGAGGGTGGGTATGCATGTGTGACTTTTACTACTATGACCATAACTCTGCATTAACCCCTCAGCGAACTGTGGTGAGGTTTTCACATAACTGTCTTCTGCAAAGGGAGAGAGTATGAAAGACGATGAAAAGTGGCAGATTGAGAGTGAGAGAGGAAGAGTGTTGAGCGAATAGAAGACACCAAATAGCTCTTTGCAGGGATGAGTGTCTGCAAACATGAGTGCCCTCGAACCACACCACTGCTTTTTACCCATTAATACAGTCCAGGCCTGAACTGAGCACGTGGAAAATAATATTGTACCAATCCAGTTACTCTAAATTGTAAGCCAGCGGGCAAGATGATGCGCAGAATTAAGGCATTTGGTTTGTCTACATAAGGTTTTGCACAGATTTTTTTCTCTCACTGACTTTAGATTTTCATCCCATTTTAATATTTACAATAAATATAGGCTAGATACATTACCAGATTCTTCTAGAAAAGCAAAAATAATAAGGCCTATCTAATCAATTCAAATCCAGTCATTTTAACTTTAAAAAGTCAAAGCCACATCTTCAACATAATAATCATTATAGCTCTGTTGAAAGCACCATATGTTTAGGCATTCATGAGAATGAAAATGGATTAAGGTTGCATCTGAATTTGGTCACAATTTATTAGAGTGTCGGCTGAAAGAAGAAGAAGCCACATTAATTTGGACAGCTTTCATTAGACTTTGCTCTGTTTATGATTTTTAATTGGCTGTCTTAGTAATTAATTCACACAAACAAGAAGCAAAGTCGCAGTAGAGGAGGAGGAAAGCAGTTTGTTAATGCGTGGCAGAGGAAAAGGTTCACATTTAGACTGAGTAGTATCAGAAACATATGTAGGTCACAGACTGTCAGTGGTCTGACAGTATTATCATGCAGTATGTTCTGTATCCTGGTTTTCTCCTCTCTCAGCTTCCAGCGTCCAGGCTGCACAGTGTCAGTCAGTGAAAGCAGTCTGAGCTGTTCAAGGTGTCTGATTTGATTGCGCACTCAGGTGGAGGTCAACTACAAGATGTGATTTCTTTTTAACTTAAAATTCAGCACATGTACCCAGGCTGAGAACAACTTCTTTTTTTTAAAGATGTTTTTAAGACTGTTGAGATAAAATTGTTTTTTACTTGTTGCGCTGATATTAACTTTCCTCAAGGTTTATTACCTGTATTACCTGTTTCCCAAATATTCCCCCACACCCTGACAGGCGATAAGTTGCTGAGGTTAAGATTGTGCAATCAGCATGTGTAGTGTAGTGTAGTGTAGTGGAGGAAGTATTCATATCCTTTATGGAAAAGGCATGCTTTGCTTCTTCTGCTTCTGAAGTGACACCTTCACAAATGCTTTTGTTAGTCCAAACCTCAAGATTATTGAAAATAGAATTAAAACATGTTCTAAGTAGGTTCTAGACTATAAAGATGAACTATTAACTATTGACTTAAAGACTTGCAGTTAAGGACGTTTACTGATTCTTTTACACCACACTGATAAGTTCTGTGGTTAGGATCTGTGGATCGCAACGTTAGCCCAGGAACTTTATATGAGATATTGATCCAGGAGCATGTCCTACTTGGCTAAATCCCCATCATCCAGAGTCCAGCCTCCTGGTTTGACATTTGTCCCACAGTGCAAAGCCTCCAAACATCAACATCCACATTTGTGAATTTGTAGTACAAAGCTGCAGGACGGTGTGAAGTAGGACATAAATCCACGCTTAAACATGTCTTTATGTAGCAGCTCTACTGTTTACAAGTGGGCTCTATTTTGAGTGAGTGTATTGTTTGTGTGAAAACAAAAGCTAATCTAAATTCATACTGGCCTTCCTTTAGGCAGCTACTGTGCTGACAGTCAAACACTGGACTGTTGACTTTGTGATGTTCGTCATTCTGTTGGTAAAATATTCCGGGCCTCCATATTGTGTCTACAAAGCAGAGAGTCGGCAAACACCCCAGAGAGCGTGTGTTTGTGTGTGTATTTTAAGTCCCTGTGTTGAGTTAGCAGCTAAAAATCCAGGCTGAAATATCACATGTCAAGGTGCCCCAGAGGTACACGTACCTCTTTACTGTCTGTTAAAGGAGCTGCAATAATATTTATCCAGCGTGCATCTCTGATGACAGGCCTCAAACTACCACGCAGCCCCTATAGTATGAGGTGGAGAGGAAACGAGGGAGGAGGAGGTGAGAGGAGAGAGGATTGTTGGGAGTAGAAGAAGAGGAAGGGGAGGATAGAAAAAGGCAGAGAGGGGTGACACCTTGAAATAGTGTTATTAGTGTTTATTTATTCAAACTGTGATTACAATGTCCCAGGTTTGATTCTAGCAGGGAGACCTTTGTTACATATGACTTCCTCTCCCCCCATATTTTCTCTGTTTCTACTGTGAACTGTCAAATGAAGGCAGGAAAAGGCAGAAAATATCTACAAGAAAGAACAAGACAGGAGAAGTAAAGACAGACTAGTTCAGAAATGTTTCCATGTGAAGTAGATTAACGTAAAATTGAGCAGAGCAGCACCTTTTTGTTATCAGAATAATGGTGCATTAAGTAATCAATAATTTAGAAACTTCTGTCAAACTCTATCAGCTCACAGTAGGAATTGCAGTAAAATGGAATGTGAAGTGTATTTTTTCCTTTTTGTTTACAAATCACATGAAAAGATGAAAAACAGCAATAAATATAATAAGTATAGCCAGTGTAGACAAAGTCTGATAAAGCATATTCTTAGCACTATTGACCTCCATTCTTGCCTATGGCTGAAAGTAGTCCCCAATAAATGTACTATTTACTAAAAACTAATTTTTATACATTTACTCCTTGGGCTTGATGCCAAGTGCAACAGCCAGGTTAAGGTAGTCGGAAATTATCAAAAAGACATTGTTGGATTTGGTCTTTTCATGGGTTTGTTGACAACACAGTTGGGAAAATGGAGAACAATACCAGCCTTTATAAAAGTTGTCACCATCCAAATGCTGCAAAGATGTATCTGGCATTGCATTTGTGACACTGTCTCAGCTCTTTGCTGACATCTAGCCATCACAGTTAATGGCATTGGACTTCCAGCTGATCTGACTGCACTGTAATTATGTTTGCCTTATCAAAATTGTCACCCAGGACATGTGCAATCCGACTACCCAATCAGTTTTGAATATGCAGAATATGCAGCAGCAACTCCCCATCTTTATGTTGCACTATACATTAATACAGGCAGGATATGAGAGAGCTATTCTGATTTTTAAACATTAGATATTTCAGCTTTTAGGTGGCCTGTCATTGATGTGAAAAAATACATATCATATTGCCATGTCACCATGGAGAGCAGAAAACAAGCTAATTAGCTTAATGCTGATATTTAGCATTAAACATTAATATTAGTTGAGTGTGTTAAAATTTGGCTTGGAGACAACAGACACTTCTGAAACACAGTAAGTGTATGTGCATTAGGAGAACAGAAGACTTGTATCATGAATACAGGAGCTAAGCTTTAATGAACGACTACATTTTACAAACAACCAACATTCACATGCTTTTACTCTGACCCACTATCACAGAAACTTTCTTCAACAAATGCCTTCTTAATTACAGCGAAATTAAAGCAAAACAGATCCAGAAGCCTTACTGAAAACAACACCTCTCTCTGAAGACAGTTGTTTGTAGAAGTTGTGCGGAATTTACCCAGCAAGTGGTGCGATACATGTGAACTCGCATTGCTAGGAATCCATGCTGCGGGCTTCATATGTCTGCTGCGCTATTGGCCGTCCCCAGTCATGTAACATGATTCATGCATCATTAGTCTCACCAGTGTAAATCTTTTAGCCGGCTCATGAAAGTTGTCAGCACTGTTGGACTGCATACCAACATTGCATATGGATCAGTCAATTAGAAACCAAGTGGCATGCAGTCATGAATTTTAATTACTTTTTAAAAACAAACAAAACAAAAAAAGATGTAAGGTCTTGTTCGACCATTGAAGTGTCTGGTGAGCTCTCTGTGTCCCGATGCTGCTGTTTCTTCTGCAGAAATTGTTTAGTTATGAAGTAAAATGGATCCCTTTTTTTCAGTTACCCTCATTACAGAGGCAGCTCAATCTATCCCTGTGTAAGCCAGGGAGTGTGAGTCAAATTGACTGAATTGAAATAAAGTCAATTACCCAGATGCTATCCCACTGCAAGTATTTCAACAAGGGCCCGGCGAGATGAAGTCGGAACGAAATTGCATTTTATAAATGCTCCCCCAACAGTAGCAGTTTCATTTCTCTCCTCTTTTTTTCCTTGATACTGTTTCTCTTTTGTGTGTTCTACAAGTTTCCATTAAAGACTTCCCAGTTCATAACAATGCACAGCTTCAAGGCAGTCAAAGACGGAGCAGTTATCACCTCAGCAGACAGTTAGAAACATCTCTAATTACTTCTGTGTTACAGAGCAGGAGCAGACTAATCACAGACACCGCTAAGAAATCCAGAGTGTCGGATATACTCTATCACGCCATTATCCTGTCCTGTATTTACTTCAGGTCTATTCATTTCATGGCAACTCTGCCATATAATCTTTAATGGTGGAGGAAATCATGAGATTCTTCATCAAAGTAAAGAATTTAGCCTAAGATTTTAGGTTTTACCCCGACAATTCTGTCTGATCAACTCAAATACCCCTTCATCAACACCACCGGTTATGTTCCAAATATGTTAATATGTTGTCTATTCCAACAGTTTATCCATTATTTTTAGCAAACTATTTCATCTCCTCTTCTTGTTTGCTAATTAGTTGACTCATTATGAAGATGTACTTTTTAAATCAAAGCATAAATTCTATTTTTTTCAAATTAGTTGGGCTACTCTTCTTTTCAAATACACCCTGGGAACTGCTAAAGTAACCCCTGAGGTACATGTACCCTTGTTTGGGAATCACTATACTACAGTATGAAACGCAATGCAGTCTGTTATATTATTATTTATATTATATTTTTGTTTAGTATTTTGGAGGCCTTTACATGCAAGCAGCATTTATATGGCGCAGCTGGTCTATGACCATGTGTCTCATTTTAGAAACAATTCATACGTAAATCATATGTTTTGTTTGTTAAAATCTTAATCTGCAAAGTAATTAGTATCTCAGATGAAACAGCTCAGGTAAATGTAGCAAAGTAAAAAGTACATTTTCCCCTTTTAATTGTCCTGAAGTCGAAGTATAAAGTAGTATAAAATGAGAATACTGATGTAAGGTACCTAAAAAAAAAAATCTCAAAGTACCTCAAAATGTTTAGCGTGAAATGATAAGTACAGAACATTCCACCACTGATGAGCTTGTGACTCGTTTTGGATGTCGACATGGCTTGCCGGTTCCCACAACATTAAGTTAAAGCTATACCTAAAAATGCAAATAAACGGTTCACAGCATCGCATGGCAGCGTTGAGCAGATGCAGACAATGATGCATTGGAGGTTTTGGGGAAAATTGGGAACAGTTCATGTTGCCAGCCGCCAACACTCTGGCAATTAAAACCAGCAGTTCTTTTAGCGGTGCACCTGTCCTTTTGCCTGTGCAAACCTCTAAATTCGGTTTCATTTGGACTAGAGTATCAACAGACACATTTATTCACGCATACAAAGAATTCACCATTTAACCCCAAGCTTATTATGCATGACTTTTTCAATTTACAAGAATCCTTCTGGCATTGATTCAAAAGATTTCCACTTGGCCACTTACTGTATGTCTGCTTGTGTCCTCTACCGTCACGTGTGTCTCCCCGTCCCAAACCTCAGGCCCAGCCCGGGCTCTCAGGAGTCATCCCCTGGAAAGGCATGACAGAGCCCCAGTGTTTGGAAATGGCTGCGCTGGCAGCGATAAGCAGTTCAAAGAAGAGAGCGCATTAATGTAATTGGCTGCCAGCAGCACATTGGCCTCATCGTCTCATATCCGCACGCGGTAACACACACTCACCACGCGGATTATTGGAGGAGAGTGTGTGTGAGAGGAGAGAGGATAGAGAGGATGAGAATGAGAGAATGTGGGAAGAGAGAGATGAAGGAAAGGACAGATAGAGGGGAGGGGGGTCCTGATTGTGTCTCATTAAGCCGTGGGAGGCTCAGGGAGGCTGAGAGATGAGATGAGAGGTGTCAGAGTTAAATGTCAGGTCTGGAAGGGATGTGGCTGACCTCCATGAACCCTGCACGCACACACATGTGGACGCAGAGAGGCAGAGGAGGGATTCTTTGCCAAATTTTCTGCCTCATATTATCCCCTCAACTTCTCCTCTCGTCCTCACTCCTTAACTCCTCTCTCTCTCTCTCTCTCTTTGCCACTCACCTACTTTTACCCTCTCAATTTTCCACCCATTACACCCAAATTACTGGTGTCATTGCAAATTGAATTGTTGCAACCGGATAGCAGCATTTCCACTGAAAAGCCCCGACTGCTACCTACCCAGTGGAAGTGAAGGCTATTTCCTTCAGCTAATTTCCAAGTCTGTGTGATGGGAGGCAAAGAGGAGAATGCCGGGTGGCTTCCTCCACTGTTGTGAAATGTTTTCACCAAAGGCTGTGAGAGGCTTTGAAGTTTAGGCTCCTCGCCCTTCAAATATTCTGCTCTTCTGTCTCTCTGTGAGTTCTCTGTGAGTACCTCTCAAGCCCGCTTTCTATTTACTTTCTTCTTTTGCCGCTGCTCTAATTTTTATTTTTACTTGCAGCTCCTTCACCTTCTGATCTTGCCGTTTTCCAAACATAGACTAGCAAGAAAACATATTTAGATATAAATATTGGTAGCTTCAATCTCAAACAAGTGGCATTATTTATCCAAGTGTTTCTGAAAACGGCATTGATCAATATATTTTTTTTAATTTTCACAATGGATCAAATAATGCCTAGTGATGAACTTATCAGAGAATAATCACTGGACTGCAGTTCCCCTCAGCACTATGGAGTGCTTCAGGTCATTGCTTTGGCTTTACAGCACACAACTTTATTGTTATCAACCCGATCTTCAGTCACAACAGTCAGCTGATTTCATTGAAAAAGCTATGATAAACTCCTGGTACGCTACCCAGCAGCAAACAACACACAGACAGTCAGCGACTAGCTGGTGAACACAGTGGAGTATTTAGTAGTTTAAAAGTTAAATATTTCTCGCAGGAGTTTTTGGAGACCAAAGAAAAGGAAAAATCAATATATGACTTTACATTCCTCAGCTGTCCAGAAACATGATTTTAAATGAATTCTATGTTACTCCCCTGGAAGTGTAAATACACTGTATGCTAACACGTTTGTCATATGAACTTTGAAAGGTCAGTGTTGTGTTTACAGCTTGTTCCGCTGCCCCAAGTGGCCAAAACAGTCAGTTACTACTGCTTTAAAGTAAAGACTGCATCCCCATTGAGTCCTGTGGGCAAGACGTTGTTACCGTTCAAGGCAGCTGGGTTCCCTGGATCATGTGATCACATGATCTTGGGAATTTATCTTGCCAGGCTTCAAGCTGTGTTCAAGCGATGTGATCAATACACGAGCTGAGATACCACAATTCCAACAGCTAAAGTCTGTAAAATAAGACAACGAAAGCAGAACGTCAAGCTGCTTGATGATGGTGATGTTAGTGATAATGATGATGATTATTTGATCATTATCATTAGCGACATTATCTGCTAAAACACAGTAATAGCTCCTTTAAAGCATGAAATTTTGTGTTTTTCCAGGTCAACCTTTCAAGTTGGACCCAAAGACGGCCCACAAAAAGCTGCGTCTGTCCAACGACTGTCTGACCATGGAGAAGGATGAGAGCTCACTAAAGAAGAGCCACACCCCAGAGCGGTTCAGCGGAACGGGCTCCTATGGCGCAGCTGGTAATGTCTTCATTGACAGTGGTTGCCACTACTGGGAGGTCCTGCTGGGAGCGTCCACGTGGTAAGAAACACACATGCACAAGAGTGCTTTATATAAGCTTGCAGGGAGGCTTGATAAACCGAAATATCTTTCTTTAGGGAGTTAAAATCTAGGCTGTTGGGAAACACGCACACATGCGTACACACAACAGACACAGTGTATACTCTTATCCTATTTATATTCTTTTCACTAATTGGCTCTGAAGTAGACCTCTTCATGCAGGAAAGACCCAAAGGGCCCGTGCCTATCTTGTGTGTCCTCAGCATGAGGTTGCTTGACTGTGCAAGGAAAGCCATTAAAGAGGACAGTAGTTTCAGATCATTAAAGCATTAAAAAATGTTTCTTCCCTGCAGGTATGCCATCGGCGTGGCTTACAAGTCAGCCCCAAAAAACGAATGGAGTGGCAAGAACTCATCCTCATGGGTGTTCTCACGCTGCAACAACAACTTTATGGTGCGCCACGACGGCAAGGAGATGCTGGTGGAAGCGAGCCTGCAGCTGAGGCGGCTGGGCGTCCTGCTAGACTATGACAACAATTCACTGTCCTTCTATGATGCCATGAACTCCCAGCACATTCACACCTTTGAAATCTCCTTCCTCCTGCCTGTTGTACCCACTTTCATGATCTGGAACAAGTCGGTCATGATCCTCTCAGGTCTACCTGTCCCCGACTTTGTCGATGGTGTGGCCTCTGATCTTCAGGAGCAGCAACAGCAGCAGATGGGCCTGTGCCGACAAGAGTCACCGTACTTGACGGGGATGAAGACCTGCCACTGAGAAAGGCCCAGCAATGGCCTAGCAGAGTCCACTCAGGCCCGATGACTGAAAGGTTGATATTGAACTGAAAGTCATTAACAGTGTGACTGAGTTCTGCTCTATCTGTCTGTCTAAGAGTGGACCAGTCACTGTCTTATGGATTTTGAAAGTGTTGGAAATATGCACACCAGTCTGGAAAAATGTCAGTCCTTTTAGTTTGTAGCCACCGAATACGTCGCAAATCCATCAGTGAATGGAAACAAGGTCTGTTGCAAAAGTCGGTAGATCAAAAAAATTTTGTGATGCCCAGAGTTACTGAGGGCAGGGCTGGACATGTGATTTTCTTGACCATTTAAGATCTTCCTTTTTGATTTATTTTCTCCTGATTTGTCCCTATAGGCAGAATACCAAGGAGGGAATGTTCTTGTCTGCAATTTGCTGTTGGAAGTTACAACATGTGAACAGTGAAAATGCATAATCACACCTGAGATAGATTTTTTTTTTTTAACAGGAAAATGAACAGCACATCTGTTCACTAAATATGAACCTAGTGTCACCAGCCGGGCTGACTGGAAGGTCTCCATCCTGATACAAAATACATTTACATTTCTCTTTGTGGATTCAGCAAACAAGACTTAACATGTAAATTTGAGAACTTGTACACTGTGGATTTTCTGTATCTTTGGACAGAAGGTTGGTTGTTTTCCCAGTCTTTGTTTTGAGCTAAGCTAACTACCCACTAGTTACAGATGTGGGAGTGGTATTGATCCTGTCATCTAACTCCTAGCAAGAAAGCAAACTACAAATACTGTAAATGTCCCAAAACATTTATTTCCTTTAAATGTGGATGTGTCTTCTTTGAGTCCACTTTATTGTGTGGGCTAGACGCTAACAACATCTTGCTAACGCACATCCATGCTAACTGTGGATGTTTTGTGTTGCATTACAACAAGGTGAGTTATAAAGCTCCTGGTGTCACTGTTCATGTGTTGTACCCTCCACAGCTGTAAGTGGTCTTTGACACAGCAGTCCCGTATTGCCATGTGGCTTCCAAGTTTCAGGAAGTAATAACGTTGCTCCCAGATATTAACAAAATCACAGGGGGTAAATTTGCGTCATGTGACTACTCAACTTGTATAATAAGAGTTTTATTGAATATTAGAGGAAAAAGTGTTATTTATGACAAAAAAAGATGGTTTACTTTTATTAGAATCTAAACATATTCATGATGCACTTTGTAATTAACACAATTTCCCCTCTATGAGTATGAAAGTGGATGAAGCGAAGTGGCAGGGATATAATGGGGAGGGAAAGCGACAACTAGCTACTACTCATATTTAGAAAATTATTTATAGTCAATAACTAACTATGGTAAAAGATATAAACCATAATAAATAAGGTGTATTGCAATAAAACAAGTAAAAACCTTTGTTTTTTGTTTTGCTAACACCTAATCTGTATTTTTTAGTAAGTATTTTGCAATAAAAGAGATGCCCTGCTGTAAATTTAAAAAGGTTTTTTTGACTTTGAACACAGTGACTTTCCCTCCCCATCACTCTCTATGATAGCATACGGTAACTTTATCTTGTTTAGAAAAGGGATATGATTATGATGATGTTTATGCGATTTTTATCAAGATGAATTTATGATTAACTAATACCTGTTTGTTTGTTTGTTTTTTGGGTTTTTTTTTGTTGTTTAACAAAAAAAAACAAGTTCACTGTTGTCAACTATTCAGGGAAGGAGGAGGTAAACACTTTAACTTGCTGTCTGTCGCAATGTCATGGCATGATTGTGTTTTCCTCTGTGATTCGTTAACACACACGCACATACACAACACACAAACCAACACATACGTCATGTTTCGTTTAGGTTGGCCTCGTTGTGATAAGTGCATGAAACATTGTAGGATCCCACACTGGTACTTTTTAGTAGCTCACCAAATCTTGTTTTTCATCAGATACTGACTCACTTTCACATTTGCTCACGACAGACGTGACGCCGAACACTTCTTGTGACCCATCTATTCCAAAAACAGCTGTAGCTGGATCCATTGTTTGGATTTGAAGACCTTGTGTGGGTGAGAGATTCTCTGTGGATCGATATTCAGGTGGCGGCTCGGATTTAGACAATCAAATATGTATCATAGTTATGCAGATTTAAGAGGACGTGTAGCAGGAAACAGTAGGGAGGGATTGGGAACCATTTCATTAGACTTGACATGAATAACCTCATGGCCATTTTCGTTTTCTTTACACATCACCAGTTATGCACTTAACGTTGAATACCATGTTACATTTGTATTGACAGGCTAGGATTTGCTTGAATACACACTGATTTCTATCATTTGCTCGAAAATGTGGTTACTTATTGAGGAGTTAAAGCGAAGATCCAGTGATGTAAAACTCTCACAGCTGTGGAAAGGTGGCGAAAATTGGACATGTCATAGCCTTCAAGTGCACCTTTCAAACTGCAGTGTTCTTTTAGGGCAGCTGTGTGATTGTTTGATGGAGATATCGATTGCCTGAGCGCTACAGGCAATTAGACAATCCACCAGTCAAAAGTAACACAGGAGGAGTTTTTTTTTTCTGTCAGGGAGATTAGTGATTGTTACCTTACTTCCAGATATCCACCCGTCTTGTTGAATAACGTCAGTCACAGGCTCAAAACGGCCATGTGTTGATTTGTGATCCGGACTGACAAGCTCATCTCATCTGTGCAAGTGGGCTTGGCTGGGTCGCTGCATGATTATGTGACCTTGCTGCAGGTTCATAATATTTTTCCCGATCTTCATGATGGGGGTTCTTACCATATGTCAGGCATTTGGTAAGGAAAAAAAAAACATGACAAGAAGACTCAAACATGAAATGTTCATTGCCATGCATATCAGATAGTTTGCAGTGCTCTTTCTTTCTTTGTGTCACAAGTCAATACAGTAAAGTATATACAGTGAATGATTTTCAATAGCTATCCACTACCTGTAGTGCAGTGTATTACCCTAGAGACAATGCAATAGATTCTCCTTTTTGCTTTTCTGTTTGTGTAACTTGGGAAATTCAAAGTTTTTTACAACTCATGAGAAATACACTCCTCTCCTTTTGGCCTTTGGACCTTGATAAACAGCACAAAAAAAGAGCAGCGTTGCGTTCATGCAAGGCTTTCTGTTTCCATAGATAAGAGAGATAATTTTAGCCAGAGAGGAATATAAATCATAGGGGGAAATATATATTATATACAATTGTATAATATAAAAAATATATATGAACCGATGTTATTTATGTGAATTTAAGTCCAATAAAAAGTCCGATCCCAAATGTGTCGGAGTCACAATTCTTTCTGTCACCTGTGTTGCCTTGATACTCTTCTTTTATTATTTTATTTTATTTGTTTACAAAATAAAGAAAGCAGGAGAAAAGTTAAGGGAAAATACACGTTAACTTGTTATGTCTTATATTAGTTTTTAATCTGTACAAAAACAAGTGTAAAACTTTCGCCATTTGTTGGCCTATCCCTCAAAGGATAGTGAGTAGGATTTAGGGGATCTATTCGCAGAAATGCTAAATATTTAAAGTTTTAAATTATTATCATCACCTAAAACAAAGCATTGTGTTTTTGTTACTTTAGAAGGAGCCTTTTTCTCCTATACACGCTTTGAAGGGGGTGGTGAGGCGAGGGGTATTCTGCAATCTGCAACCTCACTGCTTGATGCCACTAAATTCTACACACTGGACCAGGGTGGGCCAAATATCTAATCTTGAAACTGGCTGATGAAAATATAGATAGGTAATAACCCTTTGACAGGCATGTCATAAACAAATGGTGCTTTGGGCTGGCAAAGTGCTTTTCTGAACTCTGGTGTGTCGTTCGGACGCTGATTTAAATTGCAGCCCAAGCAGTGTAAGACTGCCGGGCGAGCGATAGCTCAGAGTGGGGATAGTAGGGCTGTACCCTTTTAGCCCTCATCTGTCATCACTTGCATGAGTATCTCATTACTACAACATAGTACTGGAGTGCATGGGTCCCAACACTGCCTGCAAGCATGGCACGCTCACACTGACCCTGAAACGATGAACAATATGCTCACTTATTTTGTAGCATGTTTCCGCTGAGGCTGGACTGTTCTCACAATGTTGTGAGGGATGTACGGGAATCTCAGTCACTAAAACCATTCATTTTTTAACAGTATGATTTTTTTAAAGTATAGAAACATACAAATAGTATGGCAGTATTAAGTGTATTATTTGGCCATGTGACCCTGTGTCTGCCCTACAATATTGGACAGCAGGGCAGTGAATATCAGCTCCGAAGTTCCTCACCCCATACACCGCTACCTCTGCTGAAAAGATGAGTTATCTCCCTGAGGGATCAATATGACATCAAACGCATACATGATACCCAATGACCTTGGATCGTTTGGACCAAATTTGTGCAAATGTCTAACCTAAAGGTAAAAGATGCTCAAGAACAAATTGTTAGTCCAGGTGCCTGGAATTGTTTATTGAGATTCATGTTTTTCATGGATTTAACCCAAAGTCTGCTAACAGTTATCTTAAGAAGTGCATTGTAGCCAAACTACACCCTTTGACTTTTTCCCTCAGTCAGGAAACTTTGATGCTGATGACTAAAGCAAATTCTTTCAACATACTTCCAATTCATTATTTCATTCATTACTTTATAGTGTTTTAAAGATAAAATAACCTTGAGCACCTTAGTCAACTGAACATGCACAATGTGGAAATTGTCCACAGAATTCAACATAATTAAAGAATTCATATTTACTGAGGTTAAAATGATAAAGTTCTTTCAGAAATCAACAAATGTTTTTAAACTCAACATAGCTATCTAAATCGATTAAAATAAGAGTACTTCTGTTTTTCCTGTAATTAGCACTAAATTTCAGTTCTTTCTCTTTAGCATTCAAGAAATTATTAGCAAAAACCTTCAAATGAAATTGCTCACCTTTATAAAACAGCACCAGCTTCCTGTTCGTGTACACACATGAACAAAATTGTCAAATGACTTAAGACTTTGTTCTGTGGTCAAACATCTAACACTTTTAGTAGAGTTTTTTTTATGTCAATTAAGCTAAAACATTTAGCTCATATTGAGTGAATAAATTGTTGCTGTGACTACAGATGTGTGACTGCCACATACTGTATGTTCTCCTTATCAGAGTGATGCTCATCATGTGGTGTCGACTGTATATTTGCTTAGCAACCTAGTCACTACTAACTTAATACTGAAGCTGAGGGAAATTCGAATACGAGCCGGTGCCTGCCTCTAGATCAACACTTTACAACTGATATCTAGTTTTTAGGTAGATTTGAAATATTATTGTGTACTTGTGTACTTGTGTAAGGCCTATCTACCTTTCCATGTGTGACCGATTAGCTGGCAGTTAAATGCGTTCCCTCACTCTGTCTCTGCTTCCTCACACTGCTAGCCAGCTAGCAAGCAAGCCTTTGGAGCAACCCATAATTACATTTCTAATTGCAGAATAATTTGGACTCCCCGTGTAGCTCATTAAGTCATTTGTCACCGAAGCTTCTAATGTGGCGTACACAACTCTCTAATTACACCAAATGAAAAGTCTACATGGTGGGGAGCTTTTCACCACTGCCAAAGGCCTGAGTTTCGCCTGATGAAAGATATTCACATCTTAATTATTATTATTATTATTATTATTATTATTATTATTATTATTATTATTATTATTATTATTATTATTATTACTTTGTCCACTGCAGATGTGTGGTCTCTTGCAATGCCTTAGACATGTGGTCAAACTGCTTCCTTTCACCTTATGTAAAAAGGTTAGATCATTTCTCTCTCCAGAGAACAGTGAAAGACTAATGCATGTTTTATCACCAGCAGGCAATTGATACATGTTTTCTCCACTGGTCTCCCAAAAAAGCCGCTGCTGTTGATTTTTAACAAATCTTGATGAACTTGAACAGAATGTGCTTCATTCATTCCCAGACAGAGCACTCAGGTCCCCTGATGACGCAGGACACTGTTTCCTGTGTGGCTGCTCCCCACAGGACATATGAGTGTTACATTTAATAGCAAAGTTTAGATTCTACTTCCAAGGCCTGCTCACTGCAGCATTCAAAAAGAAAAATTTCAGTGTGAAATTCCATTTCAATGGAATTGGAACAGCTGATTCACTTGCACAGGCAAGTACATCTGTGCAAAGTTTTCTCATTACAGACACCAACTTTGTTACAAACTGTTCTGGCTGTGCTGATCTTTGATGGAATAGCCACCAGGAAACAAAAGGGAAGAAGCTATTAGCTGTGTGGTAGGCTCCAATTTTACGTAACTGTAACCAGCAGCCAAGCTAGCTAGCCAGATAATCTTAACCTTCCCGCTGTTGGTGGAGCTATACCCACCTCCAGCCCTTGTGCCAAGCTAACATGTCCCGTATCATACTCTCCATTGGCTGCACAGAGATGAAATGTATTTTTAGTTACCACTCTATCAAACTCCTGATGACACAGCAGACCAGCCCACACCCCAAAATGTTGCAGTAATTCTGAGTTACCACTGAAATAAGAACCTGTAATCCCTTACATCACTTGATACTGAATCACATTACTAAGAAATGCATTATTTCTTAACACTGGTCAACACCTGTTTTAAGTCTTGCCATGATACACAAAAGAGCCCCTCAGCCTCTTTCTGGTCTGACCAGGGCTTTATGTTGGCCGATTTGTTTATTTCTTCAATTCATTTTGAAGCACATTGAAACACACTGTACATTTACTCTCGTTGTTGTTGTCGTTGTTGCTCCTGCAGGTTCTCAGGTATACTAATGATGTACTTTTGATGGTTTTGACAGCAGTACAAATAGTGTCTGTACTTCAATCACTAAGTAGGTGCAGACTGATGCCATCCCAGTGTGTCTTATACTGTCGGTCCACAACATTAAGGTTAATAACAGTTCCTTGTAACTCATCAGTAACACTGGCCTCAATACAAGTTTAGTGTCAATAATTGTTGGATTTGTGCAACAAGCCAAGGTTTCCTCTCTAGTATTTAAATGCATTATTACTACTTACTTCACAGTGATACTACAAAATCCAGCCAGATTTGTCAGCAGCTGTGACGGCCATGTGTGTGTGTCAACGAAGTGTCATTTCAGCTACAGAGTCACAGCTGGATATAATGACCTGCAAATCTGCATCAAGCTCCTGGCCCCGTTTCACTAACACACTCCTGCTCCAGCTGCACCTACCTGCCCACAGTGGAGTGACGGGGGAAAAAAGCCAAATTTCTTACTATCTGCTTTGGAGGACGTTATTTATATCTGGCAGATTTATTTTCAAATGAGCAAGTGTGCACAATCCTGCTTGTGTTTTCTCTGTGTATTTTTGCTTGCCTGCATGTGGGTGGTTGCATGTATCTTGTAATAAGGTTGTTGTCTTCCCTCTGGCTACATTTTCACCTATTTAACCTTTGATGAAGGGAATTATTCGGAGACTAAGGTTCCTTTTGCCTTTTCTGCCGAGTACATGAAGCATAAACACAAAAAGATCAACACAGCACAATCCACACAATAAATCAAAGATGAGAAATACAGAAAACGCAGATCAAAGTAAAGTGGTTAAAAAAAAATGAGGTGCCTTTGGACCAGTTGAGACAGACAGAGGCAGCCTTTACCTTTTCGAAGTGAGGATAAATTGGACCACTGTGAAGGAGAGAGCAAAGGCTTGGCTCCCTGCCTGCGGGTTGATGGAAGAGAGCTATGAACTCTGGGAAATGAGGATCTAAACAGGCCGTAGATCACTGAGCCCACTGGCTCTGTCTCTATCAGACACTGTCTCTCTCTCTCTCTCTGTCTGACTCAAACACCCAGACAGACCCCAGCACACACCGCACACAGTCAATATCTAGATTAATCTCTGAGGGTGGAATCAATCAACCGCCCGGTGGCATCTCAGAAAGCCCTGGAGGTTTGATGGTCTTACTGACAGACAGCAATATGTCCAGGTGTTTCAGAGAGATCTCTAGGGACCGTTCCATCTTTTATGCATCTCCCTATGGACATGTTAGTTTCACAGAGATATTGTTATCTTCTCTGACATATTGATGACTAGTTTTGGGAGAAAGCCTTAGCAACGGTGTGGGCAGGACGGGTGTTGTATGGGTTTGTATACTTTATATTCTTGACCGTTAACGAAACCCCCTCCTTCAAAGAGCAATTATTCAAGCGTAGCTTACACTCCATATTTTGGAGGGTGGTGTCTTCTTTAGTCTTTCCAAAACCAAAAACACATCAGAAAAAGTGCAGGAATATGTCCATGTTCGCGTGTTCGGCTAGTAGTAGTAAAGTAGTTTGTGGGGTTGCAGGTAACATTTTTTTTAAAAATCTCCATTCACAACCAGCACATCCACTGTGGAGTTTTTCGAAGTAGCTCCTACCAGAATTTAACGAGAAATGACCCAAGATACCTTTTGCTAAAAAAAAATAAAAAATACAAACATAATGTAAGCATAACACTCAAACTGGGTTATAACACAATAAAAATGTCTGATATTACATTTTTCCTTAACATACTTAGGCCTAATTAACTTAGCCCTTGTTTATTTCCATGTCTTCTACATGGATCATAAACGGGTGAGAAGTCAATTTTTGCCTGGGACATACTGTATAGCTCAGCGTCAATCTTTTAACATGAGATTGTCAATATAAATTAGCCAACAAGTTCATATTTAAGACACCTTTTACAATATTTAGTTTGCCAGAAACATTAAAAAGTCAGCCGGAGACAGCATTTTCAACCAGTTAACGTTAGCTTAATTATATAACTGACTGATTAAATCAGCCAGTGACAAAATTGTTTAAAAAACAATACTAAGAATTTTGACATTAAATCTAGCTTGATCGTAAACTGTATAAACTCAAATAGTCATTTGACACATCCACCTTTCTTTTTATCTTCTGCTTTCCTCTGCTGTGTTTTTCTGTATACATCAAAACCTTAAATTTCTAGATATGTCATGCACCTCACTGATATTTGTATGGCTCTGTTGTCTTACGTAAGATTTCTGCAGAAGATAAAATGTTTTGCGTATCACCTCCACATCATTTTGACACCTAATTTCGGTAAAAGTTAACCTAAAGCACTTATTGCTGACCTACGCTTGCAGCCAGTGTGCCGCATCGCATTTGACCAAGCTGTCCTTAAGATTGAGTGCGTCTATTTAGATGAAACAATCCAGAAGAGGTTTTGGTTTAGCCTGCAGGATCGTCTCATAGGGGCTCTTCATCATACAGCCACTTTCACAGGTTAATCGATTTTAAAAAAATAATACACTCAGGACTTTTTTAATGAGAAGTTGGGGGTTACCATTTAAGGTACATTTTAAAATTGATGGGAAGATTTGTGAGATCAGTATTGCTGCATATGTGCCCATAGGTCAACTTCACACAAAGTTGTAAACAATCTGCTATTGAAGAATACATTCCCTTTGAGTCACCATGGTGCAGAGAGTAAATGTGGACTGACATCAGAGGTTTAGTGCAAAGAAGTGAGCTTTTTTTAAGCAGTTTTACAGCAGTAAGCAGGAAAGAAGCAGGTCCATGTTGTAAGGCTGGTTATAAGCCTATAAGCTGATAAACACAGCACAAGTGACTGATTATCTAAACTCTCAACATTGCTAATTCTCTGGGGAGAGATCATAATCAAACAAAAAAACAGCTTGATAATTAGTGAACCATGTTGATTCTTTGATCCGTGCACCAAAACATCTGTCTCCATCTAAATGATCCTCCGTATTATCATTAACATCAAGCTATCTCCTTGTATGTCCTCACGTTTGATATTTATCAAGCTATCTTTCATGCTGATGGAAGCCCATTAGCTGCACAGGGTTTTCAAAATGACGTGTTGACTTAATTGGATACAGCTCACAACCCACGTGTCTGCCTTGTCTTGGTTAGAGATGTTCACTAACAGGGTTGAGCTGTGAGGGCAGATGAATAATAAAACACTACGGGCGTGCAGTGGTGCTACCACCATACCATGTATCTATCTTACATCCATGTTCTTGTGGTTTCATCAGTGCCTGTGAAACGTTTACTTGCATCTAGAGTCCAGATTTTGAAATCTTTGACAACCGTTCACCATGCAGCAGGTGGCTGCTTAAAAACAAGATCTGATGTTATGGCCTCCAAAGTTGCTGTCGGCCCACATCTTTGCTGTTTTAGTTCACACTATCCACTCCTGTCAGTAATGTTTCCAGATCCAGGCAGGGGACGTTAGAAGGAAAGCTCTGATACAGGCTTTACCCACAGTATTCTACCCGCCCAGCAACACAAGGCAGAAAGACAAAGTTAGCGACCACCTACTGACCACAGTGGAGCATTTAGCCGCTAAAGAGTCATATATTCCCCTCAGAGGTTAGTGGAGAGAAATTAAAGCTAAATGTCGAGTGAGTAATGGACTTCCATTCATCAGGTGGAAAGAAACTCAAATGACCATAATTCTAATTTTGTCTTTAGTGTATGAAGGCAATGGTTTGTTAACACAGCTTGTTTCTGTTGCCCCCAAGTAAAGAAAAAAACTTCACCATTCTTCATGTATGTCTAAAATTCAGCTCTTGCAATCCAGATTACAAAAAAAATTTAGCAATTCTGATATTATTTAGTATGTCATATTTTGAAAAATGAGGTTGAAAGAAGATAGAATTGGCTTTTTTTTTTTTTGCTCAATGCATTATATTAATTAAAGCACATTGTAAAAAAAATATACTTTATATATTTATATATTTATAATATTTTGAAAAGATGATTAAAAGATTGACATGTGGTTTTGTATGACTTATATTTATGGTCTGCACTGCTGGCCTACGTATAGATGTGTCTGCATTCTCAAAATTGGAAACCAATGCAAAGATTAAACCAAATCAATGAATAACAGTTCATACTGTTCTACTTCACTTTAGAATGTGAAGCAGTGATTACATTAATGGACAAACATTCCTTCTGTTTGCATTAATAAGACGATCTCACTGTTTTTTATTTCTCTCTGTCTTTCACTACATGAACAGCAGGATCCCTCGGAGAGGAGACGTTGTTGTTGTCATCCTCTGGCTGCAGTGCCCCCCCCCCCTCCCATCCACCTTTGATGTCCTATAAATAGCCTCTCATTCTGATCATAATGAACCTGGTCTTGAAGATTCCTCCTGCCTGCTGCGTTTCTGACTCTATTGACTCTGGGGTAAATGGAGCCTGAATAGAGATTTCTCACAGCAGTGTGTACAGTAGCTTGTGGACAGCTATGACGTTATGATGATAAAACCTAGTGTAATGCACACTAGGTGTGGACAAAAAGCCAGCAGGTCACATATGGTTCGCTTGGCTTTGAATCTGTTCTAGACCTGCTGTCCTCTCCACCCCCAAGTACCTCCACAGGCCAGAGAACTGGCCTCTTTCATCCATAAGCTGACATTTCACTACAGCCCACATTAAAATGTCACCATATGAGGCATCTGAGTGTGTCATGTATCTAATATAGCTCTGCTAAGACTGTGTACACTATAAGAACAATCCTCCACATGTTTTCTTGGGAAGCTAAACTAAACAAAGTGAATGAATTTAGAGTAGATAAAGGTTTGTTCTTTCTTTTTGTAAGCTAATTATGATTTTTTTTTAAATCCCAGGTGGTGTGCAACATTGGCTGAATACTATGCCACACACATCTGTCCTGAAGAAATCTAGATGTCTTGCAGCATGTCTTCAGTGGCCCAGTGGTTTTATTCTGGCCTGTTAAGACAACCTCTTATCTGTTTGCTGCACTGTTTGCTCGTCTTTTCCGACAATTTCCCTATTTACTTGGCACTCTGGAGCTCGTCTGTTCTCCTTTGTGCCAACCAAACTGCAGATGGTTAATTGAGAATTTTGTAGCCAACTCTGTCTGATTGTTCACAGCAGCTGCCAGAGGAGGTGCTAGACAAATGTATATAACTGCAGGGGAACAAAATTGGAAAACACAGCATGCAGTGCTGCACAAAGTTAAAGCAAACATTCACTTCATTTTCAAACTGGACACATGTAAGTATCCACATCAAATATTCACTCTGTAGATGCATTGTGAAAACAAAAGCACATCCGATACTTGATCAAAGCAGTCAAACACCATGGGCACAGTGAGTCACTATCACTATTCTGTTCATCCTTTATTGCTACATAATTCTTTATATGTGCTTTGATTGGTAACATGATGTTTTTCTACCTCAGTTATCAACCCAATGCAAGGTGACTGGTTTGACCAACAGTTGGCCAGCACAAGGAAACCTGAGTTTGTTATCTAGTAGAAATGTAATGGGTTTGGTATGGTATAAGCAACCCTCCTTTTCTACACATCTACAGTATAAGCAATAATGCTTGTGGTTTATTAGCCTTGGTCCATAATAGATGGTGATATTGATCAGTAATCCTGTGGGGTCCACCTTGTGTAGGATGAGATGATCATTATAATGGGTCAGTAGCAGGAATTTATTGGCTCCACATAATGTTGAAAAAAATCCCGATGTTGGCAATTTGGAGCTGGATTAGATCAGCACAAGTGAAGGCATCATCATCCTTTTTACATTAATAAAGGTTTCTTCTGTTATTTTTTAGATCTACCAAAGTCCTTTAGAAAGATATTAAGTAATTATAAAATAGTAAAACTATCTTAAGTGCATCCATGTGTGCATGAATATGACTGTCTGAGCCACTTAATGCATTCCTTAAGGAAAAGTGACAGTAATATAGTACACTTCCACACAAATGCAACCTGATTTACACAATGCATAATGCAAGCTGCATTTTTTTTTTCCATACAGCTTCCACACAGCTGAGCACTTTTCCATGCAGCACAGGCGTCAATCCATTCCCACAGGATGCAAAGGCTACGTTGAGAGAGAGGTCAGGTTAAAGGCGACTCCCCAGGGTCACAAATTTCATGTAGGGGTATGTGAGCACGAATACATGAGAGGGGAAATATCTTCAGTTGATTTTGCATTTTAAAAAATTACATACACATGTACATATGAGGTAGAGAAAAGATGATCACTTTTTAATTTCAACCTCAGTTTAATTTTGAGTTTTTTTGTTTTTTATCCCTTAGAGACAGTTTATGAAAGGAGGTGCGAAACTGTGTGCAGACTCGTTAATCCAAATTTGAATTTTTATTGACTCAACTGCAGACAAGCTTGTAAGAGAAGGAAAATAGTTATTCACACAGAGACTTAGGAAAATAATTGAAAATTGGTATAAATGAGTCCCCTTTTCAAACTATAATTCACATTAAGGGTAGGGTAGTTCAATTTTAGATGCATTGTTTTGTTATATTTGTTGAAATTCCATTTACATCCCAACAGCAATCAATAAATTAAATGCTCTGACCAAAAAAAAAGTTTAATAGGCCCATCCAATCATTTCACTTGGCCCGAATGAAATACCTGTCTGTCTACCTAAATGCCTACCCACTGCCCATGCACTCATTGCACAAGACTGGGCCCTACCACAAGGCCAGGCAGATAGCTAGGCATACAAAAGCTGCAGCGAGAGTGCAGCCAAAATTTCCAGTTCCACCACTGCTAAACAAAGCAAGAAAAGAAAGACAGAAGTGGAAAAGTCTACAACTGAAAGAGGTTTGATAAAACAAGAGGTCAAACAATTCAACATCGGTATGGCTTTTCAACAACGGCTAGAACTGCAGGAGTTGAAAGGACTAAAAAGTGAGGTAAATTATATTATCTGGTTTGTTTTGTTCATTATAATAATGTTAAGTGTCCGGGGTCTGCTCCGAGGTCCGGGGTCTGCTCCGAGGTTTCTGCCTGCTAAAAGGCAGTTTTTCCTCGCCACTGTCACCAACTGCTTGCTCATGGG
>JBBPCS010000204.1:2687917-2733288 GCA_037974645.1 Hollardia meadi | reverse complement strand
GTGTGGTCTAGACCTACTCTACATGTTAAGTGTCATGAGATAACTTTGTTGTGAATTGGCGCTATATAAATAAAATTGGATTTGATTTGATTTAAGTGTTTCGTACATGTGAATGAGACATGAGATATATGGTTAGTGGTGACAACAATGCCTGCACTCGTCTCCCCTGTGCTCTCTTGTGGACTCCAGCAGTAGTTAGGCAATGCGTTTGGTTGTACAGTATGGGATTTTTGGGATGTGATATTCAGTTGGATACTTTCAAAATCTTATCTATTCTTGCTTTTTTTCTCAAACAACCCCAGTTTAATGTAATGTAATCAAATCTAAGTGGCCAGGCCAGTCAAGACACAAAAGCTCTATTATTGCATTCATAAGGGCAACACGTGCTGTTAGTACTGCAGAGAAAATAGCTGGGGTGAGGTCATTCTTGATGCAATCCCTCCCAGGGCCATACTGAGATAGGTCAGGTTTGTTTAGTGTTGTTATTACGTGTACTGTGTAGTCACGTGTGCATGTACCTGTTTATATAACAATCCAATAAGCTAACAAGATGTTAGCCTATGTAGTAGCCGGAGGATAAAGCCCTATTTGGAGTCGCTGTCGGTTAGATACAGCAATACATAAATATCTTCTCCTCCTAACTCCTGCATGGGTCACATTCACAAATGCAATTGTAGACATTCAAGACTGTAAGAAGATTCACAACATTATGCATTGAGGTCGTGGTCCAGTCTATGCCCTGCACTCAGTTGCATTTTGGGTTTAGCTCCCTGTTCACTGTGGAAACTTTACCTCCATTGTCAGGATGCTCCCTGTACTGTAGCGTCTTAATCCAGAACATCATTTCTCGTCTCCTCTACCTTCCTTCCCTCAGCAAATCACATATCATGACATTTTCCTGCCTCACAACAGTTTCTCTCCACAAAGATTTAGGTTTTCACAACTGCAGTTCGGTTCATCTGTTCCGGAACAAGGTTAAAAAAAAAAGAAAGATATATTGTTGCATTTTAGTTCTGGCCAGGTTCTTTTTCACAGTGACTTCTTACAAACGAACCAAGAGGAGTAAACATGAAGTTATACAGACTGGCAGGTCACTCGTTGATTGGACAGTTGTGGCAGTAGTCATCCTGTGTCATCATCACATCATCAGGACCCACGTGGGGTAAATAGCCAGTGGGTAAGTCAGAGATGAACTGCAAGTACACAGAGTAGGTTACAAGCACAGAAGTTTTAACAGTTTTTAACAGCAACCGGTGCTGACTTGTGCATATGTTACAATGATTACTAGACGGTTTGCATAAATATATAATAATTATAATATAATTATAAATAATATAAATATAATATTATACGATTGCTTCCTGAACAGACTTCATCAGCAGATGGATTTATCAGTAGTTTAGCTTTTGAAATCATGATAAAATCAAATATATGCTATCATAAAATCCATTAAAATAAAATCCATATAAAGTATAGAAAGAAGCCAGGGGATTCAATCAGTGAGCCTACAGGGCAATCAACATGGCCATAGAAAGAGTATTGATCAGAAGTCAGGGTCAATCAAGAGCCAAGAAATCATAATGTCGCGATTTGAGGGAGTAAATTTAAGGAGGGAACATTGTAGAATAGAATAGGCATCTCTGGGCTTTCTATGTTCATGTTGATTGGCATATGAGTCGAATCACCTCTATCCCATGAATTACATCACCCGGGTGATTAGTAGCAGTGCCTCAAAATGTTGATTCATTAAACTGAAAGTAGAAAAATTGTGTGGAGTTATTGTTGTTATGAGTGTGTGGCTCAAATATGACACGAAAAAACCTACCTGTTGAGGGCGATCTCCTTTGAGATGAAACTTTCAATTACTTTCTTCTTGTGAGTTAAAGCTGTACTGGATACAACCTGCACAAAGTGCTGTGCAGTTCAAGATGAACAACGTTGTAAAGAAACTGTTTATTTTACAGGTAAGCTGCTGATCATATACTAAATTGAAAATGTTAAACTGCGGCAAGTTTGTCACTTAACATTGACATGTACAGTATGTAAAAACTCTGCCTGCCCCAAGACGTTGGCATTCATCCACCTGCATGCAAAATAAAAAATGATGTGACTGACTAATGAGTATGGCAAACACAGATACCACGCAACATTAGGCAGGAGCATAACTGTTTACTTTGCCCCAAAAAGCCACAAATAATGATTTAATGAAGCGCTCTGTAGATGTCCGCAAGCATGGCTGAAGATCCGGGATAAAATTTATTCCTTTATTTTGATTCAAAAGAATTTTTTTCCTCTCATTTTAATAGAGATTCTTTGTCATGCAGTCAAGCAATTATCATGACTCATAATAGGTTACAAATAGTCCACATTGTTCTGAGCAGTAAGCGATGTTATTTATGTAATTTATGGGACATGTTTAAAGTCCCTCCAGAAACCATGTAATGACTTCTGTGTTTATATATATGTGTGTATGTGGTTTGTTGTTTATAGTGCATACCTTAGGTCAATTTTTGCTTGTCCTAGCCTCTAACCAGCATGTGTCAGAGGGTAAAATGCTGTTTCTAACCACTGTTGTTGGAAGACTGTGGCTAGAAGATGCAAACACGATCACCAATGAGATAGTGGCTGATAATTAATGCAGTTCAGGATATTACGGTGTTATATGGAAAAGTGTGTTACAAAAATAAGATGATGGTTACAAATGACGGTGTGGTGTGGAATATATTAAGCAAAAGGAAACTCTGAATAAGAAAGAGGGAGGGAGTAATAAAAGGAATCAATTTGATGCAAAATGTTTCCAGGGCTTTAAGGCAGGGAGAGGCAGAAAAATGAGCAAAGAGTGACACATAAATTCTTATAGCGCCGTCTGCCAAGGCAACATTTAGGGTTTGAATATGGAACATCACGTCATCTCTATTGTGTCCATATTATTATGTTATGCTACATGAATCAAAGATTGCAATATTAAAGTGATAAGACTGTTTTGTTGTAGGAGCAGCAATATGTACCAACTACATTTCCTCCAAAACGTATTTGGCAAAACCATTTAGTCGTTTATAAATGTAGTTTCTAGACACGGATGGGAAAGGAGGTAGGTAAGAAAGTGTGGCTTTATGCAACCTTAACTAAATGGTAGTCTCGTCGAAATAAGCCATAGGACAAAAAATTATTAATAAAAATAATTCCTAACTAAAAAAAAATAGAAAACTATGCAAAACACAAAACTCTCTACTTTGAGGATATATTTGAGCGAAAGCTTAGACAACATTACAGATGTTTTCAAAGGAGATAAGTGTGTGGATGTTTGTATTTCTTCTGTCAATCATGCACAATAACAAATTATCATTATTGACCCACGGCCTATAGCCTCAAACTGCACACGCCACAGGGCATCTGGGTACAAGGGTCATACTTGATAAAGAGTTGACTCCATTGGAAAGTCATGTTCATGTTCTCAAGCTGAAGTGGAGATGTATCCTACATTTCTATTTGCATTATGTTATCATCATCAACTGTGACTGCCTCTAACCACATGCTTCTATAATAAGCTAACTGAGTTATGTTTACTCACGGATTGGAAAATTTGCTCAGATGACGGCTTTAAAGGTCATATTGTTTGCTTCACTTCTCCTTCACATAACATTTAGTTACATTGTAACCATTAGTTAACCTTAATTAAAATAGGTTTCGGAGTGGCTTGTTGCTGGAGAGATAGTCTCTTCACTCAGAGACGGTTACAAACGTTCTCTATCGTATCGAGACTATCTCTCCACACATTTACATATTCCATTTGTACGGGGACTCTCTAAGACACACCGCAAAGAAACCAAGCAGACAGAGTTGCTCCTGCGGGAGCTTGAAATGGCAGTTGAGTTCGAATGAGACATCACTTCCACCAGAGTGCTCACCCATGTGCTCCAAATAGGGAGCAATTTACAAATACGTACTATGTAGATACCCATGGCCTAGGTGTAGGACAGCCCCGATAGATTGCATCCACAACCCAGTGAGAGAACATATTCTTGAGACTGGCTGTTAAGGCAGTAAGGTCTGTAATGGACAAAGGAGTCCTGTGAGACTGTTGTCCTGTGGACACATATCCAATGAATATACAGTGCTAAGGCCCTGATGGTGAACAACAGTTATTGCCCACTCAACCCTGCTTCACCGTCCTGATGAGGGTGGAAAGGGTGCAGCTCGGTAGACTGACTGGTGTAGGAGTCAGGCCAGACCTTAGGGTGGAATGCAGGGTTCAGGCACAGCACCACCCCAGTATCACCCAGTCAGAAGTGGAGGCACTCCTCATGTACTAAAAGGTCATGGAGCTCTGCTATTCTTTTAGTCAATAAAACTGTTCGCGAGAATGCCATGTTTAAGAGAAAACCATTTCAGTCAATTATTTCCAGTGGCTTGAATGGCTCATACTGCAAGGCTGACAGCACCACCGCCAAATTCCATGGGAGGACAGGCCTGTGGTAGGGAGTAACCCTATGGGCATCTTTAGGCATATGTCTAAGTGTATATGTCTGTCTCATAATCAGACTGCACCCACGAGACATTAAGACTTGTTTTAAAAGTTTGAATTCATATCATTCTGATTTAAACACGTCATTTATTCCTGCACTAATGATGGAAGTAAAGAGTGAGCCATCTCAAATTGTGCGGCTGCAGTCCTTCTAGTATAGCCCACTAGTGCCCTGACTGAGGGTTCAGTGATTGTACTGATGATATGTAATCATTATTATTATTATATTATTATTATATCATTTTTATTTCTCTGGAAGTGTTTACTAAAAAGGCAGTAATGCTTGATTTGTGTAATTAATTAATATCAAAACCATGTTTTTTCACATATGGCCTGACATGTGATCTTTGTGCCCTGGAGGACAAAATACCAGAAGGTTCTGCTTTGGTCAAGGCAAACCTGGGGTGGAGCATGTCCCTTCCATATTGTGTTCTAAACATATGCATCTTCTAGGTCAATCATGGAAAGCCAGTCGCCTTGGAGGACAAGTTAACACCCTACATCGTAAACCTGTTAAGCCCTCTCAGCCTTAAAATTTGTCTGAGTCTTCCATTGTTTTAGGGAAATTAAGGGGAAGTAATGTAAATTGAATCTGGCCTGCTGATTGTCCTGCTTCGCCTCTCTGATGGCTAGTCTGCCAGGGTGGTGCAGATCCCTCAAACACCACAGGGAGCCTGAGCATAACAACCTGGTCCTCCTGCAGCTGTGACCAAGACAGCCAAAGGTGGTGCCAAAGGGCCCATTCAGAGAGAGGCCATGGCCCTGCCAGGTGTCATTGCTTGATCCTTCATCAGTTTATTAGCCAGGAGCGAGGACACTTGCTGCATCTAAATGTTTGCTGATACACAAAGATTTTTGGCTCATCTGCGGATGAATTTGGGTGATTTTCCATGCAAAAGGGTAATGTCACTGGAAAATTGGTGTCAAGACACTGTATTTGTCTTCCACCACCAGCCTCCTCTGAAGAGGTCAACAGTGCATGGTACACCTGCATTTTTTGTTATTCTTTCACTTTAATTAGTGAAGGCACTCACATCGCTGTTTCTAAAATGACAGGAAAAACCCTTCTCATGTTTTGCTTGTCTGTTCCATGCTTATACATTCTTTGACCAGTAGACATTTTGAGAAGGCTGAGCGAGAAAAGATTAATGTCAAGTTCTTACCAGCAGCATCATTCTCCTGTTTAATCACAGACATACAGAAGGGTTTATAAGGGCTGGGGAGGTTTTGGTGTAGTTTTATAGAATGCACTGTTGGAAAGAAATCGTGAAGGACTTCAGATGAAATGTTGTGTGATGTTTGTGGAAAAGCTTTTTTTTCTTTGCAAATTAAGGTTTTTCTAAAAGGAGGGGGGGGGGGGGGGCGGCACCCCAGGCCCACCGTTCTCTGAAATTACAAGGGGGCCAACCTTTCTCGATGGCCATGTACTGCAAACGCAGGGGGAACTGTAGCCTGTTTACTGTTGGGTCGATTCCACCCCGTTAGTAGGGTACCCCCTCAGTAGGGCCCCCGCCAGGTAAAATCCATGGCACCGACTGTGGTGCTGAGATAGCCTATTAGCTGTTGTTTTACTGATAAATCCATGGCGCTGTCCATGGTGTTGTTAGCACACCTCATTTAATCCACATTTCTCTCATTCTGCCCTTCCATCTCTGCAAATGTACATCTCCGTACAGCCTGTAGGGGCCCACTACAAGTCCTCGCCCCCCCTGCAATGAACTATTAGCTCCACCACTGCTCACAAACATTGCAGAAATGCTGCCACACTGCGCACAAATCTCTTATGTGCTTCAAGTTGGGCAGTCTAGGTTTATCACCTGGGCAGCAGCCAAGAAGGCTTGTGAAACAACCTTTAATGCCTTTCTATGCATCCTGTTTACTGAAATGCTGTTGCTTGAAGAGCAGCTACCCTGAGCCAATGGGAACATCCCTGACAGACTAAACAGACTTTATATTGCTTTCTCTCTTTATCCCGTTTCTTTGGGTTTGGTCAAATGCCCTGGAAAGGCTTTCAAGGTTGTGTATCCATCCAAATACACAAACATTATAGTGCTTTAGGAAAGATGAACCCACCACACTCAGGCACACAAACCCACATAAACCCAAATATGGATGGATACCCACAAGGGCACACATACACATGGACACACACACACACACACACACACATACTATTTGCAGAGATAGACATACTGTGCAGCTGTTCTCCTAAACTTTCGAAGATGCTCTAGGATCACACAGTGCTGCAGCTCAAATCCTGCTTAAGGCGACTTATTGACCTTAGTGCCGACAGGAGTTTGATCCTAGTAAAGGCTTTTCCCTGATTTGTTTTGACATGATGTTGTTTCCTTATTCTCTCTTCCTCATTTACCATCTTTCTGTCCATCTTTTTCCTGCACTCTTTATTTCATTTTTTTCTTGCTCTCATTCAGCCTTTTTCTGATAAACAAAAAGCTGTCATTTTCATCAACCTTGGGGGGCCTTTGATGGGATTAGATGCTTGAACTGTCAGAGCAAGAAGTATGCTGGGTGTTAGTGATGTTGGAGGTGGAGAGGTGGAGAGGTGGTGGGCCGGAAACCACCTCAAGGGTACTGATCCCTGAGGTGATGGAGAAATAAAAGTAATTACTTTGGTTTTCTGATTTATGCTGCAGGCTCAGAGGTGCGCCTTTACACCGCTTCACTGTCTGATTCAGTGCGTCGTTATCCCCAGCCTGAGTCTGCAGGTGTCAGTTTAAGCATGAAGAAAAGCTCTGCCTCGTGCTGTTAGAGAGGAGAAGCAGGAGAGGCAGCAGCTTTGTAAGCCCCAGAAAAAATGGCAACAGCTTCTAAAAGTCAGACCTCCATGCCCCATCTTTGCTTTTTAATCCAAAGTGAATCAGAGAAAGCTGACAGAAATGTCAGAGCTCAGAACTGCTGAACCACTGTGGTTGACCAACATAAGATCACTTTACTTTAGTAGTTTGCAACTTAGGACATAGATCACCTCTTTTCTTACAACAGAACTGTCAGAAAAGAACTAATTATTAAAACTTTCATTTTAATAGTTCGATGCACTGCCTGCTTAATCTGAGCTTAATGAAGCATTGCATACCAGTGGCTCAATAGTCTCTCTAATGGTCTTTGGTTCGTGATATTAGATAAGTTGCGGTTTCTGTTTCAGTCTGTAATTACATTTTGTTCCAATTATCCCTCTATGTAATGTAATGTAATGTAATGTAATGTAATAGCTATTGAATTGCGTAACTTTGTGCGTCAAGAGTAAGTTACACAACGTTGCAAATGAACCACTCCCGTCTGACCGTTTCTTTTTCACAAAGCTATATTGTTACCTTCAGGGCATGTCTATCAAGTAAATTTACATACAACAGCAACACGTACACTCATCCTGGCAAGGTTCAGGAAGTAGAACAGGCTTTAGTATAACAACCAGGGCTGCCAACTCTCATGCATTGAGCATGAGACTCACACATTTGACTTAAATCTCACATTCTCACGCCACACATTCCTTTTCTCACGCTTACTTTTGCCTTTGCTTCCTCCAATGTATTTTTTTTAATTTCAAGTGTAGATGGACTAGGGCGCAGAATGTAACAAGGTAACACTTTTACGGATTGTCAGTGAACGCATCGATCATCATCTGTTTGACCCGAAAGCGTGTAACAACAAATGCGTACTCCGGTTGAACAGCTAACTTTTGCATAGCGCTAGCAGCTAATATTTAAAGACATCTGTAACCAGCGTGCAGTGCAGCAGGCTCCGTTTGTAAAGTACACCTGACAACCAGTAAGTGTAGTGTGTCTGTTTTGTTAAATAGGCGACATAATGAAATATGGCAAATCACTGCGGGCAACGGAGCTCAGCTCAACCGAGCTCCGCAGCACAAACCAAGCAAACATGGCTGAACACCAGACTGGGACCGGACACTGCCTTCGAGACCAGCGGACCCCAGTTTGAGGACAGGGGTTACAGTATGGAGGTGATTTACAGCGGCCCTGACAAGGACTGTGATTTCAGGGACGACAGGACACAGCATGCTGGGACAGGAGAGATGTCAAGCAGCAGAACAGAGAGATAGAGTCGGTGAATCAAGGATTTATTTCAGCCAAACCAGAGGTGATTGTTGAAAGGCAAACCAAGACGGTTTTGGTGGGTTGTATTTTGTTTGAATGAAGTGTGTTTTGGGATAACTTAACAAGGTGATTATGCTTGCCTTAGTTTGATAAAAGAGCAAAACTTGAATTCAGAAGGTGTACGGTTGAATTCAGAAGGTTTACGGTTGTATTATTCTGTTTAGTAAGAAGAATACATGTAAGAATATTTCCTTTGTAGACATTTTGTGAGTTTGTTTTGTTTAATGGGTTTAACGCTAAGAGAGCTTGTGAAACTGTAAATTTTTAAGCTAACGGTGTGCATTTATATGTGTGCATTCATGTGCACTGACGTAGCATGATAAAGCGAGACAATAAAAGTAGAGACCAAATGATGCTCATAAAAAAGAGACAAACTTCTTTTATTTCATGTGGACGTGACTGAGAGATTTATTTGGTCACTTCTGTCATCTTATTTTCTTAATGTGATAGTCCTGGATGTGGGGGCTCACGCATGAGGTGAGGCTTCTCTTTTTTTCTTTGGACTGTCCTTAAATATTACAAGGTGAATCCAACATCACCCCACTACTGGAAGTATAGTCACATTGGCCAGGCGACATGGTACCTCCAGTTCAACGGGCTAACCTATCAATAAATAACTAAATGCATTGCAAAACTTACAGTTCCAAGTCATGGACAGCCGATATTGATCCATCCTTGACCTTGTACTAGCCCTCAGTGATAAAGCAGTCCGTATATGCATACATACAGAGTTGTGGGGACATTCCTGTCACATTGGCATCAAAAATAAAGTTAAATCTTCTGGTTCTTGACATCCTCAGATGGTAGGAGTAGATGAAAATGTTTGTGTTGGTTCTTGCAGTCAACAACAGAGAAATTGGCAGGCTTGGTCCCATCCACCCATATCCTCTTATATGACCTCCAGGCATAATACAGCTGCAACCTCGGCCTTGAACTAGTTTACAAGCAAAGAGAACAGGTTTTGTTTTTGAGCAGCAGCATGCCCCCCTGCATTCCCAGAGGAGAAACTGACACCAACTACATTACTGGTGTCGGAACAACAGATTTTGCAGCGGGAGAACTCAGCTTTCTCAGTCGATATATCACACACTGAGGAATTTCTTTCTTTCTTTTTTTTTTACCATCAACACTGATTAGACATCCACATAAAACAAAAGTTCCCTTAATTTTTCAATCCTCTATTTGCTGTCTGCAATGATTGTAAAGTTTTGGAGTCATAAAACCCAATACTTATTTCATAAGCCTGATGGGGAAAATGTGATTAAAAATTGCTGTCTAATAAATCTTAAAAGATTTTATACACACTCTAGAAATTAAAGAAGAGATTGCTTGTGGTCCACTGCTCCAAAGGTGGGAAATCAATCACGGCCTCCACCACTACATTTTTGACTACTACAACTTTTTGAGTTGGCGCTTGTACTTGATAAAAATTGGTAAGTTTAATTTTCAAATGAGAGACATTCATCATTTCTGACATGAAAGGCTTAAACTGATACAGCGATAACCATATTATTATTATTATTATTAATAGCTACATTAAAGTAGACCTGTACATTTTTATCATCTTTAAGCACACAGATTCATCAATATGTGAGTAATTTTCTAGGTAAATTAACACAATACACACAATTGTTCCCCCATGTTTATAATTATGAAGGGGTGAAATTGAACTTAAATGAAAGCCCTTTATGAAGTCAGTGAGGTAAGACATCCCAACATTATAATCCTCTTGTGTCTATGGTGACTAACACATGACTTCCTTGATCTATCTATCTATCTATCTATCTGTCTGTCTGTCTGTCTGTCTGTCTGTCTGTCTGTCTGTCTGTCTATCTTAGTTAGTTCAGCCAGTCAAATCCCCCAATGAAGCAGCAATGACACCATTCTATAAACTAGACAGAGCAGATGGTAACATGAACCTGCAACAAGCCACATTAGTATTCCTGCAACAGCTTTGTTTAAACATGCATAAGCCTTGCCCTGCACCATAGCCACCAAGTTCACTGCTAATGTCAGTGTGCAGGCTAGATGGGTAATTAGCTGGTCAGCTGCAGCACATTAAACAGGAAATTCACCTCGCTCTCTAGATTCCTGTGTGGTTTTGAATCTTCAATACCACTGCTCACAACACAGACTTTAAAAAACACACACACATGACATTATTTATTACTATCAGTAGTGCTGGTGGTGGTTGTTATTGTTGTTGTTGTTGTTGTTGTATAGCTAGTTCATTACTGTCCATAATTCTGTCAATTTGTTTTCTAACTTTTCCCATATGTAGACAGTCCACAAGAAAAGCTTTAGTAAATTATCTTCTCTCGTTCTCTCCACCATCATCCTCTCCCATAAAGATTGTTGTTGACTGTGATTGTTTGCAAGGGCATCTGAAATCGATAACAGAAGAGGGTCTCTTATTACTTATTACATTTCCACACCTTGACAGCAGCTTGCCAGGCCTGATGAGGAGCACAAACACACACTCACACAAAAACACACAAATAAGCACCTCAAGGTCTCCTTCACGTTTGGGCGACCACAGAAATTATGTGCTGATGACACCTAAACAGATTGTGCAATTACTTTTGCCCTGGTGGCCCTGGCCTACAACAGAGATTTCCTAGTCCTACAGCAGGTTATCACCAATCCAAAATTTTAGTGTTTGTGCGTGTTTGGATGCATCTGACTTTTATGATGTGGTACAGTGTTAATTCAAGTTCAAGTTAGACTCCCAGGACAACAAAATACAACAGTGCAGAGGATGGGGGAAGCCTGGCAGGGTTACAGAGTGCAGGTAACACCGGAGAGGGGGTGATAAAAGTCCAAAACGAAGGAAAGATTCTGGTTTGTCAGAGTTTAGTCTGTGACCAACCTCATTTGTTCTAATAAAAGCCAGCAAACAACACATTTGTTGGGGACTTTTGCTCCCTAAAGCTTTGAATTCATGGTAAACATCATGCCCTGCTTCAGAATATAAACAACATAGCACCGACAAGGTCAGCCTATAAATGGACCATCGGGAAGGTAATAAGATACTATGGAGGCTGGTGGTCTAAACTTGACCAGGGTATATTTCGTTCACGAAAACTATGACAATAAATGTTCATCAACAAGCGAGACTAAGAGATGTTGAGCTGAAAATAAATCTTGACAAATCGCGGCGGAGTCTTTTTTATTTAGTTGTGAGAAAAATGAGGTTTTTTTACACAACAGGTCAGGGTCTTTTTCTAATGAGTGTTCGACTGCAGTCACTGAGCAGATTAACAGTCGCTCCTCTGACATAGACAGTAAATCATTTCAGCTGAGCCGAGTCGGCGAAGTGACACCATTAAAGGTGAACTAAAAATGTGGGGAAACTGCATCCTCACTATTATATTTATAATGTGTTGATTTGTGTCTAGGACCTCATACGGGTCCTCATTGTGACGACGATAACTCACTTGTGCAAAATGAATTTAGCTCCTATCATTAATCTGTGTGTTTTCAAAGATGGGAGTTTAATTTACCTTGTTTCAGAAGTGTAAATTAAAAATTGTCTGAGCAGGTGGTGTTGGTGGAATGAGAGGAATGAGAAACACACACACACAGAGAGAGAGAGAGAGAGAGAGAGAGAGAGAGAGAGAGAGAGAGAGAGAGAGAGAGAGAGAGAGAGCTTCAGACAGGCTTATACCAAACAAGGTATATGGTTGTTTTATTAAAAGCAATAAATAACCACAGCAATTAGCCGTCAGATGTAAAAATAAATAAATAAATAAAAAAGCAGCACTCACCTTCCTGCACACACATTTTGCATGTAGTTGCAACATCAAGGTGCATACTGCCACCTAATGTGCATGTGTTTATGCTGTTAAACTTTGATGGTATAGTATTCAAATAATATTAAATATTCAATGCCACAGATCAAATATACATCAGTATAAATACATCTGAATTGTACTAATACCCTTTGCATGAAAGTTGCTGTCGTTTTGACACTGAAAATCCAAGCCAAAGGATAATTTGCGGAATGAATTGGCAGAAGGCAAATTAAAGGAGATAGCCTCTACGATTTGGAACACCAATGTTTTCACTAAATACATAAGTTATTGAGTTTTGTTACTGAGTATTGCGAACATAATAGGACTGTTTACACTGAGTGAGACCTATATTTGGCCTGCCAACGACATTGCTCTGTCTACTAAACTACATACAGTGTATAGGATCAGACACAATTGATATGTCATTCTCATTGGGAAGCAAAAACAGATGGAGATTACTTCATAGTGCTTACTCAATACTCTCTACTGTCTCATGTGCACGTCTTTGCCCTTGTTGATGTCCCCCTTCACTCAAAATATGTTTTGCTTATTGTTACTTCACACAATGTCTAAGCAGAGTTGAACAGCAGGAGGCTGTTTTCAAATTTACCTCTCGAGAGGGGAGAAAGTTTCCCTGTCTGAGTTAAAAACGTGAACGTGCACGCAGGATTTTGTGACATCACAAATAGTGGGGAAGCCAATCATTGTCCAGCGTGCAACTTGTGCAGGAGACAGCTTGTGTCCAGCAATTAAACTTTTGAAATGAACAATATTTGTTTTGGATTTGTTTGTTGAATTTGTTAACTCTTTTTTTTTTTTTTTTTTTTTTTTAAAGCTATTGCAGTCAATGCAAGCTAGGGTTTTATACCTGGAAGATAAGTCACCGAGAAGCTCAACAAGAATATTTTGTGGTAAACTGTTTTTAAGGGGACCTTGACAGTTGTTGTTGTTCAGGGATGAGTAAGAATTTGTTTTTCTCCACCACCGTTCTTCATCACTTTCCTCAACAATGTTCTGGTCACAGTTCCACATTTGCAACAAAGCATGCTGGCTCTTGAGGGATGTTACACATTCCTGACTGTTTATTAAGCCTCTTGTCACTGTAATTCCTTGCAGAGATCACAGTCTGACGAGCCCTCGCAGCTTTCTTATGTGAATAACTCACACGGACATTTTGAGAAGAAACATTTACTGACAGGTTAAGATTTAAGTCTATCTCAATACAACACTCACCTGCACATACTGTTTGTACATTGTATTGTTTGCTAATAGTGGTGACTTGATGCCTTCCTGCCATGACTCCAATGTCACTGTCTTTGTTCTGTGCAAATGTGCTGTCTCAAGTTTAGCCAAAGCTAATACTATATTTCAGCAGTGTGAGACAGCCAATTAAGTGAGAATGTTCCAACGCTACAGTCTTTTTAATACAAAATTCACTTGATGTCTTTCACAAGACTAAGTCTCCTTGCTAAGCTAAGAGTAATGAGAGTATCTGAAAATCTAAACCTGTCTTTAAAGTCTGAAATACTGTCGAGCATTCTAGGACTTAGTCAGCTTATGCTTCAACTTTACTTGACAGATATTCTGGCACTAATTGACATTTCAATCCGTGCACAGTGGAGTAGGTCTTTACACCTACAAGACAATTTGTTTTTGAGAATTAGTTTCACGGTCTGAGTGTTAATCACACAGACATGCACAAAAACGTAGATTTTAATAATCATTCTCTTTATAAAAAAAAGCAAACACTAAAACATCCCATTATCAGTCAATCACTTGTACTTTACTTCCTCAGACCTTCATCAGATTAAAATTCACATACTGTAGGCAAACCATATCCTATATGTAAATATCAAAATATGATAATTATTTTAATTCCTTATTAATATACATACCTATTCAATTCCTGCTTTGAAACCCTATTTTCTATGACATTTCACATATTATAGGCCTATATGTAGTTTACCCTTTCACATTTGTAAACATGATATTCTTGCTTTCATTTGGAAGGACGAATTGTGTTTACAATTTTGTCTTTCCCACATTGTGTTTACAGCACTGATGCTGTTCACTCTAAGTTGTAACCACTGAGGGTCTGAGGCGCTGAAACATCATAAATAAAGTGAGTTCAAGCGATTAATAGCGTGTCACAGTCAGATTATAATCTGACACCTGTTTTATATGATGTCTTGACTAGCTGACTAACTTACTGTTTTGTAAATGTAAGTCGCTCCAGTAAAAGGGGTCGGTGATGATGTGGCTGTGCACTGGCTGTTGTAACCGCACCCCTCTGGTCTCCATGAGCTACATGGAGAAAAAGGCTCAAAGTGACTCTTAAAATAATCTAAAAATCGGTTCCTTCACTTTTAATTTCAAAAATACTTTCATGATTCATCATTGCCTTCTACTGAGAGGGGGTTCTCCTGCAAACATAAGAGGCTATTGACAACTTCTTTGTGCCCCCATTTGTCCTTGAGAAGAGAAATGGGAGGTTTAAAGAAGGATGGACGGCACAAAGCGTTCCCGCAGAGATCAATCAGTTTCGCAGGGAACTTCGCCCTGAGTGGGATTCGTATGGAAAGTGGAGGGGGATGGCTGGATGAGTGGATGAATGATGACATACCAGCACAGCACACATCATACAGATTAAAATGTTACTTTTAAGAGCAGCATTGTGTCTGTATTCTAAAATTCAGAAATGCACCAGTAGTAAAATCAAATAAATAAAAATATTTCACATACATCATGATTGCTCACTCTGCTGAAGAATGACAACCTGAAAGAAAACCTGGAAGACGTGGTTTGTAAGATTTCCAATGAATCTTTCATGTGCAAAGATGTTTTTTTTCCCCTCCAGTGACGACTCATCTGCACTCAAGTTCAAGTGAAGTGCAATTACTTTATTTCCTCCAGGGGACCGAGCACATCTAATCCGTCTTTGTTTATTTCCCATATCATATTGACACAAACACATTTTTTTCCTCCTTTTTTTTTACTACCTACTGTAGCAGCAGTGAAAGAGTCTCACTGTTAGGAAAACCTGTTTGTAAAATGGTCAGAGATACTCTTCGGTCCCAGGGGAAGTTGCTAATTCTGTAGCGTTGCACTCAAAACAAAACAAACCGTCTCCACATGAAAGGCCTCATGAATATTTACAATGAGTGATGATCACAGTGGACTATTATTATCATTACACCTCTCTTCATGCAGGAAATCCAAAGCCTGCACACAGGTACAAATGAAAGATGTCTTAAACCTCATCCGTGACGCATCATTTCATTATTTTCTTTAGCAAATTAAGCATGAAAACGAGTCTTTTCTTCCTCCGAATATATCGGCTGTTAAGAAGCCTGCTGTTTTGCAAGATATTCCATCATCATTTTTGCCACTTTTGAATGAGACTTGTGAGAAATGCCTTGAAAGCTGAAAGTTTAATGTGGTGTTAGCAAAACATTTCACCCTCTATTAAATTGTAGAAGTCATTCTGAAAAAAATATATTTATGTCATCGTCAGCATGGTTCAGCAGATCAGCTGCATGAATGAAATATACCACTAGTACTCCCTATTCTGTCTACTGCACATTGAAGCCTAAGTTGTGTATAGAGTTTAACATATGCTTTAATGACGCTTTTTTTTCTTTTCTTCTGTCCTGCTTTGCTGCTTGCCAAACTTTGGATGTTCAAAATCTTGGAGGTCTGATCTCTTTTCTTATGAAATGTAGTGTCCTATAAAAGATGACAGAAGAAATTAACAGCTGTGTCTAGTATTAGTTCCTTCATTGACTTTACTGCAAAAATTCTACAGTACATGAACTTCCCATACCCCCTAACCACAACCAATGCTGTACTACAATCAATACAGAATTTTTGTGTGCCTTCCCTGACATCTAGTGGACAGGAGTGAGTGTGTTCTTCTCTAGTGGAGAGTTTGAACTCGGTGTCGGCCTGCAATAAAAATGCATTATTCCTGTCACCCTAAAAGTGTTAACTCCACCCCCAAATTCAGGTAGCTCCCTCCCTCCCAGCAGACTTTAAAAAAAGAAAAAGCAGCAGGACACTTCACAGGATGCTCGACTAAATATATATGCAGGGGAGCAAATAAAACAAATAAAATCGTCAAGACATTGCAAAGCCACCCTGTTTAACGTGGGCTGCAGGAAATGAAAGCTATGCTTTCCTCGTCTATAAGCTACAGATGGATTGTGCAGACTACACCGCGCTTTTCATTAATAAATCGCGGGCCTCATAGGTTAAGGTCAGGGGTGGTGGGTTTAGCCCACCCCAAACATGCATCTTGCCCACCCAATCAAAAGTTAACAAAACAGCCAATTGAAATATATTACAGAAAATATCAGTTCCGCTTCTAACTTCTGATTGGCTGGGTAGCCTGCAGCCCGCCTCCTAACTCACCCACTGCCCACTTCTTCTCACTTCACATTGTAGTGTGTAAATGCATATATTGTCAATTAACCCACCTCTCAAATTCTGAAATAGCGTTTATGCAGTCCAGCTTGAGCTTTACGCAGTCGTTCAGTCACGTTACAGCTGTTAGTTACTCAGACTGGCTTCATGCCGCGGGTTCTGCTGTAGCTTCTAGGAGCGCTTCTTTTGATTTACGTAGTAACGCTGTATCCCCGTGTGAGAGTTAAAAGGAGCGACCAACAAACCACCTCCCACGCCTGCTACACTGGTTTTAAAACAGAAACACGTGTAGCGTCCGAAGGCGTCAGGTGATGGAGACACATGAACAAATTCAATGCAGGAAAACTGGTCTCCACCTGTATCTGGATGAATTATTTTTAAAGGCACAATCTGCCCTCCAAATGTAAACTAAAGGACTCCCTCCTCCCACCCCCCAACAAAACTCAAAGCTGGGATTGAAACCTGCTATAAAAGGACTTGGAGATGTTTTCATACGAACACGACACAACTTCTCTATTTACAGGATGTTTTATTAAGCTGCCAAAAGGTTGTTGACCTCAGTAACTGTACCTAAATATTAAATATATTGTTAAAGGTATATAGTTACATTGAGACTGCACTGAACCCATCCAAACACACAGCCATAATCTGAAGAGCTCTAAGGGCACACTGGCACTGATCTTGACTCTGACGGCCCTCGGGTTGCCAGCTTAAATTTTGCCAGATTTTTGCTGCCCAGGGATTCAAACTGGCAACCTTCGAGCTATTAGTCCATCTCTTTATCCTCTGGACTACCCACTGCCCAAGTTGAAGCTTTAGCAGGCTAAAACCAGCCCTGGTTATGGGTCGGGCGATTTCAGCCAGTTTACAAGAAAATATGACGGGTTCGTGCTGGCATGTTACTGAGTGACAAAGCAGCTTTTCCAGTAAATTTTTAACAAACACTGGGCACAATCCACCTTTGACCTTCTGTTTTCTTTTCTCTGTCACACTCTCTGTCTCTCAAATTCACACACCGTTTGAGAGACAGAAAGAGAGATCATGACTTTAATGAGGGTTACTTGTTCTGCTGCTGTTCACCAGTAAAGTACACCGCTGCATGCGTGCTGCATGTATGCCAATGAGTCGTATGAGCACTCCAGTAGCCTGCTTCAACATAATGCGGTACACCTCTGGCGTTACCAACACTTGAGTATCAAAAACTCACGCTGGGCTTCAAACATGAACGTAAGATGTTTCTCCTTCATGAAGTGCAGCTAAATGAATGTCAATTAAATAATGTCTTAATCTACTCCTGTAGTGTAATCCACTCTTCTTCTCATATTTAAAAGATTGGCTTTTATCCCTTTTTTGTCAAAACGTAGTCTGGACAGATGGCTTTGGACATACACAACACTGTACCTCTACAAGCACCACCAAGTGCAATGTGGCAATATAGTAACAAGTAGCTACTGCGTGGTGTCAGCAGAGGCCAATTTTACATACAGACATAAAAAATATGTACATACACATAACTGTGAATATTTTATTTACAAATGACAAACCTGATAAGACTTCATATTGGTATAATAGTATAATCGTTTTAAAATATGCTATTTTAAAGCAGCACAACATTACAATGAAATCATCCATTCATTTTACAAGAATATTTGTCATTTTAAACCAATGACATCTGGTTCTTCACTGCACAAAAGTCCTCCCAAATTCCAAATCTACTCTCACTTTGAGTGCAAGAGACTGAGTGAAAGTGGATACAGCTAAATAAATATAGAACCTAAAACACTAGAATGCAGCAGACCTCTCTTTTTATGCTACGTCAATCTTTTAATGTATGTTGTTAATGTTGTTACATGGCTGTGATTCCTGATTTAAAGTGCACTTCCAAACTTTTAACACTTCTACACCAAAAATAGCACATGTAAGTGAAACTACGCAACTAACTCCTTTCCCATTGCCAGTAGACAATTTTGCCTTTATAGGTTTATTTTTGTTTTGTTTTTTCTCTTGTGTGTCACGTCCAATGTTAAGAACACACCAGAAAGCAAGGGACAGTAGATAGCAGCACATTGTAGGCTATACCTCATCAAACGGTATCCAGATGTCAAAACTTGTTTGTTTTTTTTAAAAAAGTCTTAATCATTAAGATTCTGAATTAAACACATCTTTTTTTTTTGCTGATGATGGAAATAGCTAAAGAGTGAGCCATCTCGTTTCCTTCCCATCTCTGTTGAGAATTGCTTACAGGTAGGCCAACTGACATAAACGTCAGTGCCACTGTTAAGGTTGTTACTTTTTTGCATCTTTTATTTCAGTCTCAATTTCAAACTCAATGTGCGACTGAACGGTGTTCAAGATAGATGGAAAAGTATTTATGCGTCAACGTACCTAACTAGACATAGCACTGTCTACCTGGGTGTCATGTATCCATCACAGCCGGTCAGAGCTAGAGTCGATAAACACCCAGCAAAGTAATTTGATGTGGGAATGAATGCCAATTGTACCTGAAGACAAAAGCAAGATGTTACTGGGTATTTTTGTCCAGTCTATTATTTTCTCCTCCTCCTCCTCCTCCTCCTCCTCCTCCTCCTCCTCCTCCTCCAACCCAGTTTGTTCAAACAAACAACCAGTCTCTGTTGGACATTGTTCAGCTTCTGAAGGTGGATCCTCCTACCAATGTGTGGGCTGCATCAACAAAGCTATAGCTACTCTATAGGCCGACCACCTGCCTGCTCAAATGGCCCATCAAACTGTCTGAGAAGAGTCTCGTTTTTTTTTTCTAAATGCTTTCATAGTTGTTTTTAATGTGAGCATTTTACAAATTTGTTTCTGTATAAGCACTCACTCCAGAACAGCTACTGAATGGACCTTGCAGTGAGATTGTTTTGTTGTTTCCAAGATCAAGGATTAACTCTCACCCTCAACGTATTATATAATTAATTTGTGTTGCTTCTTTAATTACCGCCACCTAAGTCGCACATCTCCACACTGGGCTCTGATTGACTTCTGTACTGAGATAACACAACTGAGGAAATAGCCACCAGAAACAAAGTCAGTGAGTATAAATACAAATACATGAACCACATTAAAAATCCTCTGAATTTCTACTACATGTATGAGTTATTCATCCATGACACTTGCCTTTGGTCAATTTATTCATATTCACATTAACATACCTTAAACACATACTTTTAATTGATGCTGATTATAATATGACTGGACTATCCTGAGCCAACCTAAAAGCCTCAGAAAACCACTGCCATCTGCTGACCTCATCCGGCTCAAGCAGGTTACAATGAACTTTGGATGTGGTTGCGTTGGAACTGTGCAAAAAGTCAAACTAACAATAAATCACACATACACACAGACATGTACTATCCACATGTACACAAAATGATATACACAGATTCTGCTATAACAGCAAAAGCCTTTTTCTCTGGTCTATGGTAATGCATGCGAAATAATTTCAGCAATATACTACACAGATATATCACTTCTAATACTGAGGCAATATTAATTGAAATATTATACACTTAAATAGCACGTGGGAAATTTGTGGCAAATTGTATTTTCTAATTATTGCGTTTGTTCTTGTCCACTCTTTGTTTGAGGAATGTGAATATACAGAAGGAGACAGAGTAGACAGAAAAAAAACAGAAGGATTTGCTGGTGTTGTGAGAAGGATATGATCTCATGACTTCATGATATCACTTGATTCTGTTCAAAGACAACACACCTGTCACTGTGCTTCTCTATCGAATCGAGACTATCTCTACACAGTAACGCACATGGTTATATAAGGACCATGCATGCATAGACTCTCTGATACCTTGATTTCCATGGCAAGCAGTCAGATGTGTTTGTATCCTGTCACTTGAGTTGTGCAATGTTAGCTTGTGTTTTAACATTAGTACTGTCCACTTACCTGTGTAGGAGAGTTGGTCTCCGGGCCCTTCTCTGGACGTTGGACTGTCTTTTCAACACAGGCTGGTGGAAGCGTGGCGGCAGCAGCATTGGCTTTGTAAGAGAGGCTGCTTGCTTGCTTGCTTGCAATAGCATAGTCTGACAGTAAAATCTGACCTAGTCGGAGGAAGCAGCAGGCATGCATCCCAGCTGAATGCTGACACTGTGGCCCAAGTGTTGCATATGTGCGTATTGACTGGCGGGGCCATCTAACACACAGTAATAGTCCCTCGCCAAATCTGACCAAGTAGAAAGGTGCATGCGGACGTACTGGAGAGCCACAAGTAATTCCACATCTCAGCTGAACGCTGACACCGTGGCCAGTGTGGCATTTGTGCATATTGACTGGTGGAGCCATCCAAAGTGGACAACCATAGTCCCTCGCCGCATCTGACCAAGTCGAAGGGCGCATTTGGCGTATTTGAGAGCCGCAAGTATTTCAGCTCATTCTCATCCCCAGCTTGTCAGATACTGACGTTTTGTCACAGCCCCTCGTGTCTCATCCAGACGCACAAGGTACCCTTTGGCATCAGGCAGAGTTGGACGTCGATCAAAGGAGATAAAGGCGTACACTCTGACGTTGCAAGACAAAAAAAACTCTGTCTTCACGTCAGCACTAAAACAGAGTTTATAAAAATCTTCACCCTGGAAGGAATTTTGCAAAAGCTCAATGTTCAGTGATCTAAAACTCAGTTTGCATGTGGACAAAAGGCCAAAAATACCCGTGTACGTGTGGACATGGCCTGAGTCACACTCACCAACAATGTGGCATTGCATGCATATGCATTGTGGTGTTGCCACCATTGTCATTGTTGTTGTCATTGGCCAGCTGTGGCAGGCTAAGCAGACAAGAGTAGTGGTTTGAAATGACCACGTGGGTGGAGTCTCAAACACATTTATACTTTTGATGTGGCTTTCAATGTCCTCCCCTGTGGCTACAGGGACAGCCCCGCCCAGCACCCCACCTCCGTCAGGTGGAAGCAAAACAGGTAGAGGAGGAGCAGGAGCAATCCCCTTCTGTCTATCACCAGCTTATTACCCGGACCTTAAAATGCCTGTGAAATGAGGCCAAGGGCCTCTTGTTTTGATGATAAAGAGGCAGGTCAGTCACATTCTTGTTTGCCAATTTGAGGAAGTTGTACACTCATCTGAAGCCCATCGCTGGACAGATATGGGCAGACAGCATGTGTGCATGGCTTAGAGAGAATTGGCCTTCCATGGATCAGGAATTGGTGTCCCCCAACCGTGTTGGTATTTAGGTGTATTGAGGGAACTGCCCAAACTGGAATTCTAGAGGCATCCATAAGGCAGCTCATGTTGGGGCCTCCAAAACCCCACCTTGGGATTTGGAGGGGGCACTGTCAGCCTTGCAGTATGAACCCTCAAGCCCCTGGAAAGAGTTGGGCTGAAATGGTTTTCACTTAAACATGGCATTCTCACTAGCAATTTTGTTGGCTAAACAAATATACAAATACAAAACTTTTCAGTACATGAGGAGTGCTGCCACTTCTGACTGGGTGATGCTGGGGTGGTGCTGTGCCTGAACCCTGCATTCTACCCTCAGGTCTGGCCTGAATCCCACACCAGTCAGTCTATCGAGCTGCACCCTTTCCTCCCTCATGTAACTGTATGGAGAAATAGTGTAGATATGATAAAGATTGTTTGGTTCTCTGAGTGAAGAGAGTATCTCTCAAGCCACAAGTCGTTTCAAAACGTGTTCCATTCAAGGTTAACCAGAGAGTCCATGCATGCGTGGTCCTTATAAAACCCCGTACATAATCAGTGTGAGGCCACCACAGGTGGCGTGTCTTAAAGATAATCCAGGTCAACTGCCCTGTGGGGTCAGTCCCCATATATATGGAATATGTAACTGTGTGGAGAAATAGTCTCTCCACTCAGAGAACCACTATTGTAACCAAACAACCTCAGTGTGTTTATAAATCTGTATCCTCAGGTTGCACTTTACAAATTTCTACCTTAAAGGTAGCCTGCTGCAGTTTTTCGTAAACAAAGTTATGTTTACATTCACATTATTTACCACAACACACTGGGCCTAATGTTCACAGAGATTCATTCTTATGTGACAGGAATAAATGATTGAGGAGAATTTGTTCATTCATTTCATTCACTATCCTGGCACGTAGAAATTCCTCTAAGATAAGTGGTCCTCTCATGTCATACAGTACGAGTCATATACAGATAATCTCTCTTTTTCCGGAAGAAAAGAACACTCATTTTACCTGAACTCATAATGCCAACTGGAATGAAGGTAGCTGCATGTTTAGGGAAGTCAAAAATCTCACAAATGTGCAACGTGAACAGGTGGTTCTCATTAGGCTGAAACAAGCACAAGTACTATCCTGTCAGAAGAGTTTGGTCAATCATACTTGGAACACTCGTATGAGCACACCTCACAGAAAAAAAAGTCAGATATAGGTTTAGGATAAAAATAAGAAAATGTTCTTGCATGCATGATAACAAAACAGGGGATTAATCTTAAAAACATTTCTCCATAGCACACCAAGTGTTCAAAAACTCCACAGGGTACTTTAAAACTATCATAGCTCACGTTTACACTGTAGTTTCATCATGTCGTCCACACCAAAGAAAAAAAAAGTCAAATTTTTTGCATCATATCTATTCGAACCACACTGAAGTTTACTTGGAAGCAGACCAAGACCCTCCTTTTCAGGCAATCAATGTTTTCTCAGAAAAACTTGGCAGAGGCACAACAAATCATGGTTCAATCATCAAACTAAACAAACACGCCAAGATGGAAGCCTAAAGAAGTGAGAACAAAAACTTTCTGACACTGAAACACATTGACAAAGGAAATATGAGTAGCGAAGAGGAGTTACACGACTTAACAACAGTGTGATGCAAAACATATCCACATTGCACAGAACATCTGATAAACCCATTGCACATACTATACAATCTTCACATCTAACCAGCATACTGGCAGACAAGCAGCCGGTGAAGCTGGGGAATCTCAAAACCTGTATTGTAAACACTGACAAACTCCAGGGGGGCGAGAGTAATGGGTTGGCGAGTTATGTTGAGTCTAAAGTAAAGGTTTTCAACGTCACGAAGGTCTTTGAACCTATCTCCTTACACATTTTTTCCTCAATTGACACCAAACTTGCTGCATAGCATCCTCAGGCTATCCTTCACAAACAAAATATCTAAATTTGAGCCTGCAGTCCATCAAAATGTTTGACTGGAAACAGTACCGTAAACAGGTACTGCAAAAATGATCACAAAATAAATCTCCAATATTCATGAAAAAGAAATGTAAAAGTTTTTGATATCATGATAGATAAAGTGTGGCAAATTTTAGAACTTTATCTCAAAAAATGAATTGTGACAATATTTTTATTCTATCACGTAAAACAATTGCAGTCAATGGCAATTAGAGCATCTTTATTTCTCACGTCTGGAGCACGTGAGAAATAATAATAATCTGAATAATCAATCTACTTAATTTACAGACATATTTTTGTGGTCTGTACACAAATTCGTAGAATTTTGTCTTGATAATTGAATTTTTACACTAGTTTTAAATCTGCCTTTACATGCAGCTCTGGTGATTGTGTAAGTCAGAGTGTGAAGCCAACTGGTTTCTCACTTTGCAGGTAGCTCAGTGTGATCATGGCTTGCCCTTGGTGTTTAAGATTGTGAGTTCAAACCCCAGATGATACAGTACAGTATGAATATCACATATACTAATCAGTGCTGCAGATGCACGTTTTAGATGTTTCTCTGCTCCAGCACACATGAAATCAAATCAGTGCATCCAGGATTTATCCATTTCACATTGGCTAAGCCGGGTTCAGGCGACTAAAGCCAGGTGTAAGAAATTCGGATAAAGGCACGTTCACAGCTTTCTTCAACAGACCGCAAGGCCGATCACAAAATTATTGATGCAGAAATGGAGGTGTGCCGTATACTTTACACACAGTTACAACAGTTCTGCTGACAGGCCATCATGTACAGTATTTGTCATAACCATGTGTGAAGCCACCTCATAATTCCTGCCAGTTCAAAGAACCTCTCTGCGTTGCTCAACTGATTGTGATTTGATGTTGGTAACAAGACCCAGAGGGGTGTACTATGAAGCAAGATTAATATGTTAGCGAGGTAAGTTGAGTCTAAAGCCAGGGTTTTCAATGTCACAAAGGTGAATCTCTTTTAACCTGGTTAGATCACCATGGTAACTTATGAGCTGCATCATTGGCTGTACATAAAGATGGACGACATGAGCACTCACCAAAAGTGAAGCCAAAACATCCTGGGCGCCTCCTGGTGGTGGGCTGCAGTATATGTCATAAACTCCTCCCCCTCAATGATATCAAGTAGGACATGGGCCAAACTAAAAACTCAAAGTACACCCCAAATAAATTTTTCCCAATTATTGTTTCTGTCGTTTAAGGTAGTTCTTATCACGCTGATTGATGTATGTTCAAGTGTTCATTTTTCTGTTCAATTTGGTTATAATTAGTTATTAAATCTATAAAAACAGGGCGAAACATCATGATTGACAGCTGAGCCCTTCACACAATTGGGCTGGCAGCTATATGGGCGGGAACTACTCACGCAGCTTTTGTCCTGTTTGCTTCAGAAAATATTAAGACTTATTATGATGTCAAGTTTGACACAGCATATCATCCATAGACTAAAAGAGTTTTTATAAAAGTTTTTATGCTTGGTTCTGGCCAAGTCCATTTTCCACTGCTGGTATTGCATCTAAAAGAACACTGATTGTATTTCTTTCTTTTTTTTAAACGATTCATCTATTAGTATTTGTAGTGTCTTAAATACTATTTAATCAATAAAAATCATTTCACTTTGATTTGGCCAAAAACTAACAAGTGATTTCCATGTATCATTCATTATGAGACAGTGTCAGACCTGAATGCAGTATAATGTTTAAATTTGTTGTATCACGTTTAAAGTTTGAGAGCTCTACATTGTCAGGTTGGAAATAAAACCATGGACAAGATTGTGTGTAGTGAAAAGATCAAATACATTAGAAATTTACACCAGCAGCAGAATTAGTAACTTTGCCTGATGAATCCTGACCCTTTTAAATAATTTGATTTGTTGTTTTACCAAATTTTAGCAATGATTTAAGAATATTTTTGTGTACATTTAATGGCTTATTGGCATTTATTGGGAAGTATTTACTCAGCAGCAAGAGAGATTTTTCCATAAAATGGGAACCCAAAGATTGCTCTTATTAACAGCTTATAACCGATCTACAAATAATTAGTAAATCACGTATTAGGCATAACTATTGATTATTTTTTAAATGTAAATAAAGCTTTTGGGTGCTACTTATAACACATTTACACAAGGTTTTTGTCAGAAAGTGGTACTATTTTTGTCTTCAGTGTACTTTCTCCCCTGCTTGCTTTTCACCATCACCTTGTTAGTTCGCTACTCGGGCCACATGACTAAAAAGGTTGCACACAGGGCTATAGACTTATAGATTACCATTTTTTTTTTTTTTAAGTTGCAAACTGGCACGTCAGCCCCTGGAGCAGCTTGTTTGTTTAGGTGTGGGTTAAAATCAAAAGTCGTTTTGCGTCGCCATTCCTGACAACTGCACTGCCCCACATTGCCTGCACGCTTTTATAAGTCTAATCAGAAAATTGCACTAAAAGGAGAAGTTATATTGTTTCAAATGTATTGGGCCGGGGCGGCTCATCAGTCACCGCTCTCCACCTTAACTGAGCTTTCAGCCGCGGTATGAGGCAATGTTACGTAATCGGCGCGTGCCACGGGACAATTTCTACTCGTCAGCACAACCGAGGCGAGGTGGACCATCGCTGCCAGGGTCGTCCAGTTATTTAAGGAGCTCCCACACAGAGTGAGACCTGCACTTTGTCAGAGAGGTGTTGCCTAAGGTGACTTTCTTATAATTAAGGCGTTGATTGCCAGACTACATGGGCATTGTAGAATAATTTTACAAGTAGAATAAACCAACCAAAGACTACCATGGAAAAAGGTATGAGCAGAGTAAAAACGATTTTACTGCTGAAAATTTGATTGTGTTTGCTGTCTTGGCATGTGGCGTTGAAGCCCAACGCCACTGGTTTGTTGGAGCGGCCACATGCTGTTTTGTGCTTAGCTTCATTCAGCTGGTGGAAGTAATTCGACTGTGAACACTGTGCTGGAATGTGTCAGTGATTTGACTGAGCTGTCAGATGATCCTGTAGCTTTGTCTGCTTGGATTTAAACCTGCAGTTATCCAAGTGCTTAGTGTGCACCCAGGTGCAGATAGTAACTCACCTCAGTTGTAATCTTATTATTGGAAGATTAGAATTCAGTAGTCTGCACACTTTGCTGTAGGCTACTGCTGGCAGCTTAACGAAGTCTGATATATGGGTTGTCCGTGGATGTAGAGCAACAGAAGATCAGGAAAGTGGAAGAGGAAAGTTTGTCCTTGTTTAAATGATACAATCATTTATTGCCATAGCAGACCCCACTTTTTTATTAACCATGAGTACATCAGCAGTATGCCCTGATGAAGGTCGGATAGACCTAAAGCTCAACACTAAATTGAAACACTTCATTGAACTAAGTGTGCAGAAACCTCTGCTTTCAGTTTGGATTTACATCATGGCATCATGTCCTGGAACTTATTGCATTATCTGCTGGTACACATTACCGACCAATAACTTTCTTGGCTTTCTGCAAAGTTGATGAAAAATATTTTAATCCAAATGTTTGGAGCATTTGTCTTTTTTCACACAGTTATATCATGTTATGCACTAATCTCCCCTTTGACAAAGAATGTAAAATGTGTTGTGTCACGTAAGTAGAACATGCTGCACACCTTACTGATAAAGCATGATGAACATATGAAATTGATATATACAGTAAGTGTTATATGAAACTGTTCAATATGGGAGAAATCTACACAGCATAGTGGTGTGGATGTACCACATATTGTTTACATATTGGTTTAAGATAGCTTGCTGTAATCAGGTTTGACTAATGGTTAATCTGTGTGTTAGACATTTGTTTGAAGAATTTTAGCTGAAGAGTTATCTATTAACATTTGTGTAAAATGTCACTTAAATTGACGTACATCCAAGAACTTTTTCGGATCAGATATATTTGATAACATATTGAATACTAAGTGAACACTTTTTGTTTTCTGAGAGACTTGATGAATAATTCACAGGCATGTAGTACTTGAACTTTGCCACATTTTCCAGTGGAAATATAGATGATTAGCAAAACTACTTTATTTACCTTTAACACAGCTTCCCAACTTTTTTGGAATCATGGATGCATTTTACTTGAATAATTCTATTTTATGCTACTTTATATTTCTAATTCACTATATTCAAAAGGAAAATACTGTACTTTTTTACTACATTTATGGCATTTTAGTCTGTAATAGAGTTCATTTTCCAAATTAACAATAATCCAAACTATTTTCAATTTTCATTTGTCACATTTCTTGTGCAGCAACCTACATCATTCTTTAACAAATTGAAAGAAATTGAAAGTCATGTACAATTCCTCTTCTAATCCTGCCACCTGTGCGCTTCACAGTTCGTACAAACATGACAGAGTTTTGGAAGGAGCACTCCAAGGACGCCACAGTGGAGGAGATGATGCTGGACTCTCGTGCCAGGGAGCTGACCCAGCACGAGCTGCCGGAGATCCTCTCCATTCTGCCCTGCTTGGCTGGATACAGAGTGCTGGAACTGGGATCTGGCATCGGGTGAGTTGTCTGTAGTAGTGTGTGCTTGTGGGCAGGGTTTTTTCAAGGCCTCTGTTTTATTTAAGCACTGAGAGTCTTTTAAGCTCCACATTTCCACTCAAGAAGTGAAAGGTGCTTTAGAAAGGCTTTGTGAACAAGAGCCAATTATCCTCTCTTAAGAGAGAAATACAGTTTTGTTATAGTTGCAGTCACCAGTTATGGATCTAAAGCAGAGCGACAGGCAGCATCTACAGGTTTCACAGTGAATAACACTGCTAACAACCTAGGACCGAGAGAAAGTCTGTTTGTACAAGACTATATCTGTGAATCTGGGAAAACAGGCCCTTATTTCTAAAAAGAATAAAAGAATCCAAGCTGCATTTATACCATAGATAGTCATTGCTTTGAAAAAGCTGTTCAATTAACGCTGTAGTATCTGATCAGATAATGTTTTCGATGTTTATATTGTGTTGGAACATTAAATAAAAAGTTTTAAATTTGGTTCTGCCTGCATTTGACTTACAGAAGATAGCTTGATAGATTCATACTTACATGTGTCTCTGCAGACGTTACACCAGCCACCTGCTGACCAAAGCCGAACATGTGACCGCTGTGGATTTCATGGAAAGCTTTGTGGAGAAGAACAGACGGGACAATGGTCACCATAGCAACGCTACATTCATCCAAGCTGACGTCACAAAACTGGATGTCCCTCAAAACAGGTGTGTGTTAAGATATTTGTAGCTCACTTGCAGTGAACTGGTTTGCAATACAGGTCTGACGGTCGGTGCACCACTTTGGTGGTTTTTGGTCTAAAAACTATTGTATGGATTGCAGTTTGGTACAGACATTCAGGGTCCGCAGATGATGACGCGTACTGATTATGGTGACGTTTCCTGCTGCGCCACCATGAGGTTGAAATTTGTGGTTTTTACTGAAATGTCTCGACAAATGTTGCTTGGATTTCCATGAAATCTGGTACAGATGATCAGGCTGCCCACAGGAGCATCCTTTAAGTGTTCATTTAGCACCATCATTAGATCAAAATTCTGATTTGTCTACTGATGCTCATGATGCCACAAGCCCAACTTTACACATTGTCAGATTAAAGTAGGTCGGAAGTCATGCATTATGCTGGAGGATGATGAACAGTAATGGACTATCAATCAATCAAGCTTTATTTATATAGCACCTTTCAAACAATTCAAATGCAAGTCAAGGTGCTTTCCAAGTGATTGACAAAACAGCACACCATGTAGACACTAAAGTAACAAACAAAAAAGTTAATTTGAAAAAGTTAAGACCATAAAAGATAGATAATAAAAGATAACAAGCACTTTATAAGATAATACAAATAATTATTTGTTTTCAATTTTTTTAAAAAAGAATAAAATAATTAACAATGACCTACAATAAAATGTTTGAAAAAACAAGAAAATAATAAATAAATAAAATAATAAAAATAAATCAATCAATAATATAGTAATTTAAAAAAATAAGTATAAATACTAAGTCCATAAAATTATAAAGCACTACATAAAAACCAGACTGAACAGATGGGATTTTAGTTTACATTTAAAAATATCAATATTTTCAGCTCCTCTCAGATCCTCCGCAAGGCTGTGAGCATAATGGCTTAAAGCAGCATCACCAAATCTTCTTGTTCTGCTTTGAGGAACAGCTAAGAGAGAAGAACCGGAGGATCTGAGGGTTTTTCCTGTTTCATGAACCAAAAGCATCTCTGAAATATAGTCGGGTGCAAGGCCATGTAGTCCTTTATAAACTAATAAAAGAATTTTAAAATCAATATGAAAACTAACAGGTAACCAGTATAGAGACTTTAAAATAGGTGTGATGTGTGCTCTCCTTTTGGTCTTAGCCGGTACGCGTGCAGCAGAAATGGCCAATGGATCCAATGGCCATTAGATTTTGGTCCACTGTTGGACCTTTGACTCATTCTGACAACATGACAATGCTTCAGTCCAGCATTTTCACTACAATATACTGAACCTGATGCTGCTGTTTCAAATAAAAAAAACATAGATTAATGAAAATAAGATAAACATTACTTGTAGTTCATGTTCCTGGTGCAAGAAATAGCGACTATAAAGTATATGCTGCATTTTAATGTATCCATTCAATGTTCTCCTCAGCATTGACTTCATCTTCTCCAACTGGCTGCTGATGTACCTGAGTGATGAAGAGCTCAAGTCCTTTGTAGAGAAGATGCTGGGCTGGTTGCGGCCTGGTGGTTTTCTTTTCTTTAGAGAGTCCTGTAACCACCGCTCAGGTAGTGAGCTAACAACCAAACTTCCACATCTCTCTCTCATCATAATAATTATTTAAACATTGAACTGAATCCAACTAAAGAATTCCAATAATTAAGATTCACATTAAATTCACGCTTCTATCCTAAATTTGAAATAGGAACTTGCCAAAATGAAGCTTTGCAATTTAGATTCAGCTTCTGCTCTTAACGTATACAATGTAATAACAGTAGACAATATCTTTTTCTAAACAAATATGATGAGGAGAAGGACTCGTTTTAACTTGTAACTTTCTACCAAGGTGACTCAAAGAGGGACTTCAACCCCACTTGCTACCGTACTGATGCACAATACAGCCACCTGATATCATCAGTAGAAGCAGAGGGGCCAGAGGGGGGCCAAAAGTTTGGTTTCGACATTGTGTTGAAAAAGAAAGTTCAGGCCTATATCGAGGTAGAGTCATTTAAGTCTTCTGAAATGTAAAAGTAAAAAGTAAAAACTTAGGGTAAAATAGTGTGTGATGTAGCCGTCAGGATGTGCAATTAACAGTCTCATTTCTCCACTCAATTCCCTGCCCCTGTCTCCGTCCCTTCCTGTCATGTCCTCTTCTTCTTCCTCCGTTTCCAGATGAAAAACAATCCAAACCAGATCTGCTGGCTGCTGGAGAAGGTTTCCCGCTCCTCGAAGACCCAGAGCAGATTCAGCACCTTCCAGCAGTTCCTGGACAACCAGCAGTACACCAGCCGCGGTATCCTGCGCTACGAGAAGATGTTCGGGGCTGGTTACGTCAGCACAGGCGGGCCCAGCACCACCAAGGTGAGAGTTAAGTCTGGGAAACACCCAAAAAAACTGTCTTTGGTGCGTCTTGGAATGGACACAACAAGAATGGAGAACAAAGCAGTGTGATTTCCAAAGTTAAAAGCTCACCAGAGGACGACTCCTACTGACTTTTGTGATCCCCTGACTTTTCCTCTAGCGCTACAATGAGTTTGATGTTTCTGGTTTTAAGTGAAATCTTTCGACAACTGTTGGATAGATTGCCATGAAATTTGCTACACACATTAAAGAATGTCTCTGGATGAATTGTAATCACTTTGGTGATCTAAATAGAGCAGTTATTGCTCATCTAGACTGTTAAAATCAGCTAAATATTCAGCCATGACTTTGGAAATAAAGTCTTGAGGGCAGTCCCTCTCGGTAAACTCCAAACTCCTCTCTCCAACTCTCACTCACTTCTCTACAGTCATCTTCCTGCAACAACTCACATCTCACGAGATTTTGACGCAAGACTTGTCTTCAGACGAGACTTGTGCTTCGGGTTAAACAACGAGGATTTTACTCAAACAATGAGGACTATCGCTGTCGGATCCTTTCCGTAATGTTTTCAGACACTTGGAGTAACAATCTCAAACTGTGAGAGGCAAGAAAAGTATTAATCATTTACACATCCAAATATACAGTATAAACATAAGGCCCAGGTTTAAATAAAAGCATCATGTGACCTTCAACAGCAACATGACTGTCCTTAATCTTAGAAGCTTTATCACTGAATACTCCTCTTCCCTCCTGCTGCCTCTCTTCCTCCTTGAAAGTTATCTTTGTGTTGGAGAAGCTGCGCTTTGTTTCGACAATGCACCTTTTCTCCATGCTATATGAACAAACCTGTGCCAAATAGACTTCAGATGTTTTTATTCAGCTCTATAACAGACAAATACCCATGACTCATGACTGTAAGATATGATTTATTTTTTCCCAATGGTGTATTTGTTTTTAAGATGTTACCAAAAATTTATATGTGAGCCATTAACGAAATAAAAAAAATAAACACGAGAGCATGACATCTGCACCCTGCAATATCTTGGTCCTAATCATCAACATTATTTCACTAACAGTGGAGATGCTTCAAACAGATCAATGTATGTTTATCTCTTTGGGCGTTGATGAAATTAAAGAATAAACCTTTTTGTGCAAACAGGAGTTTGTGGACTTGCTGAACCTGAAGCCAGGACAGAAGGTTCTAGACGTTGGCTGTGGCATTGGTGGAGGAGACTTCTACATGGCAAAGGTAAGAGCCAAGGAATCTGGCGTATAGGATGATATTAATAATTATATTAGAGGAATTTCTAATGATTGAACGGACTATAATGATGGTAATAATTATGTAATGTTTCAGAATTTTGAAGTGGAAGTGCTTGGCATGGACCTGTCAGACAACATGGTGGACATCGCCATGGAGAGGGCTATCACTGAGAAGATGCCATCAGTGCGTCTAAATATTCCCTTATCCTATTAGTTTAACCACCAAAGGTAATTGTTTATTTAAAGAAAATTCAATGTGCTCTACCTCAGGTCCAGTTTGAGGTGGCTGATGCCACTAAGAGGATGTTCCCAGAAGGTTCTTTTGATGTGATCTACAGCAGAGACACAATCCTGCACATAGATGACAAACTGGCCCTCTTCAAACGCTTCCATGTGAGCATTTTCTTATATTGTATTGTATTAGTTTATTCACAGAAATAGTTCAAATACAAGTACAATCACATAGGACATATTTCACATATGTGAAATGGGACACCCTGATAAGCTATCTAGAGCTTGAGAATAGGGGCCCACATAAACAGACAGTATTTAAAATAAAAAGTGCATATATGTACAGTAACATTTACAACCTACAGAACACCTAATACTAACCAAGTCCAACCCTGAGACACTAGGCTTAAAAGACCTAAAACCTAAACTTAAAAAGCTACTAGATGTTCCCAAGACATTTATTTCATCAGTCTAAAAATGAATAAGATAGGTAAGATACAATGATTTAAAACATGTGGCAAATGGAGATGATAATACAATTTTAAATGTGTTTCAGAATAAAGTAACCCGTTTAAGGTATTCAAGCTTTCAAGCTTTGGCATATCTTTGAAGTAACTGCTGTCTTAAGCTCTTTTTGAAAACAGACACAGATAATGACATTTTTATAGTGTTATCAGTCTCATTTCACACCTGTGGACCTCTACAAACCGCACTAAGGCTCGTACATTTAAGTTTACGTTTTTTACCTATTATAAGATGCTTTTTTCTAGTCTCATATGTGTGCGAAGGAGAGTAGATTGGTATAAGGTCACAGAGTCTGTCATTTAGCTTATCTACAACATTATACATTATATAAGCATTGTGGTAGATATTACATTCAGTAAGTTTCAGAATACTATAGCTGTGGAAGAGAGGGTCAGTGGGAGCATTTATCTTGGACCACAATATGGCACGTATGACTTTCTTCTGTAAAGACTGCATTTTCACAAGATGACTAGGAAAAGTATTGCACCATATAACATTACAGTAATTTATGTGAGGCTCAAATAAGGACTGATATAAGATTAAGAGTGCTTTGAGTGGAAGAAAATACCTCAACTTAAAAAATAAGCCAACATATTTGGACAACTTTTTTGTCAGTTCATCAATATGGCCCTTAAAGTTTAAGAACTCATCAATATGTACCCCCAGGAATTTTGTGGACTTCACTCTCTCAATAACGCGACCATTTATTTTAACACAAACCTGGTCAACATTAATTTGATTTCTATTGGAGCGAAAAACAATGACGTTTGTCTTGCTTATATTTAAAGATAATTTATTGCATTTAAACCATGTATCCACCTTAATTAATTCCTCATTTAGATTATTTTGCAGATCATTTAAATTTTTATGAGATAAGAATAGATTTGTATCATCGTCAAATAATACTTTATGTAGAATGCTAGAGGAATTCACAAAATCATTAATATACAGTATAAATAGGAGTGGTCCTAAAATAGATCCCTGGGGGACCCCATATTTGATGGTTTTACTTTGAGATTTGTGACCATTTACATATACATATTGCTCCCTCCCATACATATAGCTTCTGAACCAACTGAGCGCTGTGCCTCTGACACCATAATGTTGTAGTTTGCTTAGAAGAATCTCAAAGTCAATAGTGTCAAATGCTTTAGATAGATCAAGGAAAATTCCAATGCCGCAGTCACCTTCATCAATAGCGTCATTGATTTTTTCGATGAGATCAAGAATCGCCATACAGGTGTTGCTCTTTTTCCGAAAGCCATATTGTGATGGGACTATAATATTTTATTTATTTAAGTAATCACTTAGTCTACTATATACAACTCTCTCAAATACCTTTGAAAGGGTGGGCAATATTATTATAGGTCGATAATTGTTCATATCATTTTTATCATTAGATTTAAAGACTGGTACAATTCTAGCAATCTTTGTCATTTTAGGCACAACCCCACAAAGTAGAGAGAGATTTATAGAGTAAACAAAAGGCTCTACAATTTCATTCACAATAGCTTCAAGAATTTTGCTACAGATTTCATCTGCACCAGCTGTATGGGAGCTTTTCATATTCACAATAATTTTAGAGACTTCATTTCTATCAGTCGGTGTCAAAAAGAATGAATTTATGTAATTGCCTTGAAGATATTGTCTGAAGATAGCACTTTCTGGTTGCTTAATTTTGTTTGAGAGATTTTCACCTATGGAGATAAAATGATGAAACTAATTCCAAGATTAGTATAGTCAAAAACATTGCTGTCATTTCTGGCATTATGCTTGATTTTGATATCCGGAAGCAAAGCAGTTTTGCGACCCCGGCTTAGGACTTCGCTGAGCACCTTCCAAGATTGTTTTTGATCACCCTGAGAAGCTTTGATAAACTTTGGACATTAAGTAAATTTTCAGTTTATTTATTTCAGTTTACAAAAACTAAAAGAAAACAGTATTTTTATGTCATATTTCTTTGGGAAATTACTGTTTTTTGTGACTTTATGACATTGAACTTTACTGATTTATTGTTTTATTCATTTTCCTTCTTCTTCTTTGTGTCCAGTCATGGTTAAAGCCAGGTGGCCAGTTGCTTATCAGTGACTACTGCTGTGGGGAAAAGCCCTGGACACCAGTGTTTGAAGCCTATGTCAAACAGAGAGGCTACATTCTCTATACACCCTCACAGTATGGCAAGGTAAATACACAGTAGTGCCAAATTATGTAATAGTTTGTGAAAGGAAGCCCTCTGGTCTTTTTTTTTTTTGCCAATGTGTGACGAGAGGATTGGCACACAGATTGCTGGCCCTGTCTGTTCTCACACTTTTACATACAATATATAAATTAGTGTACATACATTTTATATCCAAAGTAAAAAGGTAAACACTCTATTCCTTTTTTTTAAATGCTGTGGAAATAAATCAAGCAAGTTGCTATAGCCACTGATGTTAGCTCAACACAGATACTGTATACCAGTATTGGTAAATCCAAATGGTGGCTAATAATTTACAAAAACTGTGAGTACAGAAATACTAAAGATATGTCTGGCAGAACATAGAGGCAGAGTCAACAGTGCATAGTTTGTCCACCAGAGAGCACTGACAAGTTAATTTTAACTATAAAATGTCTCACTTCCTCTTCTGCCCTCACTGCAGTGCAAAGATGTGTAACGTTAGCCAAACCCACCCCAAGCTGGCAAAATGGACCCTTAGCGACTAAACGGATAAAATGGCAGCTGAAATGAGTTTCCTCCAAGGGCTAGCTGGGCTCAGTCTTAGAGATAGTATGAGGAGCTCAGACAACTGGAGGGATCTTGGGGTAAAGCCGCTGCTACTTCACCTCTAATAGAGCCTGCTGAGGTGGTTTCAGGCATCTGATTAGGGTGCCTCCTAGGCACCTCCCTTTGGAGGTTTTCCAGACACGTCCACCTGGGAGGAGACCCCAGGGTAGACCAGAACTCTCTGGAGGGATTATATATCTCATCTGGCCTGGATGGATGGATGGATGGATGGATGGATGGATGGATGGATGGATGGATGGATGGATGGATGGATGGATGGATGGAAGAAGTCTGTTTAAAGTCTCTAGACTGGTTACCTGTTAGTTTTCGTATAGAAAATATGTTTCTTAGTTTTTAAGGCACTACATGGCCTTGTGCCAGACTACTGTATATCTCAGAAATGCTTTTGGTTTATGAACCAGGAAGGTCCCTCAGGTTATCTGGTTCTTCTCTTTTGGCTGTTCTGGACAAAAACATGTAGGGATGCTGCTTTCAGCCACTATACAGTAGATGCTCCAAGCTGCTGACAATATCAATATTTTTAAACGTAAACTAAAAACCCATCTATTCAGTCAGGCTTTTATGTAGCATTTTATAATTTTATGGTCTCAGTATTTATACATATTTTATTCATCTCAACTTTTCTGTTGGTTTTATTCTTTTTTATGTATTTATTTATGAATTTGTTTATTTATTTTCTATGTATTAATTTATTATTATATTATTATAATTATATTTTATTTATATTTATTTTGTTATCTTTTAGTATCTTTTTTTTAATCTTAACTACCCAACTTTTATCCTCTTTTGTTGTCTTATTGAATTGTTTTAGTCTTTAAATTGTGTGCATCGGTCTCTAAAACCTTTGTAAGTTGCTTGTTTTGTCAATCACTTGCAAAGCATTTAATTACATTTTAACTGTTTGAAAGGTGCTATATAAATAAAGTTACACCAGACAGATATGTTAATGGTTTGCTTTACAGTGGGCAAAGATTTTGTCAAACAACTACATACACATTTTGGGTAATTCGCAGAAATGGTCTGACTGTGGTCTCTGTGGAAGTGTTTCTTATGTATTACTACTGGTCATCAGCTGGTGGTGCTGTTCCCACACTACTTCACCCGTTGCTGTCTTTTCTCCTGTAGTTCCTTGAAGAAGCTGGTTTCTGCAATGTTCAGGCAGAAGATCGGACAGCCCAGTTCATCCAAGTGATTGAGACAGAGCTGCAGAGAGCAGAGGCCATCAAGGATGAATTCATTGAGGTTAGTATGTACACATACATAAGAATTGTGTCAAGATTACAAGGTTATACTTATCATCAACATCATCCATGATTGGTTTCAACTAGGGATGCATGATATATATCCGGCCCAATAATGGCAAAATTCATATTATGAAATATAAATTTAATAATGAAATTAAGCCAAATTGTTTTCGTTGACTTAAACACAGCATCTACATATTCCAATAGAGTGGGTGGCAGTGTGCTCCTTTAAAGTTTGTTTGCAATCCATCAATAAACAGAAGGAAGAAGAAGAACAAGTGCAGCACACAGTTGTTGTATTCTGTGCACCTGGCTAGAGGCATACAGTGTAGAGAGACAAACATGTCGCCACCTGTGTGACATTTTCCACAGTTTCAGAGAAACTAGATCTTAAGTTGCATTTTTGTATTTTAAAATACAAAAATCTGAAATTATTGGTTATCCTATCGGTATTGACCATGAGGAGCAAGTAATTATCAGTTATCATATAGGTTGAAAAAAATCCATATGATGCATCCCTATAGTTTCAACTGATCAAAACCCTTCTTAAGTGTTTGGATGACTGACTGCTCAGCATGCCTGCATACCTGCTTCTGTCCCGTGCAGGAATTCTCTGAAGAGGACTATTTTGCAATAGTAAATGGATGGAGAGAAAAACTAGGACGTTCCAACAGTGGAGACCAAAGATGGGGACTCTTTCATGCAACAAGGGATTGAGTGATTGTACTAAAAATGAAGAAGATAATAAAATAAAAAAGGAACACTTCTCTCCTTATTTCCTTGTTGTCTATGCTTCTGTCTTTGATGAATTGCTTTTTTTTATTTCGTTTTTTAAAAACATGTTAATTAAAATTTGAGAAGAAAACATGCAGCAGCTTTTTAATTTTTAAAATTAGAGCAGGACTGTACAAGCGTGAAGTGAGCAATTCTTTAAAAAAGTATATTTACATTTATATTTTTCATATGCAGTATACACATACTGTATACGTATATATTGTATGTGTTTATAATGAAAAAAGAATAATAAATAATGAAAAGATTATAAAATTGAATTAATCAATATTGTTTTATTGTTCACATCTGCATTACGTCAGAAATGTCGGGGAACTATTTCAGTTTTAAACTGGTTTTGTTAGTCTGTAGTAAAAAGGTAAAAAAAAAAAAAAGAAAGAAGATCTAAAGGTGTCAAACTTGTCAGACTCGAACTAAGAGTGAGCTCATAACTTATTCAGTAATTTATAAGCTCATTACTTATTCTGGTCAGACAAGTTGCCCAACATGACAACTCCTCTTTTACCTAAATAAACTGTCAAATCTATCTAACAAGGAGCTCATGCTTGTCTGCACAAATCTCCTCTGTGACCTACAATTAAGACTTTCATTCTCTAAAGTAAAGTTGTTCTAAGTTCTAAGTAAAGTTGAATTCAAAAGCAATAAAAAACATACTTTAATTCAATTTAATAAAGTCAGGGTTTATGCAGTCTTACTAGGTGTAGTATGACTGATAGCTTATATTGGCTTCTGAGTGAGTTCACTGATTTTGTGACTCTTCGCTATACTTGGTTCTGTTTGCCTTATCATCCACCGCCATCTCGTGATTGCAACTCAAAATGACTGCTGCTGTTCAGCAAAAGTTGCATACATAGGTTATTAAAAGGTGTTGAAAACACACAAAACCAGGGCCACCAAGAAATGGCACAAGTTCTGCTGATAACGCCTAAGGAAAGCAGTATCCTGAGAGTAATATGCTCAAAAAAGTTTGAAAAAATTCTTTAATTATATTTTAAGACTGTGCTCCACTGACACTGTTATGTCGTCATCTCTAATCTCTCAGTTGACTTCCATTGACAGCATAGCGCGGAGGACGCTACGCCCATTTGTCTTGATACGTGTCTGCGCGCAGAAAACAGGTACCACAAGAAGCAAAACACTCCGTCGCTAAACATGGCGAGGTTAGGCGAGCATGGGATTCGTCTGAGCTCTGTACGTATTTATATCTTTTTCATTATCTGTGTTGGCATGTGTGTTCTGTGTCTTATTAACGTGAAGAATGGCAGCTGACAAGTGAGACGTATTTTTGTTTTCCTTTTCAAGATGAGCCCTTCCTTCCTGAACAGCAACTCTACCAGTCACACCTGGCCCTTCAGCGCGGTGGCAGAGTTAATAGGTAAGCAAGTCATGTTATCAAGAATCACGTTAAAACTTGGTAGAAGGCTGCTTCGAGGTCCTGTGCACCTGCTGCCGCGGTGCGCAACAACTTTTCATGGTTTGACTTCATGGAGTCCTCCGCGCTGTGGAGCGTGAAGTGGACTGTGTGTTCAAGCGTCTCGACAGGAGGCCATATAAGAGTGCCAAGCTAATATAGACGAGAGCTTGTTGTCATTTACATTGTCAGTTATCTCCGAGATATTGTGATAATTTTCTTAATTTATTAACTTCGTCGTCCAACTTTTGTAGTATTGGTGTCTGTGTTTTAAAAAAAAAATTTTTTTTAAGGACGCAGACAGAACCAGAACAAAATGTGGTTCACTGGATGATTTGTCCCTCCATGTGATACCAAACGTCGGTTTCTGGGTTGTCAACATTGCCGTTCCTCCACTCTGTACTCTCCCATTGGTGCAGACGTGCTCAGCGTCTGTTGGCTGCTGGGTTTTGGCATGAATAGCAGTGGGAGTGTACTGTGTGTGCAAATGCAGATGCGCTCTCCCGCGCGCCCTGCTCATTTGCTGTTACATATTTAATGTTTGCTTAGAGTAGGGAAGTTAAGGGTCCAACACAGCAAAGTATAAAAGCAGATACATGATATTAATTAGAGAAATTAAGTGAGAGCCAATATCTACAAATGGAGAAAACTTGGAACAGTGGTGGAACAGTTGGATTATGCAGCAGGACAATAATCCAAAACACATAATTAAGTCCACCTCTGGCTCAAAAGAAATAAAATTAAGGTTTTGGAGTGGCCTAGTCAAAGTCCTGACTTGAATCTGATTGAAATGCTGTGGCAAGACCTTAAATCGGCAGTTCATGCTCGAAAACCCTCCAGTGTGGCTGAATTAAAACAATTCTGCAAAGAAGAGTGGGCCAAATTCCTCCACAGTGATGTAAAAGACTCATCGCAAGTTATTGCAAACATTTAATTGCAGTTATTGCCGCCAAGGGTGGCCCAACCAGTTATTAGGTTTAGGGGGGCAATTACTTTTTCACATGGGTGATATAGGTTTTGAATAAATCTTTACCGTCAATAAATGGAATGATCATTTAAAAACTGTATTTTGTGTTTACTCTTGTTGTCTTTACCTTAGAGTATATTAGAATTAGTTGGATGATCTGAAACATTTAAATGTGACAAATAGCACTGTAGCATCTCATCTCCCAGTGCCTGTCATTCCCAGTCTTTTCTTCCCTTGGATGCTGCTGATGATAGTAGGTTGGTGTTGTGCCACAAAACAGACTTGACAAAAACAAAAACATATAAAGAAAATATCAAATCAGGGGCCTTTAATTTTTATTTAATTTTCAGGAAGTAATTATCTGTATTTTGTTTTCCATGGCAGTGTGGCACATATGGTGATGTCCTAGGGCACTGCTATTACAGCCTAAGCATGTTAATAATGAAATTGGTCCTGGCTGATCCATTTAGCTGCTCTGGCATTGTACATTCCGTCTCATAGTTCAACTGCAAAAGCAAAATAAAAAGATGCAAAAGCATGGAATAGACCTGCCAGTCCATCGTGTCAGTATCCCACGAAATATGATACACATTTTAGTTTTAGTTAAAACCCTGGCAGCAGTTTTCTGAATGGTCTGTAGATTCCATTGGTTGCTTTAGGAAGGCCAGTATACAGAGCATTGCAGTTATCAAGATAACTGGAAACAAGAGCATGAACAAGCTTTTCAGCATCTTGCTGGCTCAGTAGAGTTCTCACCTTTGCTATATTGCACAAATGGTAAAAGTCAGTTTTGGTCAATTAACTTAATGTGTTTTAAAATTCTAAAATGACTCCAAGGTTGTTTTTGTTTTTTTTAACTTGTGGTTGTGTCTGCAAGGCCAGATGTCCCAGTTTAGCAAGAAGAGGATCCCTCTTATGTTTTGGGCCAACTATGAGTATCTCAGTATTATCTTTATTTAGCTTCAGGAAGTTTTTGCTCATCCACTTATTAACAGCTGACACACAGTCTATTAGATTGGAAAGGGTGTTTGGGTCATGTGGGCTGATGGACATATATGGTTGTTTGTCATCAGCATAGCTATGGAAATTCACACCATGCTGGTGAATTATGGATCCCCGTGGCAGCATGTAAAGTGAGAACAGCAGAGCTCCTAAAACACTGCCTTGGGCCACGCCATAGTCAATATTAACCGTTTCTGAGATGTATTCCCCAATTCTGACATGGAATTTCCTTGCCATAATATAAGATTGAAACCAGCTTGGAACTGTAGCTGAGAGGCCGACCCATACCTCAAATAAGTAAGTAAGTAAGTGAGAGAGTAAGTCGTTACTTTGAGTGCTGTGTTATCATGAACAATAAAACAGTAAAAACTCTTATTGTAAGTTTGTCATGTATGTTAGAAAAGCCGTCATCACAGTTTGCACGTCTTCCTCTCTCTATGACACAAAAAGCAAATCAATCAATGAGCAAATCTCCATTCCCTCCTCCCAACAATCGTTTCCCTTACCCTGTTGTTAATTAATTTCTTTCTCTTGTGTTTTAGACAATGCATCAGATCCTGGTGTATCTGCTAAACAGTTCTGGATAGACGTAGTTGAGGAAAGAGGTCACCTCTGTCTAACGTTCACTGATAATGGCTGCGGCATGACCCCCAACAAACTGCACAAGATGCTCAGGTAAGACAGACATGCATATCCTCATGACTTATAAATGAAAAACATAAAAATATTCAATAGCAAAAACATAATCATACAAAAATGTTCCTCTCTTTTGCATCTAAACCAAAGATTGACAGTGACTCACCAGCACTTTTAGATTACATTTTGTATTTGGTGTCTCTGTCTCATATCACCAAACACTCACATTCATTCTTCCTCAAAAACAGGCAATATAATGACACCTTTGGCTCTGGAAAATTAAACTTTTTTCTAACATTTAATGACTATTGATTAATGGCGATGATACAATGAAAATGATCATTAGTTACAGTGGCATATAGCTCTTATACACCCAAACATGCATCCTTACTTCCTCACCCTTCTCTTCACCCCTATGTCCAGCTTTGGTTTTACAGAAAAGGGTTCAATTAAAGCCAGTTTGCAGGCCATCGGTGTGTACGGGAACGGTTTCAAGTCTGGCTCCATGCGCCTTGGCCGTGACGCGCTCATCTTCACCAAGAATGGTGGCTGCCAGACGTTGGGAATGCTGTCTCAGACCTACCTGGAAAACATCAAGGCCCAGGCTGTCATTGTCCCCATTGTCCCTTTCAACCAACAAACCAATATCCTTCATGAAACATTGAGCAGGGAAAGAAAAAAATATAAAGATGTGTGTTTTTATGTGTGTTTGTGGTTTAGTATCAGTGTATCCTCATGGTTTGTTGGTGTAATATCTCTAAACCATCAAAATGTTTGTCACAGTGTGATAGACTGAGTTAAAGGCTGTAAAAGAGTAAATGAGTTTTCAAGGCAAGGGCCATAAAACAGTTTCTTCACACTGACTGTTAGAGAATATGTTGGTCGCCTTGCAAGCTTCTTTATGCTCGGACCTTAACTCAGTGGTACAGTCGGTGGTGACAACCGAGGACTCGGAGGCCAGCCTGGCAGCCATCCTCCAAAACTCCATGATCACCTCCCTGGAGCAGATACATGCACACTTTGACTCCATTCCCTCCAAAAAAGGGACCAAGATATTAATCTGGAACATCCGCAGGTCCATATCAAACATTTGCTCATGCTAAATTCAGGATGAAAGTTAATGATAAAGAATTTTTTATTCACCTGATATAACTTTTTCACATGTTAAGAGTAATACCTCTCTCATATCTGTCCATTTAATATGAACAACAGCTAGGAGACAGTTAGCTTAACTTAGCATAAAGACTGAAAGGAGGAAATACATTGCCTGGCTCTATCCAAAGGTTAAAAAAACATGTTTTATCTCACAAATTGTTATTTATACACTTTGGTTTTTGCAAGGAATGAACAACCAAGATATAATGTGTTAACTAGCTAGATGTACAGGTGCTGGTTGCTAGATTGTGTTGCCTTTGTACAGAGCAAGTCTGCTTCCAGTGTTTATACTAAGCTTACCATCTCCTTTGTTTAAGTTTGCAGCTATATGTATTGAGGGTATGTCTAATACACAGCATGTGAGACTGATGAATATGCAAACACAGACTCAAACAGAAGAAAGTAAAAATGAGCAAACGACATTTGTTTAAGCATGCTTTTAGACAAATCAATGCAAAACAGTACACTTTCTAAAACAAACCCTGATATTATTATCATATGAAGAGCAGAGAAAATTTTGATTGAAAGACCTAGTCTCTTTTCCTCATGTCTTTCTTAAGCAAGGATCTCTATAAATACATCTATTACTATAATTATAATAGTTACTATAATTTTCATGTTAAAGGTCCCATATCTTAACATATACATTATCTTAACCGTTATTATTATAACTTTACCGTTTTTGTCTGTCTATTAAACACTTATGTAATTGTGTTAACAAAAAAAAATTATTGATTACATTTTTTGTCGTTTCACTGTGCCTCCATCTGTTCCTGCCAGACACGGTTGGATTTGGCTGCTAAATGGAAGTTACCGCCTACTTTTCATGAGCAAACGTTTTGACTGGCTAAGCACAGATCAACACCACCGCACTCATTCACTCCCTCCCTCCGCTAGTAGCCTGCACACTACAGCTAAAACACTCGCGGCTGAGGCAAATCTCTAAGAATAAAATCCATGCATCTCTCTGCAACATTTTTCTCTTTTGGAAGGCTGTGCAGCAATCTGGATGAAGCACTGCAGCCACGAATAATACACTTTTCATGGCCAGTTCTCCGTCACATTGCTATACTCTCCACACTTGTCTCAATCGCTTACCTGGGAACTGTGGGAAGAAGCGGACAATGAAGGGGCGGGCTTATGCGATTTTTTTTTAGTTCGATGACTATTGGTTATCCTGTTTCCAGGTAGAAACTTGTGGTGGTGGGGTGGTAGTACAGCGGTAGTAAGCAACTTCAGATTTTAACAGCTTTAACACAATGAAAATGCATTTTCATGATATGGGACCTTTAAGGTGTTTCTCAGAGGTTCTTAAGTTTCACACCCTCTGTACTGTTGTTAACTGTTTTAATAACTGCTCCCTTTGACATTATCCTGAAGGGCCAAAGATGGCAAGCCAGAGATCGACTTTGACACTGATGAGACTGACTTCCGCCTGCCATCGATTCAGATCGAGGAGCTGAAGAAGGGTGTGAGGAGCAGTGGATCGCTAAGAGCCGAACAGAACATCCCAGAGATGCAGTATAGTCTCAGGGTGAGTGGAGAAAAAGTATGTCACCTGTGAGATTGGCCATTAACCCGCCTGGTACCCATCACACAGAGAGGTTGTCAGTGTACATTAGGGATGTCAATTTGGAATTTTTTTCCTGACCGATAGCCGACCGTCGTTAACCGACCATTAACCGTTAACCGACAAGATTAAAATGTACTATAAAGAATGGAC
>JBBPCS010000204.1:2630688-2667322 GCA_037974645.1 Hollardia meadi | reverse complement strand
GGTGGCAGTGACTACCTTGCAGGGTGCCACCTGCTCATCAGAAGCAGTAACCATTCACACACATGCACTCACACACCAATGGCGCAGCATCGGGAGCAATTTGGGGTTCAGTATCTTGCTCAAGGACACTTCGGCATGTGACTGCAGGGGCCGGGGATCAAACCACCAACCTTCCGAATGACCGCTCTACCACCTGAGCCACAGACGCCCCGTCAGAGAGTCAGTCTAATATTTCAGCTGATCCATGGCATCGGACCCATTGTAAACAATAATCCTGCCTTCACCCAGCTGCTTTGATGGCAGCCACCATGGCCTTTAAGGATGGACAGGGCATCCCCCCTATCCAACTGGTCCTGCAAAAAAAGCAGTATGTCCTGAGACCCACACATGAGTGGGTCTACCTGATTTGCCCAACACCACAACTCAAACAACCTCAAAATGTATGAGTATGCTGCCCTTGTAGATGGAGCCCATGCCTTTTGAAGGGTCTGCACCATTGTGTGTGACAGAACCATTGCTAAGAGGCTGGTCCTTTCAGAGGCCAGGCCCATACTCAAAGTCCCTGGAGAAATGGGTGAAACAGAGCACTATTTGTCCATTAAAAATACTTTGATCAACACATTGATTACCCTTTTTCTATAGGTTATTTTTCAACATTTCAATTCTACTTAATTCTCCACCTTATTTTACTCACAAACTACTTTTATGTGCGTATCTTGATTTTCCTTTCAGTTCTCTTTTCCTCACACACACACACTGGCTTGCCCCACCCCTCCTCTTTTTCTCTCCCTGTGTCTGCTTGGTTGATTTTCTTCATCAGCAGGATGTTTTATAAATTATAAATTACACAGTCACAGTCCTTGAATCTATAACCATGCCTAGGAATTGTGCTACCTGACATGGCACCAACTCTCTCTTCTCCTGGTTGAGATGAAGACCAAGGCACTAATTGTGATATAGGAACCAGTCACATGGTGAGAACCCTGTTTTTCTGTCCAGGCACATACCAGTCAATCATGTTTTATCTGACTTCTTTGTGTCATTCTACAGAACATGAAAAAATAGTATAAGTAAGTAAATAGTCTTTTGTGGTTTATACTTGTTGGGAAAATAACTCACTTCATTAGTATTTATGTACTCCCCTTATAACACCTGAATCATTATTGACAATTATTTTTAGAAGTTACATAATAAGTTCAACAGAGATCATCTGGGACAAGTGATTTTAGCAAGGTCCAATGTTGGTTCATCAATTTCCTGGCAAAGACTCCATAAAGAAACATTACCTGACAAGATTATAGATCAGAACCAATCAGGAGAAGGATACAAGACAATTTTCAATGGCACTTACTATACTCGGGTGTCCCAGCAGAGATCTTAATAATAATAATAATAATAATTGATTGGATTTATATAGTGCTTTTCAAGGCACTCAAAGCACTTCACATATGGGGGGGGGGGGGACTCGACTCATCCACCACCGATCTTAAGGTGTTGAATAGTTTGTGTGTAGTAAGTGCTTCCCTCTTGTGACTTGTATTTGGAAATAATGTAGTCTCAAAATGTATATTACATGATCTACAAATGAAAAATAAGATTTACAAATATGTTCCTAAACTATAAACGTTATGTCATCTGAATGTATAACTAAGCTAATATAGTTTTCTGGAGTAATTGTTGAGAATTTTGAGTAATGAATCAAACGCTCAGAGATTTTTTTTCTTAACTATTAGTTTGTTTTATTTGTGTTTATCCGCCTTATTCCTAGCCCCCATGATACCTTTTTTTTTTTTTAAATAGGTCTCAGCTTTTTAAAGGAGATGGCCTCCATCCTTCCATGGAGGGCTCACGCCTTCTATCTACAAACATTGAACTGACCTTGCACTCCTGTAAGGCTTCTACCTCCTGACCTGCAGTGACCCTACCTGAGTGTCCCCCCCCCTGGTTTCTTACAGCATTCCTGTTAGGATAATGCCTAGAGTTTACACCCACCTGCCTATGCATCCTGTGTCTTCAAATGCTAGGTTAAATAATCTTATTACAATCAGACCTAGCAATCCCAGTCCAGCCAAACCCCCTGTCCCTGTTGTCTTTGCTCTTTTAAACTCTCAGTCTGTGTCTAATAAATCTTTCATTCTCAATGATCTAATTATATCCCTCAACCTTGATTTTTTACTTCTTACTGAAACGTGGCTTAAACCTGGGGAATGCTGCCCTGTAGTGGAGCTCTGTCCTCCCAGCTATAAATTCCTGAATGCACTCAGGTTAACAGGCCGTGGTGGGGGAATTGCAGCAGTTTCCAAGAACCATCTTACCTGTACTCCACTCAGCCTTGGTTCTTTCAACAGTTTTGAAATTCTATCCTTTAAAATACTGTGTGAGAACCCAATTTGCTGCGTAATCATTTATCGACCCCCTAACTCAAATCTGGACTTCCTCAATGACTTCTCAGAGCTACTATCCTCATTGGTGCTTAAGTTTGATAGGGCTATTATAGCTGGTGACTTCAACATTCATGTTGACAATGCTTTTAATTCTTTTGCCACTGACTTCTTAAATACTGCTAAATCTTTCAACCTTGTGCAGCATGTCTCTGGCCCCACTCACAATTGTGGGCACACCCTTGATCTAGTTTTTACACTCAACATGTCTCTAAATTCCCTGAAAATGTTTGATTTTATCTGTGACCATAAATGCATTACTTTTGATGCATCCCTCTTACCTACTACAATAGCCCAGAAACGTACAATCCACTCTCGCATCTTTAATGAGCAGTCTGTAACCACCTTCTCCAGCTTCTTTCCCACCCTGACTAACTACCCTCCTCACCTCACCAATATCAATGGCATAGTTAGTTGGTTCAATGAATTGTGTACATCCACCCTTGACTTCTCGGCCCCATACACTTCCAGGAATGCCCCAGTTATTAATAAAAACCCTTGGATAAAAGAAAACATCAGACAGCAAAGAAGGGAATATACGAAGGCTGAACGTCACTGGAAAAAGTTGAGACTTTTGAGACTCACCACCACCACATGAAGGAGTTATTGATTAATCTGAACCAAACCATTAAAGATGCGCAAGCTGCCTACTTTTCCGGCTTGAGAAGTAGCAATAAACATAACCCAAGGTTTCTGTTTAATACTATTAACCGACTTGTAAATCCCTCTCTTCCTGCCACTCCAGCCTCTTCTTCCTTTGACTATGAAAACTTTTTATCATTTTTCGTTGGCAAGATCGATGGTCTAAGGTCCAACATTTCCCCTATCAGTTTTACCCTCCGACCTAATCACCCGCTCTATTTTATTGACCGAATTTGAACCTATTTCCCCGCAGTGCCTTCTAAACACAGTATCTCATATGCGTCCCTCCTCTAGTCCCCTTGATATCATTCCCACAAAATTCTTAAAATCAGTAATTCCTGTGCTAGGTCCCACTTTGCTCTCCATTATCAATCACTCTTCTGGACCCGTACCCGATTATTTTAAAGTTGCCAGTGTTCAGCCACTCCTTAAAATACCTTCTCTGGATCCTCCTGAGACTGGTTGAGGGCCACAATATCTTCGACAAATTTCAATCTGGCTTCCGCAACAAGCATAGCACTGAGGCGGCACTATTAAAAGTTACCAATGACATTCTCATGTATGCTGACAAAGGTGAACATTCGATCCTTATTTAATTAGATTTAACCACTGCCTTTGACACCATCGATCATGCCATTTTAATTAACCAATTGCAAAACTGGGTTGGCATTTCTGGTACTGCTTTAAACTGGTTTTATTCCTATTTAACTAACAGATATTTTGATGTTTGTATTAATAATCATGTGTCCTCCTCAGCCCCCCTGTTGTGTGGGGTCCCTCAGGGGTCAGTCCTCGGACCAATACTTTTCTCATTATACATGCTCCCTCTCGGTCATTTGTTTAGCCGCTTCCAAGATGTTTCATATCACTGCTATGCTGACGATACACAGATCTATTTCTCTGCCAAATCCAATAACCTGAATCAACTGTCCTCCCTTCATGATTGCCTAGCTGCCACTAAGGATTGGTTATCCCTGAATTTCCTTCACCTAAACCCTGACAAAACAGAAGTCCTCCTGATTGGTCCTGACAATTTCACCACTTCAGTTGATCAGTTTATTGGCCCACTTCACTCCAACATCAGCTCTACTGCTAAGAATCTTGGTATCATCTTTGACCAGCATTTGACTTTTGACCATCATGTCACCAAACTCATTCAGTCCTGTTTTCTCCAGGAATATAGCAAAAATCAGACACATCCTGTCTTCCACAGATCTTCAACTTCTAATTCATATTTTCATCTTTTCACGACTAGATTACTGTAATTCCCTCTATACATGTCTCAGTAAATCTTCCCTAAACCGTCTTCAACTAGTTCAAAATGCAGCCGCCAGACTATTAACTGGAACCAGTCATAGCTCCCATATCACCCCCGTTCTTGCATCCCTCCACTGGCTTCCCACAAAAAACAGAATTCACAATCCTATTTATCACCTATAAAGCACTCAGTTATATTTCGGATCTCCTTGTTCCTTACTCCACTTCTCGACCACTTTGCTCCTCACATCTCGGCCTTTTATCCATCCCCTGCTCCAACTGCAAAACCAAAGGCGACCATGCCTTTTCCGTCTTAGCCCCAACCCTCTGGAACTAACTTCCCCAATCAGTCAGATCTGCAGATTCTTTGAAATCTTTTAAGCGGCTCCTCAAAACCCATCTCTACAGGGAAGCCTTTTTTTTAACTTCCATCAATGTCTCTAATCTGTTTCTATGCATATGAAATGTATCTTATTTAGTGTATATGTTTATTTGTTTAATGTATATGTGTGTGTATGGTTATGTATGTGTGTTAGTATATATATATTTATTGTATAGATTTTATTACTCACCTGTTTTTATTATATATATATATATTTCTCGTTTTCCATGTGTGTGAAGCACTTTGTACCTGTCTGTTTTAAAAAGTGCTATGTAAATAAAATTTTACTTACTTACTTACTCATTATTGGCTCTGGGTGGACACCAGTGTGTGTGTGTGTGTGTGTGTGCGTGTGTGTGTGCGTGTGTGTGTGTGTGTGTGTGTGTGTGTGTGTGTGTGTGTGTGTGTGTGTGACGGATGCAGTCTGGCAACCAGAAGCACTCTATAAGGCCCATCTGTACACTGGAGGAACAAACAGGGAAACACTGCCGACAGTGCCATTTCATGTACCAAGAGATTTGCCCAAGACTAATTACTTTAGCTTGTATTACGCATGCATAATATGTTTTGTTGATATCCATTGTTTTATGAACTCTGTACATTTTTTCAAGGGGTTCCTGTTGGCTAATTACAGAATAAAACCAAACCAAATATAGTGGAGTAAGGTATAGGGGTGTCCCAATTTTAAATCTAAATCAAAAATCAATCAAAATGAGTTTTCAATTTCGATCATCAAAATAAAAAGCAGGGATCATTGTCCAAAGAAGAAAAAACACAAGACGACGCAGCCTTTGGTCGCACAAAGACAATCAACTAACTGGTACTGGAGGTAACTCTGACAGTGTCGGAGATGTTGGGTTTGTGGGTGTATTTTCTTTTTCAGAGTTCCTTGATTGATTTGTTTGGCAAGAGGTTTTACTCAGGAAAGCTTTTACTCGGAGCAGAACTTTGTAACAAATTTCTATCTTTTGTTGTTGTTGTTGTCTTTTGTTGTAATTCAAATAAGTGTGACTCAAATATATTAACTTTTCAGTCTGTCACTGAAATGTAACTTCTTTGTGGTTGGGTTCCCCAGAAGATACTGGATCTGCTATATTCCACACTATCAGCCATGTGTGCCTGAGCAGTAGCCTGCAAATGTTTCAGCTCAATCATCACTTAGCTTCGTTGCTTATCTTAGTTAAATCCTCACCAGCTCTTACTGGACAATGCACTTAATTGTCAAGATTATACCCTGAGTACACACTAAGGACAAGAAATCTTAAATTTGAGAGAAATTCCTGTTGAGAAAAACACATGAAAGCAAAACAACCTAACTCAGAAGGTAGCTAGCAGAGGTGCCACAAAGAAAATAAGAAACAGAATATAGATTTTGGTTTGCGTTTCAACAAAGTAGTTCTACATAATTTACTACTGTATAACGACAAAGGTATTGTGCTCATTAAGCTTTGTTGTAGCATCAACTCCTAACTGACTAATGACCATAAAGTACATCAGTACAATCAGCTACCTAAGTGGTCAATTAGCATAGAGTAGTCAGGTCAAGCCACATAGTTTGCAGAAGATTGCCAGTTTAAGACAAGTCTTTTGAGGGATCAGCTGTCACAAGGGAAAGGAACATCTTCAAACAAGCCTAAGCCAACAAGTTTTTGACAGCATCTTGAAGCTCCATGAGTTTTTTTCTTCTTCTCATGTTTACTCATCATTTCATGCTCCTTTAAGCTGCTGTGCAAACCGCTTGTGTTGGCATTATCAATAACTCAAGTGGGGCAGGGATTGTATGGATATACTGTACGTTGGATATGTTTTGCAGAGAGTACAGTGAATCACATGTGGGTGTATCAGCATGACTCAATTTTCCTGCCTAAACTGACTCGCAGTATACGATCTGTTTTGCTCCATTTTTTTCTATCACTATTTCCATTTGCACCTTGTAGAAAGCATTAATTAAGTGATGATAAGATAAAGCCACATTCAACAACAGTCCACGTATGGGCCCAATCATATGTTTGTACCTGCTTACGAGTGCATGGAGAGGTTAAAGACTCTGATCCAAACTAAACCCAATCCCCTGCCCTCTGGAATGCCAAAAATGCCACCGTACTCCCTGATCTGCCAACCTGGGATTTCAAGCTACCCGGGAGATGCTGGTGAAATCAGAAGCAGAGGCAGAGGCAGGCCCTGAGTTCCCCCCACAGTTGAATGGTTAGAAAAAGACGTTGTGTTTTTTGCTAATTTTTCCTGCTAATTCTACATGAATTGTATCATACAGAATACTATATAGACACAAATCCCCCGGCTGGTTTTAGTTAATAAACACCTGCTAGATGTTGCCTAACAGCAGCTTCAATACAAAAAAAGTTTTAAAGTGATACAATTTTACCCTAATACTAATGATTGCCAAGGCAAATCAGACAGACCAAGGTTACACAAAGTCTTCTCATATTTCCATTTCCCCCTACTGTGTTGTTAAAAGCCTGATATGTGCAAGACTGGGCCTATACGACCCTGTTTGAAGTATGTGCTTATGATTTATATACATTTGCATTACATACATTAGTTTCTTCTCAACATTTAATGGAAAACTCTCTTAATGCCCAGATGTCAGAATTATAGATTACATTTAAATTAAACTGAAAAAGCAGCACCACTAATTAAGCCTGTGTTGTAGTATCACTCTATCATTTTTTTTGTCTCATCACAGTGTTCCTATTGATCTGTTTCACACAAGTGGCCTTTAAATGGAAACCATTTCAGGAAATAATAACGTGCAAAAATGATGATGAATGAAAAAAATAATCACTCGCTCCGTCAGTCCCTTTCTTACGCTCCTGTCACATGCATTCCAGTTTTTGTAAGAAAAAAAAATCTGCTGCAGCAGAGACGGTGCTGCAGCTTGAACTTCTCTCCCACATTTGGTGCACTCACGTTCAATAACACAGAACCCCACAAGAGGCTCTCTCTCCCCGTTGATTATAAAAGCACCACAATTTTTGTTTTTCACTTCAAAAGAATGTATTGTTGGACACTCGCACTCCCATACGCACCTTGACATACGAGCAGTTTTGTATTACTGTGGCCGCAACAGGAGTGAAACCTCTGACTGTGCCATGCTGTAAACATTGAGCAAAACAACACCATCTGCAACAAATAACTTGCTCACTTGTCCTTCACTACCTTTCTTTACTTAAAAAAGGTTGTTCTCACCCCCCACATTGATACTCCTGAGCTATTTTGAAATCTAACCCCCATGGCTTAATAAATACCCAAGCCTGGTATAAAAACTTAAAGGTAATCTCTTCATCACATCTCAGTCCTTTCTTGTCACATCTTCCTCTCATGGTCCTTTAGTTCATTGCTCATGGCGTGTTCTACACATGTGAATTTAACATTTATAAACGGTTCTCTCTCAGACTGGATAGTTGTTCAAAAGGAGCTTTTACAACTGTGAGCATTATAGTTAAGCTGTTCCTGTCTGTTTTGTTCTTTGGCTGGGGAAGGGGGGGAGGTCAGGTCTCAGCATACTAGCGTAATCCTTTCACATATGAGAACAACCAAGATACGAATCGAATGGCTGGAGAAAGAATCTAAACTAGACAAAAGAAAAGGAAAAAAAATGGGGAAATGAATAGAAATAGCAACTGCCCTCTGTTGAATGTAAGATATATGGTTTTAGGGGCCAACCTGCTCTCAGCCTCTCTATCACAACAAAACCTGAACTAATGTGATGCCTTATCATGACATGACACAGAAATTCACTTCACATAAATTGGAGATGACAATGCAATTGCAAATTAAGATATTAATCTGACATTACGCAAACAAGTCAAACAAGCTCGATCATATCTGAGCCTCTGATTTCTCTTCCTCAACAACTGTTTTTCAAGCTGATGAGAAAGGGTTGAATTTCTTCCAGGGAACAGTCTTGGAAACATAATCTCATCCCACATTCTGACCTTAACCTTTGCTGGTGACTGCAGAATTTGACAGGATGTTAAGAAAAATACCCACGCCATCTTACATGCTACTCCCCTCCTCGCAAAAACATTTTTCACTAAAACATGAGCAGAAAATTTCACACAGAACAAGCAGTTCTGAACAGAAAGTCCATCCTTCAAAAAAAATCCCATTAATTACTCATTTAGTCAAGAGTTGTTGGCTTGAGGCAGCGGCAACATCACGGGACAAAACACCCACATATCCCACAAATCTTTGCTCCCCTTGTTTTCAAACTTAGACAGTAATTTATCTGCATAAAGTAACATCAGCAAACTTTTATATTAAAATGTATTTCCTTGCCTGCCATAAGGCTGGATCATAGTCAAGTTTGCACCACCCTGTATAATGTGAGAAATGATTTAAACATTCACTAGTAAAAGCTTAAGACATAATCTTCAACAGAATGGTTTAAATTGAATCATGAAGGGTGACAGAGGGCTTAACATTGGCCTCATTCTGGTCACACACACACACACACACACACACACACCAGAATAAGGGTTCAATAGCAGCTTTATTGTGACAAATAAATCTAAATTCCTGGAAGTAAATCATTGACGCCTTTTACCTAATTATATCCTACATGCGGCAGTAATGTCCCGGAGCAGTCCAGTGGAAGGGAACAACTCAAAAAAAAGCAATGCAATAATAGATGTAATATTTGATATTTCACATTTTGTGGAATATTGAGTGGGTGCAGAAATGCTGACTTTTTACAGGTCTGACTTCGCAAAACTTTGTTGGGTCACGCAGTATTCTCACAGGTTCACGTGATGTTCAAATGCCTGATGTACATTCATATAACTTTTAGTCTTCAGGGGAAATACTTTATCAAAGGGCAATTTGTGACAAACTGGAATAGATTTGCAGCAGCCAACTATTAAGAGTTAGAATAAGAGTGGTGTTAATGAATGGATGTGGAGTACACACAGTTGAAAGCCTGTTAATCAGTGAACATCAGTGATGATGCTCTCAATGCATATGTGATATAACACTACTTTTACTGTGCCCTTTAACGTGCAAGGTAAATCCATTTGAGCTGACCCACATCTTTTTTAAACTGTTTCATGTGTGCAACATATAGACCTACTGTATATAGACTAGTAACCTCCAGGTTATATCATAATATTAAGTTGGTGTCATATGAAGATATCATTTGTTTACTTCTGATACTCTTTCAAATGACAGGCTAATAATCCACTGGAGGTCCAATTTCCATCTTTTCATTTTTTCAAACCAGTCCTTGTAACCAAGCACACATCCAGGACAAATGTGGGCCTACTTCTGTCAACCATTTGATGTTTTGTTTCATCTCATTGTCAGGCTCACCTCACTGAGTAGACAGTCTGGTACTCACCCACTTTAAACTGAGACGTCTTGTCGGCTGGGTTCGCGTGCTCTCTCACCAGCATCAAATGCAGGATGCCGAAAGAGTTTTGAATGCCGAATATCGACCCGTTGCACCAAGTGGCTGCAAAAACCACCAGCCAGCCGTAACCTCCCTCGGGTGGGACAAATCCGGCTCCACGGTCGTGCGTCTCCACCTGAACCTCCGCCTCGGATTCAGACGCGGGGGATAAGGGCGGCTTGCACCCGATCTCGATCAGCTGCACGGCACTGTCCTCCCTCGCGATCCCAGACTCGATTCCGGCCGCCTGGTCATCCTTGCTCTTGTCTGCTTCTTGGGGAGCATCTCTTTGCTCCATCTGAGGATCTGCAGCAGGCTCCTCCGTCCGGGAAACTCCGCTGGACGGCTGCGCTTGACTGTCTAACCCGTTGATCCCCATGCTGTCTGGTCTGCTGGAGAGGCTACTGTAGGCTCTGTGCGTAACATGCATGAGATATAGGTCACTGACATAAGAGAACCAATTTGAATAACAGATTTGATTGGCTATCTGTCAAAATACACGCTATACGCTGCTTGTTGCCAAAGTCTGAGCGTCAACTTCAGCGACTAAACCCCAACCTGCAAACAAATGTCATTCTGGTCGGAGATCTGTATTTTTCCAGGAAATAGCAAGCGCCGCCTAATCCTCATTTGAATGTAAGCCAGTATGTCTAGGAACAGCCTATAGATAACAAAACCATGTATTTACTTTTGCTTGTTTCCCTGCTCGGTGCCAAATTCGGATCATCAACCTATGAAAACGTCGACTCGACCGTACCGTCATGTCACGCAGTCCGCACACGATACGTAATATCCCCCGCTAACAAAAGGAATGACTAGGCGGTCCTGTTTTTTCATTTGATATCTTTACACGGTGTAAATGTGAAATACGTAGGCCCGTGTGGGTCCCAGAGGTTGTCTCGACTCAGAAGTGTCAACGAATCTACGGCCGTCATTCAACAGCTCGACCACGCCTCCTCCCTTTCCCCGGCGAGCGGACGGTTGGAACCAGTGGTGGAGCTTCAGAACAGTAAACGCTATACGGTCCGTGGAGGAAAAGAGATCATCAGACCGCTGACTGTATAGAAAACAGGGTCAGACTGCGGTGAGAATCTCTCGGGTTGTTACGTGAATCCGATAAAACACGAAATGCAAGCTCGTCCCACGACTTAACGGTAATTAACTTACCTAACCGTCAACGGTGACATCCGGTCCCGCCATATGTTCGGTGAGAAAAGGCAGATTTTTTTGAAGAAGTTGAGCAATTCAAATTCAAATAGACAAATTTCTAGCAATATATTTCTGCAATCAAAATCTTGAGTATGAGCAAAATAAATTACTACATTCTCTTTTATAATAATTTAAAAAGAAAAAAAAGGTGGTAATTTGAGTCTTTTTTTTTGGTGTATAGGCTACTGAAATGAAAACAGTAATGGAGGACTGAAACTGTCCAAATTACTCACTCATTACTTTCCAATTAAATTTTCCATTTATTTATTAAATTATTCAGTTTTACAAAAATAAATAATACAAATAGAAAAAGTACCAAAAAAACCACAAAAATAAATACGTTTGGAGAAATACATATATGGGGGATGTAAAGGAAAAATAATGCAGAAACGAATAGATGAATAAATAAGTAAAGTAGTGCGGAACTTCTGTCTCCCTCTTCTGGCAGTGAAAGTAATTACACATACACTGTGGCTCTGACCATTGACTGTATATAGAACAGGCTCTGAAATACTTTAGTTGTTGTAGCCTGTAGCCCATCGATTTGTGTAATATTTTATAAATTAATTGGTGCATTTAATGGTTAGGGTTTTCACTTATTTATTGAGTCTGTATTTATTTATTTATTTATTTTAGATGTTTGTAGGTCTATCTCACACAGGCGGAGCCCTCTACTGGACTCTATGGGTACTACCCTCCAATCACGATCGTGTATTTGCCCGCTGAAATTTGCATAAACCTAGCCAGCTAATCAGGACGAGCCTACTCGAATACGTGGACACGCCAACGAATACAAGGCCGTGTATACAGCGCCAACTATCCTTTTTCTCTTCATTGATCTGTGAATTTTCCCACTGAATGTGTGTTGACATCTGAGGGTTATAATAGCCGTGGCAGCCTAGGCAAAATATTTGGGCCCAGGCCAGTGTTCCCCCACTTCCTCTCAGTGATGACTGAAATAGGAAGTAGGTGGGCTGTGGCGGCAGGGTGGTCATTTATCAGGCTCCACCCACTGTCCTGCTCCGCCTGTGTGAGATAGAGCAAGGGTTACAATAATGTAACCTTCCGTTTCAGTCATCTTTATTGAGTTTTGTAAACATACACTTATTCTGAATTTGATGCCAGCAAAACGTTTCATAAAAGTTGAAACAGGGGCAACAAAAGACTGGGAAAGTTGTGGAATGCTCAAAAAGCACCTGTTGGGAACATTGCACAGGTAAACAGCTTCATTGGTAACAGGTGATAGTATCTGGATTGGATATAAAAGTGGCATCCTGGAAAGGCTCAATTGTTCACAAGCAAGGATAGGGCGAGGTTCACGACTTTGGTAAACACGACTGTGTTGGTAAACGCAGTTAATTTGCATTAATTCAGTTCATTATATTTAATAAGATGATCATATTTTTTATATGTAAAGTCTTTATCTGCAAAGTGACTAGTTATTGCATTTTTCAGACATGTTTAGTGGAGTAAAAAAGTGTACAATATTTCTTAGTTAGGTGTTTCCAATAATCAGTAGTTGCTAGCTACTTTGCAAACCATATCATTTTTTAAAATAAGGTGTATTGTTATAGTTTTAACTACCCAATATATAAAGTAATTTAAATTAGCTCCACTCTAAAAAAAAAAACTGCTTACATTTTTGCACATCAGTATTAATTATTTATATGTAAATAAGTAATACACAGCATTATTACTATTTTTTCATCTCATTTAGTATTGTACAGATAAATCTGTGCTTTTACCTAAGCAGAATTTGGAGTGGACGACTTCCACTTTTAATTGAGAAGTGGTTGAAGGACTATTCAGATAAGCAAAGTGTATTTAAAGTATCAAAATTCATTATGCAAAATGCCTGTATTATTATAACAGATTATATTATTTGATTATGCAGTATGTTACTGTGACAGCTTGTTGGAGGGGAGAACATTTTACCAACCTTTTATACTGTTTGTTAGTTTAATCTATAATATAATAAAAATGCATTATATTTCAGGAATTCGTTATATATTTTGTATGTAAAACAAGGTATCACTTCAATATAATGCAGTAAAATGCATAATGTTTCAATCTGAAATGAATTGTGTATTGAATGGAAATACTTGTTTTTTGACATGTTGTGAATTTGTTTTGTTTACTTATTAGACTAAACATTAAGAGAGCTTGTGAGACTGGTATCACGGGACAGGATGGGCCAGGCGTAGCTAGTCAGCACGCTAACTTTAGTAGATATCTCTGCAATACAATACATAGATATCTTTACATATTGTAATGTCAACACTGTTTCTTTGCATTATGTTGATAATGTTAGTTCATTTTTTGAACACTTTAAACTAGAATTATGGCCATATCTGACAAATTTGACCCCTTTAAGTGTAGTGCTTGAGTAAATGTGTGTAGTTCTTTTTCATCGGTCATCTTTCCCTCTATCATCTGAATACTGTCACTGCTCACATAAGCGCACCAATTTATAGGCTAATATCTGGCTAGGATGATAATTATGTTTTGTTTCTAAATATGTAGGTCAACCGTACAGTTTGCAAACAAAAGATGCTCTCATGATTCTTCTTTCTGAAGTTAGAGACAGATGAGGCCAGGGAGGGAGAGATCATTTAAGTGAGAGAATTTCACACTTGAACAGAGTTTTTAAAATCAGTGAGCAACAAAAAGCAATTCCACTAAATCTTATTTGATAGGCCCACTGTATGCGATATTAAGGCTATGGTTACATTACACATTGTCATTTTGATCTAAAATGCAGACAAATGTTTTTAAGCTCTTTAAGTCTCCTGCATTGTGTGTGTGGATATAATTTCTGCATTTTTTCTGGCACAAAGAATGTATCGAACCAAGACGGCCTATCTTCCTGCAATTAGATCACCTCAAATACAACCATAGCTACAGTTTTTTCAGAGATACTAAGGGGACAAAAACAAGTATTCACCACTAAGTGGAGCTACAACTCTGTGTAAGGGGGTTTGTTCAGGGCTGTAAGGACAAAAGATAGTTTGGAAATTATGCAATATTTGACAGTCATTGTAGTCGATTCAAAAACTTTATTTATTTATGCTTTTATAACTGTTTTAGGGTGACACAACACAAAAGTTGTGTCATATTTTAATAAAGGCATATGTCACAGTAAAAAAAAAGAAGCACATGGTGTAAATAATAACAATAATAAATTAATTCCATATAGCTGCTTCAGTTTCAGGGTCATTGTATTGTTCATGCTGTCTCACTGTCACGTTGTCATGGCTTAGTGGAACACTTGAATAGAACGTAGCCATTGGGAATGTTATTTGTAACACGTGCCTTTCGTACTATGACGACAAAATGCCTGCTGTGAAAAAGGCCGGATATGTGGTTGTAAGTTAAACAGACAACACAAAAGGCCTTTTAGTCAAGCTGCGATCATTCAGTTACCCACTTGTGTTGAGGCAGATTGTAGGCAGCTGTTGTTTCACTGTATTGTGTGTGTAAAGTCACAAAATTACACCATTTAGAGAACAATTTTTACACCGTTTCACCGTTAGCTTTTCATATGATTTAGTATAAGTGAGATTCACATTCTCAAAAATACCTATGACATATCAACATGTGATGTGTTGCCATAGCATCACCATGTAATCCAAGAAAAGTGAATCATGTCTGAGTTTATAACATTAATATGATAAATATGCTACAACCTGTAAATGGTCAGTTATCAATCTCTGGGATTTGAGACTTCACCGGTAAACTCTGCCTGGTTGGTTTCTGTGATTACCAGCCCGCTCTTTCGATTCTGTTTGTCCGCCATTTATAATTACAAAAACATGCACTGGAAGTATAGATGTGGGGACTTTGTCATCAAATGGAGCTGCTACATCATCACGCGCCTGTTTCCAATTATTCCCACGAGGAACAGCAAGACTGCAGAGCCCACACTGTCTCCAGTGTTTTTTATCTTAAAATAGCAGTTGACATAACTTCACAGACTCTGGTTACAAGACTACTCTGGGATTCCTTTTGAATGAAGTAGAGGTCAAAGGTCATAGGAATATAGCCAATAGTAGTGCTTCCTGTTTAAATTGGAATACTTTAACTCCTCAGAGAGGTGTGGGTAGTAGGGGGAATGAGCATCTGTGAGAGGCCAAGACATTTCTGAGTCTGATAAAGCCAGACTGAAAGATGGTTGAGAGAAGAGTGAGTGAGTGAGTGAATGTTAAATGTTAAAGTTTTTCTTCCTGCCTTAGATAACTATTATTGTATTGAAGATATTAATTTCCTGTAAGAACTTACAACGCTCTGGTGAAATTGTGGCGCCATCTAGAATCAAATGATGGTGATGGTAATACGTGTAGGTTGTCTGACACGTCTAGCCGCATGCTCAGGCATGCTGTGGTGGTGGGAGAGGGAAAATGCACTGCCAGCGCAGTTATTTTGTCGAGTTGTATGACTCACACTCAATGGCTTCCATTATTCCTTGGGGGTTTGGGAACCAGTTTGTACAAAACTTGTCAGTGGTGGCAAAAATAGTTTATGGTGAGCAATGTCTCCTTAGTGATGTCGCCCACTTTTAAAAAACAATTGAACAATTCAAATGTGAACACTCTCTTTACTTATCTCCAATGAGGACATAACAATGATCCATATCATTGGTACAATCAGAGTGCAGTTATGTGTCTGCTTCCTGTGCTGTGCTTGGTTTCACCTGAAAGGTGAGTCCAGACATTCTTCAGGGATTGACCAACCCGCCCGTGATCATGAGTGTTACTGAACAAAGAGCTGTCTATTAGTCACGGGCATTATACGGAATGTGATTGAAAGGGGTTTACAGTGACTGCAGTCCCTTTGTTTTTCTCTCTGATAAGGATATGATAGAGGCAAAGCACGAGTTTTAAAAAAAGTCAATAAACACAGATATTTTGTGGTCCCTGTAAACATTTCACATATTTGTTTGTGTTCGCCTCTCTCTTGTCCTCTTCCTTTATTTGAACAAGACACAAGTTCGTTGGTTTCTGTATGTAATCTTAGCCGTACACAAGTATGAGCTCGCTCACACAAATAGCATTGTCGTCATTTTTAATACCTCTTCCAGTGGGAACTATTATTAACTATATTAGTGACAGACTAATTCTGTGAACGCCCACAGAAATAGTGACACACTTACAGTACCATAATGAGTGTTATGTTTGTATTTTTATTTCTTTAAATTTGAAACTTTGTTAGGCCCAAGAGACAGGGTGAGATGTTTCAGCGCTCCCACATAAGAAGTTAACATGCCTTAAGGTGGAACTAGATTATGAGATACTATACAACTACTACTGTGTTGGACTTGTGAGAAAACTTCTGTAACAGATGAGAACTTGGAACTCAAAGTTCTTGGAAATGGATTGTCTTGTTGAAATGAATCACTTAGAGTTCTGATAAGTCACAGCAACCTGTACCATCCAGTTACAGCCCGTTATCAGCTCCTGACAAAGCTCGGCCCGCTTTGCCTGCAATGGCAAAGCAGGCCGACACGGAGGGGAAGAGATGGTTGTCTCATGCAGCCAAAACAACCTGCAGCGTAGCGTGAAAAAAACTGTAGAGATGAGGGTAGACTTCTTTTTTTATATGCTTTGTAGAGGTTCAACTCTGATAAACTTACTTAACATAAACAAGACTTAAAGGTCCATAGTCATGCTAGCAGCTCTGTGAGGTCTTACTTTGTCGTTTTGAGCTGAATGCTATTAGCATGCTGACAATGGCAACACTAACATACTCATGTTTAGCTGGTCTCCCATGTTCTTCATCTCAGTTGTTGTGCTAACATGCTAACATTTGCTAATTAGGACTAAACACAAAGTACAGGCTGATGGGAAGGTCATTAGTTTTGCAGGTCATAAACCAGTGTAGGCCTCTTGGAGAAATTGAAATTTTGAACTGATGATGGAACTAGATGTAAAGCCAAAGGATCACAGTTACCCATCCTGAAGGGGACATGAATGTCTGTATCAACTGTCATGTCTATCCAACAGTTGTGATGGTTTAAAAGCACATATGTGAACCTCATGGTGGCGCTAAAGGCATGGGGAATCAGGGATCACCAAAGTCCTCAAGAAGAAATAATGTCTGTACAAAAATCAACACTTTGAGCTTGTGATGAAAAATAAAGGGATCACCCAAACTAGTATTAGTATTTCTCTGGGCGCCATAGGACATCTGGAACAAGAAGAAGAGGAACAAGAAGAAAAACAAATCTTGACTGGAAGGGGACTTTCGACATAGTCAAACAATAACAATATTTTAAAAAATTCCTGGAAACTATGATCTCCTAAGATGTGAAATAGGACAGTGACATCATCTTGGAATGTGATCAGTAAAATTTTGCTGCAGGAGGTGTCATTGTGTTATTCCATTCAGTCTTCAGTCTTTTTCCTCTATATACTGTAGGTGTCTGGCTCAAAGCAGCGACCCATCATGGGAGAACACGGCTGTGTGTCATCTAGCCTGGAGAAAAAAATCCTTTGGATGTAACACGCCCTCCACGTGTTTGATGACAAGAGTCAATACGGGCATATGTGCAAAATTATCTCAACTTTTTCCCCAAAGAACTCTTCATGAACAACACATTTTACAATGGAGCTTGTTACTTCTTCACCCATGACTCAGCCGCACTCCCTTCAACCAAGCCCATAATCTTACAGTCTTAGATGTAATCAGAAAACTGTTGCCACATACAAAAATTCAGACCCACTCCAAATTGTTGCTCATTTATTTCAGTATTTTGTTTTCAAGTTCAACATGACCGAGCAATGTACTGGGGTTCATCAAGGTCCCCCATCTGCTCGGGGACCGATTGCAGGTGTGTCTCAAAGCTAGATAACGCAAAAACCTCAGTCAGGTGCGTCTTCAACATACATTTTTTGATATATGAAGCCAACACTCACCAACCCATTTACTGACCCCTTGTATGCTGCTTTAACCTATGTACCTATGTAACCTAGTTTAATTCAATGGATTAAACTATTCAGGTCGATATAAAGTTGTTAAAATTAGCTCCACCATGAACAGATACAACAATAAAATGTAACGAATTTAATTAGTTAATGCATCTAAAATAATAATTCAATGTGATTTTTCACATTCTATCTTAATCTGTACAATATATTAATGCATGTACACACAAATCTGAGCACTACATTTTCCCAATTGAGTACATAAAACCTACATAAATCTGTCCTCTGTTTCCTGCTGTACAATTTAAGTGGCTGTACATTTAAGTCTCTCTTCAATGTTTATCCATCTCCCAATAATTTATTGTTTCAGTGCCCTCAGCCCCTATCTTATAAACATGTTATTAAATCAGTTTGATCATAACAAGTTGATTTGTACGTGCACTCTCACAAACTCACTTAACTGTACTTTGTTTTATGTTGTTGGTTTCCAAAAAAAAAAAATCTTTAGAAGTGCACTTAACAACAAACAGACTCTTGTTTCAGCTCAAATTTAAACAAAACCATTTATTCTGAGAAAAAAGTCACCAGGATTGTAAGTGCAGTTGTAGATCGAGGGAATCCTTTGAGTGTTGAAGTTGGGAAAGTAGAAAGCCTCTGCCCTGGTACTTTTCCCCTGATCTGTGCAATGTTGGCACTTGGAATAAGAAAGAACATGCCTACTTTGCCAGCTTTAGCCCATAAATGGATGAGAGAGGAGAGAGCCTTGATCGCTCCCCTCCCCAGCTTGTCGCGATGGGGGCTAAAAGAGGTGGAGGGGGGCCCATAATAAATACACATGCATTCTTCACCCCCCACTCACGAAGGCACACATAAACATACACTGAAGTGACCTTATGTCCTGTTCCTTTCCACAAGAACACCTGCAGTGTATGCAGGAACTATTAAAGAAGTAATCAAAAGCAGGCAGCTACACCTCGAGATTGCACAACACATAACAAGCACAAGCCTGCCTCATGCTGCTGCTCAGCATATTAATATGCTAAGCAACACACATGGCACATGGTGACTACCCCCCCAACCCCTCCTGCGTGCCTTTCTCGACACACATTCACAGAATAATTCCACACAAAAGAAATATAAAAGAGCGACGATGGCCGGTTAGCACCGTCTGAGACAGAGAAGGGGGCAAGGAAGCAAGACGTGACAAAAGACAGACGATAAAGGCAGAGAAACAGTAAAATGGGAGGGAGAGGCACTGAAGGGAGAAAAGGAGGGGGTGTTGAGAAGAGGAGGAGGGAGTCTGGGGGAGACAACTTAAGACGGTGAGAACAGAAGACTTTAGTGAGTACACGTTGAGAGCAGGCAGAGTGGGAACATAAGAGAAGGAGAGATTAAGGACCTGAAATACCCATCACCAATACAAAGGTACAGTAAAACCATTTTGAACACTTTACTTTTAAGTCACTTTTGTTTCACTACGGAGATGTGTGTTGACCACATGCAAAACACTGCAATGGTTTCATGTGTATTTTTAAATCCATCAGCATTTAAACGCATTTAATAAACATTGTCTGAGTATTAGAATTGTTGTAAAAATTTACCAGAAAAGTAAAAAAGCCATTTGTACTTTGAGTCAGTTTTTGGTTCCCTCAGAACTCATCTGGCTTGTTACCAGGAGACAATTGAAGTGCTGAGGGGTCACCCCAATAGTTGTAATTTTTCTTTCAGGACTCAGCATTTATTTATCTAAAGCTGTTTACAGGATGGTGACTAGAACATTGGAAATGTTTGATTACACTTAGTGTGATTTCCGAGCCGTAAACTTTGGTAAAAACCTTCGTCAACAACCCAAAAGAAATGTGTTTTATGTCTCACCACTCTCAACAAACCTTTCTCGTCTTCTGTCTAGAGGGAACAAAAATCTTAAAATCTCTCCCTATCTATTATTCTTAGTACCACTGTGGATGCTTGTTGCCATAATCAAGTTCTGTATTTTGGTTTATGTGTTTTCATATTGTGGTAGTGGTCACAATGTGAAACAACTCCAGCTTCTTGATTTCAGTTTCTTTATTCCACAGTATTTACACTTAATATTACTTCTTTTAACTGGACTTCATAGGTAGAATTAGAATACACAAGATCAATAGAGACAATATAGATGTATTACCTTCTTTTGACTGAATGGATTAACATACTGTGATCTGTTTATGGCTGTATTATTTTTCTCATCAATTGTCATTTGTGTCCATAGCGATGACGCCACTTTGCAGGAACCTGGCTGTGCTTCTCCTTTTTCTGAATGCCTCACCTCTCCTCAACTCCCACCTCTTCACTCATGCTGCCTCTACTTCTCCTCCTGTCACTCGTCCACGGATCATATTCATGACTGCCTTGGGTTCAGATAATGACTATGATGACGATGACTACGATGAGAACCGCAGCTCTCCTCCTGAAGTGTTGTCCTCCATTAAAACTACCCTTCTCCAAAGGAAACTGGAGCTCTGCCAATACAACCCCTGCTTGGAGAATCAGGAGCCCTGCGCCCAAATTTCAGCAAGGACTGGGTGTCTCTGTCCCGGGATCAGTGGGGTTGATGTTCCTCCTCATGCACCACGCATCAATGCGCTACTGCCAATCAGTGAAGGGGAAGACAGAGGGAAGGTAGAGATACAGTGGTGCGCTCCATCCTCTGTGGTGTCTAAATACAGAGTGGTGATTCAAGGAAGTGAAAGAGATGCCCTGGAGTTTCAGGCCTTTTCGCGGAGAGGTTTGGTCGGATCTTTGGAAGCTGGGGATAAGGTCTGTGTGGAGGCGGTGAACAGTGCAGGAAACAGCATCCCCTCAGACTTCTCCTGTGAGCGATATGACTCTCCTGACTCTTCTGACCAAAAACTGTTGGCCGGGGTAATAGGAGGAGGAGTCGCCCTCCTTCTAATTCTGATCATAGCAGCTGTGATCCTCTGGAAGTATCAAATATGTCAGAAGGCAAAGAGAGACTCAGCTGATGGACTTGGGAACCCTTCTTACAGTACAGAGGGAACGCTGTGATCCAGATTAGTTCAGAACAGACAGTGGGCAAAGAAACAGTGTAATCCTAAACAAAAGCTAAATTGTTCTGTACTGGTTTCATGAGTGATTATATAATTAATAAGTTGTTTACAGTCCTGTTTCAAGGAATATGTAGGGGAAAAGAGGAGTAGTGTTCGCAGAATAACACTAAAAATGGGTAATTCTGTTATTTTGTGGTTAGAACTACAGGTTTATTTGCTGGCAAATTAACTTTGTAGGTCTATTAGTGTAGTGTTTTTTATTTTATTTTATCATGGCTGAATTTAATTGTAAATAATGATTTTTAGGATATACTGACTGAAACTTTTGTAAGAAACTAAAACTTATTTTAATAAAAATGTTAAAGATGTTTTGGTTGAATTTTTGCTTTCATGGAAATGTTTTGCACAGGCCTATATGTTGTAACATACAGCAGGATGACAAATTCATTTAAAAAAAATATACTATGTGTCTTAGTAAGATGCGGGCCCATCACAAGTCAAAAGTTAAAATCTTTAATGTGCCTTGACATCAAATCTCAGAAACTTTACTGGAGATTTACTGCAGACGCAGATCTGGTGACTGATATATGAAGCCAACACTCACCAACCTATTCACTGACCCCTTGTGTGCTGCTTTAACCTATGTACCTATGTAACCTAGTTTAATTCAATGGATTAAACTATTCAGGTTGATATAAAGTTGTTAAAATTAGCTCCACCATGAACAGATACAACAATAAAATGTAACGAATTTAATTAGTTAATGCATCTAAAATAATAATTCAATGATGAATTGATGTATGAATAATAATATAAGAGTCTGTTTCTGAGTCAGTTTTTGATACTCCATCCATCCATCCATCCATCCATCCATCCATCCATCACCGCTTATCCTATGCAGGGTCGCGGGGGGCTGGAGCCTATCCCAGCTGTCATTGGGCGAGAGGCGGGGTACACCCTGGACAGGTCGCCAGTTCATCACAGGGCTCACATATAGAGACAAGCAACCTTACCAAACACATTTACACCTACGGCCAATTTTAGAGTTACCAATTAACCTAACCAGCATGTCTTTGAATGTGGGGGGAAGCCAGAGTACCCAGAAAGGCCCTGGCTGGGAATTGCACCCACACCACTTTCTTGCTGTGAGGTGACAGTGCTAACCACTGCACCACCGTGCCGCCAGTTTTTGATACTGTTAGTATATTTTGCTGGTAAAACTTCTATACTTTTAGTTGTTTTTTGTATACAAGACATTTACCTGTAACAGAATACTTTTATATTGTGTTATCCCTAATTCAGCTTAACTTAAGGGTCTGAATCCTACACTTCGGTCCGCATTGATGCAATTACAACCGTTGATCTAGATAGATACACCTTATATGATTACAGCTTCAATTTTTCAACTTTTATTTTGAAAAGTTACCGCTAGTGGGAAGTTACTTTAATTGGCTAGCAGCCGACGTCTTTCATTTCAAGTCCCGCCTTTCATCGGAGTCTAAGCCAATGGTTGACACTAAACAATTTGAGGAAGAACGTGAACTGTTTTGTTTTTACCTTCGTAACAGCTTCTTACAACCAGAATGGCGAACTCAGGTGAGTGATTTTACACTTCACTCACTGAAACAGATGTCATGTAACTGTCTGAATTTTATAATTGACTTAAAACATCTCTAATGTTGGTTGAGAAACGTTTCCGCTAAATGGCTAACCCTTGTTTATAGTTCATAAATAATATCTGATAGCTACCACAATTAAAGTGGCATTAACAGTAACCGTAAATTGACTAAATTGTTAGGTTATTGGGTCGATGTAACAGGTTGCATTTTGTAAACACTTATTATTTGCTTCACTAAAGGGTGAAATTATTAAATGGTTTGTTGTTTGTAACCCTAACTTATGGCAATCTCCCGGTTTGAGCTTATCAAGACTTTATTATCTGCCGAGTCATTCCATGACAGGAAAAAACTGAATATTATTTCAACAAGAAATAAATAATTTCTTTATTAGGACTGCGTTGGGTCCGTTATCGTTACTTTAAGCTCGTTATCTCGCACACTAGCTAAATATTGAATGAAGAAATAATATTCAGTTTCTCCTGTCATGGAATGACTCAGCAGATAATAAAGTCTTGATAAGCTCAAACTGGAATTCCGATCAGGAATGCCATAAGTAGCAAGTAAGCAAGTGTTTACAAAACGCAACCTGTTACATCGACCCAATAACCTTATCCTTTGATACATTCCTGATAATTAGACTTTTGTATACAGCAGGTAGTGTAGTGGAGATTCATTGAAAAGGCCTGTATCAGTCTATTATAGTTAGTAATAAAGTATTGTCTCAGGCCGTTTTGTCTCTTGAAGGTGTGCCTGTGTGAATAGTGCAGGAGGTGCAGGGGAGCATCAAACAAAAGGCTTATCAGACTTTGCAAAGCCCCTTAATGTGTTCCCTCTCTCATTACCAGTCACCAATGAAATCTCCTATGAGGATTTGAAAGCACTTCTGAGAAAGAGCCAAAATCTCCTCTTGGTTGATGTCCGCAGCAAAGAGGAAGTGGATAAAGGACGTATTCCAGGATCAGTTCACATCCCTGGTGAGATTCTGTTCAATCAATTTACAAAGAAGAAAAAAAGAAAATCAATGTTAAAATACATACAGCATGTACTGAACACTGAATTTCATTTTTTCCCTTTATGTTACCACTTATACACACATTCAGAGCAAAGTATGTTGTGTGTACTGGATATGTAAAAGTGTGCTGCAGTGTGGTTTTTCAGGATCTGAATGTTTTGCATTAGATGTTTAATGTTTATGTCCATCGTGTGTTTGATCTTAAAACACTTTACTGCCTTCGTATGTTTCATTCAGTTGATGCAGTAGAGGCTGCTCTTACAATGGAGCCAGAAGAATTCAAGGCTAAGTATGGAGTAACCAAGCCACCGTTGGATACACCAGAGCTGGTGTTTCACTGCCATATGGGCAAGAGAGGGGGAATAGCCACGGACAATGCCCACAAACACGGATACGTGAAGTAAATAATAGTTACTATACATCATACACTCACCCCCATCTTGCTTCTAAATAGACAGCCAAAGTCTCCTACATAAATAGTCCTCATTGTTTTAGGATTTATCTCATGCCCATAAAAGTTTTTTCCACTCTGTTTTCTCAGAAACATTGCCTATAAACTTTGACTGTCTGCATGTATTCCTTTTTCCTATTGTTCAAAAATGTATCACTCTGTCTTCTGTTTCAGTGCACGTAATTATGCTGGAGCATACAAGGAGTGGTCTGCGAAAGAAGGGAAATGATTCGTGTTGAAGGCAAAGCCTCATATGTTTATACCAATAACTATTGCGAAAGCTAGACTGACAAAACATGCTTGTGTTTTTGTTTGTTATCTTTTGATACTGTTTTTCTTTCATGCATCATTACATTGAAAATGTATGAACAAATAAAAAAAGAACTAAATTATGTTGTTCACTCAGATTTACATGTACTTGTGGGAATCATTATCTGGACATGCACAAACTGGGGGGAAAAAAGTTTCTGCATTCTAAAAACTGTACACCCTGGTAGCATCAAATACTGTACAAAGAGCATGTTAGCAAAAAGTCTGCTGAGTCAGAAAGGCAGCGTAAGGAAAAGCTTGTAAGTGGACTTTTTGCTGAGATCATGTCATCAGTAATTTCTGTAAATTTGATGCAGCTTTAAAACATGAAGGTTAGTTTACATTCTACCATTAAACACTTAACAGTAAAGTACACATTCAGTGGACTTAGGAAACAAAACTATGAATATAATGTATTAAATGTGAAAATTTACACAGGCAAGAACTTTGTAGACTATAATATTGTAAAAATTGTTTAGACAAAAGAAACTTTTACCTTTAGCTGTGGGCTCGTTACCTCAGTATTTATAAATTCCTGGCTGTGCTCCTGATATCAGGTGCCTAATTACAGAAGCCAATTTAATTTACACATTGTTAATCATTTGAAGACAACTGCTATGAGAGATGGGATCATGAGACTATTAGACTTTCTTCATTTTACCCGTGATTTCACAGATGAACAACGTTGTCAGCTGTCTTATAGGGTGTAGAAAAGTTTGGAAATTATTTAGCAGTTTGTTCAAGTCAAGAAGGCCAGGCACGTACGGGGCAGCTCATAAACGCAAAGATGTTGAGAAAAATACAACAGGTAATGAGTGAAGTTGTTATTATTCTAAGTAACAACAACGTTTATAACGTGTAAAAAATATTGATTAACTTACAGTTAGTCTCTGCTCGCAGTTAATTGTTTATAAAATAACATTATAAAGTGGTCAATCGAGGTTTTAAGCTAGCTAGCATAACATATAATGTAGCTAGCTATAGCGTTAGCTTGCTAAAGTAGGAGTTTGTGTTTAATTACCATTTCAGGTGTTGCGGTCGGTCATGCTTTTGGGAAAGATAAGACAACGGCATGGTTTTAAGACTGCAGGAGGGCTTTTAGTACTTCTGTGGACTGAAGCAGGAGCTTCTGTTCAAAGTCTAAACTGCACTGGTAAGCCCGAACGTCTCATAATCTGAGGTGCTTCATCAAAACGGTTCAAGGTTGATTAATTTATCATTCTCCATGTTGCACAACGAAATGCAAGCTTTCTTTTCTTTATGCTACACATAAAAAGGTTATTCTGACTGGAAATAAGCTATACCTATGATTACCACAACTTAAAAAAATTATTTAGGTAAATGAAAAAAAGGGGGGAAAAGTCAGAGCTGCCTTAACTGCAAGCGCATTTACATTACTACCAATATAGACATTTTCCTCTGGTAAAAATCTAGAGTAATGTTTGAATACATAAGGGAGCGAGTCCCATTTGAAACTTTTTTTCAGCAGCTAAAACATATTCCCAAAACAAGCAGAAAATAGTTGCTATACCTCTGTAATATGGTGTTAACAGAATATAAGCACACACTTACACTTTAGTGATTACAAATTAATACATTCTATATTGTTTATATCAAATATATCACATTCTATATCAAATAGTAAAGTTAACATAAGGATTAGACATCCATATATATATGTACATAAAATTACATTTCAGGTAAAAATTTCCAAGATATGCTTAAAAGAAGTGTACATTTGTACAAAATTTCAGAGATATATGACAAAAAAGTGAAATCTAGCCATTCCAAAAATAGATGCATACACCTCATTTTCATCTGGACTTAAAGATCAAAGGAAAACGAGATGCAAAATTAGCTTCATTACCAACATTGTAAAAATGGGATTGTTGTATAGCATTATGACTTATCACAGCAGGAAAAACACAGGTAGATTTAATAACACTAACGACGACTCAGTTCCATTAAGTGTCCCGGTTACAGTGACAGAGAACCAGCATGCACAATAGCAGGATCTTCTGTGTCATTTAGCAATCATGAATGCACCTGCAAATTTCCTGCTATGACATGTCAAACCCGTCCATTATGGTACAGTCACACATGGGAAATTAGAGACGCACATGGTAAAATTTTAATCTTTGCGTCGATTTCAGTGTGACCGTTTTCTTAAAGGAAAAGTTCATCCAAAAATTAAAATTCAGTCATTGGCTACTCACCCCCATGCCGATGAAAAGTTGGATGAAGTACACAAAACATCGCTGGGGCTTCACTGCAAAAAAACTCAGCAGCATTCTCCTAAACAACTGAAGAATTTGCGATTTGTTTTAAAACATAAAAAATCCATACAGCTTCTTAACTTGTTTAGGAGAATGCTGCAACGCTGTTTTGTTCTGAAGCTCTGGAAATTTTTTTCTGGACTAAGAAACTTCACCTGACTTTTCAAACTGTCTGAATTGAATGACTGTTTGGGTGCACTGTTCCTTAAAAAGAAAATGATCCCATTAACTGTTAGGATGTTCATTCAAGACAAGGTAAAACAAATAGGTCTAACTCTGACATACTATACCATTAAGTGTTGTAGCCGTGTTCACGTTTGTGTTGCAGTTGCAGCAGCTGGTCCCTGGTGCACAGGGATTAAAATAGAAGCTCTCCAGCCTGGTATGTACACACATCTAACATATACACACACCTTTAGCTTTTGTGCACTACTTATCTACATTACTTCTTTTTGCTACATCAGTCCTGACAGATTTGAAAGAGAGCATGTTTCCCTGTGTGTGGCTGTGTCCGCAGCCTGACCCTGAGGAGCTGTGTGCCTTCACTGATCTCTATGGTTCCCTCAGATTACTCCTGACATTTCAGGTGCATTTGATTTTGATTTTATTTATTTATTTTTCACAGTGTCATACAACAAAGGGTGCCCGAGACACTACACATAAGAAAACAAACACAAATATTTTTTAAAAAACAACCAATAAATAATAAAATGGGCAATAATATAATATATCAGGTAAAAATAACAGTGATTTTTTTTACTAGTATTTTATTAACTTGAATCATATTTACTGATATAAGAGCTTAAACTTTTAAAGCAGTAACTAGTATAGTAATTTCTTATAATAAATAAGAAACAGTATAGGAACTTCTTTGCTGGAAGAATGTCCCAAGATATCTGGGTGAGATCACTTTACTGATCTTTGTAACTGGACCAAAATTACCCAAATGTAAATAATTTATACTACACAGAAACCAAAACACATTTAGATTAAATTCAGTGTTGAATTTCATGTCTCCATGCTGGCGATAGCATCAGCACGTCCGTCTTATTGTTGGGAACACAACGTCTCATCAACGCCTTGAGGGAATTTCTTCAAATTTATCATAAACATCCACTTGCTCTCAAATATGTACTGATTAGATTTTAATGGTCCAAGGTCAAGGTCACTTGACCTCACAAAACACATTTTTGGCCATAGTCCAAGAATTAATTTGCTAATCTGGACAACATTTTACAAAAAGATAAAATGATGAAATGATGACATTTTATATCCAAAAGGTCAACTTCACTTTGACATCATAATGGTCTAACTGGTGCAACTAATCTTGGGTGTCCATCTTGAAACTGTGCTGATTGTATATATCTTCTGCGCTGCCGTGTTGAAGATGTGTATGAAGCATCCACGTTTTAGAATTTGTACCTTCTTCTTGTTCAGTCAGAAGTTTTATTGGCCAAGCATTTGAACACATAAACGGAATTAACGGGGGAAAAAACTCTTTTTTTTACTTGTCTCAATGAACTTAACACACTAATAGACATATAGCAGTAGTCCACCACAAGCTCAGTGGTTTTGCTGATATTGATATCAGTCCTCTGTACTCTTCTCTCATCTCTAAATGAAATGATTTAATGAAATCATAGATTTGAATGTAGTTATAACTTCCATTTCACCAAGAACTACACTTATCACATTTTATTAAATTCCTTTGAAGTCTTCACTACATGTATTACGAGTCTGGACAGACGTGGATGGAAACTGTAACCTGACTGGTGTGCGGAGGCATACAACCGCAAGGCAGTAATTCAAGTCATATTGGTTTTATTTGTTATGTTCCCTTAAATTGTGATTAATGATGGATGATCGCAGTGAGCCTGTGAGTAACATGTAACGTGTCTTTCTATATCTTTGCACTGTACAGATGAAAGATGCATCATATTTAACTCCAGAGTGGTGTGCTCGTATGGAAGGGTTCCTACACACATTCAGTTTGGCTAACGCAGGGGTAGGATATGTTTCCCTTTGACATGCAAACATAGTATTGTTTAAAAGTTGGTGGCAAAAACTTGACTGCAGTTCTTATTAACAGATCAAAATCCACCTCAAAGTCAAATTCAATCAACAGACCATCCAGCGAGTATTTAGGTATGACTGCCAAACACACAGACACAGCTCTTTTCTCTCAAAGCACAGTTTTATCAAAACAGTGCTTTTAGAATGTTTATTGTCTTTATACATTTGATATGCTTTGTGTATTCTGCAATGATTGTGATGATAGTTAAACATACTAGTAAAAATTGACCTCACGCACAAAGAGAGCAAAGCAGCAGATGACTTGTCACGTTTCCGATTTTAGAAGTTACAACATAATTAAACACACAAACATAATGGCTCACTAGTCTTGTTTTTATGTACTGCTAACTAACATTATATTCATATTCTTGCAGAGTGAAGATCAAGAGTAAAGTCACACTGGCAAACCAACCGTCATTGAACTTGGATGTAACCTGTAGTACACAGTCAGTAATCAAATCCGTTTTCAGTATTCTTAAATCTGTGGTTGTTTAAGTGGATCAACGGTGGCTTAGTAGGGAAATAATCCAACAGGTTGTGGAACAAAAATAATTTAATCTTCATCTGTTAATACAACAAAAAACATGTTGAAAATACCAGGGCATATACAGGTGTGTTGTTTCCATAAAGTGGATACTCTCTTCTTTGGTATATAGGCCTCCAGAGTGTATAAAGAAAGGATGCTGGTGTCAGGGAGGACACCTTGTCCTTGGAGACAGGTTGCCGCTCAGTATCCCACCTGAAGCCATGGACCAGGGCTTGTTTGGTGAGCTCAGCGTCCTGCCTGTCACACTCCTCAGCCCGTGTGTGCTGCAGTACCCCAATCTGGCAACAAGACTCACTCACATACAAATATCCTTTGCTCATCTTATCGCAATTCAGTCTGTGATTTTCCTGGACAGAATCTGTAGCGTTGTTGAAGCCTCAGCCTCATTGTCTCTCTGAGGAAGTGGTTCAGCTGGCTGTGTCCGACTGACCTCCAGTGCATACTGGGACAGTTTCCAAATCTGAACTAGTTTCTAAGATGTGTTGTTCAACCACATCAAAAGTTAAAAAAGCCAGCCATCATAGAGACATCCCACATTTTTAGACAGTGTCTTCCGACAGACATTCATTGTGTTGCACTAAGTAACAGAAATAGTTGTTTAACTATATTTCATGTGTTTCATGTATAATTTTCATGTAAAAGAGAGCTAGAGAGAGAGATACAAACCTCCACACATCTGGACAATCTGAGCATAAAGGCAAACCTTTTGATTTACTGGTCAGCCAATGGTCCAACCCTCACCTAGGGTCATAATCTTTTGGTAATGACCAAAAGAGTGAAATCACAATACAAGCAATTAAAGTTAGTTTCATTTGCAGGTTGACTTGGCTCAAAAATAGAGGGTGAGGTGGGTGATGAAACATCTGGTGGGAACTCAGAGTAGAACTGCTGAGTTTCCTCAGATGAGGTGGTTCAGGCATATGATTTGAATTGATCTTCCGTGACTTCACATGTGTCCATGTGTTGGTATGCGACCCCAGTAATGTTCCTGTCACAGGCCCCTCCACCTTCTTCCAGAAGCTCCCTGCACATCTGGACTATCAGGAACTGGGTCTGCACGGCATTCACTGCTCCTCCCCCAAAGGTAGAGAGCAACCATAGATGGGAACAACTAATTCTGATGGCTACATATTTGTTTTTTTGCAAGAAGAACTGTAAGATCTTGTTTTCCAGGGTATAAATTGAACCAGAAGTAGGTCAAATTCCACTACATTTAATGCTGTCCTGATTATTTCCTGACTATGAGGCCAGAGTTGAAGAAGACTAATTTGACCCACCTGTGTTTATTTGTGAGAGAACATACCCTGGTCCAAAGCTGCTCATAAAAACTTTAATGGATCACAAAACGCCTGTAATTTGAATCAGATGAATAAAACCAAACAGTAAAAGTAGAAAAAAGGACACACACATAACACAGTAACAAAGACACCAAAGTCACAGCACTTAGAGAGAAACGGCTTCAACTCTGAGAAACTGCAGTGAAATGATTGTCAGTGTTTTCACTGTGACAGTGTTATACTGTTCATTGCAAACAGTTCTGATGCCAAACAATCCTCACAGCAGAGAGTTGGGGTGTGGAATGTGGGGTGGAGAAAGAGTTTACACATGTTTTTCCATCCTGCCTTATACTACACATAAGTGTTTTCATATGTTATATTGATTCTACTTAAATCTTGCCTTACTTTCCACAGAGGTATTTTTTTAAAGCAGACGTCAGCCTTTTAAAATTTTATTCTGCCTTGTTAAATATTCAAGCCTTAATTACATTCTGGAGTTTTCTCTCAGGCAGGCAGTTATGTTAAAAGTCTAAATCTAGGATTATTCTAAATCGTGGGAGAGACCTGAGCTGATTTGATCTGGTTTAGTGTAAAGCAACACTTTTTCTGGAACAGCCCTTAATCATCACTAAATAATCTCTGTCTGGACACACTGGGTAGTACAGTTAAATGCAGTACAGTCATGTCATGTTGAAATAAAAAAGTCCTCAGAAAACGGTCTTGCTTAATAAGTATTTATTTTCCTGTAGATTACACAATGAATCACAACCGCTAGCAAGAAGAGGAGTCAACATAAATCACATGTCGTTTATTCATTCACAATATTAATGGAAAAAAATGCTACATAAGACTGCTAAAGGTAACAAATCAAATCAAATCAAATTTTATTTATATAGCGCCAATTCACAACAAAGTTATCTCATGACACTTAACATGTAGAGTAGGTCTAGACCACACTCTTGCAACATCCTCTCAGAAACATTACATCAGTGAAGTTTGGGTTATTTATATTTTGAGGTGACATTACTTTATGCCCGAGACTTTTTATGCCTCCGCAACAGCAATAGCCGTGGCTGGAGGGTTGTCCGTCCGTCTGTCCCATTCTTGTGAACGTGATATCCCAGGAGCACCTTAATGGAAATTCTTCAAATTTGCCACAAATATTCTCTGGGACTCAGCTGATTCTAGTTAAACATCTGTTAACTTGTTGAATTTAAGTGAACTAGAACTGTTATAGTAATTACTTGCCCAACCTAAAGGTGTGTCTTCCATTACCACAACGTTACGTACAGCTTGTGATCGTTAGAACCCACTGCCTTCAACCAGTGTAGACTTACAGTACAATTTTTACTATTTAAAGTGGATATCATCACTGATAATCAAGTTGTCTTTTTATTTATTTCCTATCATCTTGTGCAGATCTTGTGCACAGTGGTGGCACTGTGTACACAGTAGAGCAAGAAAACTGGGAGGATCAAGAGCAAAAATTAAGTCTTCCCTCAATGCAGCAACGTCTCCTGCTTTTTCTCTTCCTGCAGCACAGTGATCCATTCACCCTCCAGCTCTCTGACATTATGGGTGAGAGACAGCTGCATGTATATAAGCACAGAACATGTCGTTTATGTTGGTCTTTATTACATTTTTTTTTTCATCTGTGATCCTCCCTCAGCCACAGAGGTGCTGATAGATCACCACCTGGAGGATATTCTGAAGCACAACAGGCAAGCTGTCATAACAGGCTTGCAGACTGAGCTAAAGAACACACTGAAAGCTCAAAATCGCAGAAAAAAGGCAAGTCTGCGATAGATGTATGCACTAGCTGCCAGAGTAGAAATCTTCTTTAATAGCGTGTTGTTTTGTTTTCATAATTTTGACAATTTTAAAGAATGGTGTGTACACCTCAACAATTATTTGACTAATTGATTGACTGAAAAATCAACACAGTGATGTTTTGTTAATCACTTTATATTGTTGATGTCAGGCAAAGATGTCAAACAGTTGCAGGTTGCAGCATATTAATCAATTAATTGTTTAAGTGGCAAAAACAACCAATACATTGATGAAAATGTTTAAGTGATTTGAGCCCTAATACTGTGTTTCGATGGTGTCGGTGTGTGTGATATATAAGGACCAAGAGAAGCTTTGTTCAGCTGCTGAGGTGATTCTCAGTTCATCCATCAGTATTGTGAGCTGCAGCAGTAATATGGACTTCAGAAATGCCTGTCTGAACAGCATGAAGGTGTGAAAGAATTAATTTTAGAAAAATTTAATTCACTTAATTTACAGCTCTCATAATTTGACAGACACCACTGGCAAATAATGCGTATTTTCAGGTTATGTGCTGTACTGTAAATACACCTGTTACATATTAAGGTACAGTACATACAGGGATATACTGTACATGTATACGTGTTGACTGTGTTTCAAAAGTCAGATGTGCATCCATAATGTATGTGTTTGTCAGGTGCGTGACACTCATGAACTGTCAGCGTCCCTTCGTGAATCACTGAGGAGGGTGACGTCATGGAAATTCATTTCCAGGGGCAAGTGCTACTCCCCTCAGGTGAGTGGGATGTTTGTTGTTCCTGATACCAACGAACACTTCTAGCTTTTTCGACTGCTTTTAGACATTTCAAACATCTAATTTTTAACCCATAATCTAACAATACATCATTACTTTCGCAGATGGAAGAACATCCTGAGAGTGATGAGCCCACCAGAACAGAAATCTGAAAATGTCTTTCCTGAAAGAGTTTTGTTGTGGTTGAAGGCTGTGGAAGCAGTTAACACTGAAACCAGTATTTTGTAGAAAAGGAATATATTGTGGTAGTAGTGAATGTTGTAAATGATAGAAATGGCTATTCAACCTTGAATTTAAAAATGCATTGTTTTCTATTATAGTTTCTTCTGTGTTACAACTGATTTTTACACAGTTCTTAGAAAACGTTTCAAAAGAGAGGTAATTATTTAGTGAACCCTGTACAGCCTCATGTACAATATAACGTATAAATTCTTATTGAGACTGCAAGATTGCATCATATAGTTCTGTAGTTCACTCTATGTAAGTTAAACAGGGATAGTCAGACTGGTTAAACATTAAAATATTTCTCCAGGCCCGAGGGCTTCAAACTAAATAAAAACTTGGGGTGGCCACTAGATGGCGTTAGAGGCTTTTATTGTCGTGGCGCTACTTACTTCCGCTTATATCTGTTTATGTGTGTGACGAAGTTCCGGCCGCCAACTCCGAGAGCACTTTTTCGCGGTAAATTGCAATGGCAGTCTGATGTTGACCAGGTTTTTCCCTCATATATACAATTTAAAGTGTAGGTAGTTGCCCTAGGAAACGGTAGTATTTAGAAACTGTATCGTTGAAAGAATTTAGTCGTCGACGTTGTTATGAAGTGAGAACAAAGCTAACGCTAGCTACCAAACTATAAAAACATTAGTTAGCACAGAATAATTTAATAACTACAGTGTAAAACAATGGCACTGGTAACCGGAGAGAGCCTGAAGTCAGAGCTGGAAGTGTTCGGCATACCCTGCCAAGATGACTCTGTCCTCGACAAGAGTAAGTAACTAACAGCTGCTATTTTTTTAAATGTCAGTGTTGATGTTTATTCTTTCAAGGAAAAATGATTAGGTAAAGTAGCTTAAACTATCATTACCCCAACAACCAATAAAATATACAATAAACCCGATTGGACTGTTAAGTTTTTTATAATCCTTTGTAATATTTACTCTCATCTGCTATGATGTTATGGTTGTCATAACGGTATTCCATATGTAAAGCAACTGTTTTTTAACCTCGTGAAGTTTTTTAATTCATGCTATATCCTATTATGTGGGCTTTTATGCTGTTAAGTCTTCCTCATTTGTTTTTTTCAAACCTGAGTGACTTCAGAAACATTTCGATGACATCGATGTTAATTAGTGTGTACACTGTGTGATAAATGGATAAATTGAGTCAAAAGATAAAGTCAAATTAATATCTTGAATTTGAATAATTAATGTGCATCATGTCAGCTGTGTACTAAAGTATTTGTAATCATTCATATGTGTAATGTACAACTTAAAAAGGACAATAATGTCTGCTGTAATTATCATCCACTGCTAATTTACACTATTTTCAGTCATTGTAATGTCTTTATGCTTCCTAGATGTGATATATTTGCAGTCAGCTTATTATAACATTTCCATTTTTACCAACTCTCCTTCCATTCCCTCATATCTCTTATCTCCCTCAGTGGTGGAGCAGTGTATCTGTAACAGGATACAGGCAGATGAGATGGTGCTGGAATGGGTGGCCTACAGCACCACCAAAAATGGACTAAAACTCTCCATGGACACCCTGGAGCAATTTGAACATGAGGTAACAGGAGCATACTGAATTTCTCCAAGCCAGTCATTATTAATAATTTGGTGTTTCTTTTTAATTAGAATCAAGTGTCAACTATTCATCATACAGGATACAAATTTTGGTGAGTTCATTTTCTTTGCAGGTGTTAAACAAGAAGAATAAATCCAAACAAAGCTTCAGAAAAGAAGATGCTCATAACAGAACCAGAGACATCCACTCACTACAGGACTTGTATCCTTCTCAGTGAACTCTTCACGCTTCCAGCAGCGGCTTTTTCTGAATGTCTATACACCAGACTGTGATGCCATTGTGTTACTGTCCTTGACATAATTTTTTCAGAATCAAAGCAGAGGAAGAGGAGGAAAATCTACTGGATTCCTACTCCACTCCTGCTAAGGTGAGCTGTCTCAAACAGTTTTTCTGTTGAGATATACACTTAAAGTTAAATTAACTAGTCATGACTCATCTGCAGGCGTGTGAGTTTGAGTCACTTATGTGCGTGTGTGTGCACAGGGCTCTCAAAAGCGAGCACTGACCACTCCTGAACACCCTCATTCAAAAAGAAGTGCAGCTCTACTGGCCAGCCCAGGCCTGCTACTGTCTCCTGCCAGCTTTTCTCCCAGGTACTCAGCAATAACACAAGACCAACAGTCAGTGAACTGTGGGAAAAACTAAATGAGCACATGTTGCATAATAGCAGTAAGAAGCCCAAAAAAATCTACGTGAAGTCTGCCGGATAACATTTTTGTTTAAATTGGTTTTCATATATAATTTCAACAATTTGAAGTGAAGGCATTATATAAGCTTCAAACTGTGACAACAGAGAACAAATTTTTAAACACTAGACTGAATCACTTAAGATGAACTGTTATTCTTCTCATCTCTTTTTGAAAGTGCAACACCATCACTGAAGTACAGCCAGCGAGGAGGGAAAGGAGAAGTGGTGGTTACATTTGGTACCGTGCAGGGCACCCGCTGGGCAGGCAGGAAGGCTCTGGGTGCAGGCGTCCAGCTGGAGCTGCTGGAAGGACCTGAGGACTCCCTCCGCTGTAGCTACAAGTACATGTTTCAGAGGCTGCGTGACGTTCGAAATGGTAAAAGAGCCTGCCTTTGAATTCATAAAACAACTTTGGAGGGAGTCCTATATAGTACAATTGCAGTATTGTACAGTACTGACATTAATACATTCCTATTAAATTCTAAAGTAAACAGGTTTCTCTAGAAGTACTGATCCAAAAAACATAACAGTAATTGTTTACCCTTAATATAAACAGTATATATGATTACACATACACCAATCAGCCACAACATTAAAACCACTGACAGGGGAAGTGAATGACATTGATCATGGCTACAGTACAATGTTCTAGTGGAAAACCCTGGGTCCTGGTATTCATGTGGATGT
>JBBPCS010000204.1:2605549-2626626 GCA_037974645.1 Hollardia meadi | reverse complement strand
GAGTGTGCAAAGCTGTCATCAAAGCAAAAGGTGGCTACTTTGAAGAATCTAAAATATAAAACATATTCTGGTTTGTTGAACACTTTTTTTTGTTTACTACATAATTCCATATTTGTTCCTTCATAGTTTTGATGTCTTCAATATTAATCTACAATGTAGAAAATAATAAAAATAAAGAAAAACCATTGATTGAGAAGGTGTGTCCAAACTTTTGACTGGTAGTGTACATGTTTATAATTCAGACTTTTTCTCTAATTTTTGCTTTTTATTGGGAAATGCTGTATAGTTTTATCTCTTCAGGCCTATAGAAAGTAATACATGTGTAGTCTCTGCAAGGGATTGTTTTGGATGACAACTGGAAATATTCTCCGATTCAAGTGATAAATTGCTGTAGTTATGGTTAGATTGGGTGAATGTGTGGAAAGTATTGCATTGCATACTTAAAAATCCTTAATCCTTTGGAGCTAGTTGTGCAGCATTGTTTTATTTTATATATGGTTGCCAGCTGGTCTTTGGTGTATTGTAATGTCAATTTTGTGTTGTATCATGTATATTGTGTGTGGTCTGGACTGCAGAGATCCACATGCTGGGTTATTTTTCTGGTAGGCAAAATATGTAAGGAAGGAAACAAGCAGTTAAGGAGAGAACTGGTTTGAAAGTTTGGTGCTGTAGGGAAGCAGGGAAGGGTAGTTAGGGGGTTGGATGGGTAGTGGGCTGTAACAAAAAGTCATCTGTTGAGAATATGACTTACTCCTGAGAGCTGCATCTTTCTCTATCTGAGGAGGTGCGCTGTGATCTTCCTCTCTTCTCCCTCTTCTTCCTCTTCTCTCTGCTCACCTGACTGGACTCCCTGCTGCTCTCACTGCTCTCTGCAGGGCAGCTGGACAGACGAACTAGTGTGTATGTACACATACAGACATAAATTACAACTCATACAAGAGGTGAAAGGTAGTATCCACGTGGGAATATACATGCACAAGAAAAATAAGCCTAAAGAGATAAGTGTCATGTTTTCTTTTCCTACCTGGTTTGATGTCCAGTTCCTGGGATAAATGACTGCTGCTCCCACCACCTCTCTCTCCCTTTGACCTCGGCGCTCTGCTTGTCTCAGCATCCTCCCCGACAACCTGCGGCACCCCCCTCTCAGCAGGAGGCTCCTCCACGTAGAGCTGACCCCACAGAGCCTCAGAGCCAGAAGGGATTCCAGCTGTCCAGGATCGGGGATAGTCGGGCTGCAGAGAGGCCTGGCCTTGTGGATTCTGCCTGGGCCAGGGGTGATGACCGGACATGGAGGCAAGGTGGTGGAGCTGGAATGGGTGGTAGGCCACTCTGATGGGACACCTAGCCTGGGATGGAGGGTGGGTCTGCCAGGAAGACTGCATGTAGGGGAGATGAGGGGAGCTATCTTGGTTGTAGCTGTTTTGTGAAAGTAAAGGTTGATCTGCAGAGGACTTTGTCACTCCATCCTGTGTGTTCTTTGGACATGATTTCAAATACTCCATCCTCTGTAAAACAGTTTTGTGCACACTGAGAGAGCTGCATGGCATGCAGTAAAAGGTAAACAAAAATGTTCTACACTTATAATTATAAGTTATTTTCAGACATCTTGACAAAGAGAAACAATATAATTCCTCTTTACATTTGGCAGGATGAGGTTGAAACGGTTACAGTGATTGATTAATGCATACTGTGAATCGCTTCTACCTTCCTCTGAGCAGCCTGTGTTTTCCCCTTGAGTTGCTGCTGCCAGTGGGGGGAGCTCTCCTCCAGGTACCTTTCATATTCCATCTGGAGGGGGTCAAAAGTTAAAAAAAAATTTTTTAAAGTTCACCACTACACTTCATGGAGGGAGGAGTACAGCACAGATAAAAAGTAGAGTCGCTATAACAACCAACATAGTAGCCAGGCTTCCTTTCCTGAGCTACTTTCTAAATTCTCCCAGTGCATTTCCCGCTGTCTGTGTGCGTGTTTTTATTTTTGTGTCTGTGCACCCGAATAGTTCTCATGGCCGCAGTGAGGGTTAACATCTCTCTCAGTGTGTCCTGGGCTTCCTCAAACTGCTGCAGCAGCTGCTTGTTGTGTTGCTGGGCTGTAAGCTCTCTGTCCTTCAGCTCCTGCCAGCGCTGCAGCAGATGCATCGCACTGCTGCAAATAACATACACAGATTAAAAACATTCACACCAACAGTGATGCACAGTTCAAGCATCTTGTTGCATTTTATCTGTGCACTTACAGATGTTGATGACCGTGAAGATTTGAAAAGTCGGCTCGCAACAACGTTGGCCTCATGACACTTAGAGAAAGAGACAGTACATTTGTTTTCTCTCCTCTGTATATAGTGTACATATCTTAATTCTATTCTATCTTATTCCATTTTATAATTTCTAAGTTGTTGCTTTTTTATGCTGCTGTTACAAAACAATTTCCCCCACATAAAGTATATCTATCTATCTATCTACATCATAATACAGCACTTTAGTAGCTCTTGACACACACACATGTTCATATACAACACTCTGACTTGACGATACCACTAATATATATATATATATATGACTACACTATGGGCTCCTTCTCTAGACAATACTGTACAAATCCTTATATAAATTCAGTTGTAATATGTAGGTTTTTATTCGGAATGATAATTATTGTATTTTCTGATTACATTTTTTTAAAAGTCCCAAGACCCATGATAACCACTCCCTTACTCCATGGCAGGATTCAAGGGTCTTACCTCTTTTTTAGAGTGTGCTCTCTTTGTTTTTTGAAAGTGTTTCTCTCCGTGCCGATCAGATGCCCAAGAGACAGTGAATTCTCCTTCGGTGCAGCCATGACTACAGGCTTGGATACAGAGATTATCAAGAGATTAAGGTCTGAGCTTTGGGGGGGAGGGACCTGCTGCCAATCCACACATGGGCGTGGTAAATGGGGTTAAACAGCAGTGAGAGCTTTGTTAATATCACACAGGCAACAAAGTTTTTGAAACATCCACTTAGACACAGGTCTCCAAGGCATTATTATAGCACTTTACTGCAACATATTCAAAATTAATTTTTACAGAATTTCTCATATTTGGATGAGTGCAGCGTTGACATCAGTGTTTCGTCATCTGAGGATCTTCACTTTTAATAAAACAGTTATTTACCTTAAATGTACAATTGAGCCCTCTATTTAAGCCTCTAGGCCGTTAAACTTCAGGTTAGAGTGTGATATACAACATATTCTAATAGCATGTATGCATTTTATCAGGCTACTATTCAACAACACATATTGGTTAATCATATAATGGAAAATTTCAGGGGCTCCTCTGAATTCACAACCTTCACATGAGAAATGATCATTTAGACAGACAACTCACATATTAAAAGATTACCAATTAGTTTATGTGGGTATGTTAAAATTATATTATTTGTCATCAAGACAAATGAATTGGAGAAATTATTAAGGAGGGGGTGGAGGTGGAGAGGAGGTGGTCAGGAACTTGCCTAGCACAGATGCATAGTTAGTTAAGAGCCTCATATGAGATGCTTTCAAGAGGCCCAGACTTTCAGAGAGCTGCATATACACAAATATGTACATATATAAAAAGATCCAAAAGTCTAACACAAAACCCCTATGAAATCTACATTATATTTTTATCTGTATTTTAAAAGACAGAGGCATACGGTTGTTCACCCATGCGATGTTACAAGCGGAACCACAGTATGTTGTTGCACTGCGGATGTATTTTCATGTAACACCTACTCACTTTACGTTAGCAATGACCGAGACCGTCGTCGGGTAAGCTGTTCAGAGAGAGTAACAGCGTCACATTTGAGCTCTTACAATACATGAATTAGTTCCGAAAATATATCAGGTATTATTTATATCATACTTTAATTTGATATTGGAGAGAAAACTAAAGGAGCTGTTATCTGGCTAACTAGGCTAACCAACGGTTACCACAGTGCGTCTGTCAAACCAGTCCTTCCACTGAGCTCACTGCCTTTTGAACTGTGACATTACGCAGAGGTGGACGGGCAGGAAAAATGACTAGTTTTGCCAGTAAAGTGTTTTGCAGGGTCGAGAGGCTGTGTCACCACCTCCCCGTTGTGCTCAACACCTTCCTGGTGTTCTCCATCACCGGGGAGGTGAGCTACCTGGTTATGGTCGAGGCTCCGCTGGAGGCGGACCAAAAGAAGACGGTGTGGTCCGCCCGGTGGAAGACGGTCCACCTGCTGGCCCAGTACTTCATGCTGGTAAACATCTGTTGGAACGCCCTGCTCTTCCTCAAAACCAGCCCCAGTATCAGAGGAGTATTCCTGGGAGGAGAGGGCATGGGTCAGGGGTGGAGGTAAGGACAGTGAAACATGTAGTGTTACAGAGTATAGCAATGTTTGGGTGGGGTGCAGGACAATACACATGTATGTTAGAAGGAAATAAAATCTTATTATGTCAATTACATAGTTTTCTTGCATGTGTAAAATGTGACTCTAAGGATATTAAATTATCAGTATTTACAGAAAAGACCCTTGATCCTCTGCTTTGCCACAGATGTAAACACTTCACATGAACTATTTCTGCAGGCCCCAACTGATAGTCACACAACTGATAGGTGCATCTCTGACCATAAATGATGTGTTTTTTCCCCCTACACAGATACTGTTATACCTGCGAGACACACACTCCTCCTCGCTGCTCCCACTGCTATGACTGCAAAGTGTGTGTGCTGCGGCGGGATCACCACTGCGTCTTTTTTGGCCAGTGTGTGGGCTTCCGTAACTACCGCTACTTCCTGAGCTGCTTGTTGTTTATGTGGTCCGGGCTCCTGTACGCCACCCTGATGAATGCAGAGGTCTTCATTGTCATATTGAAGGAGGGTGTGACACTACACAGCGTCCTGCTGCTGCTCATACCTTGGATCATGCTAATTTCAGGTAAGATCTGGTTTGACCAATGTTGGTTGTCCCACTTCATATAGCTGTGGCACTTATTTTCCACTAGACTTACTCGCCCTGTATACACTGATGGGTACATTGTAATCTATAATCTGATTTATATTCACTGTGTTTTTGAAGTAGAGTTAGCTCCTTCACATACACGAGGTATGTTAGAAGAAATAAAGCTGATCATAATTGATCAGTCATCAATTTGCCCTTTGAGATGTGTAATTTTGACTAATTAAAATTATTATATAATATTATATTATTATAATATTAAATAAAGAGTATGGAGGATGTTGCCAGCTCCTTTTTCAGGAGAAAAAAGGGATACTAATTGCACACAATTAATTCACAAATATATAATAGAAAATATGTCCTTGCTGCTCATGAAAGCGATCCCAGATAAGCAAACAAATCTATTTCATGTACAAATTTAACTTAAAATTGAAATAGACAACTTCCCTCCCCCATAGCGTTTCCAAGTGGTATTATTGAAACTCTGGGCATAGGAACTCTATTCTCAGTGCTGTGATAAAGGCAGAGTAAACACTCGGTTGTATTAATAAGTAGGCTGCTCTTGTTACTTACTGATCTGGTAGAAAGAATGGTGGTCACATTGACGGGGGAACAGATTTTGACACAACACCGGAGCATATTCCATCTAGTGAATCATCAGTGTTGCTGCCCCTTCTCTTCGCAGGCCAGGTCTCAGCACGTGCCTTTGCCTTCGCCTTCATCGCAGACACATGTGTCGTGGGCTTCCTGCTGGTGTCCGCCTTCTTCTTCTTCCATCTCTTCCTGATGTTTCGAGGACAGACCACCAGGGAGTGGTACTCAACCCGCCGACCCTACAGCCTTGGAGTCCTGGGCAACCTGCGTCACACTCTGGGCCATCGCTGGTACCTCTGCTGGCTCTGTCCGCTCATCCCATCACCTCTACCTGGTGATGGGATAAACTTCCAGGTCACGGGATCGCTGGAACCCACCCGATAACAGCTTGAAAGTCTGAATGTTAACAGGCTATGCGTCTTTACTTTCATGGTGATGGTTAATGGTATTGGAGGGGCAGCAGCAAGGAAGATCACCTCTGTTCAAGAAGAGGTAGATTGGGATGGGAAGACGCAAAAATAGAGTGTAATTGTTTAAGATGTTACTGTGTGCAAGTATCTTCTCCAGTAAAGGCTGTCCTAGTGCTGAGACAAAGAAATAAAGGGCCTACTTGACATTGACCCAAAGGTAACCTGTACACTCAATGAGGCTGGCCTCGGAATATTAACGCAGAAAATATCAGTGTTCCTTTGGAATACTGAGCACTGAAAATGTGTGTAAACAACACAGAATAGAGAATGTATTTTATTGATTATGAAAAAATGTATAATTTTAAATCCTTGCTAACAAGCAGTCGCAATTACTGACTATGACTCCTGGGTAGTCATCCTCTTGGGATTTGTATTAATGACTTCTTAAATGGACCTTTCTTATACTGTTAATTTTGCCAAAATCAGACAGTCATACACATTTGGCTGCACTCTTCCTGAATAAACTCTAGGTGTACTGGTGGGAAATGTAATATTGCTGTTTACAGACTAATGTAAAGTCATCTTATGAACATCAAACAGTCTTTCCCCATTTTTCACATTATGTTGTCCATGATTCACTCAGTAAGGGCCTACTACAATCCAGACAAACACTGTGTAACAACATGATGTGTATTGACTCAAGCAACTGATATGTCCCAATTCCCTATTACATACTAATTGTACACAATACCATATACTAATCTTGATGGCGATTGTAACCTGTTCTTGCAGTTAGTACACAGGAAATCAATATACTTTGCAGTTTTTTTTTACAATATTTTTGATACTTTCACTATCAGAGTTGACAGTCAAACTGTGACCTGCTTTGACTTAGTATGTAGTATGGATTTGGGAGACTGTTAACATGTCTCTTACAGTACTTGATTACTCACTACAATCCTTTGTTCCCCTCTCTTTTACACTTATGCTTTTGTAATTTTGATTCTCCTTGCCTTAAAATGTAGTTAAGAATTTCAAGCCTTTATTTTGACAGGTGCCCTTGTCAAAAGTATTGTTCGTAAGTATTTTTAATTGTTTGATAAATATATGACAACCTTTTGTGCTTTTTCATGTGAGTCACAGCATTTGATATTTGATGCTTTTTGTAAGTGCTTCAATAAATTGTGTCAAGCCATGGAACCATTAAAAGATATTGATTTTTTTTTTATTTTCTACCTAAATTTAAAAATAAAAAATCAACACATTCAAACCAAAAGTACACAGACCATTTATAACGTAGAACTTGAAATGACTTGTAGGATGCTCTCAAAGTAGCTGCTAAAAACAAAATCCTCTAAATGCGATCATAATATAGCCAGAACAAGTTTTGGACTGAATCCTCATATAGCTGCTCGATCTGTACTGGTTCCTCTGACATCACGTTCCTTCACCTGTTAGCGGTTAATTTGTAAACTAATCACCTGGCATCGCTGCTAGAACTTTCTTAACCCTTTCATAACCCTATTAGCATGGGTTTATGGTGGTAAGGCATTTTTTGTTGCTCATTTTAAAGCCGGTTTGAGTGTAAAACGAGCAGTTTTGTCAGTATGGTCATTTTTAATCAACTTGGAACTGTTTTGCTTGCATACGCTAACCTTAGCTAACTGAGAGATGTTAGCTAATGGTAACGTTATCTTTAAGCTAAGCTAGTCAGTGAAATCATGAAGGAAGGGCGTCAACAGGTCTTGGAAAAACACTCCCTTTAAGTTAATGTCGGTTTAATGTGTCTAACATTGTGGAATTTTAGCTTGCTAACTAACGTTGAGGTTAGCACAGTTTTTCAATGTGCTTATGGGCTAATGTAGCATTAACCGTGCCACATTGATTACTAGATATTGCAGAAAAGGGCAGTTAACGATAATTGCATGTTTTTTTTTCTTCATCCAAATAAATGGGATTAAAATATTGCATATTGCATATCTAATTGAAGGTATTTCTGCTTTATCCAAGAGTTAAGTTAACCTAGTCTAACCTTAAAGTTAGTACTTAACGTTATATGGAGGGATTCACACAGTTAACAAGACATAGACAGTGGGCCACAATCATAATGTCATTTTTTTTTTTAAATAAAGATTGGAAGAAATATATAAATATATCTAAAAGGCTGTGCTTTGCTCCTTATGACAAGATTTATGGTGGACCCTTTGTTGATCAGAAGCACCAGGGAGGAGTAAACCAACAGGATGGACACCACCGAGGAAAATGTGTAAGTGATGTTTACACACACACACACACCAAAAAAGTTTGGTTTAGTTACATAGCAGCTATATACAAAGCTTTTTCTCTGGTGTGTTTGTAGGACACCAAAGGACATGCTTGAGAAAATAGCTGAGCTGGATTACAGTCAAAGCCAGTTGAGGGACCTAAATACTGAAATGAGGCATTGGCTGGATGTTGCAGATGATGAAGTGGCCATGCTGCGCTCAGAGAACACCTCCCTCAGAAAACAAGTGAAAGCGTAACTAGTCACACATGATTCTCTCCTGTTTGAACTCTCTACTGCCTTTGATACTGCCAGGTTCTTTTTCTCAAACGTTGTAAATCCTGGATGGCCAAATACACTCCACTGCTAAATGAATGAAAGACAGGTCCTCATTTTTGGCTCTGCAGACTCCAGCAATACTTTTGATTCTGGCTCACCATTTGATGAACACGCCCACTATATCATTAGCTCTGTAGGTCTTGTAGCTGTGTTTGTTTGTCTGCAGCCTGGAGAAGATCATCAGTGACGCACAGCAGACTGAAGCAGAACCGTGCAGGTCTGTACTGGCTGATGACCTCGATGTAAAGACAAGCAGGGAAAAGAAAATTCTAAACTTGGTGGGTGACTGGGAATGTTATCGTATTACAATGTATTACTGGTGTTTTTAAAAAGATATTTTGACTTCATAAAATGTATCCTTGTGGATATGGTGTAATATTCATTGTTGATTTTACCCAGCTATAATTGAATGTATTATTCAAAAAAACTAATGTAAGCTTAATAATGTTGCCTTAAAGACCACAATTAAAGCTAAATCATGACATCAGGCTGTTTCACTATTATTGGAAAACTTAATGGAACTGATCCATCATTATTGTTCATAAATCCACCTGTGTTTTTCCTGCTGTGACAAGTAGAAATATGTACAACCAGTCCATTGTTGCTTCACAGGCAAAACTCAGGGGTCTCTATTTTCAATTTGCACTCCAGACTGCTAGTAACTTGAACAAACATTTAAATATTTGCCATTTTTCAGAAACCACCATATTGTCGTCTTTTGCTTCATACTTTTTATTCTAAATTTTGTCTTTTATCGTAGTCTAATCCAGGTTGTAGCCAGATGTATAAAGGCATCTTACTTGAAAACTCATAACACTAATTAATTTTTTTTTTTACAACTTTTTCCAAAATAAGGCAGGCAGATGATGAGTGTCCGAGTGGAGGCTGGTTATTCCTAATCATTGGGTTTGATATGTTTTTCCCTGAAACAGTCAAATAGGCAAAAGTCTGTCATTTTAAATATCTTCAGGTGGTCTTTCATGTTTTTGTGCAGGAGAAGGAATCTACGGTAATGAAGGAACAAAATGAGAAATTAACCGCAGAGGTATGATGTTTATTACTTTTCACATAGCTAATCTAATCTAATCTGCTCTTATATACCCCAGTTAGAAGTGGTCCAGAAATTTCTGAAAGCTTTGCACATTTAAATGTCATTTTGAACTTTTCAGCTGAAGAGCCTCCATCAAGAGAGAGACCAGGACAAGATCAGCCTGAGCAAGTTCAGGGATGCTCTTCAAACCCGTGAGGTAACACCATGGATTCAGCTGGGCAATGTTTAATTCATTTTTTTAATCATCCTACCAGTGTTTACATTAACCATTTTATGTCATCAAACAGCTCCCGATTTTTTTTGTCATTTTTCTTCAGTGGGGAATTGAAGAGGCTCAGTTAGGGCTGCAGCATAGGGATGAGGTTATTCATCAGGTAGGAAGAGAGCTGTCAGTGCCAGGCAGTGACTGAACAAAAAGTCAAGATTCTCTCATAAATATTGATCTTTCTCTTTGGTGTTCAACATAAATATCTTGACAGTTCCTTGTCTTTCATTATTTGAACATCATATATTTCCATGTGTGTTTGAGATAGAAAAACTTGTTGTTAAGGCATGCAGAGGAAACGGTAGAAGAGTGTTCGAACATCATAAAGGTAAAGATCATGCATTGCTATTCAGATAAGAAATAAAATTTCAAAACGTTCAATTTGCACATGAACACGTATGCACACGTATAAATTACTTAAATTAAGATAAGAGGGTAAATTCACTCAATGAATCAGTAGTAGAACAGAAATGCATTACAGAACAAATTGTTGGGGATGCACGATATTGATCTTACTGATAAATTATTGGCCGATAATGGGACATTTTTTGTTATCGGTTATCGGCCGATAATAAAAAATAATAGCCGCTCACAGTGTTAACTAATGACAGATCGGATGTTTCACAGAATTTGCAACATGCAAGCTTAATCTGAAATGTGAGATAACAAACGTGTCAGCAGTATTCACTCGGCTATTGGCCCTAATCAGATAAAGTCTTAATATTATGAGCTACTGTATTAAAGTGTGTTTTGCTGTCTGATGATGGTTCTCTGCTCCAGGATCTCAGGCTGACAAATCAGGAGCTGAGAAAGCAGTTGGAGGACAGACAGGATGAAGCCTCATTGTAACCGTTGCAACCATTGTGCTTTTAAAGGAATATAATGACGCTCACTGAATCATCTGCTTGCACTCATACTGTGCAGTGTGTCTGCTGTTGGTTTCCAGCGCTATTCTGAATGACGTGATTGGAGAAAAGGAAGGATCGCTCAGTCCCCCTCTGTCCTTCGCAGAGGAAATTAAGCTGCTGGCCTTCTCAGCCAAAGTAGAAACCAGCATGTCAGATTCTGAAGATCTTAGACATGTATGACCTCTCCATTCTGGGTTTTAGACTTTTGAAAATGTTTCTATTATTTTGTCCAGCCCATTTATGTCAACTGCAACACAGTGCAACATCGCCACAAACATCCTCCACAAATAATTATACATCCTGTACTTCCACAAATGACAACTAGAGTGTGCCACTACAAAGCTCAGATTCAAATAGTCAGACAGAAGCTCCATGTTTGTATGTGTAGAAATTAGGATGTTAGTGATTTCTCTTATTGTGTCTACAGGAGGAAACAGATGCTGAGGTGCTGCTGGAACCTCAAAGTCTCACTATAGACCTTCAGACTCAAAGGTACTTTGTCATCATAAAACAGCTCTGATAGACTTTGGTAAGGGATGTATGAAAGGTCCAAATGTAACAAGATTACACTATCTTACATATGTATATTATCTTACCATTCATTACTACTGCCCTTCTGGTTTCTATTTTGTCCAAGGTGTGCGGGTATCTTCAAGACAGCGGTCCAGAGAGCACGACTATTTATGCTCTTCATCTTCATTCTCATTATTTTGGCCTTTGTGGCTTCAGGAAGCTGTGCAGGAAACTATGACTTTTTTGCATGCCTGATGTTACAGCCCTACTGCAGTGTGCATTATGGGGCCTTACCTCCTATTTGATCTTAACACTCTAAACCTTTTTATAAACATGTTAACTTCTATTTATCTGGTTGGTTGTGGGGTTGTTGTTTTTTTAAGCTGAATCTGTTTTCTCAGCAGATCATAAAGCTGAATCTTTTTTATTTTTACACTTAGTGAAATTTGCAGCTTTATTAGGAATTTGGGCAATTCTTAGATAACTTCAATAACAATGACCATAGTTTGAAAAAATACTTTAAATACAAGGAAACAAACTAAAAATACATCTAAATACTGGTGTCACAAATTTTGCTTTATTAAAAATATAAATTTTAGAAGTCATACCAGAAAGGGCACTTTGGATTTTGTACCAAATTACCTGCATTAAAATTGTCTTTGGGAGGGAGCAGTTAATGAATCATTCAATCTACCTATGGCCATGGGATTATTGTATTAGGAGACACTTGAATCAAGGGAACCTATTCTTCAGGAAAAACATTATTAGTTATTAAATAGAGTGCTTTTTATTTCCTGTTGTTAAAACTTTAATCACCTTACATTTACAAAAAATAAACCTTATTAGGCCCTGCTGTTGAACTTTGAAGTTGCACTGTTTGTAGTGATCACAAAATCAACCCTTAATTTTCGGAGTACATTGAGATCCATGACAGCACTCCAGTCCACACCTTCCTTATTACCAGTAAAAACGCAATCAGATCAGTCCATTATTATCATCATCAGGAGTTGGTCTCTCAGCTTCACAACAACATTATTAGTGTTGCTTACTTGGAACATTTTGAATTGCATGCTACAAGTAAAGGTGTATCCATGGTTTCCCGTGTTGACAGTCTCTCCAGTCGCCCCACCCAGCTGAAGGCGCTCCCTGGTGGTCTTTTCTGAGACCCCAGGAAAACGCCTCCTCCCAGACGGAAGATCATAAAGAGGAGATGATATTTAGGGCAGGAGGGATGTGACGACGGTGTGGATCGAAGTATGTTTTTTATAATGGTACAGGCTGATGATTCATTGTCTTTGCTTGCCTGCTGGAGTTTGAGCTTGCGGATGTGGATGCTGCGTGTTGGCACTGACTGACTGGTGCTGGATGCTGAGGTGCTTATGACAGGCCGAACCTATCAAACACCCCCCTGTATCGTGAATGGAGCCCAAAGATAAAATAGCGTTAAAACGATAAATCGGGGGTGGAAAAAAGAGCAACAGGCCAGTGTGATCCAGCCTGAAAGCAAGGGACCGGTGTGAGGAGGAGTGAACTCGGCGGCGACATGTTCTGACCAGAGAGCCAGCGAGCAGCGGCGGCGGCTGGCGGGATGAAGGTGCCGAGGAGACCGAGGCAGACGCGCCTCCTCCCGCGGTTCTTCGTCTGTGGAGTCGGTCTTCTCGCAGCCACCTGGATCTTTCATTTCAATGATGTTAAAGGTACTTCTCAAGAAAAAGAATACATGTAGCTTATGATTTAATCTCCACTAAACTTTTTTTTTTTTTTTTTTACTTTTTTTGTATGTTATTACAAATTAATAAACTATAATGGATGATTAGTCTAAAAACTTAATATTTTAGCTGCACAGTAGACAAAAGAAACCGTAAACTTGGGTAAAGGTTACGCCAGGCTTACTGTATGTTGTAAACACTTATTTACAAAACAATAACCATAGTTGTCACTTGGTTAGTGTATGCATTTATATGTCAATCCCTCTTTTTAGGCCCCCATGGACCCACAGTGGACCCCAACATCTCCTTGTCTAAGAGAGAGATCATCCAGCAAACGGAAGACAACCAGACTGACAGTACTTTAAGATCCGGTGAGTCACATCTTACCATGTGTGTGAGACAGGAGAGATCAATTTATTTTTATAAAAATAGAAAAATACTGTCACTTGTGAGCATGATGAGTTGGACTGATGACCCTTTTTAACTAGATTTAAGCTTGGGTTTGGAGACAGTGGGAGAATTGTGCTGCTTCATTAATATATTTAATACAAGTCTGTCTCTTTTGTGGGTCTACTTCATCCTTTATTTCTTCAAACTCTCCACATCTAAATGCTTAAACACAGTTAGGCCTTTGAAGGGACCCGGTTGCTAGGAAACTGAATGCTGAATTCGTGGTTGGATGGCGTGTGCATCTGGAGCTGTTCAAAGTGGCTGCCCTGTCGGAATGACCTGCTGATTAGTAGCTTCTCATCAGCAGTTCTCTCATTTCTTGTGTGTGCTTGGATCTGTTTGGCTGTTTGAAAGACTGAGAGAGAAACAGTGACAGCATCTCATGGTCTGATCTGAGATGAAGAGATTTTGTAGCCAATTACAGAGATTGAGCTTGAAAAAATTTGCTGCGTCTGGGAAATACAGTACAGATTGGCTTCAAGGCTTCTTCCAAATTACCATATTGCTCCTTTTGAGGCAATATCCTGTTTTTGAGGATAAAAACACAGTTTGATCGGAGTGTCATATTATCACACCATATCAGTGGTGTTATCTGCACAATGTTGCCTCTACAGGATTTTATCCACTTTTGTCACACTTGTTTGTTTGTGACCATCATCCGCAGTGGAAGTTTTCTAAATTCTGACTCACAACGAAATCAGAAAACCTTGTGGGGACAGTAACCTGGGAGGCAGTTTTTCAGATTGTTTTGCGCTGTCTCATAATGTAAGCTTTTTTTTTTATGGCACAGTGAGTTGTAGAATTTGTTTGAGCTTATGTGTCCGACAGTGCAGTTTAGCAGAAGTTGTAAAGGGGGTGATTGTGACGCATTGACTACCTTGGCCAAATTAGATGCCTCTGAAGGTTGTCTTTATAGGAATCGCTTGGTTTTTGGAAAGAGTTGGAATAAATGTTAGTATAAATACCTGACTGTAGCTCGCATGAAGTCACATAAGGAACAAAAAACTCAATAATAATGTGACGAACGTGTCCACAATCGATTCAGTTCGATTCTTTTTGTGACTTCATAAATATGCACCTGTTCTGGCAGCCATTGGAGATATGGGGTGGGAATCCTGTGAAGTAAGATGGAAGGCTAGCATGATGAGCCTGTGGAACAGGCTGCTGTGTGAAATATTCTATTGGGACTTGACTGTCAGAGGTGACTGGGCAACTGAAATATTTGATTTATTAGAAAAGCGTGGATTTGAAGAAAAGTGCTTCCAAAAAGCAAAGGTGGTGAAGGAGGACTTTAAATACCAAGTCCAAAATATTATGGGAATAAGTAATCTCGCAAAAGCCAAAATGGAGAGCTTATTGTTTATTTCAGAAAGATTATAAATGTGAAAAATATGTAAAGTATAACTTGCCAAAACATGAGAGATCACTCTGTGCACAGTTAAAATATGGTATATTACTACTACATATTGAAACGGGAAGATTTGGAGGTGTGATCAAAGATGGAAGAATCTGTAAATATTGTGAGCTAAATGAATGAAACTAATTTTATTTTATACTGTCCATTATATCGATATATGATTTAAGACAAATATTGTTTAAAAGAGTTCATGTTCCTGACACAGACTTGATATCGAGGATGGAGCTTTAATTGAATACTTTTTTGATAATAATTTTGCATTTTCTGACTATCTTTAAAAAGCCTTTATCTATATATTAGCTTTATATTTATATTCATTAAAGCCTTTATCCTTTAATATCTTTAAAAGTGACGGGAGTCAATGGAGAGGCAGAATATCAACATTCTGGCATTGCTTGTGTAATCACTTAAATGATTAATTATAAGAATACTTGTGGATTGATTTCTTTCTGTGGATCAATTAATCTACAGCTCATTTCAGCTCTAGTTCAGGGATATCTGTCATTTTATACATTATTTGGTTACTCTGTCCATCTCCTCTTCAGCTGTCAGTGATTTTCCGGAAGACATCTTTACTCTGGAGCAGAAGAGACACGGAGCGGTACTCCTTCATGTTCTCTGTGTGAGTATCAACTCTGCCTGAAATGAAAAACAGCTTCATTCTGTTTCAGATGCACGTATCAGCCATGTCGCCAATAATGTGTCCCCTGTATTTCACAGGCCATCTACATGTTTCATGCGCTGGCCATTGTGTGTGATGTTTACTTTGTGCCATCACTGGAAAAAGTATCAGAGGTATGAACTACAGATACATCTAATGTAAGTGAAAATAAAATAATGCAAGACATAAAATATAATTTTTCAGCTAGAAAATGACCTGATTATTTTGAGAGCCAAAAAGTTGAAGGTTGTTGTTCTCTTTATGTTCTCTGGGTGATACCACAAAATATGTTTATTTTCTTTATCTTCAAATCTTAAAAGGTTAAGGAGTTTCTTCTTTTCTTACAATATTTCCTTTAAAAATGTAAACAAATAACAGTGCATTTGTTGGGGGCTATTTTCAGTTGCAGAATAATAAACATTTGGCACACCAATGATTATTGGGATTGAGTTAGCCTATATAAATTGTAGTAAAGGAATATGTCAGCCAGTGGAACAGTGTGGCTCATTGTTTTTAATGCTTTTGGACAACAATGGATCTCCATCTATCAAGCTTTGGATACACAGACTATACTTGTCAGTAGGATCAATTCAGTGATTTGGGATTCGTTGACAATAACATCAGGGAATATCATCAGTTTTATCCTTTACATCGTTATTGTCCTCTAGAACCTTCAGCTCAGTCAGGATGTAGCCGGTGCAACCTTCATGGCAGCTGGGAGTTCCGCCCCCGAGCTCTTCACCTCTTTGATTGGTCAGTATGATGCTCGCCTAATCAATTAAGTTACTCACTAGCTCACTCTTATGGGTTAGCCCAATGATTGCTCCATCAGCACTCCAATTACGTGCAATCACATGCCTGATGGTCTGAGAGAAGTCAAGTGTATGTAGGCAGAAGCACTGATAATTTCAAGCTATGTCACTGTGAACAAAGATGGCCGCAAGAGCGGGTTTTATGTTGGTTGATGTTTTGCCAATACTTCAAAATACATGTTTTGCTTGTTTGTTCATAAAGCAGTTATTGTTTCAGTAAACATAAAATTAATTTGAGTAGAAAAGACATCAATGAAACAAAGTTTTGACGATGAAATTTAGACAAACAAAGCCAAACGGTGTTGGAAACCATCACGCACATTTTTAAAATGTGAGAAAATAGAATATTATTGGGGATTTATCCTGGATATGATGTATAGTTGATTAAAATGGCCTTGAAATATATGACTTCTAAGAATGAATGCTTCTAAATCCATATGGCTTAAGGACATTTCCTCATATATCACCTCTGAAATTATCCATTTAATTTACAAAAAGACTGGCTTCGATAGGTATTGGAGTGACTTACCTATTATGCAGAAAATATTCCACAATCAGTAGCATAACCTAAAAGACATCTGCCCAGCCCCCATGGTTATGAACCAAAGGTGCAATATTTCTGTTCAGATGAATAAGCACTTCTGTGAATGGGAGGGAGATACAATCCATCATTTCCTACAGATTGTCTCATTAAATAACTTCTTGCTGATAATTTATTGCTCAGTCTTTCCTGTTCTGTGTTTTTTTAGGGGTGTTTATCACAAAGGGAGACGTGGGTGTGGGAACTATTGTGGGATCAGCTGTCTTTAATGTCCTGGTCATCATCGGCATCTGTGGCATCTTCTCTGGACAGGTACATACACAGTGATCAGACCTGCAGCTAAATGGAGGAATAACCAAATATTTTCTGAACAAAAATGGAATAAATGACAAAATAAAAACTTTTACACATAAAAGCAGTTTTTTTCCCTGCCAGTGTAAACCCCTTTGGCCCAGACTTGATGATTACATCTTACACTATTTACTTGATTTACTTGTGCTATGTGCGTCTTCTCTCTCCAGCCCATCTCTCTGAGCTGGTGGCCTTTGTTTCGTGATGCTGTCTTCTACATCCTGTCCATAGTTGTGCTCATTCTGGTGAGAAAGTCCTACAAAAAAAATCCTACAGTAAAAAAGAGCTTTAGTACTAGGCTCTTTTGTTCGCCAGAGAATTTCTTTTGTATTGGCTGAATCATTTGGAGCAAAGAAATCGGAGGTTATAAAAACCAAGTAAATAAAGTGTAATATTTAGTTTCATAGATACATTTACAGGACCAAAAACTACAGAATATATGGCTACCATTAGAGAGAAACAGCTCACTTCATACATTTATTATTGCTGAGACTGATACTGGATTTTTTTATGGCAGTATTTATTATTTTTAATAGAATTGTAACCAAGATTTCCACTGAGCAGAATATTTTAGAGGTCAAAAATAAACTCATCAGCTCACTCTCTTGTTCTCAAATTTATCTTTTGCATTTCTGTACTAATTTCTAGGTCTAGATTGGACATAAATGCAATTATTCATATATCTGTGGTGAACTAATAGTAGTTAATATATTGGCTGACATGAAAATAATCGTAATTAAAGTATATTTTAATTTTATTTGCAGGTGATCTATGACGAAAAGGTCATGTGGTAAGACTATAATTAAACTTTTGTACAATTCAGACGCCTCTGATGTTTGGATATCAGTTTGCAAGATAGCTGACTGTCATTGTGATGATGAATGTGGTATTTATGAATCTGTGTTTGTGCGTTTTTCAGGTGGGAGACCATCATTCTGATATCTATGTATGGAATCTACATAATAATCATGAAGTGAGCCCCTTTCTCTCTTCTTCTCACATTTCCATCCTCTTGGTATCGAGCCACCACGTGCTTTATACCCACTAAAGACACAATATCTTTGTGTGTGCTGTTGTGTAGGTTCAACAGATCTTTGTATAGCCTGGCCGAGAGACACTGCAGCAGGGCAGGTCAGCCCTGTCTGAGCAGCCTGCGACGGACAACTGCTGTCGGAAGCGTTGGAGATTGTGACAACGACATGGTGCCGCTGAAGCCAGGTGCAGGAGCTCATGTTTGTACGTGTGCATGTGTACATCTAAAACATCAAAAAAAAAATTTCCTCCATCTCTGAGCGTGTTCAACAGACCTAGTGACACAGTTTAGTTTCTCTTCCCCTGATGATTTCCAAAAGGCTAAAATAGAACTAGAACATTTTGATGGACACATTTTATTTCCTCCACTTTTTGTCTCTCCATCACTCTGTTCTCTTTGTCTTATTAAACTGTCCACTTCTTTCCACTTTCATCTCCTACTAACCTCCCTCCATCTCTCCCCACTTTCCCCAGATTTATCTGTGGTGCCCGGCCAGGACTCAGGGGTGGTGATGGTGGATGAGATGCTGAACCTGCACCCCCACCAACTCTCCTTCTCAGAGGCAAGCCTCCGCCTTCTCATCACCCCGCATTTCCCCCCCTTCACCCGCCTGCGTATGGCAGGACGCATGGTCATCAACGAGGTACACTGCACGTGCTCACACCCTTCACATAACGTTCCCCTGTTTTTATCAGCTAGGTTGGTGGGTATTTAAAAGTACATATGCAGCATTTTAAAATCAATATATCACCGTCTAATTAACAGTGGTGTATTAGTTAAATTACCATAAAATATAATGAAGAATCACCACACGCACGCTGATCTCTATTTAAGAACGAGTTTGTATGTTACAACCAGTTTTAATTTAAGTGATGTGAAAAATTCAACCTGTATATTATAAATAGGTTTATAACTAAGTTTGAACTTACGAAAGATTGGTGCAACCACTTCCATGTGTGTTTAGCAAAATCTGACAGTCCAACTTAAGGTAACCTGGTCCTCACTGAGGATAAATAATATAAAAGGAATAAAATATTAATAAACAAAAAATGAAAATATTTTCTGTAGCACACACATTTCAGATGATCAATATGAAGCTCAATAGTTGTCACACTTCAATTTTAAACAGAAAACTAGTGTCAGGTGGGCATAATTAAAACCATCGAGGACTGTCATAAACACGCAGCTTTATATTGACTACAGGATACTGGAAAAACTGTCACCAGCAGGCATCAGTGCAGATTTCACTCCTTGTTTGTAAACCTGAGGCTGAATATGTTTTGGTAGTTGTTCAAGTATTTTAATGCAGCAAATAAAATCCATTTCTTTTTTTAAACAGGAATTATACATTTCTTATTTAATTTATTTTATTTTCTATTTATTTATATTATTTTTCTCATAAAGGTTATTGAAACAAAGTGACCACATTTTTCTTTTGTTTTTAATTAACGAACAATATTCATTTCATACACCTGACTCTACTACATGTTTAAAATTGTGACAATCACTCAGCCTTCATACTGAGGAAGGCATCAGCCAAAATATTTGTGCATTTTATGTTTTGCATTACAAAAAAAAACGTGACTGCTGCCTAATGCATATTATCCCAGACACACAAGCAGAAGAACTCAATCTTTCAAATCTGCTTCCTCACTCTCTCTGCTCTCCTGTATGTGTGCCTGCCTTTTCCAGTGCCAAATTAAAGTGTGACTACAGTGCTGCTCCCTCTCTGTGCCGTGCTCCTGATCAATGCTTCAAAATCCCCTCTGATGAATGTGCCTGGCTCCCTGTTCTCATGTTGTTAGCTACAGCCAGATGAAAGTCATTATCATAAGCTCGCTGCAGTGTTTCTCATGTCATTTGGTTTTCTTCCTTTTCTCCCCATTTCTTAATTTCTTTTCTGACTTCACCCCTACTTCCTTTCCCACCCACAGAGGCAGAGGCTGATTCGGGCTCGAGTTAGCCCTGAGGAGGGCGGAGCTTCAGGAGAGGAAAGTTTGGGTGCTAACAGGCCGTGGGGGAGGGAGAACGGGACGTTGTCCGAGGGAGATGTGCAGCCACTGGACGGAGATGGGGAGAGGGGTAAAGAGATGGGTGGAGAGACAGGTGGGGGAGCACAGCTTAAAGAAGAAGAAGAGGAGGAAGAAGAAGAACAGGAGGAAGGGGAGGGGGAAAACGCTCCTTTCAAGCCCTTCGTCCTTCCAGGTGAGTGGTGAATGAAAGCAGACACTAACACAAAGGCAGAATGAGGTTTTAGTGGCACAAGTAATTTGGACCAGATGAACAGTTAGACCAAGTGGCAGAAGAAGTGCATTTTCTCTAACTGGAAACATGTCTGTTGGAGGAATAAAATGCTTCCAATCTTAATCAATGGCATTGCAAAGACGCACAAAGATGAATCTTCATATTTCCTTAATACACTTGTTAGAGTGTAACTCCTATACATTTATGCCCCTAACCATAAATCATCTCTTGACCTCTGGAGATTTTTTTGTATCCAATAACTTGCCATTTTCTTTAGATGAGTGTTGCTAACTCTGTTCAATCTGACACACAGAAGTTGCTTTGTCACTGTATCAAACATTCGTCTTTGGCTTTTCTCACCCTTTACTAATATCTCACATTGTTCTAAATGGATTTATTGCTAATGGAGCTAATTAAAAAGGGATGAAGACTCAGAAACACACACAGGCCTGCCACATGAATAATTTAGAGGTTTAGCTAAATCTGTTATGATCCCTGTGGGCAAACGTGTGTGTGTGTGTGTGTGTGTGTGTGTGTGTGTGTGTGTGTGTGTGTGTGTGTGTGTGTGTGTGTGTGTGT
>JBBPCS010000204.1:2594782-2605449 GCA_037974645.1 Hollardia meadi | reverse complement strand
TGTGTGTGTGTGTGTGTGTGTGTGTGTGTGTGTGTGTGTGTGTGTGTGTGTGTGTGTGTGTGTGTTTGTGTGTTTGTTTTGCGTGTGTTATCATTCCCTCAGATAGTTGGTGTGTGTGTGTGAAGTGGCTGCTCTCTTGGCCCGTGAGCGTACTGCTTCACTGCACCATCCCCGACTGTAGCCTGCCGCGGTGGGAGCGCTGGTATCTGCTCACCTTCCTGTCCTCCACGCTCTGGATCGCCCTCTTCTCCTATCTCATGGTCTGGATGGTAGGAAACACACTAGTGCACTGGCACAATTGCACACGTTTACACACATACATACAGCCCGTTTCTTCTGTGTTTCTGTCTAGGTGACCATAATCAGCTACACACTTGGAATCCCAGAAGTCATCATGGGCATCACTTTCCTGGCAGCCGGCACCAGTGTCCCTGACTGTATGGCCAGCCTTATTGTCGCCCGACAAGGTGTGTCTGTGGATGTTTTACCTGTCTCAACACACATTTACATTTAAATCATTTATTCACTATTATTATAACCATCATTAACTTTTTGCACATTTTGTTACAAGATTAAATCAGAATATTGAGCGGGAGGTTCGCTCCTGACATGAAGGTCCACTAACTAGCTTTCTCTGGAGCTTTTAACTGCACTGATGGAGTCATCAGTGGCTGAAAGCTCTGGAAAGTAGAGCTGAAATGATAAGTTGATTCATCAATTAGTCAATTGACAGAAAATCACTAATTAATTACTAATTTGATAATGGTTGAAGTCATTTTTAAGGTAATACATTTCACAGTTCCAGCTTCACAAATGTGAAGATTTGCTGCTTTTCCTTTGAATAATTAAAATGTTTTTGTAATGATGTTGAGGTTTGGACAGTTGGTTTGACTAAACAAACATTGTGAAAGTGTATTGTGATAGCATTTCCCACTATTTTCAGAATTGTTACAAACCAGACAATCATTTGATTAATGGAGAAAATAATCAGCAGATTCACCCACAATGAAAATAGTCATTAGTTGCAGTTTTATACAAACGGTTCAAAATGAGCTCCACCTCAACCAACAACACAACAATAGAATCCTGCTTTTACATTAATATCATTGATATCATATGTAATAGTATAACAGTTACAGGGGCAGTTTACTTCACTGACTACTTTTATTTTGAATAGTTTAAGTACATATCCTGATTATACTTACATACTTATGTATAATTTTCAATGCAGGACTTCAACTTGTGACAGAGTATTTCTACAGTGTGGTATTAGTACTTTTAAGTAAAGGATCTGGATTCTTCCTCCACTAATGTCATCACCTCTCTGCTGCATCTTAATGGAAATTTAGTGTGTGGGGTTATGGATTACATTTAGCTTGAGTTTCACAAAAACAAAACATCCCTCTCTTACTGGGCATCACAGCGTGGAAAATAAATAATTAATGTACTTTCTCTTCAAGACCTCATAATAGTGCACTGAAGTTTAACTACAGTATATGTGTAATGAGTAGATGAACATATGTATAAACCAAGCTGTTTGACTGGATGTTTAATGCCATTTGAATGCCATTCCATTCCATTTTGTGTTTTTGTATGTCAAATGTTGCAGGGCTGGGCGACATGGCTGTGTCCAACTCCATTGGCAGTAATATCTTTGATGTGCTGCTGGGCTTGGGCTTCCCCTGGGCACTGAGGACTCTCATAGTCAGCTATGGATCAGTGGTAAAAAACAATTGCATTTTCGGCCTAATATCTTGATCCGTGATCCTAAAAACAGCCTAATGGTGTCCAAACACATGTTAACATGTTTGAGGTCAGGAACTTTCCCCTTTTAAGACTACCAGTATATATACCAGTATAACATAAATTGTCTCACTGGGGAATCCGATGGCCCAATATATACTTGTGATGAGATTGTCTTGTCATGAATTTTCAGTCTCATCATCCTGCGTATTTATGGCAGTACTTCTAAACTACGTGCAATCAAGGCCAAAGTGTCAGCAGGTTTTTAATTCAAATGATAATTACTTCAATGTCCCTGGTTTAATTGGCCCCTTGTTGCATACCCCTCCCTCTCTCCCCTTGTTTCCTGTCACCTCTTGACTACCCACTGATGAATAATGACGATAAAAATGCCCCAAAAATACTACAAAGAAATGTTAAGTTTGAATATTGTTGTAACTAAAGACATGTTTCTGATACAAATCTATGTGAATGTAGTAAATTACTATATGTATTTAACAACAGCTCAAATGAACCGACTGGTCTTTAAAAACCAATGAATTTATCATTAATTAAATTTAAAACACGTTAATGCTTTGTCCTCTCTTGTTTGTAGGTGACAATCAACAGCAAAGGTCTGGTGTACTCAGTGATTCTGCTGTTGGCCTCAGTCACACTTACTGTGAGTAGATGTCCACCATCTCTGACCACCATTGTTAAAATTCAGTTAACCTAATTATTTCTTAATGTATGAACACATGCGCAAACATCAGCAACAGTTTTTCCTCGCCTATGATTTTCATCTGATCTTCTTCCTGTCAAGGCCTGAGAGCCCTGACGCTGTTTTCAGACTCAGAGAAATCTGAGATTTTATTCCGGGCAGTACAACAGGAAATGACGCATTCTCTCTCTCCGCAGGTGCTGTGTGTCCATCTGAACTGCTGGAGGTTGGACCGTAGGCTGGGACTGTGTCTCGTTCTGCTGTACGCTGTCTTCCTCCTCTGCTCCATCAGCTTCGAGAGGCTGTAGAGTACACATACACACATCACGCGCAGTCATACAAAAGGACACACAAACCTGTTTTCCACTCTCACCTCTCACCACCATTTTAACGGTGGCTGTTTGAGACACAGCACAGTGGCAACGGCTGCCTGAAAGCTGCATTGATGACGTTTGATAAACAAGCATTTTACATAGTTTTGTACCGAGCACCTCCAGCCCAGATTTTGTGAAATCAAAGATGCATTGCGTCTCACAATAAAAGTATTGTATTTGTATTCTGAAACCAAGAATATTGTTTAAGGAACCCAAAAGTGTGTTAGTTTACCTATTAATACTTAAAGACTGCCAGAAGTAACCTCACTGACCACATGCTTATATATGTAAGTTTATATAGATGCATGCTTTTATTTTATGTAAACTTTAATGTCAAGCCACGCCTTTGTGTCTGTAGTTGTAAACAGCATAGCATGGCTGATCATCACGCTCCAGGTAATTGCACTAAGCCACCTTTATCTTGGCCTTGTACAGAAGGTAGGTCCCCCCCTCTTTCCTAAAAGCTTCTCAGCACAGATGTGGTGTTTCTGCACTGGAACAAAGGCAACTGTATACCACAAGGTGTTTTTTGAATGTCTGTGTTTGGAGAGAGTCCTTGAGTGTATGTTGCTTAGTGCAATTAAAATATTTTGTTCTGTGAGGTTTTCTCTTGTGCATCTCACAACTGACTGTCTAATGCATGTTCAAAACTTCTTTTTGATCTTTTTTGAAATTTCCTTCACCTGCACTTAAAATAATGAAATAAATTGTTAAAGAATTAAACAAAATTCAAAGAATCAAACCATTGGACTCCAGTTTTAACATTTTCCTTACAAAGTTTGGTTGAATTATGCTAATGGTGGGAAAAAAGCATTAATACGCCACAATTTTATTTGATGACCTATAAAAAAGGTTGCATCTACATGGCTCCAATTTGCCCTCACACCATACAACCAAAGAGGTGATCAATACCTGTTCTCAGTGTGGAGCAGTTTTCAATATAGTTCATAGGAAGAAAAATATTTATACTTTCAATGAAAACCTAATTTAATACTGTTCACTGCCAGAAGCAGCTCAACACAACACAATAATTAATAATAATTTATTTCTAAAAATTGAATTTCTCTTAACATCTACCAAGTTCTCAGAGACTAGGGGATTTCACTCGGTCCAATTTGCACAGAAACTTTCACTAATACTTCTTTAATCACTTAGATGGTGTGGTAGCAATTGTTTGACATGAAAACCTGTATACTCTAGTTTAGTCTAGTTAGTGCATATAGGATGACAGTTGTTAGAACTGAATACAAGTAACTTGTCCAGATAAGATTTATCAAACAATAATACAATATTATCAAGTGAACCTTGGTCCCTGGATTTTCAGGATGTCAATGTTTTAATATTGTACATGGGTCCTTACAAATAAACAGACTGTAATGCAACAGTCAAAAGTTGCAAAAGATAAGTTAGAGCGGAATCTGAGTGCTTGATCAAAATTTCACATGAGATATAGACCTATGTAGTTCAGAGTCCCATGGAGCTGAGACACTGTTACCTGCACTTCAGCACAAGGGACAGCTCCATAGCCTTTAACAGGCTGGGGAAAGGGCACCATCCAAGAGTCAGGACACGTCAGTGCTGCCTTCCATCATCCAACTCATACGCCCATAACAGATGTTCAGTTGTGGATATGCTAGAAATTATGTCTTTAAATCAATTACAATGGACACAGAATTCAAAGTGATATTTATTTGTCAGGCTAAATCAGCTTCAATACCAACGAAATGTAAAAAATAAAAATAGTACAACAAAGTACATAATTTTACAAATACTCATAATGGAGGTCTGACATATCAGAATAATCAAATAAATTCAAACATGTCACAGTCATAACAAAAATAGAAAAAGTCAATACAGTACATAGAATGCATTAGGAGCTATATACTTGGAAGTGTTTGCTATACCATAGACTTTACAAAATTCTACTAGAAAAAACTCCCAGTACCAATGGAATATCACGTAATATAAAATGTTATAAAAATAAAAACAATACAATACAATGACAAAACAAAAAAAACAACTGATGTGTGTGCATTCATACCGGTGCAATCTGCATGCAAATTCGCCTCAGTGTGACAAATTATAAAAGCAGCTACAGTTTGCAAATGATTCTGTCATCAGTTTGACAGCAGCTGTTTAAAAATGACGTGTGGAGGTGATGTCACTGCCAAACATTTTCTCAAAAGGTAGCACAAAACATCTTTGGGAAAAGAATGCACCTTTTATGCTTACCACTTTCATGTTTTGGACTTTACAGCAGTCAGTTTCTCTGGAGAAAAAAAACAGCCTTTATGTGACTTATCAAAAGTCAGTATTTTCAAAATAAGAGAATGCTAGCTCTATTTGATAGATAATGTAGTAAACTGTCATTATAATAAAATGTTTTTGTCTCCCGAGCACAACTTATAGTATATGCTCATCGGTATAGTGTTAGATTAAAGAACCAGAATCAATAATGAAAAATCGGGTTTTGGTGAAACACTTAAGTAGCAAAGGTCAAAGATTTTTCTGACAGCTTAACGAGGCAAAGACAAAATTTCAAGACTTTGTTTTACCATCTTTGTCCCACTAATTCAAAATGATACAAAGCAGGTTTATGTGAATATGATAAGCTCCATGGGTCATTGCTGTGTGTGTTTTTATATAATGGTGGACCTTGGCACTGACCGGGAAACCTTCAAAAAAATAAATGCTCCAATTAGACAAAATTACACAGACAAATGCCACTACAAAAGTCCACTAGTAACCAGAACAATAACGATAGTAATAATTACAATTATCATCCTCGACCTTATATGTGGTGATATTTTCTTTCTCCCACATTCAGGGAGTAAAAATAGATAATTTGGCAGAAAAGAAACTGTTATTGACAGTCCACAATATGTCTTTGAGTGTGAAGGGGTGCACATAATTAGCTGCGATGCTAATCTTTCTTTCTAATCTAACCTTCTCCTGGGAGCTCCCATGGAGACAGAAGTCAAGAGAGTCCAGGAGAGAGAGTGTGTCTATACTGTATATACGATCAATAAGTATGTGTTTGACGGCAAGCCACAGGGACTTTGCAGGCAGGTTGGTAGTAATAGTTTGATCCCCCCACTGATGCTGTAGATATTAAGATATGTTAAAGCTGATGTGCAATCTGACTACATCTGGACAGAGCCTGGAGCTCCGGACTGACAGGAGGTCTGACGTTTCCATTGGGGGTGGGGGTTCCGTTAGGGAGGGGGCCGGACTTATGATGTCACTCAGGAGCGGAGTTCTGGTTCTGCTGGTATATGGAGGCTTTATCCTTCAGAAGAGCCAGGCACAGGTGACAGCTCCAGCTCCCTGTGAGAAACACAAACACAATGAGGCAGGGCTCAAAAACCATGGATGCAGAGACACATCATCGGCTTGTCAAGCAACACTGAGCTAGAATTTGAATATGTATTATACTGCCTGTCCTTAAACATCACAGCACGCTATCTAATTTAGGGAAGATAACTGGACTGTCTAATCATTAAAATCTCAAATTAAAATGTCTTCTGAAGCAAATGATCCTCAAATGTGATGATTTGCTCTTTTTTTAATAGTTTAATATTGATGAAAATAAAATATATTTGGCTTGTGGTCTAACAAAACAAGCCATTTGAAGACTTCACCTTTGGGCTATCATAATGGGCATTTTCATTATTTTTTGGAGATTTTATATAGTCAAAAAAAAGCCTTAAGTGTAAACACCTCTGACATGTAACAAATCAACAATGTGCAGCTAGCAGTAGAGAGTGAGGAGTCTGATTAGGAGGTTTAAATTGATTAAAATGAGTAAGCATCCAAAACCTTCAAATTTACTTGCATGTTATATCCATAAGTACATTAAATAGCAAATACTTCAGTACAATTTTGAGATCAAGACTTGTATGAGTTGAGTTGTATTGAGGTTTGAATTGATTAACTGTAATTGATAATGCCTTGCACTGAAATTAATTTATATTTACACTGGCGTTTACATTGTCACCATAAGTCACCCCTTGCACATTGTTTTAACATTGTCATTTGTTACTTTGTTATTAGAGAAACATCAACTCTATGGACATTCACAGCTTTGCAGAGAATGTTTTCTGGGTTATCCATACGTTCATTTAAACACACGTTATGTGTTTTGGGCAACTTTATAAAACATTGTGCTGACGAAGGACGTCAACAGGGCAGACACTGATAACTCTCTAAACAAATGATCAGATGTAACAGATAAGACCTGAAAGGCTGTGGGTACCATGAAGGTGACCATGGATATACTGGGTGAATTACAAAGTGATGATATCAGGGATGTACTACAACAACATAGACATTCTTTGAGTCTGCAGTAAAGGGCACATTGTCCCATGAAGATTTCTGATAACTATCTAAACAAACTAAACTCATGGTTGTATGCCTCCACGCACCAGTCAAGTTGCAGTTTCCATCCATGTCTGTCCAGACTCATGTAATATACAGTATGTAGTGACTGATAGAGAGTTTTGTGACATGATGCAACTACAATGACCTTGAGTGCAATGTCAACAAACTCAAGAGAGCTTGTGGTGGACTACAATGCTTTAAATATGGATGTTGCTGCAAAGAAGCTCAAAATTCTGAAACATGGATTCTTCACACACATGTTCAACCCAGCAGCACAGACTCAGCACAGTTTGTATGAAATGTCATAATTAGCGTATTCTTGAGTTATGACTAAAAATTAATTTAATAGGTCACAGTGACCTTGACCTTTGACTGCTGACCACCAAAATCTAATCAGTTTATAGTTGGATCCAAGTGGACGTTTGTACCAAATTTGAAGAAATTCCCTCAAAGCGTTCCTGAGATATTACGTTTACAAGAATGGGACGGATGTAAAGTCACAGTAACCTTGACCTTTGACCTAATCAGTTCATCCTTGAGTTCAAGTGAATCTTTGTATCAAATTTGAGGAATTTCTGTCAAGGTGTTTCAGAGATATCGCTCTCACAAGAACGGGAAGGACAATCAGAAAACATAACACCTCGAGCCACAGCTATCGCCGGTGCGGAAGCATAAATGGTGAGAGGATAAGGCAACAGATAAGGGACCAGAAGGGTTGTGGGTACCATGAAGATGACCCTGATATACTGGATGAACCTGTCTTTAACCCAGTACAAAGTAATAATATCAGGGAAGTACAACAACATGCACACATTCTTTGAGTTTGCCAACTTCTGCAGTAAAGCATTCAGCTTACCCTCTGGTGGTTCAGTCATGGGAGGACTTAGACAGTACATGTGGTAGCCTCTGTCGCAGTCATCACAGAACAGCAGCTGGTCCTACAGAAACACATCATGTTCAGTCTACTGATCTGAGAGAAAACGATTTTGGTTGGATAATGGAAAACAACAACACTGTCTTTTGTGTTTGAAAAAAAGCCGTCATGAGCCATGGACTAACAGAAAAAGCTGTCATCAAGATATTAAGTTGTTTGTTAGAAATCACAAAGCACAGCATCTCAAACGCTGCAATGCAAATGAATGTTCGCACTAGAGGTCTGCAAACCCGATGGCCCCCAACCGGCTGAGTTGGGCCGAGTTCGGGCCTTTTTTTAATAGAGCGGGTTCAGGTCAGACTCAGGATCTTTTAATTCCTCTCTGTTATATTGATTATATTACAAATATACATTATGCACACATTTTTGTTGGTGAAATGCATTACCGGCATATTATTCATTACACGTGACAGTTGAGTTGACCATGCAGAGCATAGGAAGAAGTTGGATCATAGGGACTTATTTTTCTTCATTTAACTGCCATAAATATTATTTATGTCACTATTTTTAATAATTATTATTGTTTACATATATTATTTATACGATTTATTTTTCTGTTAGATTTGATTTGTTATAATGTTGGGAGTGTAGGAACCAAGGAACTACGGCATGTGGAGCAGAAATTTTTATTCCGTTTAAGAGTGTAAAGATGCCCATTTTGATTTTACTTCGAGTGGTCTCATTCCCTTTAGGTTTTGTCCCGCCAACAAGGACATTTGTGTGTGTGATGCAGTTGTGTGTAATATGAAGCGAGCTTATTGTGCACATTGTTGTATGTTTTAACAGTTTGATGGTGGATTTGATGACTTAAGTGTAATTAGGATGAATAAATCCATCAGTAACAGAAGAACGGTGTTGTTGTGTATTTCCTGAAGGTAGTGACACTTTTTTTGATTGAACATTGGCCATTTGGTGAATAGTTTTTTGAAACACCATTCATCAGTTTCTCAAAGTTAACATCAAAAAAAGGTAAGCTATAAATCTTTATTTACTCATTTGCTACTACTGAATCATTATTCTGAACAGTGGTGGTTTAACAAGCTGGGACTCAGCAGAGTCACTATAGTGTCCCAGTCCTAACCAGGGGCCTGTTTCAGAAAGACGGTTTAACAAAAGTTTAATCTTGAACTCTGGATTGACTAATCCTGAAATGACAAACTCTAAGAGTTTTCGGTTCCAGAACAGCTGGTCAAAATTAGTTAAATCAAGCCTAAATATGTACAATCTTAGTTAAGTGTGGGCATTGGAAATGAAAAAAGCCATCATCAATGGAGCTCCGATAGGATGATTCACCATGGCAACAGGTAAATAAAGAGCAGAGCCTCCATTTTTAATCCAGCGGAGCTAGAAATATGAATGCATGCCAGTGTGAACCCTGATATTTATTTTTTTAAAACAAAAAATTGGAAAAAGGAGTCAGTAAAGTTAACACTATTGCATCTTATTCAGCATAGTCCTCTCATTCATCATTTACTGACTTGAATTTCCTTAATGGATGACTAAGTGCTTGAATCCTTCTGTGGGCCTACGTTACATTCAGGTTTTACATAGCCATTTATTAAGCTGTAACCGACAGAGATAAAATGCAGGTGGCAGCAACTAAAGATAAAAATATGGATCAAACAGATAAGATTAAGGATCAAAGTGACTGAACCTACATTTTTAGACATCTATTTTACAGTTAATAATCTTGCTCAACAGCATTTATATTTCAGTGTGTATAAATTAGTACAAGGACAAGATGGCAAAATCTGTGAGCTACATGGAATGTGAGCGACTGTCCCAATTTTCTCAGCAACTGACTGAGAAAGTTGTATAGCTTGAAAAGAAGATTGCAACAATGAATGAAATACGTGGGAATGAGCAATTCATTGACTCTGTAGCAGCTGCTGTGCAAGGTGCTGAGAATGGACAAACTTTCCTACACGGGATTACATCAAATCTAGAGCATTCCGTCACGGATGGTAAATGACCTGATAACTGAAAAGAATTAGCATTTTATGTTTTTAGTTGAAACTGAACAGCACTACTGGTGTAGCAACATTGATAGAGGCTTGTCCTCCAAACTATATTTTTATCAGTCAGTCAGAGAAAACAGGAAAGGAGGAGGGATTGCAGCCATTGTCTCGAGACAGTTTGTGTGCAGTGACATTAAGCTGGGTAAGTTTACATCATTTGAATATCTTGCGATTGAGCTCAAACCAGAATTGTCAGTGCTCATTATTACACTGTATCGGCTACCAACATATTCATCAGTGTTTATACAGGAACTCTCAGAGCTAATCTCACTTGTTATTACTAGATATGATAGATTATCCTGAATCCTGAATAGTCACATCAACAAAGAGAATGACTCAAAAGCTTTGGAGCTGATGAATCTACTTGACAGCTTTGAACTTACCCAACATATCATCTGCTTTAAATGCTGTTGCTCCACTGAAGGTTAAGAAGAGGTCAAGTGACAGAATCTCCCCATGGTTAAACAATAACAGTGTTAATGAGATTAAGAGAATCTGTCGAGCAGCTGAAAGAAAAT
>JBBPCS010000204.1:2582618-2594682 GCA_037974645.1 Hollardia meadi | reverse complement strand
AGATTAGTTGTGTGTTTTCCATGTTGATTGTTTGTGAATAAATACTTTTGGACGTACATGTTGTCTATTTAATGTTGTGCTTTGTGTTAAGAGAAACACATGTTTATAAGACTGTTTTTTAAGACTGGATTCCCATGAGACTTAAACTATTTTGCAAATGCATTCTGAATTTGATGCCTGCAAAAAATATGTTATGTTATATTATATGTTAAAGCATGTTAGCATGGTGTCATTAGCATTTAGCTCAAAGCACTGCTGTGCCTACATACAGTCATCAATAAGATGTTTACAGTCCGTTATACGAACCATCTCATCCGAGTCACCTAACTCCACTCACAGCAAAGGTTACCATATGGTCAAGTCAAGTCAAGTCAAATTTTATTTATATAGCACCAATTCACAACAAAAGTTATGACACTTAACATGTAGAGTAGGCCTAGACCACACTCTTTATTATTAGTTATTAATTATTAAGTTGTACACCAACTAAAAGAAGACCCAAGATTTCCTTATATATAGTTTTATTGGGGTACAGTTAGCCAGCAGTTCACTTTACTGGACAGGAAATAGAAGTGGACATTTGAGGCCTGCTTTGCATCTTTTTATTTGAGGACTTATTCACACAGTCCTCAAGGGTTTGTCTTCAATGTGTAGTATGTCAGACACGTCTAAGACTTCAAAGTGGGGGTGGAGCTTTAACATTCTGTCTGCTGTCAGAGGCCCGAATCCTGCAGGAGGGAAGAGTCAGTGTCCCTGACTCTCTAGGCTTAATGTCCAACAAGCACCCCAGCTAAAGTCCCTACAGGTGCTTCATTTGGAGCATGGGTCTGATTTGTCTCTCTGTGCTTTCCTTACTGACCTCACTGCTACAAAAGTAGTCCCATGTCACTGTAACATAGTAGTATAGTGTGAAATGATGACAGAGGAAAGATTCCTGTGGTACATGCAAGCATTGATGTCACACAAGGCAACTCAGGACAGTTGTGTGAATGCAGACTTGGTCATGTAAGAGTAAAAATTTGTGTGTACTAACAATATAACATAATATCCACTCAACTTGGGATTGAACAAAGCACTGGCTGATGCGGGACATTCATGCTTCTTTGGTTTTCTGGCACTTTTTGGTTTTCCAGCACTTCTGTATTAGAGGTGTTGGAAGGTGCACTTTTAGACTTTTGGCAGAGTTAGCTGTTCCCCCCCCTGCTATCAGTTCTCTCATCTCACTCTTGGTAAAAATAGATTCCTCACCTTATGTCTTAAGGCTGAGCCCACTCACCCCATGGAGGATGCAGCTTGTTTTGGCAGCTTGCATCCGCTATCTCATTCTTTCACTCACTAACCAGAGCTCATGACCATAGGTGAGGGTTGGAAAAAAGATTTGAAAGCTTTGCCCTCCGGCTCAGCCCCCTCTTCACCACAACCATCCGGTACAACGCCCACATTACTACTGACGCTGCGTCAATCCACCTGTACATCTTAACACTTCATTTTGTGCAGATGATTCTCTGCTTACTCTCCCCTATGCTTACATTCTTTTGCTGCTTTTTTCTTTTTCTGGATAGTTATGTTTGATGGGACTTAAACGTATGAGAAAAACAGGGCTACAACCATGTTATTATTATTATTACTAAACCAGCCTTCCCTAATGAGTGCTAGAGCGAAGGCATCAACCCCAGCCACGGCTTGGACTGAAGTCGTCTGCCGGAAAGGCAAATACACCAAGAGAGCACCAACACTCACTCCTCCAATGGAAATTTCACTGAGAAACAGATATGACCCACTGACTCTGAATGAAAGGTGTGATAATACTATGTTGAAACCAGGAACGCAAATCACACCACCTTCATTAAGCCTGACAAAAATCAGAGAAACAGACCCAAAACCTCTTTCAGGCCGAGGGCCAGAAAGAACATTACTAACTCAGCAGAGGGCCAGAAGACATATTGGTAACTCCACACCTGCTGAGCCAGACACCATCCTGATCGGGGTCTCCATAACCAAACATATAAGAATGGCAAAGACTGACAATCTGATGATAGCTGACACATTAGTCAGGGAGCTAACAGGGCTGTTGCCAATTATCCTGTCGACACATCCATGCAACAGGAGGATCATCAGTCACACTGGATCTTTTGACATCCTGCGAAAGAAAACTGGCTCTGAAGTCCTGAAAAAAGACTTCCCTGCTACAGGAGAAATTGAGTAACTGTCAGTCACAACATGAATTAATTTCAGGACCCATTCCAACCATTCAGACTCCTTGCCCTGAAGAGAGTACATGGCTGACACCTGCATGCCTCACCCATGGGATAAAGTTTATTGACAATTTCAACATCTTTTGGAACTGTCAAGACCGCTTTAAGCCTGATGGGATACATCCGAACATCACTGGCTGCAGACTGCTTGGTGCCAACCTGCGTCATGCTCTTGGAATGCCATACAAAAACTTACATGCATAGATAAGTCCGAAGGCCAGCACACACAGATACAGGCAGACAGCCTGTATGTCTCCCGCCTCTCCTAATCCTAACCCTAACCCCAACCCAGGATGTCTCTGTCTCAATCAGCGATTCAACACCAACCAGGGAGTTATTTAAAGCTGCCAAGCTGAAGCTGAGCCAAATTGATGAACTGCTAAACAGCAGTAACCTCAGGCATTATCACTCAGGTCTCCATCAGAAATGAGACAGACGCCATGCCGCTTCCTTAAGTATACCAGTGATCCAAAACAGCCGATGGCATGGTCAAACAAAAAAGTAATCACAGACCATCTGGTACCTGTCTCAGAAATCTTACATTTGTCACTGTTCAGCCACAACCTGTGTCCTTTACTGTCACAGAATCACTACAACTGAAATGAGCTCTTTTTAATGTCAGATCATTGGCTAATAAATCCTTTTTGGTTAATGATAACTGAAAAGAATTAGCATTTTATGTTTTTAGTTGAAACATGGTTGAAAAGCACTACTGGTGTAGCAACACTGATAGAGGCTTGTCCTCCAAACTTTAATTTTTATCAGGCAGTCAGACAAAACAGGAAAGGAGGAGAGATTGCAGCCATTGTCTCTAGACAGTTTGTGTGCAGTGATATTGCACACATGCACATATGAACCTGGGTGAGTTTACGTCATTTGAATATCTTGCTCCTGAGCTCAAGGCAGAATTGTCAGTGCTCATCATTACACTGTATCAGCCAAAAGGGAGTTTTTGGTTCAAAAGAGATTCTTCGATGGTGAGGCTGAAGCAAAGATCTGTAATATAATGAGGTCATTTGAGTCACCCAGCTATGACTGCTCTTTAAATGACATTGTTGAAAATTTCATCAATAATTTGTCATTTGCTTTAACTGCTGTTGCTCCACTGAAGGTTAAGAAGAAGTCAACTGACAGAATCCTCCCATGGTTAAACAATAACAGTGTTAATTACATTAAGAGAATCTGTCGAGCGGCTGAAAGAAAATGGAGGAAAACTTGACTCATAGTTCACTGTGATATATACAAAGATGCCATGACTGTCTATAACAAAGCAATACGTCTGGCAAGAAAGGGTTACTTTTCCAAGATTATTACAGAGAATGATGGAAACTCCAGAATATTATTCTCCACTATTGACCAGCTGCTCAAGACCACCTGTCCACAGTTCTCTGCATCAAATTGTGAAGAATTTGCATTGTTCTTTAGTAACAAAATAATTCCAATCAGAGCCAGCATTGCCGCTGACATAAACAAAGATGATCTCAGCAAACCCTGTGAAAAAGGTGTAACCATGGGAAAATTCACCTGTATTACATTAACAGAGCTTTGCAAGACTGTCACCGAGTGTAACTCCGCCTCCTCATGTATTGACCCTGTACCTACAGCATTTCTAAAGCGGGTGTTCAACAGTGTTTCAAGTCACATCCTGAAGATTATTAACACATCCCTTCAAATAGGCATCTTCCCAGATGCCTCCAAAACAGCTGTTGTAAAATCGGCTGATCAACCTTCCATTCATCAGTAACATACTTGAAAAGATAGTTTTAGTGCAAATGAACTCCTTTCTTAAAGAAAAGAACATCCTGGAGGAATTTCAATCAGGCTTTAGAACACACCGCAGTACTGAAACTACAAAAATAATCAGCGAACTCAGACTAAATTCTGATGAAAATAAGGTCTCAATTCTTGTCCTCTTAGACCTAAGTGCAGCGTTTGACAAGATTGACGATGACATCTTAATCAGTTGTCTTGAAAAGCTGACTGTGTTAAACTGGTTCAAAACATACATCAAAGGGAGAAAGTTCTACGTTAGACTTGGAGATCATGTATCTGAGAAACATGGCATCTGTTATGGGGTTGCACAAGGGAGCCGCCTTGGTCCATTATTATTCTCACTCTACATGCTGCCACTTGGTGAAATCATGAGAAAGCACAACAGTTATGTAGATGACACACAACTGTACATCTCTGCTGAACCAAACGATGCTGCAGCTATAGACTCCATCACTACCTGTCTTTTGGCAATAAATAAATGCATGAGTAATAATTTCTCAAAGCTAAACCAGGACAAAACTGAAATCTTACTTGTCGACCCTAAAACTAAAAGAGAAATGCGGTTACATAATCTGGGGAAATTAACTCCCTGGATTAATTCTGTTTTTATCCATCTTTATTTTAGCAAGTTTACATTCTCTATCACTGATTTTATGTCTATTCTATGTCTTTTTATGTGAAGGACTTGGTACTTGTAATCTTTCTGTTGTAAAGCACTATGAGTTGCATTTCTTGTATGAAAGGTGCTATACAAAAAAGTTTATTATTATTATTATTAATTAATTAATTATTAATATTATTATTATTCTCTTAATATTATTATTAATAATAATATATGTAATCATAGTCGATGAAATGTCAAACCACATTAAGACAATATGGTGTCTATATTCAAAAACTCACTTCTAAACTACATTTAGGCCAGATTTAGAATCTTAAACTTATTTCAGCTGCACAAAAATTATCCTTACTCTGAAATATTCACAATTTCCAACATGATTTGTTAACTACAACAGGAATGTTCCATCACACAGTATGACAACTGATTGTTCATTCATCAGTGTCTTATGTGTCTAAGCTTCATACAAATTAGTTTTTTTAAACAGTGATTATAACACGAATGTGAGGTAAACATTTTATGTATGAGAACTGGTTGACAGCCTGACAGCTGCTAGACAAAAACAACACCTAAAGAAATTAAGTAGCTTACTTGGCATAATGTATTCGTTAAAGAAGGAGTCAGTGTTTCCTTCATGTAAACTGGGCTCAGCAATCTCTTTAGCTGAAGCCTGTAACCAACATTTTCTTTTAGTAAACATGGAGGACACATGTCGAAATATAAAGAAACTCACATCATTCTCTGAGGTGCCGCAAACGTTGCAGCACTTGCACTCAATACACTGCCAGCGGTAGGTCTTCACTGCAGCCATCATCACTGGGGTGAACTGCAGACATGTTGGGTGGCCTGCAGTAAGGAGAGGACACATACAATATGTCTAAAAACGACTAGACCTTTGTTATATATTTTGCGTACTTACATTACCCCAAATGTTTTCAACAATGTTCAAGAGAAATGTAACAATGCATTTCATTTGGCATCCTATTGCTAGAAATTCCAAAAGAGTGTCAGGGAGGAGGCAGTAAGTCAACAAATGACGTAACAAGAATAAAACTTAACCTTACCTTGGCATGCTTGCCTGAGTCATGTCACATAGATTTTCATTTCAACAGTGGTTGTTTGACAATGAAGACAACAACTCACATGATCCCACGCTACTTCACTACATCATTATACTCTTGTTTTTATTGCTTTGATTGTGAGTCCCCTAGGGTAAATTACATTAAGTGCCAAAACCAAGAAGAACATTATTAACCGACTACATCTGTTTTTTTACATACGTATATGTTAAATAAAAGTCACAACCAGCTCATCCACTGTGAAGTATTTCCCCACTGTATGGACATCGGCACGTTAATAGTCCTGATAAATAAATTGTCTGTCTGTCTGCAGGGCTTAGGGAACAGTCGACTAGTAATGTAAGAGACATGACAAGTTCCTACCTGAGCGTCCACAGTCTGAGCAGGACACCAGCTCTTCTGATTGGCCAGTCTTCTGGTTTAGGGTGGAGTCTCCCAGACAGAAGTCACAGTAATCGTTGGGCAGTGCCAGCCCATTGGGACCCTTCTTAGCAGCTGATCAGGACAATAAGTGAAGAAACCATTCAATGCACATTAGAACTGTCACTTTAAACTTAATTATCAAGGAAGATTAGTTAAATATCACTATCTTCTTCAAGATGAACATGTCAAAACTATAGAGTTGCTGACTGAGTCAACTATAGTATAATACAGTTTATAAATCAAATATTTTGTATTTTGGTCCATTGTACAAACCTGTTCATGCCACACCATCCAACAACACCTTTTTATCTCAATAACTGGCTGATAATGTAGTGACACCAATGATCCAACCTAACGAATGAGTGATAACTGACAAAACGCACTTGTTGAATGTATTTGCTAACACGATGTCGCGTGCACAAAAGAAAACAACAGCAATGCGATGGATATGTTGGGGGATGAAAAAAAAAATAGATGGATGATATGCTGGGGAAAAAATGCCAGGAATCCAAACTTTCAATGCATGTTTCAATCAAGAACATTGAGTCTAATCCCAAATTTGGGATTCAAAGTCATCATGAAAATCAAAAAAATTAAAAGAGCGGGGAAAAAAAAAAAAAAGAATGAGAGAGAGAGACATCCCCTGTACAAACACATGAGCTAATTTGCATGCAGCCAAACCTCCTTCCCCTCTCTCTCTGTCTCTCTCTCAGCACTAGAGAGTGACTCACTCTTCTGCTCCTCAGGCTGGCGAGGAGTGGGTGGTGCCTCGATCTCCTCGCGGTCCTCGCCCTCCTCCTCGGCCAGGTGAGAATGTGTATAGTGGTAGCTCAGGCCAGGACGGTTCTTGTAGCGCTTCCCACAGACTGACACACACACACGGTCATACAAAAGTGTTACAGTGATGGCAGCTAAATCTAACTACCGTCCGAAAAGGCCCAAGGTGGAACCACAAAACTTCGCTTTTCATCACCACAACCGGCTTCATTATTTTAACTCATTTTCACCTGGTTAATGTTTAACTGACGCGCTAGTAGCAAACTCACAGAGCAGAGGTGAGCATTTGCACAGTGAGCAATGGCCAGCAGGAAGTTACAGAGCACACACAGAGCGGCATCTCAGGAAACAAAAAACACAACAAAAAAACACAAAAAAAGGGGGGAAAAAAGCATTCAGACGTGCTATAGTTCCAATTTCTATGCTGTCAAACTTAAGTTCCAGATGGGGTCTTTCAGATCACACCATGCATGCCAGATCGGTTGTTCTTGTCTTTCAAAGGTAAAAGCAAAAGCCTTTCTCGCTGACATGCATGACACAGGTTGTAGAGGAAACGTTACTCACTGTCGCAGGCATAAGGCTTGTCCCTCTCCTCCTGTGCTGCAGCTGCTGCCTCCTGTTTTTTCTTGCCATTCTTGTCACTGCGACCCTATAGAACCCATTTAACAGTCGAGACATACAATACTACTGAAGCAAATCGCTTTTTTACCTTCGGTAACACTTTAAATTCAACAAAGAACAAGATATATATATATACGAACGGAAGGAACGCGAACGGAAAGGCAAATTATTGAAACGAAAAGAGAAATAAGTTAAAATTGAAAACAAAATACTGATTTAAACAGCATTGTTTTCCTGAGGGTAATACCAACATGTAGTCAGTTGTACTCTAAAATGAAATGAGCCTCACAATTATTAACACTTATTATTAACAGAGAATTAAGACTATTTTAAAAGAAATAGCTGTAATTATAACTTGTCAATTGTCATCATTTTAATATGTTTCTGTTATAGAAAAGAACTGCAACAACTGGTTAAAATAAAACATCTGATCTACAACATGTGATGAAACTGACCACAAATCTGTCCAGAAGAAATGTTGACTTTTTCACTCTGAAACCGACCATTCCACTTTCATCCCCTGCATTCATCCTCTGGGATCCCATGGGGAACTGACACTTACCTTGGACTTGCTCTTGCCTCGTCTCTTGGGGGTCTCGTCCTCAAAGTCTTCATCATCCAGGTCGTCCAAGTAGTCATCGTGGTCCAGGACTCTCTGCATTGAGAAAGTCTGCATTAAGAATATGAACTGTTCCTTACTTTTGAGCCAGCATTTAAACTTTGATGACTGCTATCAATTTGGTTGGTCTAACTGGTGCATAATGACCTTGTGACTAATGTATATAAGGCTGTCATCCCCTGCTCCATGCTTCACCCACTGAGCCAGACTGAAGTCATGCAACATAAATGTAAAAAGAAAACCTACTACAAATTGTCTGTATTTGGCATTATGACTGGACAGATTTTCCTTTGATAGTGTTCAAGAACAGTTGTGGTAGTTTGTTATTGTTTATCGTTTGTGGCAACATTGAGGCAGTCTGTCATTTAGTAGATGTGTGGTTTAGCTCTGTAGTCATGTTGACAATCCAGAGATGTGAGCAGAATTTAGCAGTACTAAGAGATGTGGATTCGACAGTTATATCATATCATCAGTTCATATAATCAGCTTAAAGCAAATTAATAAACCTAATCAAAAGGCTTGAGTATAGAGAAGTGACAACAATTTCAGTTGTGGTTTAAAGTGTCTAAACAGATCAGAAAAGATTGGAGAAATAAAGTAAGTTCACGTCAAAAGTTAGTGCCTTTTTTGCATTATATTTGTCATCCATTGTGCTGTGATGCTTTAGATATCAGTTGGCACAAAACAAGAGTGTTCAGCCAGCTTTGAGCCAGACCTTGCGGACACGGCCAGAAGATGTGTGAGTGGTAGCAGAGGTGGCAGGAGGCTCCACAGTAGCCATATCATCCTCAGGGCCGCGAAGGTCCGACACGCCGCTCCTTCTGTCGAGGGGCTCACCCTTCAGCAGGGCCTCCAGACTGCTGCCATCCACCGGCCCCAACGCATCTCGCTTCAGACCCAGCTCCAAATCTGCTGCACACACAAAGCAAAACAGCAATGCAAGTAATGACTTGATACTAACACAGACACAGATGTGACTGTTAAGTGTTTCCTGTGGAACAAGAGGTTTGCCAGGTCGGCCAGAGAGAGCTGGGGGGTACAGCCAAACCTTCTGGAGGACTTCACACCTGCAGTCACAACGGATTCAGCTCCTATTTGGAGCTGTTAGCCGGTGGGAGGAGATCTCAGATTTACTTTTAAACTTTTGGGATTAAAAAGTGGATTTATCTTCACTTATCAACCTTAAGCAGCAAGGTGCAGACACCTGAGGTGCGGACATTCCTACTGTCGGGTGTTTATGTACTATAATGTTGACTGCCGACGGGAGGGGAACTGTACTTTAATTAATTAATGTACAGAGAGGACAGAGGAAAAAGAAGAAAGAGAAGCGGAGTCTCTGGTGAGTGTTGACATCAGGCAGTGGCTGAACTGACTTCAAACACACAGACAGACACCCTCACCTGTTCGCTAGCTTACGGCTAATATACAGTAACCTTAAGTATTCTGGCTGTTTATTTGCAAGTGTTTTCTTTTGAGATTTTCTTTTTCTTTGGCGTGGCAGGAAAGATTTTGGTGTGGCAACCTGCCACGCTAAAATGTCACCAGCAGAAACACTGCTAAATATATTTACAAACTTTTACTGGTGAAGTTCTACCTGCATAATGAACCCAACCCCTTGACTGTATTTGTGATGGGAGATAAGTTGTTTCACCAGTAGTGATACCTGCTTTGAGAGGCGGGAAGGCCAAACGTGGGTCCTCAGGGGGATGAGAACGCCGTTTCTTCCTCCAGCGACGGGCTGGGTAGGTGTACAGCTGCCCTGGAGCTACACCTGTCCAGAGATAGAACAAATAAAGGACCCGCAGGTGATGTAAGTTTTGGTGTGATTTATGTCATTTATAACTATGAAAATAAATAAATGGGTATTTCTGAGTCTAGTAAAATGTATTTTTTGCACAGATTAAGTACAGTACAAAATACATTTTCTTATCTTTTAATCACAGTTTTTTGAGTATTTGTTAGTATAGTACTGAATTATCAGTTGGCACTTATTATATACCTGCACTCCGGTGTCTCTTCTCCATCCAAATGTAACAGTTGGACTGGGCTACACCAGTTTGAGAGTCCAGAAAAGGCATGAGGATGCTGCGCTCAGCACACAAACGTGCGTTGTAACTATGACACTGTTCCATCGCATCTCTGTAATACTGCTCTCCCAGCCTGAAATGTAGAAGATGTACACATGGCAGGTCAAATAACACTTAATTATCACAACTGGATAAATATACCAAATTAAACAGTTAAATAATAGTAAACAGTGTGTTGAGTTATTCATGTAATGTATGCAAGTAGAATCTGTAACTGTATACTTTTGTAATACATACAGTTGAAGTTTTTTTAACCATCCCATAAATTCCATGTTAAGAAACTATAGTTTTGGCAAGTCAGTTACAACATCTACTTTGTGCATGACACAAGTAATTTTTCCAAAAATGTTTTCCAGACAGATTATTTCTCTTGTAATTCACAATATTCCAATGGGTCAGAAGTTTACATTAAGTTGACATTGCCTTTAAACAGCTTGGAAAACTCCAGAAAATCATGATAAGGCTAGGCTAACTGAGGTATTTGAGTCAACTGAAGGTGTACCTGTCAATGTATTTTAAGGCCTACCTTCAAAGTCGGTGCCTCTTTACTTGACATAATGGGAAATTTAAAAGAAATCAGCAAAGACCTCAGAAAAAAAATTGAGGACCCCCACAAGTCTGATTTATCCTTTGGGAACAATTTCCAAATGCCTGAAGGTACATCGTTCATATGTACAAACTAAGGTTTGCAACTGCACATGGGGTAAAATATTTCACTTTCTGGAGAAACTTCATCTGGTCTGATGAAACAAAAATTTGTTTGGCCATAATGACCATTGTTACATTTAGCGGAAAGCTGAAGAACCCCATCCCAATCATGAAGCACAGTGGTGGCAGCATCATGTTGTGGGGCTGCTTTGCAGCAGGATAGACTGGTGCACTTCACAAAAGAGATGGCATCATGAGGAAGGAAAATTATGTGGATATATTGAAACAGTATCTCAAGACATCAGCCAGGAAGTTAAAACCTTGGTCACAAATGGGTCTTCAAAGTGGACAATGACCCCAAGCATACTTCCAAAATTGTGGTAAAATGGCTTAAGGACAACAAAGTTAAGGTACTGGAGTGGCCATCACAAAGCCCTGACCTCAATCCAACAGAAAATTTGTGGGAAGAACTCAAAAAGCATGTGCAACCAAGGAGGCCTACAAACCTGTCTCAGTTACACCAGTTCTGTCAAGAGAAACGGGCCAAAATGCCAGAAAAGTATTGTGTGAAGCTTCCGGAACACTACCCAAATTGTTTGACTAATGTTAAAAAAATAAAAATATAATGCTACCAAAAAGTAACTAAGTGTATATAAACTTCTTACTCACTGTGTGTGTGTGTGTATGTATTTGGCTAAGGTTTATGCAAACTTCTGCTTTCACTGTAGTCTCTATTGCCATACTTTTAACACTTAAAATGGACTTTACTTATGTAACCTTCATTGAGCTTTTTTTTTTTTTTTTTTAAACATAAAGACATTAAATAGACAAACATAACAATCCCTTGATTTTGTGACAAGCAGATGGACAAATTACTACGCACTTACAAGCTTTTTCTACATCAAGTTCGTCTTCATCATAAGGAACATAATTTTTATTATTGTCTGTTTAGTTTGTTTTTTTTAAAGACACTGGGACCAAATAATATATTAAGTTGGACATTTTAGATTAAAAAAAACAACTTTTAAGCATTATCTGTTCAACAAACTATGTAACTGCTTTTACCTAAAAAATGTTTTAATTTAATTAAATTCATCTTTATTTCAGACTCACAGGGGGTCCATAGCAGTAAAAAAAAAAAACACAATAAAGAAAGGGAGGGG
>JBBPCS010000204.1:2515668-2578711 GCA_037974645.1 Hollardia meadi | reverse complement strand
ACACTTCAACCACATCCTGATTGTTTCATTTCAAATCCATTGTGGTGGTGTACAGAGGCAAAATTACAAAAATTGTGCCACTGTCCAAATACTTATGGACCTAACTGTATCAATATCTGTAACTGTATCAGTCATGTCCACATGAAATAAATGTAGTTTGTCTCTTTTTTTTATGTGCATAATTTAGTCTCTACTTTTCTGTCTCTTCATCATGCTCCACTAGTGAACATGACCAATTAAATAATTAAATTAAATTAAATATTTGCATTATGACAAGAAACAACAGTGTTGACGACGTCGTGATCTGGGCTGTAAAGCCAATAGCTCCACCGCTAACTGAGCTAACGGCCCAAAAATAATTACAGCCCAAGATAACTACAGCAGACAGGAGGTGGCTTCAAATTCTGGCCATATTTACAAGTTGTCCCTTTAACACAATAGACACACTGCTTTCTGTCAGCTTGGTTCTCTGATGTACTTAACAAACACAGCCTGCTGCACTGTGTGCTGTTTTCAGACGTCTGTGAGTATTTGCTTAAATTAAAGTTGCTGCTCTATTCGCGCCAAAGCGGACACCGGAGCGTGCATTTGTTTGCAGGCTTTTGGGTCAAACACGTGATGATCGGTGTGTTCACTGACAATCCGTAAAAATGCTGCCTTGACACGTTCTGCGCCCTAGCCCATCTAAACCATGAAGGGACAGCCTCCTTGTTTACTGGGGGCCTCATGGACGCCCCTGAGTCTGATATTCATGCATGTTCCTGCTATAAATTAAGTTAGTATGTTATGCCCCCTGGATGCATTGACTACAGCAAACATGTTAAACCATAAGTATGATTAGGTGCACTAGCATTAGTGGCATTACTGTGAGTAGCTGGGTGTTTTAGTGTAAAGTGATAAACTGCTTGCTGATGATAAAGCGACTGTTCAGAAGAAATGACTGTTTAGGGTTCCCTGTATGATAAGCAGCTCGCGTGTAAGTCAAAATCCACGAAACTTAATTTTAATATAAGCATTTAATTTCTTTTCAAAATTAAAAATTGAGCCTGGATTTGTTTAAGTACACCTCTTGAATCACTAGGCATCTGTGGCTTCACTCTTATACATACATATACTGTATATGCCATGTATCCTGCAAATGAGTATTTATATTCGTTCTAATAGTTAAAAAAAAAACACATTCATTTGATTTTCTATAAAAGAGATTAATTTTGGGTCGAGGAGACATTTTTGTTTAAATCACCACCAAAAGGGATCTCTCCTTAGTCTTAAATCTTGTATTTATGTTTAAAATAATCAATGCGAAATTAGGTTTATATGTAGTTGAACAGCAGGAGCATTAGAAGCTACCGGAATATATTTTTCTTAAAATGTTCATCAAGATTTCCTTCAGAAAGATGATGGGTGGTTTGTCTACTTCTAAAATGAGAATAATCAATACCTGAACTTCTATTTCTGGGTTCAATATACAGTTAAAATCCTCTACTATAATGTAGCCATCAGACAGAGATGACATGTCCCATTTAGGAGGAATTGGAAAGGGGCAGAGCTGGTTCAGTTCAATAAATTTAATACAAACAAGATCAAAGTAACAAGCAGTCCAACACAGGCAAACAACATCCCCAGGGGTCAGGCAAAGTCAAAAATCCAATTACAGGCACAAGCAAAAGGCTAGACATTTGATGCACAAGAAAGACGTACTGCCAAACTGAGAAGGGAGCAGGGAAACTAATTACTAAATAGTGGAGCATTGGCACACGTGAGTCCCATGCTAGCCTTTTTTCTATATATCTACACTCTTCAGTTGGCACTGAAGACCTGTGTAGACCTAGAAGTCAATAAGAGAATCAATTCTAATCCATACTAACACACATCTCTGCATTTCTTCAGCATTCTCCCATTTTGGTCAAATAACCATTTCCAATCATTTCCAGTTATAACCAATTGCAATTTGATTGACAGCTCCAATTATATCAGAAATAAATAAATTGAATGAATGAAAGAATCCAAACTAAAACATGTAAAAAAAATTATTTGATTATTGGACTGACTCCCGATGTTTGTTGTTTTTTCTTCTCCTCAGTTGGTTTTACTGGTATGCCTTGATTCTAACTGATTCTAAACGATATCCGTTCTGCTTTTTTTAACATGTGGTCAATGCGTTGAGGTAATTCAGTAAGTGCACAATGAGCCTGAACGTCCCAGGACTGGTGGTGATGGTGCTCTTCTACCTGATGGTGTTGGGCACCGGCATCTGGGCCTCCATGAAGTCCAAGCAGGTGAAGGAAAGCAGCCAAGCAGACCAGACGGAGATCACTCTGCTGGGCAACAGAGGGCTCAGCCTGGTGGTGGGAGTCTTCACCACGACAGGTGAGTGCATGATGGGGGCAGTTGAAACATATTAAAATTCTAGTATAAAAGTATAATAAGTAGTTTCAGGCAGCATCTGAATGGAATTTTTTAAATTAAAGCTATTGTCACTATGAGCCATATTTTGGCTCCAGTGAATTGCACTGATAATGCAAGTTAAAGTTTATTTCTATACATTGCACAGTTTTTTTTGTTTTTTGTTTTTTGTGTCAAGTTGTGAAGCAACTTCTAATGCATTTACACAACGTGACTACAATCATACAACTCCAATTCCAACAAATTTGGACATTGTGTAAATGAAACATAAATAAGTTGGAGTGGGATCAGTTGCTAATCTTTTTTACACATTAAAAACAGTACAAAGTCAATATATTTAATGTTTTACCTCGGAAACTTAATTGATTTCAGCATATGTTTATTCTCAATTTGATGCCAGCAACACTTTACAAACTACTGAAGTCAGGAACGGCCATAGGCCCAATTATTTTTTTAAATGCTGTTTTCTCAAAATCACGTTAATTATTGCGCTATCTCGAGATAACAAAACTTGTTTTCTTGTGGGAATAATTTCATTTATATTGTTATCTCGAGAAAAAAAAGGCCAATTTCTCAAGGTAACGATATAAATTATAACGAAAAAGCAAAGAGTGGACCATGACAGGGTTTCTTAACCCTGCTGTTATGTTTGTTTGTCAATAACAGCAAAGATGTTCGTGGGTCAGTTTGACCCGGTGCATGTCTAATCATCTAAAAGTTGGCAGAAACCAAAAAAACCTAATAAACATTGTTTGTACCTCATTACACCAACCTCACAACACCATTACTAACAATTCAATCAATACTTAGTGCAATGGTGTTATTCACCTCTCACAGATCATGGTTCCATTAGGGTAATTCACACGTTTTTCATAAAAAATACATGTTCAAACTATTTTTTGTGTTCAAACTATTTTGTATGTATATTGGAAAAACCTAGATATAAAATACATTAGTTTTACATAACATTTAATTATTTTTTTTATTTACAGCTATATCTATAAACATGCAGAGGGGGGGGGGTTGCAAATACATGAGATGAACCATTTTTATTTTAAATGTTGATGACACTAAATAAGGCCAGCAGAAGAAATTTCATACTGAAAAAATACTTTTAAATATTTTCCCTAGATTTCCAAACTTTTAAACGGGTCAATTTGACCCGCAACATAACAGGTAGGTTAATACCAAAACCCACACGTTATGAGACCGTTCTGCCCGCCCCACAAAAACATGACCATAAACCATCAACTTCATGCTTTATATTTCACACAATTGTCAGGACTGACAAGACTGAGCACTGCAGCACTGTCCAAGGTGCTGATCCTGCTGCTCTTTCTCTTTTTTCTTTCTCCCCCACCCACAGTAGCGGGAAGATCTAGGCTAAATAAACAGACCGCAGCAGCAGATAGCAGCAAAACAACTAACCCTTCATTAAAGACTGAATGAACTCAATGAACTCTGTCTCAATCTTCTTCTCTCTCTCACACACACACACATACACAAAGGATTAATAACTTACTCAGAAAACACTGCTTTGTCACTTGTCTTCCGCGAGTTGTGGGTCGACCCGTGCATCCCTACTGGAAATGCTTTAATCATCCATTTTGTGTCGTGTGAAGTCAAGGTAGTATGACACAATAGGCTTACATACAACCTAAAGCAGATGTATTACTGTCCAGTAGGCTACACCCAAAAGAAGTTTAGTTGGCATAGGAAAAAGAAACTTTATATATTGATGAGTATTTGATTGGTATAATAAGTAAGATTGAAGAACAGTGTGATGATCAATAATAGGTATTCCTTGATCTGATATTTTCAGCTTAAATCAGTTGTCCTGAGTCTGATGAACATAATAAATAATAAGAGGAAACAACCTTTTTTTTTCTCGTGATAAACTGTTTGTTATCTTGTTATCAAGACAAAACAAGTTTTTTGTTTTCTCAAGATGAGATAAATTATCTTGGTATCATGAGAAAATGAGCTTCGTTATCTCAAGATGGAGATGGGACCTACAGCTGCTCTCATCCCCCCACATGTTTGGGACATTCCACAGGTGAACAGGTTAAGTGGTAACAAGTTGTAGCATCATAATTGGGTATTACAGAGGCATCCTCAGTCATTCAGAGGCATAGATGGGGTGAGGTTTACCACTTGGTGAAAACCTTGTACAACTGTTGGCAGTTTGCAAATGATTGCATTGTTTTTATTTACGTTTTACACAGCTTACACAGCTTTTTTATAACAGACATGTAGGATAGTAAGGACTTTTCAATTTTGGTACAACATTGGTTTGGACCAGTGCTTTCAACGGCTTTAGAAGCACCACTGGACTGCATCCTTTCCCTTGATGATGATCCCATGATAAACAGCAGGGCTACGACTACAACTCTGTGTGCAGACACAGAGGGTCAGACAGCAGTTGCTCATGGCTGGTTAGCTCTGACTATAAGCCGGCTGTTCCTGCTAAACTGGTCACACTGTCAAAGTGTGATTTGAGTTTAACCCAACAAGATTGCGCAGAAAGGCTGAAATAATATATCAGTCTGAAACACATATACCCTCCCTTGTGCAGTAAAAACACTCTTTAAATGTTTCTGTCAATCTTTCAATCAAGCACACCCAATACAACAGTGGTCCCATTCCTGGTACATGTTCTTAATACAGTTTTACGTGATGTTTCAAATGTACAGTAAGATTACAATAGATTAATACTTTCCTAATGCAGGTTATGAATATGTGGATACAATTAAAATATGTATAAAACATTATTGAATTGTTAAATGGCACACGCATGCTTCCTACAGCTACATTTGTTGGAGGTGGCTTCATCCTTGGTCTGACAGAGGCAGTGTACACTCCAAACATGGGGCTGACCTGGGCTGTCATGCCAGTAACAGCAGCCCTGTCTTTCATCATTGGTAAGAGACTTTTTCAGTTCTCTGAATTAGAGTATTGGCTCTTTTTTTTAGTCATTATAAAGCACTTATTAATGCCTTATTCTGCATGACCATAATCTACAACTATAGACCATTAACAAAGTGTTTTCTCTCAATAACATCCTAATTACTGCTTATGGACAGTAAATAAGGAAGTTGTTGTACATGAATTACAATCTTAATAAGGTTTGATTAGTATTGGCCTTATAATAACTTAAAAATATTGTCCATTATGTAACAAAACACAAAACTACAAGTGTTAATAGTGTCCAAATAACTCTTAAATTAAGTCTTCCTAATTCAGAATATGTTCCCCATTCTAAAGTGAGGACTTGCTAATAACTAATTCACTAGTAGTTTGACATGTTTTAACCCAAATCAAACTGCTAGTGAATTAATAACACATATTCTTGTGTTACTACCACCTTATAAGGCCCAAATTAATTAATGTATAACAACTTCCTTACTTGCTACCAAAAAGCAGTAATTAGGAGGATGTTGAGGGAAAACTCATAATTAATGGCCTAATAGAATATGGTCATGCAGAATAAGGCATAATTATGTGCTTTATAATGACTAATAAAGAGCCAATATACTATTATATGCAATAATAAGCAACTTGTTCATGATTAATATGTGTAAAGTAATATAAAGTTGTTGTTTGTTTGTTTTTCGCAGTAGTGGCATCACATTAAGGTTAAAATATCCAAATATCTAAAATATAGATTGTTTTCTAAGTTGGTGTTTGTACTGCTAGATATGGTATTAGATGCTGAGTGGACATGTACTGAAAGACCTGAGGTTGTCAGCACAAAATAGTGAATTTTTACATTTGCACAAGCTCAAGAATGTACGTCAAAGGGGAATTTTACACATCAGAATCTGTTTACAGCTCTTGGGAAGTATAGTAGCCTATTGTGGCTCCAGAGAGAGCTGTGCAAAATCTAATAAATTGCCTCAGTCCATGTCACTTTAGTCAACATTCTTTAGTGCTGAAGAACACAAGTTTGAAAATGAACAAAATCCTGAGGTGTAGGGTTAGAAAGAAGTGAGAACCAGAACTACCAGAGCTCTGTCGCCTTATCTATTCAGCTTCAGGCCAACTGCTCAAGGCTACATTGGGTCCTACTAGCATGAATTAACTGCATTTTTGACTGAATTGTGGCCAGTCGAGTTGAATTATGGGTATGTAGGTGTCAGATTTTGAATGAAGAAGAATGTGTGTAAGTAAAAAGATGATATCTCTGGTTCCCCTGCATCGTTCTATTATACTTTGTGAGTCCACCTGGAGTCTAACAATGATACAGGAGTCTAATGCTAAATTGGTGGAGCTCTCTTTTAAACAGGCAAAATGCAGGGCTTACATGCAGTGACACAAATCTGTCTCCCTTTGTGCAATTCAATTATTAAGGTGGACTCTTCTTTGCCAAGACAATGAGAGACAGAAAATATGTGACAATGATGGACCCGTTCCAGATCAAGTATGGAAATTTAATAAGTGGAATTCTATCTGTGGCGCTGCTGTTATCTGACATAATCTGGGTCACGGGAACTCTAATTGGCTTAGGTAAGTGGCATTTTTGCTTGATACAATTTGTACTTCCTACCATTGTTAACTTATTGCAAGGTGACAAACAGGCATGATTTCAAATGTTTTTTGTTTTGTTTTTGTTGTTTTTTTGTTTTGGAAATTTATTTCGAACATGTAAAAAAAGAAGAAAAAAAATAGAGAAATGAACATACAAAAAAAGTAATATTTACAGACAATGAAAAGCATAAAATGTGATGCCTTGCTAACTCGCATATGCACCAGGGTAATTTCCAGGAGAGAAACAAGCATCCAAGAATATCACCAGGTGAAATTCGGAAACATGTTTTAGGATAATGTTGTGCTGTGTTACGTAGAACAACGATAAATTTAACAGATTTTTTTTAACAATAATCAATTGAAACCATAATCTGTCGTTTAACTGGAGTTAAAATTATCTGTCAGAAAATTTTATAATACTGAGGTGCACAGTGGATATCTAAACAGAATGAGGAATTATTGTAAATATGTGTTAAATGTATTAAATTTATATATGTGTTACTTTATAGGTGCAACAATGAATGTGATCCTGGGTTTGTCCTACACTATTTGCATTTGGATATCTGCTGCAGTAGCCATCACCTACACACTGTTTGGAGGCCTCTACTCTGTGGCCTACACAGACGTCATACAGTTAACCCTCATATTCTTTAGTATGGTGAGTTTCAAGACAATTCAACTCAACTCAAACGAAGCTTGTTAAAGCCTGTTCTGTGGTTGAGATTAAACTGCACTGAGTTCAAGAAAGGTTTTCCCTCAAGGGACAAAACATCTTGTCTCTCATCATATCTAATGAAAAGCTAATGGTGTCTCTCTTTTAACATTACACCAGCATATTGTGTGGAGGGTCTGAAACTGAACAACTGTCACTTGGATATGATACATTTTAAATGTTTATGTCAGTGGTTCCATTGTCTTTTTTACAGTGGTTATGTGTCCCCTTTGTCCTGATGAACCCACATTCAGCTGACATCACCAAGACCGCTTTCAACTTCACCTACCAGGCCCCTTGGATCGGTTCATTTGATAAAGAAAGAGCGGGGAGGTGGATTGATAATTTCTTATTATTGGTAAGGACTACATTCAGTAATTTTCTAGTTAGCTGTTTTAGTTTCAACCCCACCCTTCCCAATTGGATTTTAAAATATACAGTAGCTTGGTCATCCCTTTCTTGAAACCATTTGCATCTTTTAATTTGGAAAGTGAGTATTCACTGTTATTTGGTGATAATGACAAACAGTAGATTCTGGTTGCATAACGGCCATAAAAAGAGGATAACACACAAGTAAATATAGAAAGAGTGGGGTTTTTTGTTTTTGTTTTTTATAAGGCTCTTGGTAACCTGGGATATCAGGACTTCCACCAGAGGACCCTGTCAGCTTCTTCTTCAACCACAGCTAGGATCACCTGCTTTATTGCAGCTCCGCTCTTTATCATACTCGGACTCCCATCTGTCTTGATCGGAGCAGCCGCGGCATCAACAGGTGCAGCAACAGCATTGAGTAGGAAAGAATAGTGCAACTGTGCTAGTTTAATTTCTAATCACATTTTTTTTTACATTTTCGGTGTCAAGAGTGGAACATGACCATGTACGGCTCCCCTCCCCCATACGAGCGTGGAGAGGCCAGTCAGGTTCTGCCCATCGCTCTGCAACATCTCACCCCGAACTACATTTCCATCATCGGTATCGGAGCTATCGCTGCTGCTGTAATGTCATCAACAGACTCGGCTTTATTGTCAGCCGCCTCCATCTTCACCTCCAACATCTATAAGAACATCCTGAGGACCAAGGTAAGAGGAGACCGGAGGAGGACACACTTATGTGGTTGTTAATTTTCTGTTTCAGATCCCAGGTTTGTTTGATTTTTCCCTGCAGGCCTCAGAGTGGGAGCTCCAGTGGGTGATCCGTGTCACCGTGGTGTTGGTGGGCTTGGCTGGCACATCGCTCACCTTCCTACAGAACAGCATCATGGTTTTCTGGATCCTGGGCTCAGATATAACCTACACTATCATGTTCCCTCAACTTGTCTGTGTCCTGTTCTTTAACATCTCCAATGGCTATGGCTCCATCATGGGCTTTTTAGTTGGAGTGTTGTTGAGATTGCTGAGTGGTGAGCCATCAATAGGGTTGCCTATCATTCTCTGCTTCCCAGGTTGCACTCTTGAGGACGGCGTATATGTCCAGCACTCTCCTGTTAGGACTATTTGCATGTTGTCCACCATCTTTGTCACTTTGTTGTTCTCCTACCTGGCTTCACTGCTCTTCAATAAAGGAGTGATTCCTGAGTGGTGGGACATATTTAAAGTGAAAACTCAGCGGCCATCTAACCTAATATTAATGAGCAATGACGCCACAAAAACACATGAGAAAGAGAAACCTGAGGTTCAGAATGAGGCTGAATTAATGTTGACCACAAATCAGGAGTGAAAGAGAAATGATTTACTGAGATGCTAACATGTTTTTTGGTTGTTTTAAAAAAAAATCATGTCTCCGTTTTTATACACATACTGTTTTTAAGTTATAATCTTGGCCACTGGATGGTGTAAGAACTCATGACTTGCAACAAATTACATGTGTTAGTAAATTTATAATAATTGCTTTGGCCATGGTGGAAAGTAGGACATTTACTCAAGCAGGCTAGTTATAGGTTTCACAGTAGGCTAGTGTTTCCTATGTTAATACTGTATGTGTTTAGCATGTCTTGTTAATAGGCATATTTGGAATCGAGACTGTTATATATATATATAATAAAGAAATGCTCCCTTTTGCATTTATCTTTGACTTTGCATTATTTTACCTGCTCTGTGCCCTATATTAAAACCATGATTCTATGACTACATGAATAAAATCTTATTTTTGTTAATACTATATTTTCATTAAAGAGGGTTATATTTGACAGATTATAGCTCACCCACTGCCTTTTACCAGTTGTAATAATGTATAATACATAGGCTAATATTAGCAATATATAAATAAAAATGATATACAGTCAATGGTGTCCGCAGATAGTCCTACTTGGAATTGGATTCTGATATACTCCGGTACAATAGGTGGCGGTATGGACCTAAAAGCTGGTATTGCAATCCGACAAAAAAGAGACAGCATAGAAGAAGAACAGCTGAAGTAACTGTTCGTTCATTATCTTGTCAGTGGCTTGTAAGGTGAGATGATGCACAGCAGTTTGTCCATCACACCTTAATGTACCAAATCGTTCAAATGTAGAGGCGTTCTGAATTGAACAGCATGACAGTTAACTAGTGTGAGTAGGCGAAGGTAGCATGGTAACGTTGCCAGCTCGGTTAGCTGTAGACAAGATAGCAATAGCAACATGGCTAATGCTAGCAGCCTGGCTACTGTCTAAAGCGAAAGCAATTCAATTAAGCATTTCAGTGAGGCACAGAAAGTCTGGTCTCAGTGTTAAAATAAAGGCAACACTCGGTTGTGTTAAGTAGTAGTTGGATTAGTGGGTTTGTGCTGTTATTTATTGATGTAATAAAAAGTGGACTTTCAACCCTCTCAAGTCCTGATGGTCGGGAAAACGCATATCAACGAAGGAACAGATTTCGACACGACACTGGAGCGCCTTCCATCGAGTCGATACTTGTCCGTTCGCTCTTGTTTTAACTCGGTTTCTATCACTCCTTCATCGCTGCCTTTTCCCCCTCCTTCAGTGGTTCTGTCTTACTTTCGCAGGGTAGAATTTCCACAGTCATTAGGATGGTTTTACACGCGACCGGAGGAAACGATGCCTCTTGACTGTTTTGGTTCTGCAATGGCTGACGCGCTTCCTTTGTGTTAAACGAAGCTTAATTTACCGCGTAAAATCCAGCCCGATGGCAGCATCAACAGTGTAGTGAAAGCAGGGGTTACAGGGAACCAATCTAAATGTGGATGGTGTTATTTTTTTAGCATTTACTTCATAATGATAAGCTGTCTATTGCCACTAGTTTCAAGTTTTTCAAAATTGACGACGTCTTCTAATTATGACGTCTGCTTTGCGGATGCCAGCGAAGCTAACTTTTCTTAGCAGTGTAAGTACACCAAAGTGGCAGCAATAAAAATTAAATACTGCTAGTTTAATGTTAAAGTGAGGTGGATGCACAACCAAAATAATCATTTTAATTAATGTTGGAATGTATCAGTAGTAAACAGAGACAAGTATTAAAAGTATGACGTCTGTAAAACCTAGTCTTACAGAAAGTCCCTCAGAAATTTCTAAGAAATAGGCCAGTACAAGAAGCAGGTCGACGCAGAGAGTCTTTAGTGCCTGTTTATGTCACTTAAACCAGAAACCAATAAATCAGAGCAGGTCACACTAAAGTGTGAGCAGAAACATGAATAGTAGCGTGACATGTATGAATGTATATGTACCACACTCAAGCAGCTTCTTCACAATTACATGTTAATTTCTGTTTACTTATTGATCTCAAACTCTGACTAGCTGCAGAAATGGAAGCTGGAGAGGAGAGTATGGATGTGCAGGGGGCAGCAGCAGAACAGAGTTTTTCTAGACACATACCGACTAATGCAAAGCCGGTTTGGGCTTCGCTGGAGGATGCAGCTCAAATGAAAACGGAAGGGAACGCCTTCTACCGGGAGAAGAACATTCGCTCAGCCATTGGGCGTTATCATCGTGCGCTGCTGGTCCTCAGAGGCCTTGATGCTGATGTGCTTATCTCAGTGAAAGGATTTGGACCTGATGCACCTGCCCTCACACCTGAACAGGAGGCTGCACTGAGAAACATACAAGTGGACTGCTACAACAACTTAGCTGGTAGATAAAACATCTCACCCTTGCAAAGTCCAGGGATGAAAAGAGTACCAGATTTGATTAAAATATGTCTCAGGTTCTGTTAAAATCTTTTCCAGGTGGTAGCTCTTCAGAAAACTATTGTGAGTTAAGCAGGTTCATATAGTCACTAGTTTTATATAGAGTCCTTCGCATAATTACATGAACATGCCCTACCAACAAATCCATTTAAAATTCAGCAATGTTCCAAAAAGGTGCCTTGAGATTGCCAGCATGTACAAGATTTTGTTATGTATATATATATATATATATATCTTTCAGCCTGTTTGCTGCAGAAACAGAGTGTTGACTATGTTCGTGTGCGAGAATACAGCCTGCGGGTACTGCAGTGGCGACCAGGTGATGTCAAAGCATTGTATAGGGCAGGAGTAGCCACTTTGGAGATGGGAGATGCGCAGACTGCCAAACAGTATCTCACTAAGGCCTGCAGTGAGCAGCCTAATGGTAAGAAAATAGCCGCCACATCAGGATCATCCACAGCAGGCTTTGCCATCATCCATGTAAATAGTCATTTATTTAGAGGTATCTGAATTTCTAAATGTAGTCTTGCATCGTGTCTACACTGGCCACATAGCTTGTCTGTCAGTAGTACTGGACTGAGACTTTGTTCACAGCAAAGCACATAAGGTGCAAGAGAAGCGTAAGCACCTTTGTGGCCTGTGTAGACGGCTGTATTGATTAAATTGAAAGCATGCCTTTTAAAACAGACGTGCATTAGACAAAAAAAAAGTTTCCAGTGTAGATACTTATATAGTCTAATAAGTACTTAGTCCATATATGTATATACATGTGCATATATGTATTTTCGCTCAAGGACATTTGGGTGTCTCAGAATTGCTGGATAATATCTCAAGCATAATTCAGATTCTCTCCTAGCTTATTCCTACTTATTTCAACACCTGGGATAAAGGAGATTGTGCCTTTCCAAAACAAAACTTCATTTTTCTGCCACAGATTCCAATGTAAGGAAGAACCTGCAGAAGGCTGAGGAGAAGCTGAATCAGGAGTTGCAAAAAGAGAGGGCCATGTACAGAGGCATGTTTTCCTCCAGCCTGAAAAGCAGCTCCGGAGAAGGGATAAACCAAGCCAGTCGAGCTGGTGAGGGAGTTTAGCCTGCCAGCTAAACCAACAAAATAAAGCCTCAATTTAAGAGAGACTGTTTTCAATCCTAATTGATTACAAGACAACTGAAGAATGTTCATCACCTCTATTTGTGTCTCCTTTATGTGTTAATGAGATGAGCTTAGGAAAGTAAGAATTGTACATCATATAAAATATTGGAATGTGTTCAATAGGAAAGCAAAGCTGTCGCTGCTGAAAATAGTGAGAGGACACCAAACTTAGTTTCCTAGCAACACGGAAACAGTTGTTTTCAGCCTAAAAAAGCAAGACTTTAACAAAATGCTTCTGAAAGCTAAAGTGAGACTCTTCATGCACTACTCTGAGTTATGCTTTTATGATTGCAGTTGTCTGGTCAGTGCTGTGAATGTTGATTTTGTATTAAGTAAAATATTTTTATAAATGATCAAGCTCAGACCTCTTTTTGAAACTCATTTGAAAAGTTGATAATATGTAGGTATTTCGGGCACAGTACAGGTTCAGTTGTAAGTCTCTTTTATTAATTGTAAGCCATGAGAAGAAACATTTTGTCGCAAATAACTCGTCAATATTTTAATAATTCAATATTTATTTAAAAATCCTGAGCACAATATCAAGTTAAAGAGTATTTGCTTGGTTTTGGTCATTATCTGTCAAATATGATTGTACTTCAGAGGCAATATTGCCCATAAACAAAGAATATCACATTCTCACAATAGCTATAATCACTGAATAAGTCACAGAGCAGCATGCAGAAGGGGAGTGTTCACATATACATTCATACTCATGGTTACATGAGGATTCAACCAATATGTAATGAAGCTGCTTATAGCTAATAAGAGTTTATATTCAATAACCATAAATCAGTAAATACATTTTTTTTATCCACAAAGGACCCCAGAATAGTGTTATTGAAACGTCAAATCCTTTGAAACAGCATTCACACTATGGAATGCTCACTGAAAATCACATTATTTTTTTTTAAAAGGGTTGTAGTTCTTTGCAGCTCTTAGAAGGAATTAAGGAATGAAGTTGTCACCCATGTTTTCTTCACTCACATTTCTCTGCTGGCCATGCTGCATCCTACAGTGTTCTTGCTTTCTACCCTTGGGTGCACACATTATATTAATACATTGTCAGTGAGGAAAGTCTCTGGGAGTGCAATTGTTTGGCTCTGAATATGCTGCAGAACCTGCTTGGTCCAAGGGGGCTAAAAAGTGGTAATGTCTCTAAAGATTTACAAAATCATTACTAGAATGAAAAATGAGCCAATAACAAACTGCCTGAGAGGACCCTCCATCATACTGGTGGTGGATGAAATAACTAGCAGATATCTTATTGCCAGTAATATAAGACCAGTTTATCTGTCATTAATCATAAACCTTTGAACCTTGATTATTAAAAATGATGGCACTTCCTTCAACATGAAATATTACAATCATAACTGGTGTTTTGAACATCACACATGAAGGATGTATTTACTCTATTGTTCATTTATTGTACAAGTGTCACTTCTTGGATGACTTCCGTTTGAGACTCAGGGACCTCATGGAGCCAAACACTCTCCTCCCCAAGTCCCTCAGTGATCGAGAGCGTTGAAGGGGCATCCGTGGAGGAGGGGATGGAGAAAAGGAAGGGGAGGAAAGAGGGGAGAGGGAATGGCAGCTGCCTTCCAGGCTCTGAGAACAAGAGAGGTTAAAGAGGCTAGCGGTGGAGGACAGGCGTTTGTCTTCCCCCTTTGTGCTCAGCAGTCTGACCCCTTCCTCCTTGCTGACATACAAGCCACCTTGCCCCACATCTAATGAGGAGACCCAATGTGCCCGCTTTGTGGGTTCCTCGCTATAGTTACGAGGCACCAGCAAGCCTTGGGACTCGCTCCTGAACAAGACCCTCCTGGAAAGCCTGAGACTGGAGCTGCGTCTCTCCCCTTCTTCCTTGCCCCTCTTCTTTGAGAACATGGGGGAGTTCTCTGGTTTTGGTCTCTTGTCATTGCTGCTGGATGAAGCCTTCAACCTTCGATGCTCCCTCCTCCAGCTTCCAATGCTCTTCCCCTTCCAACCATAGCCATACTCGGCTCTGTCCATCTCTTCCCTTTCACTTTCTGACTCTTTGGCCCAGAGGCGTCCTTCAAAACCTCTCCAGAGTTTGTTGGAGGTCTTCCTGGGTGTCTGGGCTGCTGATCGTTCCTGCTCCCCACCCCAAATGGAGTTATAGTTCTCTGTCTTAGCATAGCTGCTCACTGTAGCTGCCCTGATCAACTTGTGGGAGACATGCTTTCCTCTATAAAGCCCTTCCCCCTCTACCCTTTTCCACCCACCGCTATACCCACTACCTCCCCCACTCTGCCGAAGTGACCCACCCCTTGGTTGGATACCACCATGGTCCAAAGGAGAACTCCTTGTATTTGTGCGAGGCAGGGAGCACTGGAAGGGCGCATCCCGTCGGAAAACAGAGAGTGGGGTGGCACCTAGAGGGGATGGTTGGAGAGGGCGGGGAGGGGAGCGGCCCCTGGGGTTGGGGCGAGAGGCAGGGGATGAGGCTGTGGAAGACGGAAGGTCGGATGGGGAAGGGATCTGCTGGTAGTGGCAGTGTGAGGAGTAGTGGGGAGAGGGAATATGGATGGACTGATAAGGGTGTATGGGGCTGCTGGAGTGTGAGAGAGGTGGGGTGAGGCTGGCCTGAGACTGTGGAGAATGGGTTACACTGAGAGACAGCTGTATTGGTCTCTGAGGATTCAGGTCAGTTAGTCTCGTATAGTCATATGACTGATCAGTCTGGGCTGTCAGGTGAGTTTTACTGTGACCCCTCACCTCACCTGCAATATCTGTTTGGAAGCAGTCAATATCCAGCTCCACACCTTGTTCCATTAGGCCAACCACAACAGCCCTAGAAAGGCCAGAGAGGCGTGAGATCTCCCCCACCATGGGGGAGTCTTCGCTTAGTTTGGGACTGGAGCTGGACTCTTTGATCAAGCTGCTGCACTGAGATCCAGGAGCTGATCCAGAATTTGTACCCAACACTGATGGTCCAGTCTCAGGTGGAGCACTGCTGCTCCAGTCTAATGAGTGGCAGAAGGCAGATGACCCAAATCCAGAACTGGGTCCACACCCTGAGGTTACCTCTAGGGAACTGCGGTGGCTCAGGTTGCTTGGACATGTTGAAATGCGAGGGCGAGTTCTAAGTGCTGGGGTGGGTGTAGCAGAGGATAGCAATGTAGCAGAAGCTGTGGAAGCTGCAGCAAAGTCACTCCTCAAAGCACAACTTTCATTTTTGGAATTGTCCACCAGTGCCTGGCTAGAATGTGAACCAGGAGTCAGGTTCAAGTTGAGGTTGAGATGCAGATTTATGTTTAAGTCCTCTCCAGTTGCTGAAGGAAGGTTACCCAGGTTGATAGAATTCCTAGTGGCTTTTTTACCGGTAGTGCTGAGGCTAACTCTGGCAGAGTTTCCCAGCAATGACTTGCAAGGGGTGATGCTGAGTGTATTGCGGCTCTCGAAGGCAGACAGGGACTGGGTAGAACCATGACTTTTGCCTGTGTTACAAATGCCTCTGTGCATGGCTGGAGCAGGTGTGGCAGCAGAAGTGAGATCGGAGGTGGAGGAGATTACCCGACTGTGGTACTGGCGAGCCAGTCTAGAGATGTACTGTTCCAGCTGGGTGAAAGAAGGGGGCTGGTGAGACTGGAGAGGCAGAGTTGGATCAGTGCTGGACTCTTGCATTTCATCTGGTTGGGGTCCTTCAGGGCTTGGAGAGGCTGATTGCTCCTGACTCTGGGACGTGAAGAGGGGGCTCTGGAGGGCAACGGCGTGCAGCGGGCTGGGGTAGGGGTACACCTCCTTGGTCCGACGGGACACCAGGTCTGTGCAGTAGCGAGGGTCGATATGGGGTTTTGGATGGACGGAGGAGGTGGAGGAATAGGAGGTGGGGTCTAGAAGCAGGAGGAGGGACGAAATCAGAGAGTCACCGAATCCTGAGCAGAGGTCAGACAGAAAGCTCAGACCTGTGGCTTCAAGGTCACTTTGGGCTGTAAAAGACAAGAGAATATTTTAGATGAAACATGTTTTAATTTTACATTATTATTCCCTAAATTTATATAGTGTGCTCCACTGGTGTTTGCAACAGAACTCTGCTTTGAACATCTTCAGTTGACCTGTAAATTTATATTTGCATGGATGGATTTACATAACATGGATCTACTGTCTGCACCAGCTCACCTGAGACTGGTGTCTCTTGCGTTGGTTCACCATCTTCCTGACTGTTCTGCAGTGCAGGCTGCTGCTGCACTACACCTTCTGACCACAGGATGTCAGGGTTGTCAGCGGTCAGCGGAACCTGCTCCCACAGCTTCAGGGGTCTGGTTGGTGGTGCCACTCCGCCCTGAGCAGCATCACTGGACACAGAGTAGCAAGAGTCCGAGAGAGAGCTCCCACTCACTGAATAGAAGCCTTGACAAGAGAGGTTGGTATGTTTAATTTAAAAATTGCGACAAAAACATCCAACAGTTTTATACACATGTATAGTTTTACACATGGATGTTGCCAACGTTGCCACTTTGTGTTCCTTGCTGTTCTACATAATCTTTGGCTGGTAGGTCTTTCCTGATGGAGGGAATTATGCTTTCATAAGCAACAGTGTTGGTGTAGGTTGGATGTATATGGAGTAATGTGTCAGTAAGGATAAACTAGGTAAACAAAGACATGACTACAGAATGTCAAATTTCATTAACATAAATTCCAGGAGAAAGGTAACACAGTAATGGATCCACTGTTTGACAAGCAACATGTACAGCAGAGTAAAAACACTTAGCTCCAAAAATATCACAAAATAATGATGAAACTAACATCAAACCAAAAATACTGAAATTGTAAAAGAAGGCATGCATGAGCGCATAACAGGGAGAGGAATTTCTGAGTTGAGTTGGCTGCAGAGACACAGACCACAGTTACAATGAGAGTGGATAAGAGTTTGGCAACAAAGGCTGAAAAGTCGAACGAGTCCATGCCAGTTCACACAGAGCAAGTACACAAAAGTAAAAAGAGTATGGTTAATGTTTAATCAGACTTCTCTTACACAAGGTGAGCTGTGTTATATCAGAAGGTTCAGGTCAGTGTTGTAACCACTGAGCACAATTGTTTAGGTGTGTGTGTGTTTACCTGAACTAGGTCTGGAGTCACTGTCCAGAGGGACTGTACCACTGGGGTCTGGTGTTGGGGGAGAGAGCAGGTCAGAGGGGACGTCCCAGGATAGAGTAGACCAGCGTGAGTTATTCCCCCTGCCAGATGAAGAGTGGATCGTCCCATCCCTTGAATTAGTGCCACAGTCATCTGGGTTGGTCCGAATGGGCAATACCACCATATCTGATGGAGAAGGAGCCTGAAAAAAAAATAATGTGGCAGGTTAGGCCTGATCAATATTGATGAAATACAATATTACAATATCTTTGACCTAAATATCCAAATACTGTGGCGATGACTATATGCATATGCAACATATTTTTTGAAAAAAGAAATCCTGTAATTTCTCTGCTGTCAACTTTAATAAAAAATTATAATAAAAAAAAGACTTTGACTAGGTGACATGGAGTAAATCAATATATTAATAAGATTTTGCAATTTTAATGTATATCATAACATGGCAAATCTGCAAAAAAAAAATTTTTTTTAATTTAAATTATAAAAGTTTTTGTTCAATGCAACAAATGATGTTCCACTGTTTGCAAACCCCTCCACGTGTAAAACAAAAACTACATTACCTAATTTTATTACTTTCCCATTACAATTCATTTTCAATCATTACTTTGGACTTTTACAATAGCATGGTATGTTTATATCACATATTGATCGGACAATCTATAAAGGATAAAATTAAACTACTGTCCAGAGTGTTTCTGCCTCCATTCGTTTCTCTACAGGGGTAACTAGCATGATTTCAGTGGTTAAAGTAGAGCGCATTTTGTTATTGACAGCAGATTATCAAGGCAGCTATTATAGTGGCTGTACCAAATAAATATCGATGGAGGAGGACCTTCAATCACAATACAAGCTGTACAAAATAGCCTCATTATTATAATGTTCAACTGTGTTCCAGTGTCATACTATACATGGGACCTGAGACCAAACTCCTCAAATGTTTAAAACAGAAAGATTCCCCCATTTCTGTGCTTTGCATGTCATGTATTGTGTACATCTAAGATCCTTTACTTAAGTAAAAGTACCAATACAACAGTGTAAGTGCTACATTCAAAATCCTTCTTTACACAAAGTATCACCAGCTAAATGTACTTATAGTTTCAAAATGAAATGAAAAAACTAAGAAAAATGTCAGTTATTTTCCACTGCTGGCAATACAGTCACTGCTTTAAACATATAACTGCTTGACAATACATGTCTTTGTAAGAGCAGAGACAGTTAGACTTGTCTGGTATGTCCATGATATAATTTACCAGAAACACCCTCCAGTGACGTCACACTGCTTACCGGAACCGCAAGGAATGAGACCCTATACACAACAGCAACAATAACCATCACCCCGTCAAGTCTGCAAAGTGCCTCCATTTCCTAGATTAGTAAAGGCTTGGTAGAGTAACCCCCTTCTCTAATTATCCTCAAAATCCCCTCCTCACCCCTCCAGGAGAGCAGCCAAGAGGAGCCCCTGCATTAGACTGATCAAGGCCAGACAAGAGAAGCTCTGTGAGTGGCACTGATCAATCCTCTTGTTACTGAGGAAACAATACAGGTAGTGACTCACAGCTGTGGTGAGGCAGGGGGGGGGGGGGTACAGAAGATAATGGGAGAAGACAGATGACATAACAAAGAGCGGCAGAAGGGGAGGGAGGGGTGGACTGAGGAGAGGCGAAGGAAGAGAAGGAGGAAGAGTTGCAGACTTTGGCATGTCTTAAAGGCTTATCTCCCCTTTTCTTCTGCAAAATCAGGAGCTTACACTGACTCACTCCTGTCCCCAGTTTTCTTTTTTTTTGTCTCCCAGTGAATCTGAAGTGAGTAGTGGCTGAGTGGGTGACCGAAAAACAAGTGAGCGAGAGGGACAAAAAAAGAGACTGAGAAATTGGAGAGTGAGTCACTGAGTGAGTGAGGACGATGAAGGGAGGGGGCGAGCGGTTGCCGGGTGAGAGAGAAGGGCATCTTGAAGGACCCCCACCTCCTCCCTCCCCTGACAAATAATCCCCCCACCCTCCCACACTTCTATAATATCCCCGTACTCACCATAGCTACAGCTGCTCGCTCACTAACTCCTGCTTGCCTCTCCTCCCACACAGAACCAGCACAACATGCCCGGCGAAATATTTAACTCATCCTCAACTTGAACACACAATCTAGTCGTGTTGTGACTCTCGCTCGCATGTACTTTCTGTTGTCTGTAGTCTGCCACAAAATCCTACTCACTGCAAACACATTTGCATTTAGAAGGAGCCTTAACTTGAGTTTTTTTCCTCATCCCTTCACTAATTCTGTCTATTTAAAGGTATGAATCAACCCTTTAAAAATACCTCCATCTCTATTTTCCTACACAAACCTATAGTCCTCCATATTATAACAAAATTCATTGCACATTACAAGATATAATGTTACACATGGACCAGTGAATGATCAAATCATGCGGAGGCTGACAGACAAATGGGTGGGGGTCTGCCCAGAGCTCTGTAATATGATATTCCTTCATGAGGGAGCAGCCCCTCTGGAACAATATGAAAGCAATGTATAGGTCGATTGGATGATAATGCTACAGTGATCGCAGCTGCCTAAGCAGCACACCTCCTCTTAGTAAGTGCATTATGTCATTCCAGTGAGACAGACCGGAGCAGTCGCCATGTTGAGGCAGAATAATTTGGTCAATGTAGGACGGAGCGAGAGTTTGGTTAGAAGCACTTGCTTGTTCTACACAGCCCAGTATTTATTGTTTCATGCATTATTAATGTGGTATTGAAATCTAAAGATGGCCCACGCTGTTTATTTTCATCTTCGGTGGAGTGATGTGCTTCAGCTTTCCTGAAACGTTCAGGTGACTTTTTCGTTGCACATGAAAGTGTCAGCGTCACAGACTTCTTCTTTTTTTTCAGTGAGCTCAGAAGAATCCTGAGGCCAAGAACCAGAGACAAAAGCTGTCTCACTCCACAAGTCAGGGTAATGGCTCTTCCATGTAAGATGATGCCTTCCAATGTTAAACCTAATTTCAAGACACACAGCACTGCAGATGAAGAGACACATACACATCTTCGCTGCAGCTAATAATTGTTTTCTGATCAATTCAACTGCTGATTATAGTTTATTTGGTCCATCGATTTCCTGATGACCAGAGCAATGTCATCAAATGCTTTGTTTTGTCCAACCAATAACCCAAATCCCAAATACATTCAGTTTACTATTCTGTGATGGCAAGAAAGGGCAACTAATTTTCACATTTTAGAACCTAAAACCAGCAAGATTTTTGGCATTTCGTTGCTTAAAAAAATGTCAAAACATTTCAATTATTGAAATAGCTGTGATCAATTTGACGTATCGCTGCAGCTCTATTGTGTTTGTGAAGTAAAAGGAAGCTCTGCTGCATAATTTCTACTTCTCCCACGTCCTGTCCTCTCTGTGCTTTCTTCAGTGAGGACAGTTTTATTTTTGAACGCTGAGTGGCAACACTGGTGACAATCACTGTTTCACCAGGGACACTGAAAAGTGTGAGAACATTACACACTGAGAACTCAAAAGTTTCTCCTAGTTTGTACATTACATGCAGAATACTTCATTTGTAAATCAAAGTGTGTTCTGTTTGCATCCCCAAACCTGAATTATTTATGTTATAAAAAAACATATTTAGGCAAATTAAATGAAGGAAGTATTGTCTGTGATTTTTCAAAAATCACATCACAAGGTTGAAAAGGGTATTTTTAAAATTGCATTGTTCCAACACAGATGACACCATATAATAATCCTGACCTGCTAAAGATGGATTTGCAGTCATAACTTCTGTCCTCTCTCTCTGCTGTTAGAGAGAAAATGTGAATCACATTTCAAGAGTTTAATTCCAACAAAAGCAAAGAGCGCATAATGTTATGAGTTATCTAATCCTCCTGACAAATAGTTATATTTTTAAAAGCAGAACAATTTGTGATGAATTCCAGGTAAATGTATATATGTATGAATATAATGTGTTTGGTGATGAAACCTTTACAGTTTCCTCCTCTATGGCAGTACGGTGCTCTGTATACTCTCTTCTTCTCTCTCCAGCTGCTGCAGTATTATGCCCACTTTTCTAACAACAGGACCAACAATTTGTCTACTTTTATGGAAATGTTGTGTGTGTTGGCGAAGGCTGGGCAGAGGGCAGAGTGCCAGGCTGCTCTGCTACACAGGCAGCTCCCTTCAGAGGTGAGAATGAGCAATGCTGCTCGGCCTCTCCACAGGATTTCTCAACACCACGGGGGAAAAATACAGAGGAGATGTTGTAGGGTGGGCGGTGAGGAAAGCAGCACATTGTGAGCCACACTTCCATGCAGATGCCCTCACTCACATGGGACTGCAATTTCTGTCCCTGCACTAATAAAAACAGATTGAATTATTTACAGCGTTTTCCTCAATGCAGTGCAACCTATAAGGGATTTGATTTAATATTATTTTACAAACTCAAGACACTGTGACCTCAGCTGCCTGACTTAGACAAAACATGTATTAATGTGCTGCAGACTGCAGACTATGACCCATTAATATCAGGCACATATGCATCTGTGCAAAGTGACCGGGGGTGAATTACTTCCTCAGAGTAACAATAAAATGTTATTAATGCAGCCAAGGATCTTTTAATTAAAAAAAGACTGTCTGTGATAAAAAAAAAAGGTGCCATTTTTTGTTGAATTTGGTGCCCTATGATAATATTAAAATGATCATTAGGACATGAAAGGCTGTGGTATTTCCCGAAGCTGAACCAAATCATTATTTTCTAGAATAATCTTTTTTTCCTGTATAACGTCCAAAAAACTGGGCATTGCAGTGTCAAAGGGGCATCTTCAAATTGTGTGTCTTGTCCATCCAACAGTGCAAAACCAAAATTTACTTAGTTTAAAATCACAGACAAATGCAGCAAATCCTTCACAAGCTGTAACCAAATGTCTGACATTTTTGCTTGAAAAATGACTCAAGCTCAAATTCTGCTGCTCTTAAAATTTAGTATTCTCTTGCCAATGCCAATTTCAGTTTAATTAATTTATGCATCTCCTGTTTCGAGCCATAAAATGCTGCTGGGTTCACTGACAGTCATCTCTATCTTCTCCTTTTCAACAGATTCTTCATCCTGATGACTTCACAGGTTCATGTTCAGGCCAGCTTCAGTGTCCAGGCCTCAGGATGGGACCTGTTCCCATCCCATCCGGCCCTCCTGTATTACATTTCAACCCACATTCCCGACAGTCTCAACACAAAAAGACTGAAGAACTGAGAGGCGTATACATTTCAGTTGAAGGTTGGAGAATGGGTTACTCTGGTGTGCTGAAAGCCTTGAGATCACACATCCTAACCCTTCTGTCACACTCCACTGGAGCATTGAGGAGTTCCAACTAAAAGATCAAAACTGCTCAGGACAAACTGACGGACAGTGATGGAGTCACACCTCCACACTGTGATCAGATGTGAATGCAAACTGGATGCCAAAATGACCTTTAGAGCTGATTAGTTTCCCGGTCAGAAGCAGGAAATGCTGCAGTGTGTGGTTGCTGGCTTGTGTGTTAATACCTCTTCCTGATTTTAGCGCATCTATCCCACCATATCCTCCTTTCTAACCTTGAGGCAGGGCACAGGGCCAGCAAGCCAGGAGCTTGTCCTGGTACCCTGACCTCAATGACATTTGCTCCATGTGACTGTCACACACACACACACACTGTAAAATGATCGGGCTGCATGCTTGGATGGTCTCTGGCACCATCTGACTCAATTAGGTGCTCAGCTCTCGGCACCAGGCAGCGATGAAATCTGTCTACGGAGCCTCGGAGGGACTGGCTTGTTGGCAGAACACCATCATCCCAGCATCCATATTTAATAATCTCGTCATGTAGAGATTTGTGCTGACTGACCTGTTGCCTGCGGGATGTCGCAGAGCCATGCTTCGCATCCGAGGCGGCGCTCTCCGCGGTCCCACTCTCCTCCTCCACCGCCCCTGGCTCTTCGGCGTTGGTGGCAGCGGATCCTCGGTCTTCCAGTGCGGCGTCCAGCATCTCCAAGTGTTTGCACCTGAGCACCTCCAGCTCCAGCACACCGGCCAGCGTCGCTTTGAGGCGCTCTCCGATGCGGACCCGCTCGGTGCCCGACCAGAGCGAGTTCACGCAGCCGCGGCGGCCGGCCATCCTCGTCGCGGTGCAGGGACGCACCGCTGACCACCGCTCAGTTACCGCGCAGTGGATAAGAGGAATGAACGGGCTACACTCCTGCTCCAGGAAGAGCAACAGAGGTCCGGACGAGCAACATTGCAGCCGCTTAAATTAACGCAATAAGGAAAATATAACCATCACCATCTCTAACGTGCCACGCAGCCCCGCTCACTGGCAGAAGACTAGAATTAATGAATCCACCGGCAAAATGAAGTAACATCAACGAGCCGTGTCTCATAATCATCTAGGCTTAATTTCCTGATGACACCGTCTTTTTTTATGTCACTCATAAGCCTCCCGGTCCAATAGAGTAACCATAGCGCTGCGCTCCGCACGCTGCGTTCCCAAAGAGACAATGCAACAGACGGGCAGAGGGTGATAGCGTTACATGCGGGAGCAGGCAACGGAGAGGAGGAGCCACTGCACCAGGGCTGCACGCGGATTGGTCGGGGAAGTTTTTCAAATGAACGCGAGGGGGGGGGGGGGGTTCTACCGAATGTCCAACTTGCACTTTACAAGATGTCAGAGGACAAATACTGACATTCCTGCAGTGTTCCCACAGAGGCGGTGAAGTTATAAGGTGACCTCATTGGTTATATTTTAGCCACCAGTGGTGTCATTATATAGGCTAAACTAACCAACAGGGGCCTCAAAACACCAACTTTTATTAGAGATTTTTCACAGGACAGCAGGAAAAGCACAGGCGCAAATAAAATCAGTGACGGCTGAATTCCATTTAGCTGGCTGAGTTTCAGGTTCCTGGTATTGTGCATGCTGGCTCAGGCCTACTGTCACACTGTCATGGCTCACCTTAACAGAACAGAGCCATTGTTATCAGTAAAACCTGTACTTTCTACTATGATGAGTCAAAATGTGGCTCCGTCTTTCACTAGGGACTGGTGTCAAAATCCGGTTTTAGATCCCAAATGAAGATGCAGGCTAAATCAAATTACCACAAGCTAACAGACCCATCAGAACTCGCAAGCTCCTTTTAGCCAACAGTCAATAAATATCAGTCCACCAGTTTTTTAGAAAACAACCTAAAAAATACATACAGTCTAATTGTTCCTGTTTTATCGACTAGACTTATTTATGGTAAAGCTGCTGGAAAAAAATCTAATATGACCGGTGTTGATATGCCAATTATGTGTCTGTATTCTGTATGTTTGACAGGTGCAATGCACATTGCTCTAGTGCCGCTTTTCGACCAACAGAGGGTGATCTTCACCTACAACAGAACATCTGTCCCTGATTCTGTTTCTACAAGCTGGTGGCTCCCAAAACACAACACAACTGCAGGACCTTCTTCAGGTTTTCCATATCTGAGTTAAATTACATGTACACACAGTACAAGTCGACACAAAGTAGAGTCGCAGCAGTATATTTCGGTACACTTCAACAGCAACACAAACTGCAGCCGCTGAAGCACATGATCATTATCCGTAGTCGAAGTTTCCCAAAGTTCCAAAAGTAAAAATGATCATTGTGCAGAATTATGAGTAATGTTTATTATATTGCTGGATGTAGTGATGTGTTCATAACTTTTATGTTGCAGCTGACTAATTACTTTATGTACTTTATATGCTGGGTAGCTTTAAATTTTCCCACTGGGGCTCCATAAAGTGTCATCTTAATATTACATCAACTTTTATTGGTTTATTATACTGTATTTAAGTACAGTATTTACTTAAGTAAATTAACTTAGTTACTTGAAGTATACTAGCAGACATGAAGTATGTAAAGTGCTAAAAAAAAAAAAAAAAAGTGGAAATTTATATATCCACAGTCCCTGACAATTGAGCAAACTCCATCAGCTCGAAAGCTCAACAGCTATTAAATGGACCTGAAATGTACTATTACAGTCATAGAACTAAACACACAGGTGTTATCAATAATATTAACAATTGCACCATTTTATTCAAGTGTGAATGTGTTTTTCCTACTGTGACATGGGAGGCTGACTGGGAGGTGTTCAGTGCAGTAAATGTGTAAATAGGGGGTCAATAAATAATAGTAAATAGATCAGAAAAACAAGACACTGCGTGTAAGAAAACTGGAAAGATATTCACATCGTATTTGCTGCTGTTTGGAGATCCTCCACATCACTCTGATCATGATCATCCTCCCTCATTGCTCAAAAAAGAGTATAACATATGGGACATGATATACAGCCAGGTCAAAGGTCAGGAGTTAACAAAATGTGTGGACTCAGAGTGGTCAAGTCTCATGATAAAGGCGGCACCAGGTTTTTGCAGTGTGACAGTTCTAGTTGTCTGAATCATTACTGTCATGTGTTGTTTATGCTCTCTACATGGTGGGCTGCCCTCATTACACTCTTCTCTTCATGTTAATACCACCCTGTGTGAAAAGTGTACGTGACAGCAGCATCAATATCACAAGTAGATGTAAAATTGCCCTGTGAGATAACCAGTATGTGTGAATCTGGTTTGAACCACACACACACACACACACAGATGCACCCCTGCATCCACACACTGCCCACCAGGAAGAGGAGTGTGTCTTTGTTTGTTGCTGTCACACATTTCGACTCCTCCCGGCTCCGTCTCCTATAAAACAGCAGTAGTCAGAGCAGCTTGTTGGGGTTTGCTGACTTTCACCCGAGGGGCCTTCATCGTCAGCCCGGGCAAAGACTGTCCAGCCGGCACCATCAGCCACACCGCCTCCATCACCACTGGTCTCTGCAAACCGCTCCAAGCAACAAACAAACATGGCTCCTTTTGAGAAATCCATGGAAATGATGCCCTTCAAGCAGAGGAAATGCCTCGGTGAATCACATTTTTAGTTGATCCTTTGATTGCTATAATTGTTGCACCTGCTTGCGTTAACAAATTGACCTCACAATGTGTGTGTGTATAAAGTAGTGTACTCCATGTCTTTCTAGAAACAAGAAAAGATGAAGTGTGCAGCATTCGATCTAAATTTCCCAACAAATTGCCCGTGAGTTGTTTTTCCATTCTGGTATTTTAAATATAATGCATATAGTCAGCAGTCTTCTTTATATTGTGTGTGTGTGATGGCTCTAGCAGCTGATCACAGGTGCGTTTTTTTGTGTTCAGGTAATTGTTGAACGTTACATCCGTGAAAAGACTCTCCCCCTGTTGGACAAAACAAAGTTCTTGGTTCCCTTCGAGCTAACCTTGGGTCAGTTCCTGTGCCTGCTCAGGTAAATGATTTGCAACAATGTGTGATTGTGGAATCGCAGACTTTCTCACAGCTCCCCCTCACTTTTCAACCAGCTTGTTTTTTTTATTTTCTGGCCTTTTTCTTCTAAATGCAAGATAATCTTCTCTCCACTGTCTCCCCAACGCTGTCAGATTTGCCATCTTTGTGTCCACCCCCTCAATCACCTCTTTCTTGCATTTCTTTCTGTTAGGAATAAGATTGCATTGGACTCCACCCAGGCTCTGTTCCTCCTTGTGGCTGAGAAAAGCATGTCCTGCATGTCCTCCAGCATGGGGGAGGTTTATTCCCGCTACAGGGACACAGATGGCTTCCTCTACATCACCTACGCCTCGCAAGAGATGTTCGGAGCACCTCCACCAGCAGCCAGGCCGCCCTGCTGAGCCCGCAGCAGATAAAATGAACTGAACCCTTGGATCAATGGTGGTGACACCGCGCAGCCAAACTGGGAAAGCAGGGACAAACTGAGCCAAGCACAGATTGTTTCTGTCCAGGTCTCGTAGCCCCAAACTGCATAACATCCTACCTCATGATCCCTTCAATACTTTCAAACACAGGAAATCAATCCACCACCCTGTCACGCTCTGCCACTTCAGCCAGGTGGACAAGACTTATCCTGATGATGTCTTTGTTGTAGACTGATTGATTGATGATTGGTGGATTCATCGCTGATAGGAGATACAGAGGATTTCTTGAGTTTTGTTTTTGTTTATTTTTTTAATTTAGGAAATAATCAAGAAGATGCAACAGGCTCTGAGTGTTGTGATTATTCTCTGTTGCTCTTATGATATTGTTTGCAGCTGTTAAAGAGAAATTTTGAGCATTCAAATTGCCACAATGAGTTCAGTGTAAAACCACCACCACCTTCTCCACACTGCAGAGTCAATGAGATGCTGGTAATCAGACTTCTTCTGCACACTTATCTCCTCTCCTTTCTATGACTGATTTTGCTTTTTAATCCTTGTCTTCCCTTTAAAAATGTGAAATCGTTACTCTTGAGGCACTCGCTGAAAACATGGATGTCAATTTAATGCTGCTCTGATTTGTACTTTATCCAGCTGTTGGCACACCAAGGAATAAATTTGTGTCCTTTAAATTTATTGACTTTGTGTGATATATCAACTCCATAAAAGATACTATGCTAGAAGTTAAATGGGTAACAATATGATGCACTATGATGAACGGTCTTGTTCCCTTCAAGATGTCAATTTTTTAGGTAATAGCTGTGTTTTTTAGTTTGAACTCTAGAGGCTTTGAGGTCATTGAATTGAGCCTGAACGGGAGTTAAAACATCAAAAGCATCAAATATAGACATTAATTCATATCCTTTTAGCACTTTCTGGGTTGGTTAAGGATTCACTATATTAGTCACAGTCGAAGTCCAGTTGAAAATTTGCCTCTGTGATCATACTCCTACAGGTGCCTCATTCCTCACCTGCCTCTGAGAAGTGGCACTCTCTCCACATGACTGTGTTATATAAGGCCGACCCAGTTAACTATCTGCAGGGGTCAGTGTGTCAGAGGGCTAGAGGAATTATTTTTAGACATACAGTTGTGAAGGCGCAAATGTGACCCAAAACACTGAGACGGGGTTGACGGGAAAACAAAGAAACAGAAGCTGCTCTCCGTAAACAGTGGAAGAAAAGGGGGGACGAGGGGAAAAAGAAACAGGGGGAAGATAGTAACGCCCTGACAGTGAAGGACAGGAAAAAGGAAACAGTGTATAGCAGAGATATAGAGTGGGGGAGAGAGCCAGCTATCCAAACACACAGTGTACAGAAACACAGGGATGTACAGTCATACCTCCTCTCACTTAACACCGCTGTGGGCATTCCAGCAGCTCTCTGTCAATATATGATCAGAACAAGACGAGCCCCGCAAGCTGTAATTATCTGTTTTTGACCGCAGATAATCGCCTCTTGACAATATAAATAATTTTGTTTAGAATCTAATGAATGCAAATCCTACATTCCTACCAGGACAAATTATGATTTTGACTGAACTCGGAACACATCAGTTTACTTTCCTTGTTTGTTTTCATTCAAGGAACACCAATCAGGACATTTCAACCACTGTAATAATGGGATGCTTGAGCATATAACGTTCAATTACAATTTACACTACACACATTTTGACCTTAAAACAAAAAGATAAGAAAGTGCATTTCTTTCTTTTAAAGTATGGCATATATAAGATGCTTCAGTCTGATTTAATTTCAGGAAATTATTTTATTTGTTTTGTTATATTGTGATTGTCAGAGCTGTCTGCTCATCTGATTTATGATTTTATTTTTCCATTTTGTGTATTTGTTTTTAGGATTTTTCTTTCTACTGCGTATCTGTTTTTATGTCTTATTATATGACATGATAATTATTTCACTTATTGCTGTGATTTTATCAATTTTACATTGTCCTGCTGCTCACACCTCTCTTAGGATTTTTATCCACTCTCCTCATAGAACTCTGTCTTATATGTTTTGTAACCTGTTCTGTTACATCAGTGGATCCCAACCTGTGGATGAGGACCACTTTCAGGGGCCGCAGAATAAAAACAAGGGATCACCAGATTTACATAAAGTCTGACTTTATTTAAAAAAGGTTGAGAACCACTGGTTTCTATGTGCACAGCGAGCAGAAGTCCTGTACTGTAGCTGCAGCAGAGACATAAGAAAGGACACAGCCATGCATACTGAACCGGCACCATCCAAAAACAATATCTGCAATAAAGTTATGAGGACACAAGAGAGCGCCTCTGGGCTTTATCAAAGCTGAAATTTGCTGCCACTGTGGGAAAACTGGTGAACATCATGTGTGTCTGACGCTAGCTGATAATCAAGGGAGTCATTGTGTATAATGTCAAAGCCATGCAGGATGAGTGTGCTGGTGAGGGAGGGGAAGAATGACTCTTGTGACGTTTGTGTGGAGGAAGAAAGATACTCTGGACTGTGACTCAGGGTCACATAAATTGGAAGATAACAGGCTGATTTAGAAAAAACCCCAACATAGTTTAACTGGGTTTTTTTTTAAAATTATCTCCTGGTAGAGTGTGTCTGATTTGCGTTTCAGTTTCTATATCCTATTTGAATGATGCAAAGCGACCTGAGAGCCGATGCAGACTACTTCAGGTGAATGCTATCAACCGCCGACTTCACCTCTACCCAGACTCCAATATGACTTTAATAAAGCTGCAGCTTCCTGTCTTAATGCTTAACGCATGATCTGTGCACTTCTCTGCGAGCTTGGAATGAGTTTTTAGCTTTGTAAATTTTCTCCATGTGTCCTCGAAAATGCTGCAGAGGACGTCACAAGTGGCTGTCTGCACTGCTGTTTTCAATTTTCCCTCAGAAATATGCAGCCAGAGGCAAACTGTTTCATGGTCAGATGGAAATAAGAAGATGCGTGTCCTGTGGCAGAGATGACAGTGATCGCTTCTGTCCTACAGAGGGCAGTAGATAGCACTGAAACTATCACAATGAGGGCATTTCAGAATAAATGTAGAAGACCTCTGGGTGATAGTCCTTGAAATCACCCACTACAAGTGAAAAGTACCCAACTCATTCAGTTTAGATTCACTTAATTTAATATGGTTTTAATTATTGACTGAGACTTTCTTCTATAAATCAAGCATCTGATGAACTCCAGCTGATGTCACAGTATGTATCATAGAAAGATTGAATAAAAAGCCACATAACCACGAGTCAGATGGTGCAATATTCCTTTTTATTTATCTGGCAAAATAATAAAAAGGTAAGCATTTGGAAAGAGTTGAATTTAACAGTCAGGAAATACAAAAATATAGATAAAACAAATCTAACAGCTGTTTCGATTTATTTCCTCTTTCTCTCTCCAAATGGGGAAAAAAAAACTATATTTCTTTGGATCAACATATAATAATATGGTCTGTATACTTATAAGACATCTTTTACACAGGATGCACAAATCCATGTTCAGCCCCATCATGCAACCTCCAACTACCCATCAGTTCAAGATCCAGTAATGTCCTTTCATCAGTTTGCAACCCCCACCCCCACCCCACCCCCCACCCCTTTAGTTCTAATAGATATCTAAACAGTATCCCCTAATGCACAAAGATAGACCTCCCCTCCCTCCCTCATACCTCCCCCCTGAAACCCTTCAGTCTCTCTCTGATAAAAAAAGATCACAGCGGTGCCTTCTCATGGGTGCGTCAGGAAGCCTGGAGACTCACAGCTTGATGGAGGATGATGCTGTTCATGCTTGTGGTTGGACTTTTGTCTGGAGAGTCCTCAACATGATACAAAGCGTTGACACAGTCGATCTCCATAGGCTGCTCCCTTCTCCTCTCCTCTACTCGTCCAGAACTGTTCCGCGTTTGGATGGCGGCACCAGGTGGAGGGGCAGCGTGGGTGGCAGCTCATGGCCCTCTAGCTTGACCTTGATCAGGTGGTTTGCCAGGGCAAACTCCTCGTCATCAAGGAGGCCATCTTTATCCACGTCTGCTAGCTTCCAGATCTTTCCCAGGACCGTGTTCGGCAGCTTGGACTTTATCATCTCCTTCTTGGCTGCAGCGCCGGACACTTTACCGTTGATGGGAGAGAGGGTGTAGAAGATCTCATCATAAGTAGGCTTGTCCCGACCCACCACCCACTCCAGCTCGTCAATGCCTTCGCTGGCACCCTCTCCATAGCCATGACCAAAGGGACCGCTCATGGTTCCCTCAAAGGCTCCACCCTTCACAGACTGGCTAGGCATGGCGGCCTCTTCCTGACGCACCAAGGCCATGAGACGTGCGATGTCGTTGGCGAGCATGTCCTCCACCGCCTCCAGCAGCTTGGGTTTCAGTGCTGCGAACTTAGAGAAGTCCTGGCCATTCAGCAGCTCCTAAATGGATGGGGGGTTGAGAGTAAACAGGAATTGGTCATAGAAATAGATCAGTCTTCAATAGCTGCCAACGGGAGTAGCAAAGAAGCAGGATTTCCTGACAAACCAGGAAAAATAAATCTCATCCCCCGTCCTGGCCCATCCTGGAGGGCAAGGACAGGAAAAAAGGTTAAGAGCAAAGATTGAAAGGTCATTCTACCCTCAACCTTTGTTTCTAACCATTTATATAACATGTCAAAACATCAAATTTGTTATTTCATCAAGTATGCAACTCATGTCTACTCTCACCTGCATCTTAGCGAGGTTGGGGAAGTCTCCAGGTGAGATCTGGTGCTCCTTCTCAATCTTATGGTAGATCTCTCCCAGGTTGGCTATCAGCTCCTTCTTCTTGGAGTCCTTTCCGAACACACTTGGCATTTCCTTTTTCAGAGAGCTGATAATATACGCTTGCACCTGGACACCATAAAAGAAATAGGACAGACACATTTTCTGTTATTATTGAAATGGGCTTTTGTAATAACTATGGGGAGTTGGATTGTTTATATTTTTAATCGTTGAGTGTACTGAGACAGAGAAAGATCTGGCTGGAATTCCCACAAAACGAACATCTAAATGAGAAGCTTCCTGATGCTACCAAGAAAAATGTATAGTCCCCCACCACTCGAACAATGTTTGGATGTTTTGAGCTCAGCACTGTGCTGAATGATCTCTGTGCAGAGTTTGACAACAGAAGTCTGTTTTCACATTCTTGTGTTGAAGTGGAAAAAGTTTCTCTGTGTGCTCACCTTAAATCTGACTTTTGGATGTGTTCATACAATTTTGGGACATCACAACTAGTTTGGAAGCCAATCACAGTCAAGTACACAACTTGTATAAGAGTGATCTGGAAACATGAATCCCACAGTATACATACACAGAGAATGACGACTTTTCCGTGAAGTAGGAGTAGTTCAACTTTTTTCACTATTTGCATATATATTCTGGATTTTATTCAAAGCAGAGTATTCTCATATGTCTAAAAACATGTCTGGAGGGGATTTTTAAAGTTGGGAACTTACAAATATATGTAACAACTGGCAAGCAGAATAAAACAAATAATTTCACTTCTCTTCTTGGAAGTTATACAAAGTTAATGGTGTATCAAATTATACTGACTTCTGCCTTTGGTTAGTTAAGAAACTAAACACTAATACATTTTCATAAAACAGATTTTTGGGTTTAATCCTCCTCCTGTGGGGCTTGAGGACAGGGGTACTGGTGAGAGAATGAAGAAATAGGAGAGTGAAAATAAGATGAGTTGAGCTTTGATCTGGTGTTTTTAAGGCACTCAAGCAGCATGGCTCTATGCTGGTCAGTCCATCACTTTCGTTTATGGTCCACAGAGGATGAAACAGGGATCCCATGAATTTTACTTTACCTCCACTGGTTTGGAGTTACACGTCTCAACAAATATCTGAGGGATTGTTATGAAAATTCGTACACACATTCATGTTCCATTCAGGATGAACTGTAATAACTTTGCTAACACCATCATCGGGTCAAAATATTAATTTGTCAATCACTTGAAAACTAATGACATTCCCATCAGCCTTAGCTGTACATCACCTTGTAATAATGTCATTGTTAGCATATTGTAGTGACAGTAGTCTTTCGCTCAAAACACTGCTCTACCTCAAAGCTGTGGCTGTGGACTCTTAGTCTTGTTAATACTGACCTTAGCGAGGCGTGCTCGTTTGATGAGGTCATTGAGTTTGCGTAGTGCTGCATTACGCGGCAACGACTGGATGTCCAAGAACAGGTCCTGCTCTTCGGCCTCAAACAACTTCCTGTTGTCTGGGACCAACAGGGGCTGGGCCCAGAATGACCCGATGTATACGCGCACCACCTGGAATAAAGTTTGCACAAGTTAACCTCCACTGTTGATCAGGTTACACTTTACTGCCCACACAAGGGAAATTCTTCACAGGCAATATAAATGACACTGTGGTCTAGCTAGAATGTGTAAGCAGACACAAAAATACATCTATATACTCAAAATAGACATACAGGATGTGTGACAATGCAATACACGACTGTGAGGTCGGCAGTGAAAAAAAAAAAAGTTTAAAAGGTATGTGTTCTGTGCTTCACATCCCGTAGAGAGGCTTTACAATACAATGCACTCTCAAAGTCATTTAATAATTCTTTAAATGATCCAAAGGTTTCTCTGGAATCAGTTTATGAATGTGACCCTGGATCAAACATTAACTAAAAAGTCAGGGAAAAATCATAAGACAAGCTGGGTCACATGGCATCAGGTAGTACATGGAGTTCGAGTTTTTTTCTTATGTCTTTTGTTAGAACGACAAAGTGAGAACATTAGCTGAAATAATCTTAAAGTCACTGTCCGATTCCTGCACCCTTGGATAAGTCATCTGACCTCTATCCAGACCCAGCAAAGATTGCACAGAATTGAAATGTTGTTCATTTAAATACATTTGAAGATTACACAGAAGCGCAGATTTGAAAAAGAAATGCTTTTTACCTCGGGCGTGTTGATGATTTTTCCCAAAGACCACATCAGCGCCCCATAGACCCTCATCAGCTGCTGAGTGCTGATCTGGTCCGCTTTGTTCAGCACTACACGCATTTTGTCCTCGTGGTTCTTCAGAGCTCGGATCACCTCAGAGAACTCATCAGAGATGTCTAGCTTGTGAGCGTCGAACAGGAGGATGATGCGGTCCACACGCTCTGCAAACCACTCCAGCACTGCAGCGAAATCATAACCTGGAGGAAGAAAAGGAGAGGAGACTCGTTAATTAAAGATGGGGCATGCCCAGATACTGTTGTGCCCCCAATATCTGGTTTTGTTTACAGTCAAGTCAAAGGATTTTTCTTTCCTTCTCTGAACTGACAGACTGACACAAGGTCAGAATAACATTAAAATATTAATTTCAAAAAGGATGCTGCATTACTATTACACATTGTGAGTGAGGACAGGTAGTATTCATATTTAGCATGCCCTATCATGTCAACTAATATGTTTCTTTGTTGTCTAAATATTTGCCAGCTGTTTTGAATGGATTTCTAAAGCCAATACTGATATTGATATTCTGGAGTTCAAAAACTCATAACAATATAGCAGCAGAATTGTTTTTGTTGTCAAAACACATTCAAAGCTGGACTTTTTCAGTTAAAAAAAAAGAAACTCGCCAGTGTTCTCTGGTAGACAAACTATGTAATGGTGAAAGTATCTAGATAACCTCATACCTTGTTTGGCATTTCTGTACTTCAATTTCTTGTTACTTATCAGCAGACATATACATCAATACCGATATGTCTGCAAAAAGCCAATATACTCAAAGGTATTGGTCAAATTGTTTTGAAAGGTCATTAGATAACCAGGGTTTGTACAATTTTTTAATTCTGTGAGTTTTGAAGGGAGCTTACTAATCCAAAATTTGGATAAATCATGGTCTCGAGATGGAGCAAGTTCTTTATATAACTGAACTTTATAGGATCAGACATGAATCTCTTCACAGAATAATGTCTGAAGTTTCTTTTAGTGATAATTCTGCCTTTACATGTTTTAATTCTGGATTTTCTAGTATAGGTTATGGCAGTGTTCACTGATATCTTGGGCCAATATTGCAGCATTTCTGCACTCATAAGGACCATTTCTCAACATAAGATTTCTTAGTGTGGAGTTTAATGGACTCCTTATATTAAGTCTAAGTCAAGGTTATCACCTTGGTAATTTTGTTTATAATTATTACAGATCTAGTCAAAATCAACCACACCCATGATAAAAAGCTCTTATTATGAAGTGCCTCACTGTTTGCATATGAGGAGCAATAAATTCCTGCAATGATCACCAGTGAAACAATGGATCCAGGAAGGTATTCAGAACTGTTAAGGACGTTACACACTGAGGTAGCCTACAAGCATGTGTTGTGTACTAACTTACTATGGATTGTAACTGTCTGTTTTCCCACTCATGTCAGTATGGAAGCACATCTCACAAAATTTGCATTATTACTGCACTTATAAATAATACACCAAGCACACTGGTGTGGAGAGATATAAGAGTTCAACCAGAAAAAAAGCTCAATGGCTCCAATCAGTCAATAAACTGTGTGCTGGAGCAGGTTTAAATGTGGGCTCTCAGTTCATATTTGAAGTCATGTTGATCCAATAATGTTTAAATAAGGGCTTTCAAAAGGCGGAGCTTTCTCCTCTGGCTACCTATTAACTAGCTTTATTGAGACAGCAGGAGAGGCGTTTGAATGTAAGGACAGTTTGGACACAAGTCCTTTTGGAAAAACCTAACGAGTCAATCAACAGAACTAGCCTCAGGACAATGAACATGTGGTTTAAGATAAAATACTACGCAGTGTCAGTTGTGATAACACCAAAAAATGTTGAGCCTGAACTAGGTTGTGCTTCAAATACATTTCCATTATTGCGTGAGTACAGAAGTCACTCTACTATTCACTTCCTTTGGTTATTTGAGAAAGGGCACTGACTCAAATTACATGAAACAAGGCTTTTTTCTTTCTGAGCTCTCCCTTGACTCAAGGAGGTGGGGAGGGAGTGAGGAAGAGAGTATTATGGTTTTGATTAGCGTCTGTGTGTCATCTGATCAGAGAAGAATGCAGTTGCTCTAAAGGCTCATCTCGGCTGTCGCACAATCATCACCAGATCTGCTGCACATGCATTCCAACATGGCCGGCTTTTGTCTGTCTAAGCACAAGTATACAAAAGAGGGACACAGTCGGGATATGACAGACAGAATGAGACAGTGGTATAGATAGATGAAGAGGGAGATAAGGAGGAGGGGAAAGCTGGGAAAGAGAAAGGGAGAGAAACACAGGTGTGGGTAAAAGTGAAAGTAAAAGAAAAAGAAAAACTTGAATGTAATAAGAGAGGGACATAGAGGATGAACGCAGGAAAACCCCTTCAGCTCAAAGTAATTTGTGCCTATTGGTGCAGCATGATGGCATGTGAAAGTAGAGGCGGATAAAAGGGTAATATTTAAAGTCCAATACCCCTGTGGGAGCCAGCCAGGACATTTGCGCCGTCTCTCTCAAGTCTGTTTTTAACACGTGTGTCAGGGAACCAGACAGAGAGACAGCTGCTCAAGCTAAGACTTACTTATAGCACATAGCATCAACAACTGCTATGTCTCTACCATATACAGCGCTGGACAGCTAATCTGGCATTCCGGGCATTTTCCTGCTGCGCCGGCACACCTTGGGGACAATCTTATTTATAATTTTTAATTTAGAAAAAAATTTTCTTTTTCATGCAACAACTATCCCATGAAGCAGGGGCAGCCAAACATCTATGGATGAAGCAGGCAATCTTTGTCACCTGTCAAGATGGAAAAGCAAAAACGAAAGAAGGGGATGTGCACAAGTTGTAGGCCAAAGAAATTAAGATTCTAGATGCAGATTCCTCCAAATGTGCTAAAAATCATAGATTTCAGAGCTGCAGTAGTAGCTTTAACATCTACGGCAACAGCAGTGCCTCCCATTATGCAGGAACGGGTGTCGGAGAGGTGGTTGGCCATGGCCACTGCCAGGCAGATAAGCAGGCGTGTGACAGGCAAGCTGAGGAACAGAGTGAGCTGGAGGAGAGTGTAGCTGAAGTGGTAAGCAGAGAGTAGAATGCAGGGAAACAGAGACTATCTGTTAATTTTCACTTGCCTGGTCAGATAAGTTCATGAGGCATCGGCAGGTGTTAATGTCGAGCCTTGCATTTAGCATTAGCATCCTCAACTACCAGCTTCACTGGTGTTAGTGCCAGGTGGCTATAAAAACATCAGACTGAAGAATGTGGATCGGTACATGGATAGGTGACATCTGTCCAATATTGGAACCCGATACCGATATTAGATCGCGTCGGTCCCATTATATCGGATTCATCTGTCAGTATTTTCAGTATTCACGTCAAGTCATCAGCAGTGACTTTGGGAAAGACACCAACTAGTTCTGCAAAATCACAGTTTCATTATAGTTTTCATCACTTCGTGGTGCACAAAGGAAGAATTACTGAGCCATACTTGCTGATCTCATCAAAAATGAATACACAATCAAAAGTATTATGCAATGAAAAAGCTTGGCGTCCATGTACGGACAAACCTATTTCATATTTCTCAATGTAAAGTGCTTTAAGACTTGTTGTAGGCCTTCAGACCATATTGGTCAATTGAGCCAGTTCACTGAGCATTGTCATACACACACACATACACACACACATGCCCGTCACAGTTCAGCTGCACAATCCAATCAGTCCTGTTTATATATGACACAGTCAGTACAGTATGTCTGGGTAGTACAGTATAGTATCTGTGTTTATACAGAAACAGCTAAGAGGATAGTGTGTGTGTGTGTGTGTGTGTGAGCTTGAGAAAGAAAGAGAGAGAGAGAGAGAGAGAGAGAGAGAGAGAGAGTATGTATTTGAGAGTAAGAATGTATAAATATGTATGTATAGAAACAAAACTGTCTGTAGTATGAGGCATCAGATATCATCTGCAGCTCCTCTTTTTGTACAGGGTCAATTCGACATTAGTCAGTCTTTTCTTCATACACACACACTACACATTTATACTCATTGGTATCTTATCTCATTTATGCTTGTATGGTTACAGTCCCTTCTTTGGCCTTTGCAGCGTCTTTGCCAAACACCTGTACCGTTTCCACATCTCCTACTGCTTCTTATTACAACTACAACTAACAAAACTAACCCAAAGTAATGTCTTGAAATTGCTTATTTTGTGCATCCAACACTTAATGATATTCAATTAACAGTGATATGAAACAGAGAAAAGCAGAAAAATCATATAGAAACATTTAAATGCCTTAAATGATGAATCTATAATCAAAATAATTGCATATTAATTATCCTTCTGTTGACTAACTACTTCTTGATATTATTATATTGCTTTGTCTTGTGGTAAATCAGACTCCATAATAAAAAGCAGATTAACTGTATCAGCTCTCTGTGCAACACAGGCAGTGGAGGTGGTTTTGAGAGAGGGGGTGGAGGGCGGTCTTGGGAAACCCTCTGCTATGTTTGCCATTTTACTCCACATCCTTTCCCTGGAGTACACAAAAACTCTTGTATGTTCGCTTCCTCTTAAAGGGGCTCAAGTCAGGTAGAAAAAGCAGAAGCTATGTTCAGCTGCATTGTTATCTTCTGCCTGCGTTCTGTCAAATCATCAAAAGTAAAACTGTGTATGTGGCAATTCTGAAGTGACCCTTTATAGAAATATGAATAGATTTCCACAGTGCACAGGGAAATTACTCAGATATAAAATGATGAATGATACAGCATAGGACAAAAAGAGAGGGCACACAGCCTCGTAGAGGAAACATTTACGGCTTCATCTTTAAAAACAAACCTAACTACAGATCGAAACAGAAAGACAGAAAGAAAAAACAGTTTACTTGATAGAAAGAGGGCAGGAAGTGAACGGCTAGTGATGAAAAAGATAGTGCCACAGAAAAACCACAGGTATTGAGACAGGAAATTAACTTCAAAGTGCTTTGCACCCTCTCCATACGACTGTCAAGCTGTGAAGGCCTCCATCTGATTTACATGACCTGTTTGGTTAGGCTTTGACCTGAGGGTGTTTAGAGTTAAGTACAGGTTTGACAGCACTATGAGCCAGACAGCTAGCGTTCACTATGTAGAGCACAAGCCAAGCAGAAATACCAGAGAAAGACTTAAGGACAGGAAGAGTATGTAGGTTGTTTAAGCATGTTCCTTCCTTTCTTTGAACTTGTGGCTTCCTGTGAGTTTATTTTGTGGGTTTAGACTTTTTGAGCAGAGAGGGTGTGGCTCTGTTAAACAGAAGTAATATTAGTTGGGAGTAGGTGAATGAGTGTGAGTGTTTACGTCAGGCAGACCTCTGCTTATCCTCTGTTTCTCCCCGGACAGGATTCCAGGAGTATCGATGATACTGATGCTCTCCAGGACGGCGTTAGGCATCTGGGCACACATGAACCTGGATGAGTGAGGGGAAAGTACAGGACACAGAAGGGAGAAAAAGAAAGTAAAAGAAAAAGAGAGAGAGAGAAGACAGTGAGTACGGGAAATGGATATAGAGGGAGGGTGGGAGAGATGCAAAAAAAATAGTCGGGTGAGAGTGTTTATACATAAGCTTAGCATTAAACAGACATTATTCTGAAAGTTTTCAGTGACAACCTCCATGCTCTCGGGCAGAAACATGAGTAGAATACCCTTGCTGGTAAAGATGCACAGCTAAAACAGAAAGTAGCAGTGGGTGGAAAGGAAAAATTTGGGTTAACAGTGCTGCCACTACCACATTTTCAGAAACCCTGCTGTTAAAAATTGCTCACATTTATATATCAGTTGATAATAGTAGCAAACTTTTAAAATAATAATGCCAAATGTGAGTTTTTCCACACGCTGCATTTGATGCCTGGTGTCAAAATGTATTTATCTGCCCACTTATTTCTCAATTATTGATGATTTATTCTGTCTGTAAAATGTCAGAAACAGTCACACTTCTTCTCAATCCTTAAGTTCAAGGTGACATCTTCAAAATGTTTTAACTGACTACAAGTAAAAAAAAAATCAAAGACTTTCAGTTTGCTATCACAAAAACCAGCAAATCCTCAGCAAGGATTAAAAAGCTGGGACCAATGAACATTTGGCATTTTTGCTTGAAAAATTACTTAAATTACTTCATTTTTATGAAAGGGAGAGCTGACAATGACTCTTCTATCAGTCGACTAATTGATTCATTGTCTCAGCACTCGTTGACAGAAGCTTTTTCTACTAATACAGTGGGACTACATGATGATATACGTAGTCAGGATTTCCACACAGTTTGGGGGGTGTAAGAATGTTGGGGAAATACTGCAACAATACATTAAAAGTTATGATTTGTAGGCCTGAATCATTTTGCTAATGCAATAAAATTCACTACCCAATGCTATCCTTTCAGCTGGGACACTGGGGTTTAAACTTTAAAAGGGGAACGTCGCTCTTTAACAGAAATCAAGCCAAGACAAACACATTCACATAAATACAGACAGATATACTCGCTATAAAGCGAGAGAGGCTGAGTGGTTTTGCATAAACCCACAGCATCCCACTCAGGACAAAGAAGAGGATTGTTAAGAAATCCCACAGCTCAGAGGACCACTTCTCACTCTGTGGCCCTTTCACTCAATCTGAACTGATACTCCCAACATGAGCTCAGAGGTACTGGGTCATAAGACCGAGAGAACCATGCTTTTACATTCCTGCGCGCACGCGCACACACACACACACAAAGAAAGATCCTATACCTCATGCAGGGAGGAAAAAGGAAAAATCCAAGGACAATGAACAAGTCAAAGAAATATGAGAGAGGGGAGATCCTTTGCATGGCATTACATTATAAAAACAATGACTGCCAAAGATAACAAACATGGAGATTTTTCCACTCTCTCACAAAGATGATGACACGATAGCCCTTTGGAATTTTGGCAAAGGTTTTATTTTAACTATCTACCCCTACATTTTCCACACAGAGCTTGTCAGGAAAAAATGCTCCGAGGAATTGGAGCTGGAATTCTTGGAAACAGAGGACCCCACTAGGCGTGGGGGCCCCAGAAGCCTTGAACTGTCTGAGATCCTTTGCTGTCTGATTATGTCTCAATAAAGTGAGAAAACCATCCTCACTGTAAGGCCCACAGTCCTGGCATGAAGGCCGGGGTTAATATTCCACATCAGACCTCTCATGTGATTGGAGGCCTGGCTCCAGCTCTTCTCTTGCCCCACCTCCTGAACTATGACCTTCCCTCACATTGTAACCTCAGCTTCCTGTAAAGAAGAGGAAACAGTGTGGCCATCGCCAGCACTGGGGATGTGAACTGTGAGGTCACAACTGTGTCACTTTTCCATGTTTGCTTCCTCTAAAATCTTACTGTGAATGTGTGAAATTATCTGTTTATTATATATCTATATCTACACTGGCATTGTCATGTGTATTTGTTTGTTGTGCACTCTGTAAAACTGTACGTGTGCAACCCCTATCAGTAAAGTGCAGAGTCAGTGTCCTGGAACAACAGGCCATGAGCGGGACAGGACAGAGCAGGACTGTGTAGGCCAGGGTTGGGCCTGTGCGGAACAGAAATTTTGCTGACTAATGGCTTACAGAGAGCATGAACACACTGAGGCCCCCTGATTAAAACTAGAATGGAACAAAAGTTAAAAATATACAGGTTTATTCAGAGGCGGAAGAGAAGTTACTTGAACGGAAACATGTATGATTTAGGCCTTAGTACAAACCAGGGGGATGCACATGCCATGGACACAGGGTCTGAAACCTGAAACCAGGCTGCTATAAAATAGAAATAATGGATAAACGGCAAACAAGTGAACAACAACAGCTGTTACCTTTTGAGTTTGCCAAATCCATGCGCAAACTGTGGTTGTGTGGATCACATGATTTCTGTTTACTCTCTTCATAAATAACTGATTATACTGAGAGTAAGTCCTATTGAGGCTGGTGGTTAAAGGCTAATCTGCAGGTTGAATGACTATGGTTAAAGAACTACACACTCTTGGCAGAACACGACATTGGCAGAACTGCCATCATGCTGAACACGACATTGTGTGCTCCTCTGATATGGTATTTTCTCATCCACCTATAAAATAAACAATCTGATGTTCGATATCTCCTATCTTCCTTTCATTAGCAAAAAAACATTCTACCGAATTAAGGCTGAAAGCCAGTCCAAATACTTTTGGCCTCCTGGGAGGGAAATGGAAAACTAGCCTAGTCAGAGCCAAAATCAGCCCAGTTTTAAATGTTTGTCTGGATCTGGTTCTTGACAGAAATTTATCAGCTGTAGAGCTGCTCTGGGCTATGTGCCATCACAGCTGATTAGGCCTACACATACACAGAGCTGTTCAGAACAGGTCATGCACCTTCTTTTGTCATACACGGATATTCTGCTATGCAGCATAGTCATGTGAGCCAAGCCAATTAATGTATGACCCCTTCAAGCCCGAATATGCCTCTGAAACAAAGATGCAGACTGAATTAAAAGAGAACCTCAAGTCCCATGATCTTACAGGATTGTGTCCAACAGCCTGACAAATGATGCTACGATGGACAATAGCCTTAGTTTATACACAATCTTATCTGGCTTCCTCTCAAGCCTGTAATAAAATCCAGAGGGGTGAATTGTGGTCTATGAAGTCTAACACCCACCACCTTATTAAAGTGTTATCAGAATTGCATTACTTCATTTTTTTCTCAGTTTGACTAATGCTGTTTGGCAGACGCTTGCACTTATTAAGCAAAACATTACGCGTAATTGGATAGTCTCAATGGATAATGGGAAATAGGCCTAACTGGGAAAGTGTCGACTTGAGTGTTTGTACTAATACAGCATATGGCCATACAACTGATTTGATAATCTGAAGCTAATAAGAGGTTAATAAGACTGTCCTTTGCAGGGTAACGCCACACTGGCCACTGCGAGAGAGGGGATACACTCTCATTCTCTACAGGAAGTGACCCCATCAGCGATTGGATGTCAGTCATGTGATGTCATCACAAATCCACACATAATAGACAGGATTAAGATGCTTTAGCTTTCACCAAACGTGGTCACGTTGGCTCTGATTTATAGCACCTTGCTTGTGTAATCTCACCTTGCACTCGGACTTTGTTTGAGGGAAGCTCATTTAATAATCTCAATGAAATACTGGCAGTCTCCCTACAATCGTTCTTAGCTCTCTCCTAGTTTGAAAGCACATCACCAATCAAGGTTTCACTTTGTACCATTTGTTTGTTTTTTTCTGTTCTGCTTTTGTCAGGTGTTTGCCACAACTGAGCAATACTGTACAGCAGTTCTGACACACTGAAGTTTTTTGCCATGAGTATGTTTTTCCATAAGGCTGAATAACAGACCCAAGTGTCAGTCTGACTGATTCATGCTCTGGGAGTTTCCTCAGAATCACTGGATCATCAGGTATGTGAATCACTCCAATGAGCTGAATGCCTTGACACCCTAACTATAACCTTAACGAACCACCTGCTGACTCAACGAAACAGTACTACAAAAAGATAGACAGTCACACCAAAACCTTTAACCCGTTGTGATAAGATTTCACAAGGCCGCCAGGTAGTGGCTCGTCGGCTTCTACTGATAAAGTAACACTTATATGACCAGGGGGTGCAAAACTTATAGCACCAACATCCGAGGACAGGACAAGGTCAACTTGTTACCTAGCAATATATTTCTATGCTCAAGGGGCCATACTTTGACATAGGGACAAAACGAACTGTCAGCAGTAACTCTGCCAGGTGCTTTTTGGAAGGAGTGTCTGATGAAGGGCAAGGTACATTTGTTAATTGGCAGGATTAAGTCCAAAGTGAAATGACTACTTTGTCAATGGGAAACGGTGTTGGAAAGCACCTTTTCTGTCCTCTACCATACACAGACGGCTCTTCCACTTAACTATTGACACTAAACATCCGCATTCTCCCACAGTGATGAAAGAGGGAAAACTCTCACACACACTTGTCTGTGAGACTGCTGGGAATATTGTGCAATAGCACACTGTGCGTTTACCTTGAAAATGATAGTACATGTAAGGACTTGTAGGGAGGGCATTTAAATTATGGGTGATTTGTTGTTATGACGTGTTTCTTTACACACAGCTGTATTGGCTAATGATATTTCAAGGCAAACATGGCATTGACATGACATACATTTATTTCATTCACACATTACTGAATAACTGTCGGGCTCAGTTCCTATAATACCAGCGTAACTTATTACATTGTTCAAATTGCTCCCTGTAAGCTTTTTAATCTTTAATGGGAACTTGGCATTGGCTTTACCTGTTAAGGAATGCGTTGCCAAAGGCGTTGAGTTTGCGGAAGGGCTTCTTTGGGTCGACAACCAGAGCATTACCCGGTATTTGCCCCTCCTGTTCACCGTGCATCACCGCGATAAAAGAGTCCGTGGTCGGCTCAGGGCCAATCCGCATACCGGGGAAGTCCTGTTCCATGAGGTGACGAATGAAGGTGGTCTTCCCGGTGGAATACTGACCCACCAGGAGAACCATGGGCTTGTTGTCGAAGTCGGCATCTTCGAGTGCAGGGGAGTGGAAGTCGTGGAATCGATACGTGTCCTCCAGCGGGAACAGTTTGGTCCGGTAAAGGCGCCGCAGCCCATCCGACACGTTCTGAAACAGCTCGGGGTCTTTCTTCAAGTTTTTCCTAAACATGATTACTTATTTTTGCCCTTACTTGACACAACTGTGTCGGCCTCCCCTTGAATAATTAGATACTTTAGTGGTGTGGATCTCTCACACCGCAAAGAGAGTAGCTGCCTGCTAGAATGAAGCAACGGCTGGGCGAGGTCTTGGAAGTTTTTGTCCCCACCCTCCTCTTCGCTAGCTGGTCACACACTTCAGTCATTCAGGGAGGACTCCCACTCCAGCTGACGTCGGCTAACCTAAGATAGCCAGTTACACTCCACCATAAATAATTAGCTGTAGGAAGCTATATATCGTCTAATACTACACACAACTGACTGTAAAACCGTTGTGACTCCTCTTAGCGGTTGGCTAACTCGATTAGCAACCTTCTGACAGTTGGTGAACACCACCAAAGGAGGCTGGCACACGGATACCGGAAGAAGTCATACCTTTTTCAAAATAAAGGTCCAAATGATTACAGCCAGTCCACTCCAAGATTTACAATATAATCCTCAATTTATCAGTATTGTCCATTGACTGTATATAGAACATATATTATATTCTTGTATTTACTAGCAATATCCCTCACATAAAATAGGCCACAATGATACAATCATTATCAGTGTTGTTTGTATTTTAGACAGTATATTTTTCAGTGTGTTGAGCAATTTTCATATTTTTCAGTTTTGGAGTTTCTCTTCTGAGCCTCAGAAAAGTTTATAGTCTTACTCTGAATTGTTCTTTTATTTTGTGGCTTATTATAGTAGCGTAAATCACCAATGTCTCAATTTTCAGCCTTAACCCAAACATCCTCTCACAAAACCTTTTTTTCCATTCTGTAATTCAGAATATTAGGCCCTTTTTTAAAACTCCTGTCGTTTTTTGGTGCATCTTGAAGGTAAGTCAGCATTCTACAACATGTGAACTCTTTATTATTTTATTAATAATTTTTTTATCACTATCTTTTTTTTAACCTTTTCTCGTTTCATTGTATGCAAAGGCAGAGATTAGTGATTAATTAAGTACACCCATATAACCAGAGTCATACAAACATACGTATAAATGTATGCATTGTTATATAAAATTGTTGTTTTCATTTACATATTTACTAGAAAACTTGGGTGGGAGGCAGGGTCGTATGCTCTGCTTTCCACTAATTTTCTTCTCTTCTCCTATCTTCTCCTCCCCAGACTTCCCTCCTTCTTTCCTCTGCTCCTATATTCTTCTCTACTCTCGAGTCATCTCTTCTCCTCTCCTTAGCTCTCCTCTCCTCTCCAGTCACTTTCTCCTTTCCTCGACTCTTCTCTCCTATCCATTTATAACGTTGAGCAAACTGCACTGCAGTAGCCTACACCATAATAGCCTACTATAAATGGTAGTAATATTAATGGCAATTTGTTAAGATTATTTATGTTTATATTTGCTATGGACTCTCAAATGAAAGCACTGATTCATGTCAGTGCAACTTTCAGTAACTTTTTTGGTTTTGGTTTCAAAATGCGTTATCTAATTGCACACAGATTATTATATAGTTGATATAATGTAGACTGGGTACAGTGGAGCCTTTTGTCTTCTTTTTTTTGTTTTACATTTTCCTTCTGTGTAAATTTCAAATTTTATTGCTTTAGAGAGATTTTTTAGTTTGGTTTTAATTTGTTCTCTTGTTTTGTGGACATCAGTCAAAAAAAATTGTTATAACCACAGTGTGAATAATTGAAGTCTCAACTGCATCCTGTCCTTATTTCACTCTCCACCCAGAAAAGAATCTTCTACTCCACTCTTTTGAGGTGCCATTATGTCAATATAAAAAGCCTTGCATGTTTAGTTTGTTGGGTTTACATGTGATATTCTAAGATTTGATATTACATATTACACATTATTATGTATTGGCTTGCTTTTCTTTTGTTTTCTCTTGACTCCATAGTGTCTTGCCTCTTGGATGACACTTGAATACAATATTTCATTCATTCATTCATTCATACCTCAACATTCACACTGAAAAAAATAATTCATCCTTTGGGATGTCGTTATGCCAGCAGGAAAACATTTTATTTTTATTTTGGTAAATTCATACATATATGTACTGCTATACTGTATGTATATGTATGCAAGTGTTATGACACTTGAATAAAGTCATTCATTCATTTATTCATTCATTCATTTATTTACATCAGTAAAACTTCCAGTACCTTTTAGCATTTATTAAAAGTGTTGCTTTCATATTTATAGTTTTGCTTTTAATTTCAGATAGCTATGTATGAAAGTGCACATGCAAAGCACACGCACGCACACACACACAAACACACACACACAATTAATGATAAAATGACGTGTCCCCTCAATGCCATCTTTGTTGTTAATACAATAACAGAAAGACAAGTTATACAGGATTTAAGAGATCAACTTAATTTTATTGAAAAGGGCAACCTGTCCTGAAATAAGCATAAAAATGGCACAGAATGGAAACAAACAAAGGTTGTTGTTACTGTACACAGCCCAGTAACCTTTGAAAGTCAGATGTGTGAACTGTAAGCTATAGAGTCCCAACAGTTTCTTGATGACAAGAGGCGTCCCTCCACAGATAACAGCAGCTCCACTGGAAGCCAGAGATTTTTTTCCATATGGAGATGCTGTTACAGCTGGTGAGACCCACAGAAACAGCACAGCTGACAGCATGTGCCAACCATGACAACATGGTGGTGATGGTATTCATTTCACAATATTGGTTGTACAGTTTTCAGCTGACATCTCTCATTCAGTGATACAAATAGACAGAAGTTACTTCAAGTGTTTAGAAACATTTATCGAGTGTGATTAAAAAAGAAACTTTTCCACTAATGTGATTGTGTGTTCATTTGACAATTAAGATGCCAAACAAACATGCCCTTCCTGATGTGTGTGTTATATGGAGTTTGAGTTGTTCCCAGCAGAGACCAGAATCCTAGGATTATTGTTACAATACCTTTAAACTGCCAGAAGAAGAATTTCATAATTACATATTTGAACTTCCTATATGAAATAATGCTGCCCTCTTTTGGTCAAGCCTCACTTACTACATGACATAATTTTACAGCCTTTTTAAAAAAAAATTTATCTGAGCCTCATGTGATAATACCACCCAACTAATAAAGGGAGAGTAAGATATCATCCACCATATCCTCGTGTCTCCCGATCTTGGCTTTTACTGCTTCTAAGTAACATGTTGCCCTTATGACACCAATAAAATCAGGGTTGTGCACTCAAGGTGTGCTTGGAGTCAGGATGAACAAATGAATCTTAAACTTTAGTCCATTAAAATTTATCTTTTACATTTGAGTGTGCATCATTTCCTTGTGTCCTCTTATGAGTTTCCCAGAATCTCTCTTAACTTATCCCGACTGAGCTTTGACCGTCAATCATCTCCTTCTGTAAAAAACAGAGCCATAAAGTAATTGAAGGGTAGACTAAAGAGACCTTCACCCCTATTGTCTCCTTCGACTTTGCCCACCCAGCTATATATATATTTTTACCAGATAATTGCATTGTGAAAGTGTTATCGGAGTCTGTGAGTCTCAGCACTCAAATTAGAATGAATGTGTTTATGATGGCAGCAACTTAATATCAAGTCTGGATAGAGAATTTGGTCAATGCTATGACAGGGAATCAATAAGAAGAAGTATCGTAGTTTAAACTTTAGACTTTTGTGATGCAGACCATACTCAATACTAGTACAGCTTCAATTTTACACCCTTTTGATAGGAGCCAGGTTAACATCAGTCAAAATCTATCTTTTATGCCCAGATTATCTATCACTTTTAAGAAGCCCCTTTAAAACACATTGTGCCATTATAGATTATATACAGACTTAACAGGCTATGAGGAGAAAGACTCATTCTGTTACTGAAATGAAGTGTGAAATATTGATTTATCAGCTGTTAAAAACCTGATTTCTTGGTAAACACAATCATTCAACAACTTAATTTAAAGAATGAAAGCAAATTTGTTGCCTGACAACTAATAATTTTGTCAGGAGCATAATTCAGCTTTCACTCATTTCATGAATTTCCTTTGCCATTTTGGGTCTCTCTTTATAGCCATTTAATTCACCTTACAGCAAAATTGTTCAAAAGATGATCTGTGATTGACTATTTACTGATTAAAGAAAATGAATGCATTTCCAGTGACTAGTTGCTTAATTTGTTTCTAGAGTGGGTGTAGTTAATATTTAATCAATACAAAATACAAAACAGATTACCTGATAATGGTGTCAATACAAACTAAAACTGCCCTGTGTATGCCTCATAGTCTACAAAGTAAATGTAAATTTGTTTTTATATGATGAAATTATATTTTTAAAAATGATGGATCAGTTCATTAGCCACATTGAAATGTATAAAAAAGTTCATACTCACCAAGTAAATACTGCAAAAGAGGCACATTTCATTTAGTGAGAAGTGTCAGAAAAGCAGAAAACAAAAAAGATCAAATGATAGTGAGAGGAAAAGTAATTCAAACAAATAAATAGTGAACAGGGGAGAGAAACATTTAGTAGGTGAGCTTTTAAAAGAAGAGTGTGAGCAGGCTGAGACAGAAGTCTGTCCCTGTGTAATGGGGGACTTGTGAATGAGGGCTGCTTAAGACTGCGTGGAAAGAGAGAAAATTAATCATTACACTTACTGTAAATATGTAACAGACCAAACCTGCCCATAAAAGTCAGCAAATTGCATTGTTTGAACACACACAGACACATGAGGGATAAAATCATACAAGATGGGGAGAAGTCAATAAGAGACACCATCCGGCCTTAAAGCTCTGCCCCCTCACACAAGGTCTCTTTATTCAGTTTAATTGCTTCCTGCCTCTAATGTCACATTTTCAAAAAACAACACAAAACTACATAAATATACCCCTCGTGCAGGAGGAGTAATTATAATCAATTGATTAAATAACTAAATGTAGAGACAATTAATCACAGCTGATGTACCCAAGCAGCACAACTCAAAGAACGCGTCCTTTTCTTTCTCTCTTTCTCTTTAGAGTATACAAAGAACCTGTTAAACTTGTTTGAATACTGCATAATTAAGACTAAATATAATTTATGTCACATTTTATTTATCTTCTTTTTTTTTTTTACAAATTAATCAATGCCTACATTTATCTTCAATAGTATTTTTGGTGCATTTAATGGTATATCAATTTATATATTGCAGAATTTCTTTCTTTATTTTTCATTTAGGCAGTTTCGGTCCTCCATAGAAGGTAGCTACACTGGTCTATAAATCCAAGAAACATTAGCAGACTACATGATATTAGTTTTTAAAGACAATGTAGCAGCTAGGTGAAATGTTTATTTGTCAAACAATGAATACTGAAACACTGAATAGCAGTGGAGTAAAGCAACTAAGTAGGCTACATTTATTCAAGAACTGTAGGCTAAGTTCAAACAAATTTAAGATAATTGTACTCTACCACAGTATTTACGTACAGTGATACAGATGATTTTTATTCATCTAATCCTCTACATTGCCGAGGCAAATATTGTACATTATTTACTTTATTTCATTGTACATTTTCATGATTAAGCTGGAACGTGAAAAAGCGAGCATGAAAAGAAAATCGCTATTCTCTTGCTGTTTGATCTATGTGGTTTCCCGTAGTGTTGAAACGGTGTTGGCTGATGTGAGTAGCTAACTAATGTTGTCTTCACGAGTATATTAGCTGATAATACCTCTTTTAGAACTAAAATAACACGTGCCTGTGCCTTCACATGTAACATACAAACAGACAATAATAGTTTAAGTGGTGGAGAGCGTTTGAGAGTTTCTGGTCGTTTTTAATCGTGCTAGACAGCGAGGCTTACCAACTAGCTAGTTTTGTAGCTAATTCGAACGGTAGCCACATTAATGCTAATGCACCCAGCATAAAGATAGCGTTAGCTATTATATTAGCATTATATAGTTACCACTAACGAGCAGGGGTAGACAAGTAGTTTGTTACTCGGCTTGTCAAGGAAAGTTCAATGTTTGCTCACGTAGTGTTATATTCAACAGTGGTAAAGTACGTTAGCTCCTTCACACATGACTGGGCTAAAGAATGAGCTTTTGTATTGACTTCATAGATTTAAATAATAGGTCTAAATCACACATTAAAGCTTCACATAGTAACTTTAATTCAGATTTTTCTTGAAGTTGGGTTAGAAGCGTGTTTGGTCCATTATAGTGACATATCAACAGCAAATAACCTAACGTTACGTGTAACAGCATGTCAAAATGAAACTTGAGAAATCGCTTGTTATTGTACAATCTGTTTCAGGTCAAAATGGCAGAGCAAACGACTCTAGAGAGCCTGCTGGAGATGGGCTTTGAAAGAAACAGAGCGTGAGTGACCCCAAAATTGATCTTGGTTCCTGGATTTGAAACCGCTTTCAAAGAAGTGAAAGTGAAACATTAGATTGAGTCTTTTATCTCATGTTTTCAGGGAGAAGGCTGTGGCCTACACAGGAAACCAGGGAATAGAACAAGCCATGGACTGGTGAGTCCAACCCGCAGAAAAAAAACATACTAATGTGGAACTGCCTGGATGGACATGATCTTCTGTTTTCTTGTCAACTAACTGTGATGTTCTCTCCCCAGGTTAATGGAACATGAGAACGACCCAGACATTGATGAGCCCTATGTGCCGCCTGCAGAGAATGTCCTGGGAGGAAAAGTTGACAGCCAGTCCGATACTGACCAGCTGACACTGGCAGACACTGCTGAAGGTCAGGGTGTGTTGTGCTTTTTGGGGGCAGCAAGGGTTGTGATAGTGTAATAGAAGCATGCCAGACACCTCCACTAATGTTTCCAAGGGAAGTACAATATACTTGTAAACAATATACCATGAGACAAAAGCTATAAGTTTATCTGCTGTCAAGTTTTGGTCAGAATGTATTATCATATACCATGGTAGATATCCCATTGATATCTCTGAGTGTATATCGACATTTTGGGCATTTTTAATTGTTGTATGATGTTTCTTAATTTTTCAGGTATTTAATTCACATGATCAGACAAAAACAGTGGTAATTTTGTACATAAGCAGTTTTATAGATTATGGATCCTGTGAGTGACCACAGAGTGATAGATAGATAGATAGATAGATAGATAGATAGATAGATAGATAGATAGATAGATAGATGTGTTATTGTCATGCGTTAAACACAATGAAATTTGGTATACAGTATATGTACTGTATGTATTTGTTGCTTTGATTTATGTCTGACAGTTTCTTTCTTTCTTTCTCTTGCGTGTATGTTTTTGCTTTAGGGACAACAGGTGAAGGCAGCAGCTACTGTGATGATGAGAAAGGTGCAAAGAGGCCTTTGACGGAGGAAGAGAAACTTGAGCAAGTTAAAAGGTCAAAATGCACACACCATAACTCCATTACTGTATGTGAGCATTAGTTTGGTGCTTGAAGCCAGAAATAATGTGGAAATACTAAATTTTCTGTTCATTTATTACTTGTCCTGCTAAAGAGATTGAACGCATTCAATGAGTAACTAGGACAAAAACTGTTTTCTTTGTAAAAAAAAAAAAAAGAAGAAAAAAAAGCTGATGTCGGTGTCTGTTTTTCAGGCTTGAGGAACTGATGCGTGTGAAGCAGGCAGAGAGAAGACAGCGAGAGCAGGATGAAGAGTTGGAGAGGGAGAAGCAGCGGAGGAAACAGGGCCAAGAGCTGCAGCAGATGCGCCAAAAGCTGCAGGACGATGATATGAAAAAACTCACTGAGCAGCGCAGGAAAGAGAAGATGGAGGACAAACTGGCAAGGTAAGGTATTGATTATACCACATTTATTTAGATATTGATATAGTGGATGACAGCATTAAAAAAAAAAAGTCAATTTCATAAAAAAAAGTAATGCTTCTACTTGATTGAATTTCATCTGTACCCATTCATGAAATAAACAGTGGTTGCAAATAGAATCAGGGAAAGTTCAGGAGGGAATCCCGTGGCATAGTACAAGACTAGAAACTCATAAGACCGGAAATGAGTGGAAAAATTCAATTTAGACAGTCAAAGTTCCAACTGTTCCACTGTCAAAATCCTTTGAACTACTGTAATTCTTCATGGCTCTTACTGTGTTGCTCGTCTTTGTTCCCATCAGGCAAAGGGTTAAAGAAAAGATAGCACGAGACAGAGAGGAGAGAGCACAAAAGGTAACCCAATGATTGGTGTAGTTACTTGTCTGATTTGGCCTTTTCACTCTTCATTTTTTTTTTATTACCACTTATCTTGACTTAGATGATTTGTTTTACCTGTTTAGTTTGGAGGCGGTGGACCACCAAGCACGGCCGCATCATCCCTACCTGCCCAGCCTAGCCTCTTGTCACCCACTAGTCACGGCCCTCCACCCACTAAGAAGGAGTATGATGAATCCAGGATACAGGTGCAGGGTCAAATTACAGTCAATACACCTACATGCTGCTGTTCACACCACTGAAGCACAGAGCACACATTGGAGATGAGTGTTTCACTCCCTTTGTTGTCTGTCACAAAGCTGCATATCAAAATAGCACAATGAATAGACCTTAACAGAACAGATTTATGTCCTAGTTACACTGTGTACTAGTTCACACTTGTCTTTCAATGCGAGACAAGCCCATAACCCAAGAATCCATAGCTAACTATGAGTAAATCTTACACAAATGTCTACCAGGATAAAATGAAGACCCTAAAGGTCAACTTCACTGTGATGATAATGTTCTGCTAAAACACTTCTGGCCTTTATTCAACACCATAACACAGGAACAGAGGGGGAGATTGTGACCATGTTGCACATTTGGTCAGATACCGAATTGATGACACTAATCTTGGGTGCCCTCCTTGAAACTGTGCTGATTGTATAGATCTTTTGTTCTGCTGGGTTGAAGTTGTGTGTGAAGCATCTACGTTTTAGAATTTGTAGCTTCTTTGCAGCAACATCCATATTTGAAGCACTGTAGTCCACCATTGGTTTTTCTGATACTGAGCTTCAGGTAATTGCCATTGCACCATGTGATGAAACTCTTTGTCAGTCCTCTGTAAAAAATAGTCTGAGAAGTGAAGACAGTGTTTCTCACTGGAAATTATTCACTGGAATCATACATGTACATGTTAATGTAGTCCTTTCTTCCATTTTGCCACAAAAAATACACTTGATACCTTTTTATTAAATTCATTTAAACTCTTCACTACATTTTAGCATGAAATAGTCAAATAGAAAGATGGCAAAAATATACTCCCTCCTTTCCCTCATTGATTGTTCAGTTATTCGCTCCTCCACTTACTCTCACTGTAAAGGTACGTTTGCTGGACGGCTCGACCATCACAACAGTGTTTAAGGCCCTGGAGCCACTGGCAGCAGTGCGTGTCTACGTGCAGATGAACAGCAACACACCTGAGGGTCAAGACTTCACGCTGCTGTCGCCTTACCCCCGTCATGTATACACCGAACTGGATATGGAGAAGCCCCTCAAAGAACTGGGTGAGCACTGGACTTCAACATATTCTCAGTGTTTACCTTCTATGTGGACTTAAAACTGTCCCATTCAGAATCTCCATCTGACTTTCCATTCTCTCCGTTTAGGTTTGGTGCCTTCAGCTGTGTTGGTTGTTACCAAAAAGTGAGATCAGGAGGAACTGCTCTGTGAGCCTACCTCACCACCTCCACTACATCAACACAAGAGACATCAGAATGAGACTGATCCAGGAACAGAGCTGCCACCTTTTAGTATCACTCAATAAGCCAGCTAACTGAACTGATGCAGACAGATGCAGCTCAAGGCTGGGTTCATATTGTTTTTAACTACGAAGATTTTGAGAAGTAACGCTGGAAAATGGTTTGGTTAACTCACTGACTGATGCCTTATGCCATTCTGGGCTGGTTGATTTCACTTATTGATTGGTTTGTGTGTGGTGTGATGGACAGGGACAGTGAAAATAGCTGGCTTCTGATGGATACTGCTTCATGGTTTTCAACACATGTACAAAAATGATACAGCACAAAATAGTTCAATTTTAACCCCAATTCTAACCACACAAAGACCCACTTAATTGGTTCTGAAAGGGCCATAAATTACATCCCCCACGATCTCCCAGATTTTGTGACATTGTACTTTGCCATTTTTTTTTTATAAATCAAAGTATATTGACAATTATGTCTGCATAATCAAGAATCTACTTAAAATAAAACAATTATGATGGTGGACTGGATTTTCTACAAATCATGTGCAACTTTTATTAAAATAAGGCTGGTGATATTTTGTATTTTTCCTTGTCAAAATATCCCATGAAAAGATCAAAAATAACAATGAATTGATTAATTCCATTTGCATAGCCAAAGCCTGATAAATCTTCAAAAACAACAAAGTCCAGCTGTTTTAGGAAATTATTTTGCCTTCAAAAATATGAACGTACACATTTGTGACTTTTTTTTTTTAGAGAGGTTTACAGGTCTGGGAAGTTGTGTAGACTAGACACGTTATAATTTTTTCATGTGATTTGTTGACAATAAGGAAACTAGAATATTGACAGCCTTATCTTTGAACAGATGTTATCGCATAACTGAACAACTGCATGTACAAGGTTCTGATTTGAAAAGGGATTATGAAACCTATTACACTACATTCTCATCATAATCGAGTTATGTGACATGGTTTCAGGCATTTTATTGAACCATATAAAATTGAAATAGGCCAAAGACTAACAAGCATCTACAGTACACTTCTTTAGGCTTACCAACTGGATTGGTGATCTGGAACTCCACGACATACAAAATCAGACGTGAGATATTAAGCCTTTTTCCATAGAAGACAGCTCACAGTAGGAAAAACACATGTAAATAATGAATGATGGCACGTGAGCTTTTCCTACTAAGACAAGTCAAAATCTCTGCTGTGAAAAATGCCCACTGCCCATTCAGTCTCTGACTTTAATACTCAAATTATCAATCTTTTTTCACCACTCTGAAACTTTGGTCTGTATAAGTTGACTGTTCCAATGAACATTTAAGTTTCTTGGCCTACTGCTGTGATGTACAGAAAATTCCAGATCATTTCCCGATGTTTTAGAAGCGCTACAGTAGATATGAGCAAGAAACACACTATAGTTTTTCCTCCTGAACAGACCAGAGTTTTGTGTCGCAATTAAGTGATGGTTGATTTTGAACAAACTGACATGCCACGCAAACAGTTCTGTTGTGACATACTATAAAACACCTTTATATACATTAGAAAAAACAAGTAGCCTATTCGGGAATGGTACAAAATGTCAATCATACATCAGCTGGAAAAGTTTTGAGAAACTGGATGACTTTAAAACAGGAGCAAAAGGGGGTCGGGCCTGCAAACAAATACAAAAATATTTCTGATTAAAATGGAGTAACACTGACGTTGAGCGTCACCGTCTCCTATCATCATCTTTCCACCTATCCTTCAGGATGAATACTGAAATTAAAGAACATGATAAAACAGCTCCAACTCCTTATTTAAACAAATCCAGAACAGTGAGGTAACTTGGAGGAAGGACGGCACAGAAGGATGATGGGATGTTATATAAGCAGGAGGACCAGCTGGTAGTTCAGTTTGTTTTTCAGCTGAGAAGTCATTCGGGGTCAAACTGCTTCCTGTGGCTCGCTTTGGTGTCACAGTCACTCTAGCTGGGAGGATAGTAGCCCTGGTTGTAGTTCCAGGTGTTCTGGTAGCCATAGCTGCTGTACTGTGGTTGCTGGAAAAGAATCATAAACAGGTTATAAGGTTCACAGAACATCCCTAACAACATCCCCACCATAAGTCTACTATAGAGTCTGTTCACAGTTGTCTTCTATTTCTAAAATACTGCCGTCTGTGTCAAAACCTCAAATCTTACCTGGTACCAGCTGCTGTATCCCGTATAGCCGGTCTGTGCACTCATGTCGGCGCCCATCACAGGTGGAGGGGGTGTGGTGATGGGGACGTGCGGCATGGTAGGTGGGGCTTGTGCAGACACAGCAACAGCAGAGTCGTCGTCACCTTTGCTCAGCTTCTCTGGGTCCTCATCCCTAAAAGTCAAATCATTACGAATTATCTCTAAACAGCAAAAAAAACAACAACAATCAATCTTATATGAAGACTTCTTATTTGTCTTCAAAAGATTGTCCTGGGTGATGTAAAATGACACTTGATTGTAGACAATTTGTGCAACAAGTGGATGCACACTGCAAAAAAAGTTAATTTTACACTTCAGCAGATTCAGTTTGGCTTGTTTTAAGACAAATTTGATTCTAGGACTAAATAGAAAAACAAAAGCCTTGTTAAGATGAGCTTTTCTTCTGATAATACTCTAAACTGTATTTTAAATCTTCTGATATTTCTGCACACAAGAGTTTATCATTAAAATAGAAGCAAACATGTCGTTCCATCCATTATTGAAGTTACAACACTAACTTATGTGCATACTTCTTTTTTATGCATTAAACTCATGAACAGGTTATTTTTAAAAAAAATCTAATGCAGGAGCTGCAATTATGTCCCATTTTTAAAAAAGTTGCTAACAGAATAGAAGTTTAAAGCATTTAATTGGATACCATGACACTCAAACCATATGCTTCTTCATGTTATGAAATGTTTCTGTTGATTGCCCCCCCCCCCCCCCCTCTCACCCATTCTCTGCTCCTCTCTTCGTTCCACCCAGCTCCGTCAGCAGTTTCTGGTGCCCTTCATACACAGAAAGCACGCTGCAGAGGACAGAAACACAAGACAATGAAGAACATTCATGTCAAAGACAACAAATGGTTTACATCAAGGATTACATGACCAGTTGGATTTAGAATATTTGCCAGTATCAGAAGACTTCAGTTAACACTAACCTCTGGATAGAGTTGCTGTGGTCCTCGGCGAACTGTAGGCCTCTCTGCGAGAAAAGGATCTTCGTGTGAGGGGCAAGGGGGGCAGCCAGGGCTCGCGTCACACACTCCTGCACCGCCTCAGCTGAGGCCCAGGGGTCCCCCGACACCTCTAACTCCAACAGGTTCATGTGCAGTTTATCATTATCCTAATGATGGACACATGGAGAGACAGAGGCAATTTAAAAAAACTAACTGTTCGAGGTTTTTTCTCAAGTTTCAAGTATGAAGGTATATTTTTAGTTTGCTGGTACCACACAAAAAACTCGTCACAAAGAACATGGGATGTAAATCACAGTGTGCAGCATATCGGATATACAGCAAATGTGATGATGTAAATCAAGAGGTAGAAATAATAATCGTAAGATTACAAAACATGATCAAATTCTACCAGTATAAAATACGGAAATGCCATTTTTACACTATCACATCTTCAGTTATCAAGGTTTCTATAAGTAACAAAATACATACATCTTTAAGTACAATAAATACATCATCATAGTATCAAAGTATAAGAACTGTGAGTCCTTCTACACACTCACTCACTCAAGCTTAAAGTTTCATGCATGGGTAAAGTGCATCATCTAGTGCTAGTTTGTTTAGTAGTGCAATAGCTGCAGGTACAAAAGAATTTCTGTATCATTTTGTCGTCCGCCGAGGGGCCACACAACAACGGCTGGTGCGAAGGAGCTGTAAGGATGGATGAGAACAGTCCTGAGGAATAAAGCTCGCCTTACTCTGCAGCTGCGAGGACTAAAGAACTGATAGGTTGAATTGAGATTCACTCAGTCGGGCCATGAATAAACAAAGCCTACTGCAGGTGAATTACTAACTTGCTTCGTGTTTCCGGTGTTTCCTGTTTTGCTTTGTGCATGTTCTCACCTTATTTGTTTTAGTTTAATCGGCATCCTAGTGAGAATGTGTGAGAATATTACGTTTTTGAATCTATAAACAAAAGGTTCTCGTTGGTGCGAATGGCTAGGTGGCCGTCTCTATAAAACGGCAGCAGAGCAAAGCGGGCAGGCAGACAACCTTTCCCGATGCCCAGTAGAGAGGATCATCGGACTGTTCATAAGAGAGCGCTGGCCAACGAAGGACAGTAAGGCAAGGGCCTGACTTTAACTGCAAAGCCTGGCTTCTTATTTTAACTACTATCAAAGATTTTGTGTGAATCGCACAATAAACTACTGACCATCTTGTGGAGTAAAATCTGTAGATTTTTAAGGAAGGAGGCTAACCAGGATATGGACGACCTTCTGGGTACAGACGGATGGACGGCCTTCTGCAGACTAGGACCAGCCTAGATTGGTCACATTTGTTTTTGGACAAGTGGGACTGAAAATAAACACTCTGACGCTCTTCACTAATCACACCATTTTTCTGTGCAATAGAGCCTATCCATATGTGGAGTTCAGCTTGAGCTGAAATCCACACTACAGTCTCCATTCCTTACTGACTGTCATTGTTTTAATTAACTTTTATTACGGAGTTGTTGTACTTCCAGTGACTGGTGTGCAGATTATGTAACAGAAAATGGAGCAGGATTAGCAGAACTATAAGGACATTCTTTAACATTTAAAGCTTTATTGTAGGACGACAGGCTGAGAGGGGATTAATCAAAAGCCTTGCGGGTGTTAGCTACTTATCTCACCGGACTGATCTCCAATGCCTCCTGTAAAATCCTGCGGGCTCTGCTGGGGTTCCTGCCCAGTTTCAGCAGCAGACGAGCCAGCTTGATAGAGTAGAAAGCGTGTAACGTGGGCTTCTCTTTGGATTCGGCCACAGCCTCCTGCAGCAAGGCCTCCGATTGGTCCAGCTGGCCTGCTCGTCTCTCTAAAGCCGCCCTGCGCAGACGGACCACCGCCAACCCTGGTAGGGTTTTCTCTAGGGCCTCTAGCACTCGTCGAGCTTCAGTCAAGTCACCTGATGCACAACAAAGAAAGAGTTTTCATGAGTGAAGTGGCTGTAAAACAAGCATCTAGAATAGTTTCATTAAAGAACTCTGATATTTTGTCTGAATTCCTGAATTTTCAGGCTTTGTGTTGCATTTGCATCAGATGGCTCTATATGGAGGTGGATACGTATTAGAAACAATACAAGGCACCTTTCTAATGCAACAACATCACAGGCTACAACCCATAAAAAACTGAATGTACAGAACAAAGGAGGACCTATTGGAGACATTTATCATTTCAAAGAAAAGGAAAAAGAATGGAGCTGTGTTTGGACAGTGTGTTTTGGTGTACCATGCCTCTCCTCGAAGGTGGCCCAATGCATGTGGATGTTGGGTTTGTGCGTCAGGTGGATCTCACAGGCTCGTTTGAAAACAGCCCGCGCCTCATCAACACTCTGCGCCTCCAGGTACTGAGTGTACTGAATACATACAAGGTAAATGCACACTAGACATTAATACACACTAAAATGTCAATATGCTTTTGTGTATGCTTTCTCTAAATATGGATCACACACAAACGCACTGTTCTTACCCTGGTCCAGCACTCCTCATATAGGGCGCAGGCGATCAGGCAGCGCTCAAAGAGGATGCGAACCCTGTGGTCGTCATGGGCAACCGCAGCATCTTCTGATTCTTCCTCAGGCTGGGCTGTAACCTCTGACCCCTCTGTGGCTGCCTGGTTTGGATCTAGTAGGAGACAATAAGAAGAAGAATTTTTATACTTTTTATACTCAGTATGATTTAACCTATCTCCTGAGGAGCAGTGGGCAGGCCAGGGACTAACTCCAGATCTAAGCCAGTGCCTTCGTCAAGGGTCTTGATTGGAGGATTGACCTATATACATGTTTTTGATGGTGGGGGAAACAAGAGCACCTGGAGGAAACCCACACAAGCATGGGGAGAACATGCAAACTCCAACACCAAAAGGAACTACCTTGCTGCTGCTGGCAACAGTACTAACCACTGAGCCACTGTGCTGCATGTGGACTGTGTAGGCTTTCAGATGTTAACATGAATTTGTAGAATCCCTAAAACTGTATGATTATAGTCTCAGTGACTGCCAGAGTGACAGTGGACAATATCTTCATTATGTAGTCACCTTGGTTGGGGTCTTTGGTGTCCTTGTTCAGCTGAGCAATCTCCCAGTCCAGGTAGGAGTGCCAGGCCCGCAGCTGGAGGCGGTCAAGTGGCTTGACGTGGAAGTACGGACGTTTGATCTACAGATCAGAGAGGAAGAAATCAGTTTCTCAAATGGCAAGTCATGAAATTGTACAACAAGTTCAATAAATATAAATAAAGAAAATAAAACAACTACAAACAATGTTAACTAGAGACAACATTAAACATTAATACCATCTTTGGCCGTTAGCACAAAGACAGACGCATTGAGAATTTGGGTTTCGGTTTTCAGGAAGGTCTGAAAACTGAACCTCAGTATAATGTTTTTTCTCCCTTCCTTTTATTGAGGTTCTCTCTAATACATTTAGAAGAGCTTAGACCAAGCTTGCAAAATGTAATATTTTAAATAGTGTCTGTCATTATTGCAGATCAGAATAGAACGTGTATTTTCTATAATGGATGCCCAGATGTTTACTTCTATCTGACATTCCACATCAATCTGCCTCGGTTTCGGATGTGATCAGTAGAATAGTTCAAATTTGAGCCTAACATTTCATAAACAAAAGAGATGAATCTTTCTGTTATGGGTGGGTTGTTTAAGAATGTCTTCCAAAAGAGACACATTTGTAGCCTGTATTTCTTTTGGAATTTGAAAATAGCGGAAAAAGTAAAGATTGTTTTACGTTTTTAAGTATTTATTTTTCAAGCCCTCAAATGACTCCATTGTTCCTCCTAGAATTTGGCAAGCTGGTCCAGACCCTTTTCCTACCAGAGCTTGAACACTGAATCTTGGCATGAACCCGGGTTTCTCCATAATGGAGCCAGAAGTGAATTCAGGACAATAAAGTTATTGCTGTCATGCCTTAGTTTCGAGTTTCAAAAGAAACAAACAGAAAGACGGTGATTTAATGACTGAGGGAGGAAAAGCACAAGAAGATTGAAGAGAAATGATAAGTAACAGTGTGGAGAAGAGAGAGAAAATAAACTCACAGCATCTTCAAAATGCCATCTCTTGCGGACTTCTCCCTCATTGTCCTGGTACACTTTGTCCCTGCGAAGCAGCACTTGTTCCCTGATCTTCTGCATCAATTCCTCCTAAAAGCAAAGAGCAGATATCATAAAAAGAATGTCTTTCATTTATAGCTCACTAGTACAGACATTAAAAACTTCTCATTACACAGAAATCCTGTCAGGGCTGAGTGTGAGGCAGCTGGATGTTACTCACTGTGTCTGTGCCCTCAGGTGTGGCGGGCTCTTCCTCCCCCGGCGGCCTCTCCTGCTCCTCCTCCTGGGCCTGTTCAGCACGCTCTGCCTTCTGACTCTGACGGCACAACGTCCTCAGCTCCTCGTACTCCTCCGGGGAAAGCACCTCTTTGGGTTCATAGCTGTTCAGGTGTTCCTTAAACCTGATGGAAAGGGCAGAGGGGAAAACGGAGCAGGAAGCAAAATGAGATGCGTAGAAGAAGAAAAGAGCAAGAAATAGAGAAAGAGAGAACGTTCATGATTTAATGTAAAGCCTTATGTGACTGAAAGCATCATCATGTGTGTGTGTGTGTGTGTGTGTGTGTGTGTGTGTGTGTGTGTGTGTGTGTGTGTGTGTGTGTGTGTGTGT
>JBBPCS010000204.1:2486375-2515568 GCA_037974645.1 Hollardia meadi | reverse complement strand
GTGTGTGTGTGTGTGTGTGTGTGTGTGTGTGTGTGTGTGTGTGTGTGTGTGTGTGTGTGTGTGTGTGTGTGGTCTTACTTGTCGTAGTGGGTGTTGTAGAGCTGGGTGGGGACTTTGAGGACCCTGTCCAGGACGGTCGTGGCGTTTCTCATGTTCCCCTGCTCCTTCTCCCACTCAATATAAAGATCCCAAAGCCGGTCTGAGTGGAAGTCCAGACCTGCTGCCTGAATCGCATCCTCGAACACACTGACATTTGAGAATGTAAAACAATTAAAACAATGAAAACAGCTTCTTTGTGTTTTCCTTTTATTGTCTCTTCATCTACCTGCGAATCCGCAGGGGCGACTCAGGCAGGTTCATGTCCAGTGTTCCCAGCAGCAGATTGATGTAGTGGATCCACAGATCTACACTAAGAGGTATTACTTGGAGACCCTGAACACACACCTGACACAACACACCACAGCCTTCAACATTAGCTCAGAAAAAAACCTGTGAAAAATGCTCAACATTCTCAAAATTAGTTTTAATCGTGTGCAGAACACAGAATTGTAAGCTCTCTTTTGTTTTACCTCCTCTGCTTTGTTGTTGTACCCAGCACGGCGCTCCAGATCAGCAAATTTCTTCCAGTAGCCGTAGCAGAGCGGGTAGCGAGCAAGGAAGGCCTCTAGTGCTCTGCGTGATGCTGTGATGTGACTCTGAACAGATGGCAAACAAAAAATCAGTCCTACAGCAAGCTTTCAGACCTACATGTTTGTTTGAGGAGGTAATGCATCATTACTGAGGAATAATGTGATGGTTTCCTACATTTTTTGTTATCTGAACCTAAGTGGCTCTCCTCTGTCTCTCTCAAACACACACCTCTTGCTCACAGTACTGTAGCAGGTCAGTCCAGCTAGTGAAGTCTGGAGGATTGTCGTGGGCAGCCTTCCACAGACGCTCAAAGTCTGCAGGTAGTTCTCCCTCCTCATCTTCTGCAGCTTGGGGTATGGAGAAGGACTCGGGTTCAGGGAATACAGGGGCCTCTGTGCCACTGCCATTCTCTTCCGACATCTCTACCATCTCAGTTGGAGGTGATGCAGGAACCTCAGAAGCCTCCATGGCTAAAAGGGGGCAAATCAAAGGGTAAATACCAGTAAGTCAGACAATCACCATTTACATAAACTGAAGGGCATTATACAGGTAAGCCCCTCTTGTTCGCAACTACCTTTCCCCATAACTTTAGTAACTTTTTTGAAGCCACCAAATATGTGAATAATTTGACCTGTGGATCAAAAACTAATTTCAGCATCAACAGCTATTGTCACTCAATAAAAAAACAGACATTCTTCAAATTCCCAGTTTGTGCTGATGTTGTATTGTCAATGCATGATGATTTTTTTAGGTGTGGTGGCAAAAGAAACTCATACGCTTTACTTCGGCTGTTTTTATTTTTGTAAAATAAACTGATTTTATAAGTTAAATCTTGATGGATTAGATTGAACAGTCAAACCAGGTATGCAGCTGTACACAGAAGCAAACTATTGCCAACAGCTTTTCATCCACACATGACTAGAACATCCCACAATACAAAAACAAAGTCGGTTTTTGGGTTTTATTCTTGATACACCACCTGGCTACATATGCAGAGGCATGTTTCATTCATAAAAAGCACAGTAAGTTTGACGGGTTGGTTCTTGGTGATTTCAGTACCTTTGAGTTGTTGTGGACATAACTCAATTAATTTGTGACGATAGGTGATAATCTGCCAAAAGCACTCATTTAAACACAGGAAGACGAGTTAGTTAGAGGTAATGTTAGTGAACAGAATTGAACTGTTTCGTGGTGTAACGTTATTATAATCACGTTAGCCTAGCTTAGCTCGTCATGCTTTCCCTTGAAACAGGTCCATCAGAGCCTTTATTTAAAATGATTGCAGATGAAACAAAAACGCAGCAATATCTGCGAAACAACAAAACGGCATATTTTAAACCAATTATCGTAATATAAAACTACCTGAAGACTCTTCAAGCTCCCCGTTGCCGCTCATCTCCTCACAACCTTCCGCTGCCATGATGGGAAACGTCTCGCCTACGTCATTGATGCGCGACAAGACACTGAGGCCGGCAGCTCATGAAACCAAACGTGTGAAAGTATATTTACTGATTATTTTTGAAACATTTTGGCACTATGACTGTAATAATCTGCAAAGACCTTTTCAAATTTGAAAGTACTTTATTGTTGCCAAATTGTATTCTCAAATTTGAAATCATGATTTTTACATCGCATATGATAGGAACACTAAATGTAACGTTTGATTCTTGGGGTTTAGTCAACATGACTTTTTTGAAATTACTACCTACACAAATGCTGACCTAATTAAAAAAAAAAATTATATTAATGAATACATTTCTCAATCTTTTAATAAGAAAGCTATTACAACATAATTTGTCATACAAATAAGGCATTTATCTACATTTTCTCTCATTTACTTTTATAGCTAAAGTGCAAAGAAGGACTTTGTTTGAGAACCCTTTTCAGATTCCTGTTAATAATCTACTGGTATGTGTTGAAAGATGGCACTGTGTTAGGTACTGCCTGATTCAGTTTAATTATTAGTCAAAGACTTCTCTGCAGAAATTGAGATTTAATTGTGACAAATGTCAAGAAAACAATCCTATAGTACTTCAGTTTTATATATTGTATCAAATTAGAAAAGACTCTTTAAAACTTTTGATTGAAAACTTTTGAAAATTAAAATTTTTTGGTTTGATTTTCTTCAGATACCATCCAGACCTGTATTATAACATATATAAATAGTCTGCTTAAAACAATGTGTTTGACATATTTTTTCAACAAAAAAAAGTATATTTCCCACATTAAAATCAGATTTTCAATAAGCACAGAGAAGCTGTTTACATTCAGTAGATTATGAAAACAGCCTTATATTGTCAAACTCTGCACATACAGTGAAGCTCAAACATGCAACTGGAGGAACAAGACAAACACATCTTTGAGTTGAGGTGCACTTTAACCTATTGTATGCCACAAAGCTATGCAAGAACTGAGTGAAAATGCAGGCTCAACTGTTAGGTGTAGTATGATGTTGGTTAATGATTGCTTTAAAGCAATATTTGACCATAAATCTCTCTTTGAAATCAAACTTTCTTTTAAAAAATGTGAAGACCCAAACAAATATGAGTACAAACAGACGTGTCATTTGATTAGATTTGAAAAGTTAGGAAGGAACTCTCTTAATTCAATCAAAACCAGGGACGTTGTTTTTTTTAGATTTGGTCAACTTTATTTTCACTTGGTCTCATCTTTTAGATTACATCTGACAGCTTTGATTGACAGCTGAATTTTCAGTTTCCACCAATTCAAGCCATTACCAACAAAACTGTACCAACATGTACATGTATGATCATAAAAGCAATCAAGGAGACAAACTCATAGAACAAAATTCCTAAAAGATCAGATGATTTGACTAGTTGGGACCCAATTCAGTGTCTCCAGAGAATCATTTAAATATTCACAACTGCTCAGTGTTCATTTAGGATTTCTTTTTGTGTGAAACACCTTTCAAGGATTCGATTTGATCCGTTCATCAAGATCCAAAAGACACGCTGGAAATACAGGAAGGTCCCGACGTCTAGTAACACATGAAAATCTAAACAACGTTTAAGTTCTCTTCCTCAAGTGCATTAAAAAATAATCTAGCAAACAACGCTGAGCTAAAGAACTTGATGAAACAAGAAAGCATGTCGACAGGATGATCCACAAACATCAGTGGTTCAGCCTCCTGCAGTGATTCCCCATTGCCAAGTTTGTTGAAAAGAACAGAAAATCCCTTCTTTGCACAGCAGTTGAACAACCTGATCACTCCCACCGTGAGGCGATAATAAATCATTTCCATGCACACAAATTGCTGACAAACTCAGGAAAAGGCTGAACCAGAATGAACTTGCCAGAATTGGTGAGAAAGATTTTGTGGCATCAAGAAATGTAAGTACAGCAGGATTAAAGTTAGATGTAGAGCCACACAGCTGATTGTTTGCAAGCTTTCCTAAGTATATGAAATGTGGCATGGGCCAAGATGGTCGGACTCTTTGCTGATTGAAGTGCTTGGTTTGAAAGAGGGATGGAATGAATTTTGAATTTTTGAAACTGACAGAGGGAATCGCCAGCAGGTGGAACATGTGCTTTGAATGTGAACCTTCATTTTAAATTGAAAAAAAAAAATTCCCAACACATTCCAGTCTGCCTCCTGAGGCAGATTGAATGGACAACCAAGTGGACAATTAAATCAAAAACAAAAAAATAAGTAAAAAAACAAAAACAAAAGTGTGCCAAGTGTTTTCTGTCTCAAGATTCATTACAATGACATGATTTTTAGTTGCTCAATTTGTATCTATCTGAATAATGACATAATGAATGTTGTTAGGTATTACAGTGTGACTGAACACGATAGGGACATAGCACAGATATTATGTGGCTCAGTTAGTATAACAGGTCTACATGGGTTTATGCATTTGTGTATTGTAATGTGTTGTGTGTGTTTATGTCCTTTATTTTCAAGGTGCCTATCCTGTCTTGCTTTAGTTAGTCATAGGTATTAGCGCCATGTGTCTGTTCTCTCCTGTTCAGTCATGTTGTCCTCCTGCTCCTCCTCTTCTGTCTCCATGGTTACTGAAGGGTCACGGTCCAATCTTCCCCTGCATTCATGCCGGGCTTGCGGAGGGTCAGCACTGACATGGAGGGGTCAAACTCAAAGTCCAGCTGGCTCTCCTGACCACCTGTAGAGCAGAAGAAGAAGACGGTATTACAGAAAGCTGACCATATGGGCAGAAAAAGGTATTCATTGCAGAAAATGATTGTGTTTGTTTCTGTGAGATTTTGCAATCATTAAGAAAATGTGGGATAATACATAAGAACTTTGTTTTCTAACTCTGTCGAACTGCATCCTTAGGATTACAACCAACTCTAGGAAACAGGACCTAAGTTAAAAACCTTTACACTCAGGTTCACCCAGCATTATTTAATCAGTATTTAAGTGTGACCACAACCACACCTTTCCACAGCCAATTTTTTAAACAGACTTTCACACTTTGGCTTCTTCAAACCTCTGAAGTAGTTCAATTACACACAAAGTTTAGTTGTCCACACAAAATGGCTTCAAAACTGAGCACACTATAATTACCACCTCGTGGTTGTATGCCTCCGAGCACCAGTCAAGTTGCAGTTTACATCCATGTCTATCCAGACTCATATTATATATGTAGTAACTGATAGAGAGCTTGGTCACATGGTACAACGACAATCACCTGAAGTTCAATATCAACAAAATCAAAGAGCTTGTGGTGAACTACAATGCTTCAAATATGGATGTTGCTGCATCACATAGTGGTTGCCGGGTTGAACAGCACAGAAATTTATGCAATCAGCACAGTTTAACGTAGGGTTAGTGGAAAGATTGTTCCACTGTACCACTGCAATGAAATGCGTTTCAACTCAATGGTATAAAATCTGTTCAATTCCAATTCAAAAGATTCCTCTGAGCGTCATTCACTCTACAACTTTTAATGACTCAACCTGTGAGAAATAAAATGATGTTATATGTGGCACTTACCAGCAGTCTTCAGGGTAACCTTGCTGGGCTTACTGGCCCCCAGTATAACAATGCGTTCGATCCAAGAGCGGGTGGAAAACTGGGCATCTGGAGCCAGGTTACTATGGACCAAGCAGACACATGAAATTAATATTCAAATGGTTTTACAATACATTTCCCAAAAAGTTGAGACTGTAAAACAAATAAAACAGAATGTGATACTTTGCCAATCCTTTTTTGATATATAATCAATTGAAAACAGTAAAAAGACAGTAATGTTTTACCTCACCAACTTCATTGATTTTTGCAAATATATGCTTATTCTGAATTTGATGCAACACATTTCAAACAAGTTGGGACAGGGGCAACAAAAGACCAAAAAAAAAAATAAAAAAAATAAAAATAAAAATAAAAAAAATCGCAAAATGCTCAAAAAACACCTGTTTGGAACATTCCACAGGTGAACAGGTTCATTGGTAACAGGTGAAAGTTTCTTGATGGGTTATGAAAGGGGCATCCTCGAGCAAGGATGGGCTGAGGTTCACCACTTTGTGAAACATGATTATATAAAGGATATTAATACACAGGCTCAGGGAGACTTTGTAAAACTGGTGTTGGTAAAAACGGTTTGTAAATGATTCCGTCTGTTTTTATTTGTTTTACACAACATCCTGATTTTTTTAGAATTGGGTTTGTACTATAGTAACACTTAGAATACAAATCATAAATTACTCCCAGCTTAACTTAATGCCTCATCTTATTCATGTTCTTTGTGTTGCTGTTTTTCTTTGCTTTTATCACTATATTTTCTCTTAAAGAGTCAGGTTTTCTACTGGACTGAAATAAAACTCAGAATAGTCATCACTCACACAGAAGAGAGGATGTTGCTGGCCAAGGAGAGCCTCCTGTGGATGAACTCCTTCTTCTCATAGTTGAAGGTGTGTCCATCGTCAATGTAGAGCTCTCCCTCTGCAGTGTTCTGTCAGACAAAGGTCAGAACTTAAAGTATAACAATGTCACTTGTCAAAAGGGTTAGGATGACAGTTGTGATTTGCAGCTGTCATAAGGGTTTGTATAAGTGAATTACCTGGGAGTTAACAGCGACAAATAAAGTGTAAGGATCATGCTCCATGCAGGTGGTGGACCTCCGAACTCGAAGCTTCTTGGGAATAATGGAGCCGCCACGCTGGAACACAGGAACCTGAAAAGACGCAGAGGAGCAAAAATAATAACAATTAAAGAATGTGTAAGGGTTCAAAATGTAGACGTTTGTGGTCGTAAATTATTGTAGAATCATTTAATCTTCTTAAGACATCTTTTTTATGCCCTACAGAGCTTATGGTGACAGGGATGTAAAGGTTCTGGCCTCCGTTGTGCTTCTTGAAGGTGTAGATGTCAAACCAAACCTGAAGAACACACAAACACAAAAACACAGTGGTTAAGACAAGGTTTCTTCAAGACCAAGACACCTGAGTATGCAGTCATTTTACAGACACAGTGTCCTATAAAAAAAGAACCATTCAACACCTGAAAGATACAGTAACCGGGTTCTCTTACCTCATCTTTGCCAGGCAGATAGGCAGTGACACCCCTGGCTCCCTCCTCAGTAACTGGGTGAACCAACAAGTCTCTCCCTGCAGCAGAGTTGAATAACGTCAGTGGGTCTGATAATTGTTTGGAACCACACCTGCCTTACTATAGCAAATGAATTTCATGTTTTCATACTAATTTGTCCTCTTGTACCTTGGCTCACCACAAAAAAAATTAACCACGGCACACTGAAATGACTTTAGTGTGACTTTATTTAGAGAGAAAAATGCCTTTCGCCTGTAGCTTCTTCAGGTTCACTCAGTGCCGAGTGGTGTGGTGGTTAATTTTGATCACACACTTATTAGTGCGCAAAGACTTGCACAACTGAGCTGCATAGATTCTGCATTTAATTTGATCTATAATCACAAGCAACTTTGACCATTTGACCAATATTTTCTCAGAAGATTTCTACCTAAAATCATAAACAGATCTCATGACGGATCTGTTCAAACTAGGCAGAGGAAAACATCCAAACGTTTTTGTGTTTTGTCTCTCACCGATCAAGAACTCGTCATCAATAGCGAAAGTAGCAGGTTCTTGAGGATAATCCACCCAGAGTAGTCTGCGAAAAAGATACACGTGAGCTAGGTAACATGATTTCACACCAGTTTCATCTAAATCGAAGCATATTACTGAAATCTGTAGTTCAAACCAACACCACAATCTAGTTTTTGTGCACAAGGATATTATGCATAATTATAATACAGATTAGGGGACACATTTGTGCTGAATCTCCATTTCTCTGATTTAAAATAATGCACACTTCACACCTCTAACCACACCACACCCTATGTAATTTAAAAATGAGAAATGTATTTGCTTGCAGAATTATTTTATTTTCCAAATGATGTAGGTACATGTTTGGGTCATTACTCTGAGTGATACACCTATCACAAGCAGGTATTGATATTTGATAAATTAAAATAACATCATTCCATTCTGGTGATGATTTTGTTACTCACCACAACAGGCAAATTACATGAAAGAGACAAAAACTTGTTTCCCTCCGGTCCTCACCTCATGATAGGCTCACCAGTCTGGTGTGAGTGGTAGAACTGCTGGTACCAGTAGGGCAAGAGGGCGTAGCGCTGGCGCACCATCTCACGGATCAGCGGTGTGTAAACAGGACCATGCAGCCAGGGCTCACGGCGAGGTGTGTCCATGTGGGCGTGGGCCCTGAAGAATGGCATGTAAGCCCCGGCCTGGTACCAACGCACCAGCAGCTCAGTGCTTGGAGTGTTGAAGAAACCGCCAATGTCAGCTATGAGACAGACGGTCAGTTCTTTGTGTTAGTGTCAGGTCTGGGCTCTTCAGGGCCTGATATTTAAAATGTCTTGGAGAAATTAAACAACAAGACACAACAAACTCTTGAGAGCTTCTATTTTTACAGCTCATGGCTGGAACTAGAGGATACGGTTGAGTAGGTTTCCAGTTTTGACGGTTAGGTCCGATGTACAAGCCTAAACCGATATAATTTTATGTGACTCGACTGAACTGGCATTTGCCAGGTGTAGGTGGAGTGTGCTAGCAGCATGCAGCTAGTTAGCAGGTGCCCCAGGATAGCGGATTAGCTCAGCGCTACAGGGGGCTGCTTCCCTGTTGGAAGCAGCACGTCATGTAGCGTTACTAGAGTTGAGTTGTGTACACATCGCTGCTTAATTACTCCGACCGACAACCACAAGAAAGAACTCTCATCACTAAAGAGTGCAGGTTTGGCTGTATGCTACATGCTCATACTTCAGTACGAAGCCTCGTTAAAGTTACTGTATTACACTGTAAATACAAATCAACACTTCCGACTGCCATCTTTTCTCAAGTTGCACTAGGCTAAAGTCTGATTTATTATTTTGATGTTAAACTTTAGAAGAATATAAGCTGAATGGTTGTTGTGAAAAATAAAAACACGTGTCACAGTTGTCCTGATGGATTGTGGTGCTGCTACATTTGATAGATGTATAAGAAAAGCTAGATACCAGAAGCAAAGTTGGTGCCTAAAGTCCATTTACCATCATTTAAGCAAATTCATGGTCCTTTGTAAAAGTAGAAGGCAGTCACTATGCATATTTATAACACAATATGTAGAACTCAAATACTATTCACTAAAATAAATTTTCAGCAGCTATCTGAATATTTTGTTCTTCAAGTTGGCTGTATTTCACTGAATAAAAAGACAAATTTTAAAGCTTAAAAATACTCACCACCACAGAAAACGATTCCAACCAGGCTCATGCTCAGACACATGGGAATAGAGATCTTCAGATGTTCCCACTCAGCAATATTATCTCCAGTCCATATAGCACCTACAGACACACACATACTTTAATACTCAAGGTGCTGCACTAAAATAGCCTGACACAGATTTAGAGGGTTTCATCAATGCAGAATCTTTGGTTACAATCTAATTGCCTTTGTTTTGTGTTAAAATGCTTTAATTTAGTTTCATTTAAGAACCAAAGGGCTCACCGTAGCGCTGTGACCCAGCAAAGAAGGATCTCGCCAGGACAAATGGTCGCTCAACTCCTCCTGACCTTTGGATCAATCCCTCCGCTGTGGCCATTTGCTGCAGGTTGTACACAGGCGATCAGTGGAGCAGAGAGGGTAATTGTATCCATATCATCCAATTCATAGAGCACATTTTGGTTCCCTTTCAAAGCGTTTTGTGAGCTATGACAGTATGATCATCATCATGATCATTCCCACCATTCGCAATAGTTACATTCATGCATAAATACTTAACCTGACTGAAAAACAGCAAAGTCTAAATTACCCAGAACTTCGGGATATGTTTAACAAAAAGCTATTCACACAAAGCCACAGGCCTTGTGTGTGCACTCACCACATAGAAGCCATACAGGTTGTGCACGTCACGGTGCTCCCAAGGTCCATGCATCGAGTCCTTGATCATGGTGATCTCTGGCCCGTTAAAGATCGACGGCTCATTCATGTCATTCCAGATATAAAGATTTTCCATGGAACCCTGGAGAGTGGACAAAGATTGCGGTTGTGAGTCTCGAAGTCGGACAACCCATATTAAAACCGTGAACAGAAACTATGAGAAGCTGGTTAGTAAGTTAAGAATACGGGAACAACAGCATAAAAGCAAAAAGGATTAAGTAATATTTCAACAAATAAGGACAAGATGTGAGATGACATTCTCAGCAATGAGATATAGAAAAAACAAAGATTCGCTAAACAAACTTAATATGAATCATGATCTAAACCATCTAAATATCAGCAAGGATACAGCAAGCAAATCAATTAATGTATGAACACAAAGAAATAAAAAGGTTTTATAAAGATTAATGTGAAAATTTATATTCACAGCCTGCAGCAAAAGAAACAAGATGAAAGAATTCCTCAGTCTATAGGTGACACCCAAAATGAAAAATGTATTTCCTAGAACTAGACTGCGCTTTCAGCAGACTAAAATCAAAACTTCTTGTCAGGGTTTATTAAAGGTCAGCAGAGTCAAGATTACATTAGGCGTACCCTTCATATAATAGATCAATTTTTGAATAAAATATTTGTACCAGGTGCAAGAGAGATTAGTGTTGTATCTTGGATGTGATTAATAAAAAACACTGGTATCTGTGTTAAATACTGTTTATTGCCAATAAAAAAAGCGATTACAAATAATTGGTACATGCCAGAGCCTCCAAGTCTCAAGCAGTGAATGGCTTTCTCTCGGAGATCTAGAGGAGCAACTTTCCTGTTCTTCTCCTTTGTAAATGTTAACTTATTAAATAAGAAGTAAAAAAAATCCATGAACAAATTTGATAAACCTGGGCACAGAAATTACAAATGAAATGTGGCCAAAGAAAACTGGGGCTGTAGTTGGCAGCTCCAGAGTAAGATTAAGATCATAACACCGGACTCTTCTGCATTCTCATCAATGTGAGTGTTCTTCAATCATTGTTCTGTCTTATAGAAAGCTGGTACACAGAGACAGCCAACATGCTAAATCCTCAGTATCTCACTTGCACATGTAGTTGAAGATTAGTGACACTGACAGAAGTGTCCTCAAGACTCACCTCATACTGATCGTAGGCAAACATGCTGGCCCACAAGGCCCTCATTTCTGGCTGGGTGAAGTCTGGATAGCCAGTACTACCTAAATGACGTCATGTGGAAGGAAAGGAATGTGAGTGAACTATTCATTGTAATAATGAAGCTCTCTGCTCACTGAGAAACATGTCACAATAGATCCAGTTCATTAAAGTATATTTACAAATACATTTTCTACATATTTTCTTATAATTGATGTTATAAGCTGCCAAGTCTCTTACCAGGCCAGCACCATCCCTCATAGTCTCCACCATCTTTAGTCTTGACGTATAAACCTCGAGAGCGGATTTCATTATGGAGCTTGTAGCTGCTTTCTACTTTGACATGAGGGTCCACAATGGCCACCATCTATTTAAAAAAATAAAAAATAGAATTACCGCCTTACCAGTGAAGTTGCGGTTTACATCAATGTCTGTCCAGACTCATATTATATATGTAGTGACTGATAGAGAGCTTGGTCACAACGACAATCACCTGAAGCTCAATATCAACAAAATATAAGGAGCTTGTGGTGGTCTACAATGCTTCAAATATGGATGTTGCATAATAAAAAAATGAGTAAAAAGTCTCAAGAATGTTAAAAATGTGCCTTTCCTGTGATATCAGTTAAAGTGAGATGGAAAGCAGCAGAATAGACATTAGACAATCTCTCTGTAAAAGTGGTTTAAATCTGCAAGCAGAGTGATTCTGGTAATCTGCACCTTGCGTTTCTTGTCCTTGAGGCCCTGCAGCATTTCCTTTGGTGATGAAAATTTGTGTGGATCCCAGGAGAAGTAGCGCTTGCCATCTGTGTGCTCAATGTCAAGCCAGATAAAGTCATAAGGGATGTCGTGCTCGTCAAAGCCTGCATCCACCATCTGCACATCTTCCTGGTCATTGTAGTTCCAGCGGCACTGGTGGTAGCCCAGAGCAAATATGGGAGGGAAGGCTTGGGTGCCTGATGGACATCATAAAGAGAGAAGCTCCAACATCTGATCTTTCATTGGGCAACACAGTCACAAATACTAGAATCAGGTATTAGACATGTTCAAACATTATCTTGACCTTGTTAGAGACCTGACTAGTTACAAACAAAATGCCTTTTGTTTAATGTCTGAACAACCATAGCTCTCTAGTGAATTCAATTATGTTAAGAATTAAAAACTTGATTTAAGTGAAAGAGGGGTTTAAATTAATGACTGAATTGTTTCTCTTTATTATAAGTGTCACTGATCTGGAATCTGTGCATTAGCATAATGAAGTATTGTTCTAGTTAAAGCTAGGGTTCATTCGTTATTTTAGAACCCTGAAGGGAAGGGGTGCAAAATCTAGATTGCTCATTAGTCTCTCCAATCTTTACCAACCCCAACTTAAAAAAAAAAAAAAAAATTTATTTCTGATATTAAAGTCCCAATGCAGATGAATAGACCATGAAGGAACTCTTCAAACCGAGACGATCTATTTAAGACAAAACCATATTGTAAACATTTTTGTGTTCATGCAAATGGCCAGTCATCCATCTTCCTACCTGTGAGGGAGGCGTACTGAGAGAAGATGTCTTTGGGTCTTGGTCCGAGCATAATGAAGACATCGATGATGCCACTTTCAGAGATCCAACGCACATCTGTCTGTGGTGTCTCGCTGGAGCCCTGCACATAATCTAGCATTTTCCCGAACACAGTCTGGAGAGAGACACAAGTGAGTGAGTGAGTGAGTGAGTGAGTGAGTGAAACACTAGAAACTTGGACAGCAGACATTTAATGTCAGCTATTTCTGACCAAAAAGAGAAAGTAAAAGGACCCTACCTTTCCAGCTGTGTTAGAGCTGATATCCACCCAGGTTTCAGCGGCATTGAGCCAGAAGATGCCTGTGGTCCGTTGGGTGTTGTGGGCCAATAAGACTGGTACAGCGCCATAGAGGGCCATAGGGGTATACAGCTCATACTTGTAAACATCCATGTTGTGGAGCCGATATGGATCTCCATTACTGAAACAGAAGAACACACACTCTGCCTTAATCCAATGCAGGAAAGGCGTTGCTGACAATTGTTCTTGTGGCAACCAATGCACAAAAAAACCCTTCAAACTTAAATCTTAATTTTGTATGTGAAAGAAGACTCGTTAATACTCACTCCGTTGTTTTGAGTCTGGCTGAGTCAGCGTGTTCTGGGATGCCATAGACATGCTCAACCCCTGGCAACGAAAAGTCTAAACTAATCGCAGTTGGACCTGTAAGGCGAGAGCAACCAATGATTAGTTAGGAGGCAAAATTAAATTAACTCATCACAACATCATCACTATTTACACACAATACTTATTACAGTTAAAATGAGCTTTATCTGAAAAATATACCATTAGGTTTGCTGTCCAAGAACGTCTTAAACGTTTCCTCCCACATCCCGTCGTCTTCTTTTTCTTCCTCTTCGTTTGCAGTCTGACAGAGAGAACAGAATTTAAATAAACAGATATTTAAATAAAGACAGGAAGAAGAAAAAAAGTGTGTTTTAGTGTGTAGTACCTCAGCCTGGTTTGCTGGATCAGCCTCTTCTTTCTTCTCAGCCTCTGGGTCTGCTTGACTGCACCATGGAACAAAGAATGGAGGGAGGGGTGAGAGGGGATGTCGGAAGAAGAAACATGTGTCACTTTGGCAAAGTCGTGCTATCTTTAGACGAGTAACGACATATGGAGAGCATAAATAAACTATGATAAAAGGAAAAGGACATACAAACAAGGAGGTTGGTGAATGCCCCCTGATCCCACAGTGACAACTAACAAATACTCTACATGGTCTTGAATTAATGCCAAGGGGACTGAGCAACTCCCTACCTTGTGGCTATTTCAAGCTAGGCATTATGGGACAGGACCTGCAGAGGTTATGGCATACAACACCCACAAGGCTCCTTACAGAACCAACTGGTACCCAGTGTACCCTGTATATCATGGTGTAATCAAGAGCATGGCATTGCACCAAAGATCTCTACAAGCAAGCATTTAACTACTAAAAATGTGGTAGACAAACATAGTTAAGGAGGTGCATGATCTGCAGTGGTGCCAAAATGGGTTTTTTACATGTGTGTTATGCCATATTCATATTACAGCGGAAAAACAGGGCTTGTGTTGTGCATTCTGTGTTGCTCTGCAGAAGAATCTTTGGGGGAGTTTGGATAATTTGCAGCCAAGTAGGGGGTGCCATTTAGCCATTTTACCACCCCCAATCCTGAGAGCCATATCAGATTACAACTTTTGGGATGTATGGTGCATGGGCCAGTTTTTATTTTGCCAGTATGAAAAGGTTGTCAAAAATGCTAAAAGCTGTTAGGGGGTGCTATTGAGCTAGCGTGCCACAACCAAGCACAAATAAGCTATCAAATCGAAATATTTAACAACAACAAAAATTGAAACATTAGAAAAGTTGTCTCATCAAAATTTTTGAGACAGAACCAGACATATCGTCTTTTGTTTCACACACTCTTCGCATACATTACCCACAATTCAGCTGGACCACCAACAATTCAGCTGGAGATTCGGTTGTGTTTTGGGGAGCTCCCCTCTGATACCACAAAAGTCTTAATGCAACTTGAAGATCAAAATCAACCACCGCACAATGAAATTACTTTACTTTGGTTTTAAAAAGAGCTAACGTGTTTCGCCCATGGCCTCTTCAGCTATGCTCAGTATAATCACATAAGCACTCACAGATGTATTAAACACATATGAGTCATATGACTAATTCCAATAGTTAATTTTTTTCCAAAGTGTTCTAACATTTTTTTTCAAAGATGAACCTTTATCTAAAAACCTGGACCACAAAATTATGATCTACAGAAACACAGCATGTAAATATTTATAGAATTACAAGAATAACACCATTACACACAATCTTAACCCATTAAAAACTAAAATCTTATTATTAAAATCAAAGTAAAGTCATTTCAGTGTGCAGTGGTTGATTTTGATCTTCACCTTGTATGTTCCTGCCACCGACAAGCACCTGATCACAAATGCTAGCTGTGCATGGGGAGTTCTGCTTACAGCTTTATACAACTGTTTTACATAGGCAATAGTACTCGAAGGCAATGTGAACGGTAACAGTAGTTAGAGCACTACTGAGACTGAGATTTTGTAACAAACCTGGTAACAAAATCTGAAAGCAGATACTTTGTCCAGCAAACATTGTCAGTTTGGTCTCAATATGATGATGATGATTTGTTATTGTACAGTTTCACTCAGTAACACAACTTATTAATTTAGCCTCCATCTTAAATTGCAACCACATCGCATTCAATCAGTGCAGGACTGTCACAATACAGCACAAACACAACAATGAGGAAGGCTCCTGCAAAAGCTTTTCCGCAATAATGAGAGTATGGTTTTAGCACTGTCCCAGATAAACTGCAGGAAAAAGTCCCAATTTAGAGAATCATTACCCCTAAAACTGAAATGCAAACTTAAGCATAACCACAAAGAGAGATGTTGCTGTTTGGGAACTGCATGGGCTGCATTATCTGAAAATAAGACAAACTATGCAGTGGGACAGACTACATGTGTGTGAACATAGACACGCTATTATTGCCTTTATGTGCCCTCTAAACTGGTCCACATCTGCCGCCACTAGAATTATTTTGTTATCTGATACAGTTAGCTTTCACCGTGAACTGAGCAAGCATGACAAATCATTTTATAACTGGTCAAGAAACAGTCACACAGTTGCAGTGTTAGATCTGACACAATATGTAGATGATTTAGTGAATTTGACACTGTTCTGACAAGACAGTAGTGCACAGTTAAATCACTGAGACACAGCAGACCCAACATCATTCGGATGAATGTGTTTTTTCATGATCATGATGATTTTTTTTCTTTGTTTCATGAAATAAGACGAAAAATCAACACCCTAAGTGGCTATTATTGTTTATTTATGTCTGGATTGAATTTAACACAGACATGCACACACTCACCCCTCTCTCACACATTTATTTCAGGGAAAACACTGTGCTTGGTGTGATGGCAGTCCCTACACTTTGTCACTATTGGCAGCATTAGCACAAGGAACAGAATACACACTTACAAATCTTAAGAGTCTTTACCTAGAGAATACCCTCTTGACATTATCCCACACACTTGCCACTGTGCTAGTTACTTTATAGGAGAAACTAGGATGATAGGAAGAAGAGGACAGAACAACGAGTCAGAGACAATACCCAAAAAACAAACAATTTCATGGGAACAAAAATAGAAATCCTCCACTGAGTGAGGATGTGGATTAAAAGAGACAGCTGGTATTTGTAAATGTGTGTGCATGCGTGGTTTCTCACGTGTCCTTGCGTATCCTCAGGTGCTCAAAAGCCAGCAGGCCGCGAGAGTTCAGCGACATCACCACTTCTCGCCCTTCCATGATGTCCAATCGGAAGGGCCGGGCACTGAGGATGACCCTCTGAGACTCCACCCCAAGGGACAGCACCACCCCGTTCTCGTCTTGAGACAAGATAGACAGGCTGAGGCAGAGAGAGAGGAAGGAGAGAAGGAAGTTAACGAGTAGATTTGGTTTAGAAAAGAAATTTGATGACAGAAACTGAATAATTGCAGTAGGTTTATTAAATCCGTGTGAGGCCAAACTAAACTTCAAGGTTGAACATTTGAAATGAGATTCTAAGAAATGAAGCCAGAAAGAAATTATCTGAAAAGGCTGGCTCTTTTTCAGGTGGGCTGTTTTGTTTCACTGGAAGACTTTCTATTCAGTTTCAGGTAACCTTTATGCTACCTTTCAATCAAGTTAAAAGGACAGTTCACCCAAAAATCAAAAATACATATTTTTCCTATGGCTTCTATTGCTGTTTAATCATCTAGATTGTTCTGGTGTGAGTTGCTCAGTTTTGGAAACATCAGCTGTGGAGAATTCTGCCTTTTCTCAAATATAATGGAACTAGTTTGCACTTGTCTTGTGGTGCTCAAAGCGCCAATAAAATGCTCAAAAAACTCAACAGAAATGTCTCTTTCCAAAAATCATGACCAGTTTACTGAAGTTAATCCACAGATCTTGTTGTGAGCAGTTTCATGTTGGAACCATTTTCTTTCTACCCAACTACACCGTATCACCCACAGAAGGAAACACATATCTACACAGGATGAGAGGCTCATGATAGGGTGGGATGTAAACATTAATGGCATCCTCCCAGGCTAAGCTGTAAAGTTAGCTAGCTCAGCTAACTTAGTTAGCTAGCCTCTCATCATGATTAGATGCATGTTTTCTTCTCCGCAGTGATCCAGAAAGAAAATAGCTCCTACATGAAAGTGCTTACAACAAGTTGTAGGGATTACCTTAAGTAATCTGGTAATGATTAATGCGGATAATGCAGTTGAGTTTTTTTTTTTTAATACCTCTGCCAAGGAGGTTATGTTTTCACCCGTGTCCGTTTGTTTGTTTGTGACCAGTATTACGCAAAAACTGAATGGATTTTCACGAAACTTGGTGGAGGGATGGGCATGGGCCAAGGAAGACAAGTGCACAAGACAAGTGTAATCTAGTTCCATTATATTTGAAAAAAAGGCAGAATTCTCCACAGCCGATATTTCCAAAACTGAGCAACGCACACCAAAACAATCTAGATGGATAAATAGCACTACAGTTAAGAGGAAGAGTATGTATTTTTGATTTTGGGGTGAACTGTCCCTTTAAGCATTACGAGTCTTGTTTCTCTACCTACAGTAGAAAGTGTGGATTTGTCACAGAAAGGTGCTCTTGTAATTTCATTTTACACCTGTGCTTTCCCAGTCTTCTGTCAACTTAGACACTAAAAGCTTCCTCTTTTGTCTCAATGAAAGCATTTTTTTCCTATCCAAATGTACATCCAAATTTTGGACTAAATTAGAAATTGACGCAAACTACTGGCAGAGCGACACACAAAAAGTTCAATTTGCCCTGTTGGTTTGACTCTGCAGTATCAAAACCTACACCCACCCAGCCACCCACACCACACACTCAGTAATTAACACCCTTGGGTGACTTACGGCTCAGTAGTCGGCTCCTTGATGAGTACGTCTGGGACCTCAAAACGAGGCTTCAGCGGCTTTAACTCGTTAATCTTCACCCGCGTCATGTTTCCCTGGAGACGGTAGAGCTCGAGCAGCAGACGCACCTGACAGACAAACACAAAGAGATGGAGTAGGGTGAGAGGGAAGAGAGGAAGACACAGGAGGAGCAAAGGAGGATACAGAGAAATGTCATTATGATCTCATAAACATGACAGCAGAGGTTGGCAAATTGTTTTTTTTCCAGCATTACACTTTCTTTGCCATATTTGCCATTGGATTTTAATAGCACAAAGCAGGGAAAGTGATAACTTTTTTTCATAATGTTAATGTCACTGAAATTTTATTGAGCAGAGAGGCCGACAACAACATTATCATCAAGATTTGATGTTAAGCAGATAAAAGGAAAGCCTGAAGGTCGAATAAAGAATTATGTTTTGTTTTTTTTCCTTCCAATGATCAGCACCTCACTACAGCCCTTGGTTTGAGTTATCATATAATCAGTTAATGGCCATAATTTTCCCACTGTGAACTGCTTCTCTATGTGTGATTTACCTTATTTTTGTCATTGATGAGTTGCAAGGTAAGTTTGGTGTTGGTCAGCTCCATGGTCTCCAGCAGGGCTCGATAGGGAGACTCACCAGGTTTCAATGCTCGCTGACGCCTGTTTAGAAGTTAATTACAACAGTGGACATCAATGATAAATCAGTACTCATGAGCTTTTCATGGCTAACACCATCTTTAAGTAAGTAAATGTATTATATTTCCATCTTTTACTCACTTGCAGAAGGCACTCTGTTCACAGGTCTTGAAGTTGCTCCTGTCCACAGCCCACGTCCCACTGAGGCACACGGCCAGCCAGAGCACCAAGACAGGCACCATACTACAAAGAAAATCAAGTAGACAACCTAAACTTAAGACAGTTAAGGCTTCTTAACAGTCACCTGTTAAATTCACTGACTCGCATTTAGATGATCAATGCCTAAGTAGCGTTGATTACCAAGAGGACCTTCACCAAACTACAGCACGTAGTATACAAGAGTTAAATATATACAGAACACAAAGACAAACAAACACCTGGACTTTGATCTCTCGTGGTGGTAGAAAGGGTCCTCAAGTGAAAGGCAGAGCCAGAAAATATCACAGGCAGCTAAACCATTCCTGTTTCCTCATCCTGCTGCAGCTATATCGAACGCAGATTGGACAGATGCGTCTATTTCAGCGTCAGAAAATTACTTAACTACTTAATGCATCAGTTTTGTACATCTTAAGGCAGACCATTAAGGCTTCTTTGCTATTGATTGGCATAAACATACCTGGCATAACATACCTATGACACTGGGGATGCGTTGGGCCATAGGTATGCCTACATTGTGGTCTTTTGCGCAGGTGTGTTTGAGCTACATGCATATCTTATAAAGGTTGATTTAGTATTTGGGATAGTCAATTTGGGTGGGGTGGATCAGTTTACCTTGTCTACTCCTTACCCAGTCTTCTTTCTAAGTTTCCTGGATAAAGAAATTAAAGAAATTGCCAACTATTTATTAGCTTATTTATAGCTTATAACTGCTTATTAAAAATAGCTGAATATAATTATTAAATAATGTTGTGACTGGGGTAATATCAAAGAAACGTCAAATACATTACTTGGTAATTAAAGCCTACTTAGCATGACATTTTCAGACCTCTAAAACAAAGTATTAATGCTATTTGTTCATGAAAAAAAAACAAGGTCACCACACTGTAGCCACATTAAATTTGAGCTGGAATGAAAAATGTGTGTTAACCCTTTTAGATCCATGGCCATATTGTGCCCCTGTTTTACAATATAGGGAAAAAAAATTAATTACAACAAAAAAAAAACTCAGAGAAAATCTAAAGTTTTCTTACATCAGCTAGTACAAACCATTTTCAACCAAAAATATCATGACCCATAAATAAAATCTTTGAGAGAGCTAGCTTAATATTTCCTGTCAGAAGGGCAGAGCCGGGGTGAAGTGTGTGGAGGCCAGCAAAGTATATTTGTTGAATGTAGTTTGTGTCATGTGTTCATCATTTTAATGCAATTACACTTCTGAACAGCCAGTCTGATGTATTTACTTAATGTTACACCCAGTTTAATAGCAATGTGGGGATCGCTGCAGGCAGAGTGTGGTGCGCCTAGATGAACTAGCTATACAAGATTTTTACCATCGATCTATTCCCCTCTCTTTAACTTCCCTTGTTGTTGGTCTTATATTTGTTTCATATATCGTTATTAATGACTTCAAGTCGCTTTTTCAATTTCAGCCACACAACATGTATTCTGTTACCAGAGTACACCTTCAAAATTCAACAAAAAATTTAAAGTTTCTAAGGAGGTCATATTGTTGATTCAACTTCTAAACTAATCAGCTCTTTGATCAGGCGACAGCCATGTGTTTCCCCATCATGGCCTGGATCTTGCAGTTGGCAGAAAGCAACTTACTTGACGCCTTGATCTCGTGAAATTATTGTTGCCTACGTGTGCATGACATCAGAGCAAGTCAGGATCACGTCGGACACAAATCTAACCACCGTGGATTGTGCGGCAAACGTCGGCGATCGATTCTGCACAGGGCTGGCCCAACTCGAACAAGCTTATTGGCACACCCTCAAGTGGCGTTTCGAGTTCATCTTCTTCATCTGATATGGTATTTAAAACAGTGATTCCTAACCAACAGGGCGTTCAGGAGAGGACAATTAAATATGACTTATTTTTTTAACAATGTAAAATATATTTCACATTAAAATACATTCCACCAAATGCCCCTTCATCAGAAATGATCTTTTACATAGAAATCAATGGATTGCAGAACACCAAATTCCTCCCACCCCCGAAATCTACTCGTAATTTAACAAGTTGGCATTTGTGGCCTCATGGTAACTTTCTAATGGGCACACTGGCAAGCACCACAATGAACTAATATGTCAATATATATTATATAGAAGCTACATTTTTTTTCAATAAGTAGGCCTAACCAGTAGCCTACAAAAATGCAGATGTTAATAATTGCACAAATAAATAACAATATTAATTCTTAAGTCAATTTCAATCCATATTATTTCTCTTCCTTAATTCATACAAGATATGTTCAGGGGGAAATTTTCTCTTTTCCTCTTGCCTTAGAGTGATGGCATCCAATTAAATTGACATGTGGACACGGTGTTTCTTGTCGTCTAAAGACGTCCAAACGTTTTACGACGTACAAAACTGCCTTGTTAACAGTTAATAGACGAACAAACGTGGCGTTTTAACGCGGACTCGGAAATAATGTTAAACGTCTTGGTCCAATCCGCGTTCCATACGGCTCCACAATGTTCATATATATATATATATATATATATGTTTTTCATGTTCGACCGCAAGCCTGCGTGGAAAAGCTTATTTCTTGCCCTCGTATTTCTGTCAAATCCAACTGATTGTTTGAAACGACGCCAAGAGACAGCATTACACTAGCTAGCGTACCAGCTACCGCGGGCTAAAATTAGCTAGCATTCAATCGGAAATCTGGAAAAAAATCATTAATCAATTTGCACAAATCACAAATTTGACAACAGTAATGCATCAGTTTTTCACAAAGGCAATGACTGTCTGACAACGGTGTTGTCGTTAATTACCTCTTTGGATCCAGATATTTTGCAAGCTAACCTTGCCATTAACGGTAACGTTACAGGCTGTCCGTCAAGCCGCTAATTCAATTGGGGGAGATCTCGACTTTAAAAGACTCTGAAAGAGTACGTTTGCTTACACGCTTACTACGTGTGTAATCACAAAGACAATCTCTTGCCCTTCCACACACTGATAATATATCAAATAAATTATTAAATTCACAATGAAACAGCGGAACCGCTTTGTCTTACCTCGCAGAGAAGGTGGCCATCTTGACTATGCACCCGTTTGACTCCGCCCCTTTCTATCCGCAACAAGGATCGTTAAAAAAAAGTAGGACCCTCAGCTGACTACAATATTAATTTCTTTAAACTAACAAATATAATGTTAAGGAAAACATCCAGATCGCAACATTCACGTTATGGAATTTTTCAATTGGTTATCTTTTAATCTGACTGACAATAAAGAGAGGACGTGTGAACTTCACTTAATATATGCACATTCATAATAATAATAATCCTCTCTGGCACGGACACGTCATCGCCAAGCTCCAGTCAGTGAAGTGCACGTTTCACTGATTGCACTGCCGCCATAATACTACATACGTGGTATATACATTTTAATTATCATAGTGTTTTGCATATGTTCCCTAAGGGTAAAAGGGTGATTTATTGTGTTATTCTCATTTTTATCCTGTGAAATACTGATATGGGGTTATAAGTAGACATCCACCACGTTATTTAAGCAAAAAACAGTGGGAGCCAGTTTAAGAAAACAAAAAGATGCTGGTAACTTTAAAGACAACTACAATTTGTGGTGTTGAAACTCTCCACACCCTGCTCAGTAGTTTACAACCTACAGGTCAGATGTATCTAAGGGGTTGCAAGATGTAAAATAAGAAAAAAAACTGAATTCTCCTTCACAGAGTTATGTTTATCTTCTAGTATCTTCTCTAATGTTGGCCTTTTAAAAAAACAACAACTATGGTATAGTTTTACTTAGTAATACAGGTTCACAAACAGAAGAGGTTGGAAACCACTGGCTTAGAGGATTTACATACTGTAAACATGGTAATAAGACTTTAATCACCATCACTTTAATCTCCAAAAGAGTCCTGCGATTATACATTTTAGCATCAACACGAATGCTCAGTTCAAAACACATTCAATGACCAAATGAAGATTTATTTTGTAAAGTGGTTTAAATAGCAGTTTGCACTTATAAGAAGATGCAAGGCGTGTTTGTAGCCACCATTTTTTAACAAATCTGAAAATCATACAAAACTATCTATAAATTATTTAGCTGAGTTAAGTTGTATTTTCTAATTGAAATGATACGTTAAGGCTGTCTTTTGTGTGAAGCTAATTCTGTATTAACAAAATATACATGTGTGCCATTTCTTTTGTCCCATCGTCTTTCTCCGAGAAACAACTAGTTAGAAACAGATCAAGTCTAAAAATATGGTACAAAATGTATGCACACACACACACACATACGTACCCAGCTTTATGTGTATGAAACTGAAGTACAGTGATAACTTTGCAGTCCACTCTTGGAACAATGTAACACAGTATTCTGTCTCTATTTATTCACCGTTACCTGCTCTCCAGTTTGCTCCCCACTATCCTTTACAGCTGGAATCGCCAGCACAGATGTCCCAATCTATCTATGTTTTTATGCAGGACACTGTGGATCGGTGCCACGTATCTGGCCACGTCCCCATCCCGTGAGAAATCCCTGCAGAACAGGCCCTTCTCTGAGCTGAAGACAAACTTTTGAGGCATGGGCCCATTGCCTCTCACGTACTCCCACACAGCCAGGAGCAGCAGCCTCACCTCGAAGGGGGTGAGGTGGGGGAAGGCTTCGTGGACATTGGCCAGCACAGGAGGCAGGAGCTGACCCTCTCCCATGCAGGACACGAGGAGGCAGGAGGCCTGGAGGTGCCATGGGGAGTCTGTGGATAATCCCTCGCGGGATGCCTCCCAGTGGGCAAGTAGAGTGGCCAGGAGGCCTCTGAGCACAGCTGAGCAGTAGCAGAGAGCCGGACGTCCAGCTGCCACCACCTGAAGCAGGGGGAAGAGCACCGGGTGGGTTTCAAAGCAACGCCGAATGTGGATGTCCCGCTCTACTGTGGTACGGGCGTGCTCTTCTGGGGGCCAGGACAGCTCACCATTGGCCACATCTGGACAGACGTTTTCCACTAGTGTGACTGCAACAACCTTGGCTGCCTCAGCGTTGATGGGCACTGGCTCGTCAGGGTCAGATGGTGATCGTGAGCCATTGATTGAGCCGTTGAGACCAGACGAACTGCAACACTGAACTATGACAGCCAGCAGAGTCTGGACATTCTACAGACAGAAGAAAATGATGGGGTTACATTTTAAGTCTTGTCTGCTACTGCACATAAACCATAAATACACCCACCCACATAGATCTACTTCAACCGAATAAGATTTTATAATGTTTTTTTTCTGGGTCAAATGTTTACATGATGTACAGTATTTCAATTCAAATCATTCAAAGTGATTGAAAAGACTGAAATGTGCATTTACATACTTTATGTAGAGAAATCACTTCCCTAATTTGTACATGGCTTTGACTGCACTCTTATTAACTTATCTAATCCACATTTTGCTTCAAACTGTGCTCAACTATGAGTCTCAAATTATGCATCTCACCTGGATGACCCCAGAGGGGTCAGTCAGCTTGGCGGCAGTGCGGACCTTCAGACCCTTGCCAATCACCCCGGCATGAAACACAGACCACACGCTGCCAGAAAAGTTGACGGCGGTACCAAACCGACAGTTGATGTCCAGCAAAGAGGCTCCGACGTCAGGGGACACAGATGGGGAGGTCACAGGGGCACCAGACATGTCTGCGATCTGGCCTCCAAACAGGTCAGTGTTGCCTTTATGTAGTGCTCCCTCGACCAGCTGCTGAAGTACCGCTTTGAGAGTGAGCGGAGAATATGCTGCGAAACGAGACAGGAGCAGGACTGAACAGTTCACCGCTTCACTTCCCTTTCCCCCATCCTTCCCCACCTTCGCACCTTCACCTCTTTTCCGCAACGCCAGAAAGAAATGAGTGACGGCAGCACGGGAGAGTAGGAGCAGGTGTGCTGGGGAAGAGGTGCGAGGAAGTGGGCTACAGGATAGGAGGCGCACTGCAGCATGAGATACCGCCGGGTCACCGTGGAGAAGGAGTGGGCCAAAATCATGGAGGTGTCCTGAGACCGCTGTGCCGACCTGGATGGCCATGGAGGACTGAACACCTGCTGTTCCTCTTCTCTCCTCATCTTGACTCTGGATGGCTGTGGCCAGGTTAAGCAGCAGTTGCCTCAGCTGCTGGGGCCCCAGAGTGTGTGTATGGATCTGGGCCACACAGCGAGCTACAGCAGCGGGAATGAGTCCTGCCATGCAAGAGGAGAGCATGGTGTGGTGCTGCCAGGCCAGAGCCAACTCCTCTGGGTTGCGGGCCTGGGTGAGCAGCTGGCAGAAGGTCTCAGTGGCCACGCTGAGACCTCCATACACCGACAACAGACACAGCAACTGGTGCAGCCAGAGGTGACGCTTCCTCTCCAGTCGCAGTGTCTCGGCACAGAGCTGACCTATGTGAGACTGCAGCTCCTCCAAGAAGGGGATAACCCTCTGGGGCTGAGAGGAAGCCGAGTGATGGCGGTTGACCTCAACTCCATCTGAGCGGTTGAACACCAGTTTGTGGAGATGCAGAAGCAGCATCTGGACGAGGCGATCGCAACCTTCTCTGACTCCTTCGTGAGGGGAGGGTGTAGGGCCGGAGATGATAACTGAGGCTGGGGTCGCTGTGTCTGCCAGAAAACGGAGGACCTGAGCACCTCCTGATGGGCTCTGGCTAATGAGGTGAACAGCCAGCCCCAGCATGTTATCCAGTTCTTCTCTTGGGAGGCCCTGCAGCAAGGCCTGTAGTTGGAGCAGGACAGGAGGGCGTAGCAGCTCTACCAGCTCTGCAGACACCGCACCAAAGAGGTTGGGGGACATTGCAGCCAGCTGCAGCAGAAATGGCACTGCAGCACGACGGAGTTGAGGGGAATTTTCCCAAGAGGTTGAGGATGAAGTGGGAGATAGAGGGCTTGAGGGACACAGGCTTTCCTGAAACATCCTGAGCAGCTCCTTCCTGATGCTGTCTGAGTGGTGCGCTGCAAGGTGTCCAAGGATTCCCACCACTGAGCCAATCTTTGGCACTCTGCTGCCTTTGTCCACTCCCATCACCATGAGCCCTTGGTCCTTCGCACCATGAGAGCAGAAGTCCTTGAGTCCACATGCCAATACGCGGCTGATGATAGTACCTGGGAAGGCAGAGCCAATGTGAGCCACGACCCAGTCAAAATGCGGAGAGTGCTGAACTGAGGTGTCCAACAGCGCATCCACACAAGCGTCAGGGCACCAAGCCAGCATGGCAGCCAGACACTGGGAGTAGGCTTCCATGAGGGACCGGGTGGCAGCACATGACATCCAGAGCTGGAGCAGCTCGTTGAGGCTGGAGGAGTGAGGGGCCACCCTGCGGCCAGCATGCTTGCTGCTCAGCTGGCCCAACAAGTCCACAGCCCAAGTGGATACCAGAGGGGCCCAGGCCCGGGGGTTGAGATGGATGAACTCTGACAGCACGCCATGAACCTCCTGCAGACGAACATAAAAAATTAAGATCATCTACTGAGGAACGTTCCAACTACTGTCATATTTTTAGGAACACAATAAAACAGAGGTTTAGGTTAGCAAGATTGGTTGATTCAGACACTTTTTCTGATTTTGGGCAGTACAGGCAACCTCGAATGTGTCTCTTCATCTTGATGCTATTTCAGAATAGAAAACTTACATGGAAGCAATACCAAAAGTTCTAATTGAGTATTTCGGTAAAGGCACAAAACACTAGAGCTGCAACAAACAATTATTTTTAATTATTGATTAATCTGCCAATAATTTTCCTGATTAATTATTTGGTCTACAAAATGCCAGAAAATAGTGGAAAATGTTCCTAAAGCCCAAGGTGACATCTTCAAATTGCTTATTTCATCTAAAACTGAAAATGTTGAGGTTTGTTGTGAGCCAAACCAAAAGCAGCAAATTCTCACAGCTCACACACAATTTGATCATATTTGGCATTTTTTTTGAAAGATGATTATAAAGGATGATTAAAAAGGTAGTGATAGTAAAATACTTCACAAGAACTTAATGAAATGGCCTGTTATGTTCTAATCTTGCATTATTTTCATGATGAGGTACTAGTTTTATAAGAAGTACTATGTGTGTGTCCATGTGTCAACAAACCTGTATAATGTCCTCCAGGCTAGAGCTCACCCCGGAGCTGGCATCACCCTCGGTCTCCAGGTTGTGCAGGAAGGCGGAGACATGCTCATCGTACACGCCCCTCAGATGCTCCAGCACGGCTCCTCGACAGGCTGGGACAGAGCGCAGCAGGCGTACGGCACAGCGGGCGTGTTCCCGGACGCTGAGCTTCCGGCCCTGAACAATGTCAATGCCATTGATGAAGGACTTGATCTCCTGGGACAGTTCCTGGGCGCTAGAGGAGGATGGATACGATAAAATAATGGGCAAAGTGGGAGGCGGAAAATGAGAAAAGGGAATGAAATAAGAGGTGTTTGCCTATTTATTTTCTTGGTTCATTGTTTAGTCAATGAAATGTAAGAAAAAGAGATGGAAAATGCCCATCACAACTTCCAAGAGCCCAGAGTGACATCTGCTTGGTTTGTTTGACAGTCCTAAACCCCATAAAAATATTTAGTTTAGTAGGCTTGGACTAAGCAATTAATGAATAATGAAAAAGTCAAGCAATAAATCCTTTTATATAAGAAGCTCGATTAATTTTCTTTCAATTAACTAATTGTTGTAGCTCTAATATATAAAAAATACGGTTAATTGGCATAGAATATATCAGTGCTAAAATAATAGTTGATTAATTAATTATTTGAGGAACAGAAAATCAATCCTCAACAGTTTGGAAACTGATTAATCATTTACATCTTTTATCAATCAATAAGCAAATACATAAAATTAAGGAGGTAGAACTAGGTAATGTTGGGCATTTTGCAGAGTTTTTTAAATAGTTAATCGATTATCAAAAAAGTTCAATTATTTTTGTTTTGATCAACCATTGTCTGCGATCAACTCATTCATTAACCGAAGTATCGTTTTAGCTCAACAAAAAATTAATAATGGAAAAGATAAATTGCATTGCAGCGCTAAAATATAATCCATTTAAATATTTTAAAAATAAAATACACAACATTTGCAGGATACTGCTCTATAAATATTAATTTATCGCCAATTGATATAATTTCAAGTGTTTCAGGGGTGTTAGTCAGGACAAATACTATTGTTAAACAGCATTTTGGGATACAAAACCTTGTCATGTGTATATGTATTTGTTTAACCTTTTAATAGAGCACATGAATAATCGATTAACTAAAAACTACTCAATGTAGCCCTCACGTCTAATGTGTTAATCAACTTTAAACAAGAGTTGGCTCTATAGACCAGTGTAGTAACATTTAACCATTAGCATTTGTTAAGGTAACTTAAATACAAAATAAAAAATTATGCGCTAAAATGACTTTAAAGTCTTAACTGTAGTTGTTCTGTGAGTCCAGCCGCTTTCTTTTCACTACCACACTCACCTCAGGGCAGTCTGCGGTGTGTGAGTGTGTGAGCCCTGCATCGCTTTCACCGGATTCCCGTCAAACGCCACAGACATCGCTTGATCTTTTAACATTAAAGCGTCACATCAAATCCACCTCTCGGCTCCGGGGCTTCGACATAAGCGATTATGACAGATTTCAGTTATTTTCTCTGTCCAATTTCAGGACAAAAATACATCGAAAGGGCGCTCCAAAGCCGGAAGTTGAGACTTCTTCGTCGGAGAAAAGGGCAAAACCATCACAGATAGATGACATCACTGGCGCCATCTAGTGGTAGTAAATGGATTTGTTTCAATGTTTAATTTAACGCCATTACAGAATGGAATAAGCTCCCTGTCAATTTGGAAACCTGCACAGATCACCATATTTTCTCCCGTGAAGTTAAAAAATGGATTTTAAGTAACCAGTCTTGTCAGCATTCATTTGACATTTTTACGACCTGTTTTTATATCTTTGGATATGTACATGTAATATTTTGATATTTGTATTTAGCTCTATGTTTGTTCCTATGAAACGTGCTGTGTGTGTGTGCGCGTGCGCGCATGTGCCTGCGTGGATGTCAATAGGTTGCCATTTGTAGTGGAGATGATAGGTTTTGCTCTGTGTTTTATTGTTTCTGTTCACC
>JBBPCS010000204.1:2459199-2477133 GCA_037974645.1 Hollardia meadi | reverse complement strand
TTTGAAACACATGTATTCTTGTGATTGGCTCTTACTGACAGCACAGGAGCGCTCTGCTGGTTTGAAGGATTTATTTTAAGTCCGTTATTCGCGTGAACGTGATTTACACTTTGTATTGCTATTAACGGGGACATCAGAGAAAAACTGATTTGCCAACAGACAGCCTTTTCCGATAGGAAAGTGAAGTTTATGTCGCTTTTGAAACCGCTCGCAACCCGCACCAGATTCCTTTAAGAAAAACAGTGATTTTAGCTCCCGTGTCCTGCGAGCTGTTGGAAAAGGCTGTCTGACGGCAAGGTAAAGTGGTAAACATATTCTTTAGATAGCGTACACTTAAACTGGCATAGATTTTTATTAGTTGAGCCTTTTGTTGAGTGGCTAAAATCTGATCTGCTGTCCCCGTTCACCCGTCTCTCTCTCTGAGCTGAGCGCTGTCACTCAGTAGACAGCGCTCAGCTCAGTCCAGGCAGGGTTAAACCGACGGTTTTCATTGTCAATTTTGCTTTTCAGGGTTGAGAAAGACATGTTCTTAGAGGTCGTATCATAGGACTACTACTTCTAACGGTTACGACTACTAGACACACATTTTCACAACAACGCGCTGCATTCTGGGTTGAATGTTGCTAGGCTACGCGGAGTGTTGCATTCACGATCTGTACTACTGTAGGAATTTCTGTGGGCCTGCCCTACTGTTTGTAAGGGAGCCTTTACCCACATTTATCTATAGACCACAAAGTCTGTAGGACCATTTGTAACCTGGGGATGCTGCTGGCCAAGACAACTATAAAGTGCAATTCTATGACTTATGGGCACTTACCAGGAGTGACTGGCAGTGTGTCATGTTCCCAATCAAATGTCCATCAACTCCTAATGATAAGGAGTACAGGAACCATAAGAATTGGTTCAATGTTCAGGATGTTAGAGTTAGAGTTTTCAAAAAATTGCTGCCCATTGTAAAGGTGCAACTCGAAATTCAGGGATTTTTCTCAACTCAGTGCTCAGTTTCACATCTACCCGAAGCAGCATTCCATCAAGCAGATCATGTGCATGGCTGAGGAAGGCAATGACCAACAACAAAGACATGCACAGAGAGCTGATTTCACATTGCAGCACTTTAACTAGATGAGATGCATTTAAATGTGGGATACATTCATTGTGGCTCATTTTTGCTACGATAATGTTTGCTCTGTACAAAATTAAAACGGTGTGCAGCAAAATTAAATGAGTGACTAAACCGAGACTAGTTTAAAATGTAGTTTTTGTGATTAAAATACTGGTAGCACTTTCCGATGAGATAGACACAATTTTGAGTAGTTACCAGGGAACAAAGGATGAATGAATGAGGAGCTAGCTGGTACTGAATCATTATTTAATGAGTAACTCCTAATTCAATTTTCTTAAAGTAGCTAATGTTAAGTTAATAATTAATTAAATGAGTGAGGAAAAGAAAGAGGAATGATTTGATAATTGAGGGTTACTAAGTTACGAAGTAGTTCCTCATTACATCATCAATATCTTATAATTACTTACCCTTCAAGTTGTGCATCATTCTGAGTGGTTGCTGAGTACTGAATTATTACTTCATCATTACCTATCCATTAGTTATACTCTGCGTGTCCCAATGATTCAGTAACAAATAAAAATGTCTAAAGCAGCACAGTGCTCTACAGTATTGCGGTCCAGATATTTTATGTTCCCAAATTCATGTTCTTCCATTCCACTCAAAATACCCGACAGTTGTTACCTTACTTTTTTTTTTCAGTATTAGTAGCTTTATTTCACTTTAGTAAAAATAAATTACACATAGAAATTCCAGTTTTATGATCAAACCGTTTATTGTAATGTTGTAACATGTTGCTAAATAATGTAATATTTGAGTACTGCCCAAAAAGATGAAATTCAGAGGGGAAAAATGCAAAAGTTTCAAACAGAACTTGTGGCGACTACAAAAACATTTTACTGTTAGCTAACATAATTAAACGTGCTAACTGCCAATCAAAGAAATGACCCATAAAATGTTACAATAGTTCAATTGTGCAACCTTGCGTATCAGCAGTTAACACTGGCGCACAGACAATAGTAATACAAGCATATTTAACGTGCTAATGTTAATGCTAAGTAATGTGATTAAAGTAACTATGTTGTATTACAAAACCTTTTCTTATGGCTTTTCTACAACGTGGTGTCAGATTCCCAGCCCACGTTAGCAGATTGCACTTGGACACAGATTATTTTTCAGCTGTGGCTCAATTAACAAACTTCAACCTCACACAAAAATAGCCTAGGGCTTAACATGCATCAATTTGAAACAAAAATATGTGTAGTAACCTACATTTGTTAAAGGTTTAGTCATAAATGTCAAATGGCCCACTTGTTGCTGACAAAATCTGAATCAACATAATGCCAAATTAGGAAGCAAACACTAGTGACAAATTACCTGAGGTCCTAGCTGGCTACTTTCACGACAGCGAGCCGAACATTTCACTAATGACTTGAATTATTGTCTAATTTGGTTCCAGCCTTGAGATCAACTACCTGCCTCAGTTTAACTGTTCAAGGATCTCTGGGACCTACAGCACCGAATATTGTAAATTAATCCCAAATGACTGATATTGTCCCCACTAGCTTCAAGATGGCTAAAACCACTGCTTAAGAAACCAAACCTGGATCCAGGGTTCCTGTCACCTAATTTCCTGCTTCTAAATTCTAGTAGATGTTCAGTGGCCCAGCTCGACATCGACACCAGTTTAACAGTAACTATAGCTGATTTCTCAAAGTTTACCTGCCAAGAATATTATGCATTCTCTTTTGATCAGCAAAATAAAAAAAATTTAAATTAAATTTCCAGGATCACTTTTTTACACATCAGCAAAATTAGGTTTTGTTTAATCCAGACTTGATTAATGTAATGTAATGTTTTGTGGTCTACCATGTGCTAGCACTGTCTTCAGAATGCTGCAGCTAGGAGCTCAACTAAAACCAGAAAATTTGATCATTCAATTAATTTACCTTATATCCCACGTAGCGCACTTTGATATATCCTCCCTGCTGACAGACAATCTGACTCCATTGAGGCCTTTAAATCTAAAACTTAAAGCTCATTTCTTCACCTTAACTTTTAATTAGTGCTATATTCTTATACTAGTTTAACCTTCAGACCTGTTACCATTACCTTTTCAGTGGGTCAGTCTCAATGAATCTCTTGAACCAAAGTACTTATGGTTCGTATTTGTCCCATCGACAAGAATCCAACAAACTCCTCTTTGCTGGACCATCGGCCTCCCAGGAACCTCGCTCCTGGTTGTCGTTGCTCGGTGGCTCTCCTGGAGGTTTCTTCCATTTTTTTCTCCCTTGATAAAAATGTTTTTGGGGTGTTTTTTCTTTACTCAAATCCAGCAGCCCATAATCACAGTGCTCTTGAAGATAACTAGCTCAGCTGTTATTTTGGGAGACCAATGAATAAGTCATTACAGTAATTGAAATGGCTTGAAATAAGGAATGAATCGCTTTTTCAGCACGTTTGATTTGTAAATAGTTGTACTTAAGCTATATTTCTAAATACATTTCATTACTAGATTTGAATCAAGGATAATATCAAGACTTGCAACCTCTGATTTAATCCATTCTCTTTATTTTGGGGCTGACAAGTAGGATTTCAGTTTTGTCCTTGTGTAAAGAAATAGGCCTTTCATTCATTTATTGCCAAAGTTGTCATATGCATGACTCTGGAAACATACATTGTGCCTTCTAATGTCACAAAGTGGCAGCTCTTGTGCAACTCATTAACAGATGTCATGTTTCTCAGGCGCATGATCTTCAAGACTGACAGACTCTTTGATGCATGTTCTGAACGTTTAATTCACAGTAAGACAACCCTACTTTTCAAAACCATTGATTAATCATTGTCCATTGTGTCAAACGCTGCACCTTGGTCTAAAAGGACAAGAATAGAGATCTTATTTTTGATCAGAATTAAGTCTGGGGTTTATTAAAATGACTAGTGGGATTGTAAAAATGCTAGCTCATTATCCCTACAAGGAACTGACGAAATACTTTAGGCCCAAGATATGCAGTTCAAAACGGGACTGTGACCACAACATTATGACCATTTGACTTCATCCTGTAGCTTGAGTTGTACTTCTTTAAAATATAAGTGTATAAAAACTTCGTGAAACCCATATGGGACTTTTAACATCACTAAATGAAATGACCAGTTTTCCCATGCAGCATACTAAGAAAAAGCAAGACACCGCAGGGGATTGAACCCTGTCCCAACAAAGTCAGGAGTGCCACCACCGGAGTCTTTTGCTTTTTTGTTGTTGCTGTAAGGGCAAAAGCAAAACCTGGAGGAACAAGCAAGAAGTTTGTTCCTCCAGGAAAAGAAAACCCCTCCACGCCTGGCTGCTACATTATCCTGTCACAAGGGGATTTCTCTTCATCACGAGGCTGAAACTAGAAGATAAGACAACTGGTTTCCCCAATCCCCGGCATTACCCACGACACTGTATTGGCATATGACTGATTCCACGATATCCATACTAAGAACGCCATGATACCAGCATCCCTGGTGATACTCAAGGCCGTTTTCCCTTTGCAATTCAGCAGGACCCGCGGGTCAAAAGGACAGTGAAGGATTTCTTGCCTAGTTTGAAGCTGTAACGGAAAAAGAGACAAACAGTGTAAGCCTCCCCTCCCCCCTCCCACATAAACCCCACAAACCAATACTCATCCAATATGACAAATATGTCGTTATTGTTTACCGCGACTGGTGTAGCAGCATTTACCACAGCTATTCTTCCTCAGCGATGCTCAATTCTTCAAAGTATTAAAGATTTTACCCTAGAGGCTGGATGTACCAAGTCATCCCATGACTCCCTGCAGAGGATCTGGCTCAGTATCAAGTTAACCTGAACAAGAAATCTGAAAGAAGAGAAGAATTTTGCCCGCCCCCCACACAAAAAACCCTGCAATACTGCAATGTCGGACAACTACATGGACATTATGTTGCGTCTTATAAATGTTATGCAGAGCTGATGTGCATGCAACATGTTGAGTAACATTAAAGCCATGGTTTGTTAAAGGAAAAAAAAATAAATCAAGGTAACCGAAATTACTTAACTTAGCACCCATGAGACTGAAGTGATGCAGTATTAGCGTGACAAGCTTGCAGCTCTTGATCATAATGTGACTGGATTCTCAGTGTTCCATCACAGGTTAGGCCATCCCAGATGACATATTAAGACAATTTAAGGTAATTTGACCTGAGAAACCAAGGGGAAAAGAAAAGGCACAAACAACACAGAGAGCAGGGCTTCTGCGAAGGGCGTCGAGGATTCAGATTTAAGCTCAAGCGCACAGGGGGTTGGTACTTCATTCAGGGGGGTCACACTCATATTCGCCGACAGCTTCCACAGATGCTTTGCATTCAGAGGCAGGCGAGATTGGAGCGGACAGACGAAAATGATCTGAAACAAAGAGTGATCTACACAACACACCCACCACACAATACTCAAAGATTCGAGTTCTACTCATCTTATGATTTAAGATGCAAAGCAATAGGGCCCCTTGGCCAAAAGGGAATATGCTAGTAAAGCATTGTTACTGAAAATGAGGTTAACATAAAGCCAGTTCCAAAATGTCATTTTGTCGACTACAACATTGCAGAAGTCCATTTTGACAAGTTAAGCCATCTTACTACATGCTCCAGGTTAGAAGACTTCACTTGCGCTTGAACCAGCCTTGCACTGTGATTTCTGTGAAGAGAAGTATAGGGATACACCCAACCAAAACAAATAAACACTATAAACTACAGCAACACATTTGCGCTGCATTTCAGACCAAATTAAAGCTGCACCATGCACAGCGTTCCTCAGCTACTCAAATTAAGTTCGCACAGTTGCGCGATGGTAAAAATTTAATGTGACCAACCTGCCACTTGCACAGTTGCGCAATGGCTAGCAGCTGAGGGCTAATTGTTCCAATTAATAGTCAAATAACCTGACTCCACTTGTTCAAACTGCATGCTGGTTGATTTCAAGGAGCAGGATGATTCCTGTGTTGTCCTAGGTAGACTGCATTCTTCCTTTGGATTGTTCTGAAAGATCAAAGAGGCAGAAAAATATACCCCTATGCCCCCCTCACAGCATTATAGGACTGACTGTTATCCTTAACCAAATGCTTTACTCTGATATGAGAATCAATGAAGTTCCATTAAATCTTCTAGTTATCACAAAGAGACTCTTAAGAAAGCACAACAGTGCTATTTCTACAGTCAAATTGCTTTCACTTCAAGAACAATGAGGGTAGCTGCTTTCCAACATCAATATTTGATGTATTCAACTTATCTGCCTTCAATTTCCACTTTGAAAAGGATCACAATCGAGCGCAGGTCACATCCGTGCTCTACCAAGCTCCAAGCTTTATTCATACCTGAAAAAGCACAAGAAAAGCTCCCCCACACAGCCCCCCAAAAGAACAAATGCATACCAAAACTGTATTCAATCACACCAAGCTATGCATTTATTATGCAATAAGAAAATCCTTTACAGATAGTTGACTCATTGTATTTTCAATACAAGGCATAGTAACTAATTGCAAAGGAATTGCAATGGAGGCGTTTAGCCAGACAATGAATGTTAAGAGAAATGTGACACGTTTAGTGACCTTACGTGATGCTCGATGCGCAAGGAAACTTGTACATACAATGAGTTAGCAGAGTTCCTGATGGTCTCGGGTATTGGAAAGCGCACAGGACACACTGAAAAATGCAAAGGAAAAAGCCTCTCTCCCCGCAAAACCCCACAAATGAAGCAGTACAGAACTACACAATTATGGCATTACAAAACTGCCTTAGTAAGGACACAATTGAATGACTATGAATACACTTCATTGAAGAATTAAGCCATTTTCCAGAAGAAGCATTTAAATACCGCAAGCCTGAACGCAGGGGATTCCATCCTTATGAACTGTAGACATGGACTTGTATGTAGATTTTTGAAGGGTGGGCCATACAACTTCATCTGCAAAAGTCACAAATACACAGCCCACTCCCAACCCCACATTCATTGTACACAATTACAATGACTTCTAGAAAAGAGACTTGTTACCACACTCTCTGTGCAAACAGAGCATCTTGCTACATCAGCAGACTAGTTCTGAAGTTGCTATCCTGCGAGGAAAAGTGTCCACTTGAAGCTTGTTGGGTGTGCCTGGATGTGGCCTACTCATTTGCGTTGGGTAACATGGAGCTGTGAAGTCTAGGAAAAGACTGATTAACGCCCCACAACCCACCCTCCCATTACCCAAAAGATGTACATGAAATCCCATTTATAAAATGTTCCCAATAGTATAGAATGAATAAGTAAAACAATCTAGTGGATTTAATGGCAAATACCTTCCTACATCCCTTTAAAAACAGATGTGGATGCACACGATCCCAATCCATAGCACTATAGTAAATAAGGAGTTCAACTCGACCGAGCGGCTAGCACGGGGGGATTCTTTCGTTGTCAGCTTTACGGGGCCAGGCCTGTGAAAAGAAGAACTCGAAACACGTTTTAAATGACCCCCCCCCCCGCCCAAAAATATTTACTAGCCAGGACCAACTGGTAGAGTAATACAATTTTCTTTTGATTCCAAAATTTACTGCATACTAGACAGCATAGGTAATTATGAGTTAATGTACAGGATAGTTACACCCACATGTACATTTCATGCATTAACTCACTGCTTAGATTAAGAGGTAGATGTAGCTGATCTGTAGCACTGAGGTGCAGCTGAAGCACTGAAGGGTTGCTGTGTACACACATCAAGCGGCCGCACAGGAGACCATCCACTCTCACACTCCAAGCCTGATAACTTCTTTGGGGAAGACCTATGAACACAAAGGACTGCCTCTCCCTCCGGTTGGGGAACTACTTCTGATCGCAGTGGGTAGAGAAGTCCGATTAGAGGTTCCTCTCGCCAGCACACTACCAAGGCATTCCCCACAGCAGCACCACCACATTCATGTCATCGCACAACAGGAGGGGTGACCCCAGTACAAAACGCTTTACACGGATTGCCTGAAAAGAGGAAGAGAGAGCTGTGCGAGAAGTTGTGTTCTACTACAGTTGGTTCTAGAAGGTAGTATATATAAACTAAATTCCTAAGAATGTTACAGATACCTCTACCCAATATACAAACCAACGCCTTGCTTTAAACTCGTGAAGCTAGAAGACACTTTTGCGCCCTTTCCCACCCTCTCATCACTGGCCTGCTGGCTTGTTCTGGAACTGCTGCAACTGGTTCCGTGATGACCACCTCTGTGCTGCTACTCTGTCCTGCGCCTCTGGCTCCCTCTGGTGTACACCTGCGGACAGCTGCTGCTTTTTGCTCTCATGGACCCCCTCTGCTCCTCCCATCATGCCCTCTGGTCCCATCCTGCCTGGCTCCACTCTGGTACTCTGGTCCTCCCACGCCTGCGGTACCGTTCTGCCTGGCTCCACTCTGGTCCTCCCACGCCCCGTGGTCCCGTTCTGCCTGGCTCCACTCTGGTCCTCCCACGCCCCGTGGTCCTGTCCTGCCTGGCTCCACTCTGGTCCTGTGATCTTCCTCTAATAACTAAGTCCATTCTTCCTCACAATAACTAAGTCCATTCCTCCTAGTGATAACTCAGTCCATCCCCCCCTTCCCGAAAAAAAAAAAAAAAAATCTTCCGTCTTCTGAGCAATACAAAAATAGTTGATAACTGAAAACAAAAAGTCCACGTGGAATCATTTGAGCCCATCATTTCTTGAACTACAGCTCAGGCTCAAATTAACTTTTGATTCCTTCCAAGCTACTTTTTAAAAAAGTGCAGCTTTCCTCTTTCTTTAGTCAAATGAAAACCATTTTAAACTTAAACATTACTTAAACACAACACAAGAAAAATGCCTGAAAAATTACTCAACTAAATTGAATTTTAAAAAAAAAATCAAGACGCTTGCCCAAACAATGGCATAGAAAGAACTCATTTACCATCTTAAATGGCCTTAAAAATGATCTTGGTTGCTTCTTTGGTTTAAAAACATTTTTTCCGTTCTTTAAAAAGTCAACTGGTTGGTTTTAACAGACTCCAATTTACTTATTCATGTCCTATTTTGGCTCCATGAAGTCACAGTCTGATGCTTCTGACCACAAAGTTATTAAGCAACATAAAATATATAACCTCTTAAACGCATGAACAACATTATTTCCCGTTCTATTCATAGTTCAACCATAACTTCACATGCTGACTAAGTCTGCTTTTGTTCTGCTCTACTTCAATAACATTTTGACCTTTTTACTCTTGTATAGATCTTGTATACAATCCATCTCTCACTTCACTGCTTTGTTAATTCCAATATAACAATCGTAATGCATACAATAATACTGCATTAAACGGCTATTTTGTCAATCGGTAACTAATAACTGTGAATCAGTTATTAAAGGCTGATAAAAATCGAACATTTGCAGTCGCTCGGTGTAGCTCTGATCATTTCTGGCCTAGCGGCTTGTAAAGTCCTGACCACTCCCTTTCCATCTCTGTCTAGTCACGTCGCGCGTTGTTCAAAATCAACCAATAACCAATACTTGCAGGCTTCTACGTCACGGCACCCATCTTGTGCCAACTACAGTTACGGACATGAAAACCCATTCGCCTGGTTTCGAATATTTAAAAAACACGTATCAAAAAATCTGTTACGTTTGAGACTTCAAGTTATTTCAACTGCTAACAAGAATAACGTTAAATGGTAACGTCGAGACAACGTTGGCATTAACATGGCCCTATATTTGGCTCGCGTAGCCTGCCTTTAGCTCGACAGCTTGGTTAACTGGTCGACAAAAAACGAAACTTTGGCTAAGGATCACGGCTAATTTTCACTGAAATTTGCACACTGAAACGTATTAATTAAACAAAAAGCTTGACGACAAAAAGCCTTGCCGAAAAAAGCAATGTTAACGATAAAATGCGTAACGTTGATATTGAGGATACTTGCGTTCGACACAGGGCCTAATGCTCTAATCATAAACACACTAAATTGGAACAATTTACTAATATCAAACTAGGTAGTGCAAATCTACATAGCTTAATTACAAACGACCGATTACTCAAGCCTCAAAAGGAAGAAAATTAAGTTCTATTTAACCTGCTCCGCCAATACCACGCTGAATTCGGGTCAATGCAGTCTGAGTTGAAATGGCGTCACTACCTATATTTATACTGCATGGGTGATTCGGCTACAGTTATTCATCCGATGAAAAGTAGTCCCACGTTCTCATGAAAAAAAAACCCGCTTACAAACGTAGATTCTGGTTTTAGAATTTAATTCAAAACAGAAATTCAATATATTAATCAATGTGGGAAAATATGAATACTCTTTAACAATACAAAATAACACAGATGTACTCCTATTCAAACTGGCACAGTAAAACACAGTAAGCAACTGTGTGACTGTGTTAATATTGTCAGTGAAATTCGCTATTTGGAAATATTCAAATCACAAAACTGTGAGTTAAGTTGCAATACAAAAAAGACACATTTTCAACACAGTGCATCATGACAACCAACAGTAAAAACAGGGCAAAACAGCTGACGTCACAGGAACGGCTGCGCGGACTAATCTTTACTTGTGTGTTACACGGTCCGACAAACCGGATCAAACTAGAATATGGTTGAATTGGCGGATCTACTTCCCCTTTACCGCAATGATAGGCTGTTTGTGACTGACGAACAATAGAAAACAGCCAACTCATCTCCTTTAACTTGGATGGCCTATGTTCAATAACGTGTTTTCTTGATTCATTAGCCGTAAAAGCTGCTGGTGCGTTTAGTACCTGTTTATCAAATGTATCATGTGGTGTATTATTGTGTAGTTATATACCCTTTTGTAATCCTTCATTATATTTGTCTATGCTTGCCTATTGTCTTGCTTTAATGTCCAACATATTGTGAACCACGTGATACATCATTGCAGTGATAGTGCTGTCTGAAGAGTGTAGGTGACTGGAAACTAGAAATTTCCAGAAACATCCAGTGCCAGAAAACGTTCTGCTCTGAGAAGGTGGAAAATTACCAGCACATAAGGCCAAAATTTGTGTTACTTTTGTTCACCAGTAGGGGGTGCAGTGAAAAGACATGCCATGTCACGTCTACCCCAATGCATGAAATCTCCCTATAATGCCCCCGGTGTTTTCATTTGCTGAGCTTGTTATCAACATTGATTAGTACCCTGGACAAGTCAGGTCAACCTCCCTTATGTAACTATTCTCATGAAAGCATTATGCCATTGATCAACAACAGCCGGGTGTGGGGAGTTGTCCTCTGGATGAGTTTCAGCCCTTCCCAAGCTCAATGAACTGATCTTTTTCATGGGTGTTAGACGGGATATAGACAGTGCCCCACACAGGTTAGCGGCATCTTCTTTCATATGATAACAAGGTCACACGAAGACCTTTCATGCTAATGCCCCATCAAGACCTGATACTTGCTAATCAAATGAGGAGAGTGTTTGGGGGAGTTTTGAAATTTGAAAAACAGCACAGTAGGCTACAACAAACCTATGAGAAATTGTTTGATAATTAAATAACATAAATATTCAATATGACTACCAAATAGACAGTCTTGATTATTGTTTTTCAGCATTGCCAACAATGATTTATTACAACCAAATATGTGTAAATGCCACAGTAAACCTCACAATATAATAATGATGGCAAATAACAAATAACCAATTTAGATTATAGTATTTTGTCATAACGTCTCCAACTTGTAAATGTAATTATGCAGGCCTCAGCCAGATGGCAACAGTAGACCTCTCAAAATCAATAGTGCAGCTGTGAGTAGTTCGATATCTTTGTTTGATGCACATACTTTTTTGTATAAGTGTGGTGAAAACCAAGTAAACAAAAAATCTCACACAAGAACATGGGATATGAAGTTGAAACATGAGGCAGCACAAAAAATGGGCAAATCCCACTTCTTTTATATCCGTAGGTTAAATGAACTCGGTTATAGATCCTGCTCCACGGGGCTCGATTCGATTCGATTGTGTCCTGTGTGAGGGCAAAGGTTCAATGAGCGCCCTGCTGTTACATCAGGCGTGATGCAAAAATTCATACATTCCCGCTCACGAGGCGTGATTCCATTATTCTGCAGCCAGCCACAGAGAGAGACACACTAGAAGTCATATAGGTAGAAACAGTCCAACAACTGGATACTTTGCTGAAATACCTGGAGATTTATTTTCTGTAGAGACTATTTCGAGCAAACGTTTTTAGGACTGAACTCCTTATTAGTTAGTTGAGATTATATCATTTATTTTTCAGCATACCTCACTACATTCTGTACCTGTTTTTGTGGTGAGAAACAGCAGTAAGTCTGGTCAAAAATTGTTATCTCTGCAGCCAACATCAACAGACAGGTCATAGCCTTATAGAGAAAAAGATCGGAAACAGCTGAGTACCAACACCGATCCCCATCAGTGCCCCTTGTATAGTCAACCCAACCAGGACGGCATCCACAGCCTACCACTAGGGAGGAGACAGGTAATGGAGAAGTTTTTTAAGCCTGTTCACAGCCCCTGTGGCCTGGACGAGATCAAGCCATGGAAGCACCACCACCGCCACCATCATCATCACCTTCACCATCACCAAGACCCTCAGTCACACAGGTAGGATGGTTCATGAGCCAGATTTGTATTCATGTCTAACGGAAGAATCATTAAGAAATAAAGTCACACCCTGACATTTGCCTTTATTGCGCAAAAAACTACATCTGAATTTTGAAAACAAGTATACTCCATTCATGCCTGTGCACATCTAAGACCGACAGGGCTAAAGACATGATTAAAGTAGTTCATATTCCTGTGTCCTGGTGTTGTAGGTACACAATGTTTGATGACACAGACAGAAATACAGGGGAAAGCACTGGGCACCAGCATCACCATCAACACGGTCACTGTGTCCATGACAGCCCTCATCACAATGCCCACCATGGTCATCAAACACAACAGTTTCACCACAGTGAAGAGGATGAAATACTTTACAAACAAGAAACACCTGCAACCCTCTCCAGGGTCTCTTCCTCTTCCCTCTCCTCCTCCTCCTCCTCCTCTTTTTCCTCCTGGTACACAGAGCCGACTGCAAACAATCCCTTCTCTCTTTGTCATGTTGAGCAGCCACAGCATTCCCTTTCCTGCTCCAACATTGCAGATGTGCGCAGAGGTTTCAGGGAAGACGACGGCAGCGAGCCCATTGTCTTTGCCACCATCAAACATGGAAAAAATGCCAGCGTTTACGGTGAGTTACATGGGAGCTCAAAAAAGAGGGGAAAGCATGGTTTTTCTTCTCTTCACCGAGGTCACAGCAGAAGTGATGAAGGCCTTCTGCAGGGTAATGAAAGTGACCTTGGAGGGAAACGATCCAGGGTACCTCACATGAACTATGGATCTCTGTATAAGACAACTAGTTTGAACCGAAGCCTGGCTTTAAGTGAGGAGGACATTCTGCTAGGGGTCTCCAGGGGCCCCAAGAGAGCAGTGTCCTCCAGCCAGCTGCCCAGCAAAGGCATCCTGAAAAACAAGGAGCCTCATTCTGACATTCGCAAGGCTAAGTCGATGGAGATGCTGTCCCCAAGAGTTTCCAAAGGACAAGATCCCAGTGGACAGAAGGGGAAAGGGGTCCCTCAAGCTGAGATAGAGCGAGCCAGGGCAAATTTTGTGCACGGGAAGTTGCAATTCTCAGCCTTCCTAGATGAGATTACAAAACAGGTTATAAGCCCGTCAGATCTCACCATCTTGGGTGTAAACAATAATAAAGCAGCTGGGAAGACACCTGCCCCAGCCCAAAAACCTAGCCCAGTCAAGCCTCAGCTCCCACCCAAGAAGCATAGAGAGAGCTCAGGGGAGGATAGGGAGCAGCTTCCCAATCAGCACAGCAGACAGGAGAAAGCAGCTCGCAACAGCTCTCGGAAACATTCTGACTGCTCCAACCCTGACAAACTGATGTCACATGCAGCTAAGAACCACAATGGTAGTCCCCCACCTCATCACTCTCCCAGACATAATACTCACTGTGGAAGCAACCATAAAGACAGGAGGCCATCGCCCACTGGGGGCTCCGTGTCTGGGGACAGATATGTTAGATGTGGCCCTCATCTCACAGATGGCACCAGCACCAGCCCTGAACCCAGCAAACACAAACAACGCCACCACCGCAAACAGCAGCCTGCAGCCTCCTACAGCCAACATACCCAGCACTTCCCTCTGCACCAGCCTGAACAGGTGGACCCTGGCCCAGCTCTAGGACCAGGTCTTGGATCTGAGTCTTCATCCACAAAATCGGATTCATCCAGGGCCAGAGACACAGCCTCCACAGCTACCAGTCACAGCTTGGAGCTGAGTTGTCAACACCATTCACAGCATGTGGGGCACTGCAAACAATGCAGGGTGAGTTCACTTTAATAGTATTTTTAACAGGGTACAATATTATGAGACAGGAAAGACAGGAGTGAAGGGAGATTTTAGGCCTCAGATAATGCATCTGAAATGTCACTAGTACAGCCATACCTTATTTCAGTTTAGAAAGGTGAGGAAACATGAATGAATACATGCATAGATAAATGTTTGAAAGACATCTGTCTTTTCAACAGATATCTCTGTAGAACTAACAGGAGGAGCATAACGAATGGAGAGTTGCTCCTCTCTTGCAGAGGCAGTGTTGCTGAGTCACAGGCTGTGTGGGCTGTGTCAAACACTACGCATTGCAAGCTGAGTCATTATTCAGTAATGCAGCAGATGATAGTCTTGTGATTTTAAAGGAAACTCCCTTTGAAACTCCCTGCTTTTTCTTTTTTTTTTTATTAGTTTACATGGTAAATTATTTTCAAGGATCAGCCTTCAGCTGCTGTATGTTCTATGAATCAGCTATATGTAGGCAGAGAGAGAGAACAATACCACGTATGCACTGAGACAAATCTCTCACTCTCACTCACAGTAGCAGCCAAGCAAAATGTGAGAGTGATCTGGTTGGATAAGAGCAAGTATCACATTGCTCTTATGTAAGCATCTGCTCAGGCTTACACTCTTATGGGCTAATAAACACACATAACATTATATAACATTACCTTTTTCCATGTGGCTGATATAGGATTTGGTCTAACTGAATTTATCTTGTCAAGTAAAGGCTCAGTTAATTTCTACATATACAGAGTCACACACATGTAAAGGGGAAAATCCCGGATATGGTTGCAGAACTAATCAATTAATCCATTTGCGGGTGCAGGTCTGCCATAGCTCAGTGGTTTATTCAATCTGTCATGTCCTCAGTAATGGACCGATGACCCATCCTGGGTCTATTCCGCCTTTTACACAATGCATGCAGGGCAGTAAACCATAATGTGTATAAAAAATGACTGGATGGAACAATCAATTTAAAGTCCTTGTTCTTGCTATTTATCATTGTTCATATACTGTATGTATGCTTTTTCAACTATAGTATCACACCTGGAATCAGTCCTGAAATTAGAAGTTTGTAGCAGATGTGCAGACTTGAATTGTAACTTTAAATGGAGTTGTTTGAAAGTTCCAGTTGTGCATGTTGTATTTGAACAGTGACGTGTTTTTCATTGTCTTTCATTATCTACTCCTGCACAGTGGAATTCAAATGAAACAATGACTATGAGGTTGAAGTTCAGACGTTCAGCAAGGGTGCTTATAAAGTATTCCTATTCATACCGGGTGACCAGTGAACGATTTGGTGCACATTGTACACAAAGGGTGACAAGTTTTACACAGGTCATGGAAGATGGATGTAGACAACCTCACATTACAGCCAAACTTCAATGCTTCATTTTCAACTCAATGTGCTCACGTATCACTTGTGTGGTGATTTAAGATGAAACATGTCTGAAATCAAACTGTTACTGTTTTCTCAACTCCTTAAAATGAAATAATGTGTTTGCACATAATTGCATTTTCATTGCATGTTTGCACTGTATTATATGATACATTACCTAATGCCTCCTTCGTTTCATATGAGTATTATTCACATTTCTTATCCTTATTTTATTCTGTTTTTTAGGACACATTGTGCGATGCCGACCATCTCCAGTAAGTGTGTAATACACTTTTTCTGGGCTCACATTTTGAGTCGTGCTCTTGTTCAGTTCTCTCTGTCTATCTTGTGATGGGTCAGTGATTATTGATCACATTAATGAGCATCCTCTCTGCCTCTACTCCTGTTTTGACAGGAAGAGGTGTAGTTATGGAACTCATTTTACATAATCATCTCTGTGTGACAGAGAAAAGAGAGGTAGGACAAAATAGCATAAGCACCAAATGAAAACCCTCCTATATATAACACATAATGCACATGTCCATTGATGCATTCTTTCCAGACTATTCCTCGAATATAATTTTATAGCTTTTGCATGATGCACAAATGGGCACAGATCATTTGCATTAAAAAACATACATTCTAAAGTGCTAATTGTCAGACCTCTGTAGCTCGATAACTAAAATAGTGCTAACTGGCATGCAACCTATGTAGCAGCCAGCTTTGTATTGTTTTTTGTTTTTGTTTTTTTGAGAATCAAAGCCTTTTGTAACATCACTTTGATGTCTTATGTGTAGTAGAAGTTTCATATTAACATGACATAAAATGTGGCACCAAAAATGGATCTATCTACTTCAAAATCCCAAAATAAAAAAGTTTGACCATGCATAATGAATAGATTAATAAAATTGGAACTTCTCATGAATGGTTCCTGAGATCATTACTGCCAAATTACTTGCTCAGTGACCTTGATCGTAAATAATCTCTAGGATGAATATATTCTGTGATGTAACTCCATCTCCCATCATTGCTCTGTGTTCAGGGCGCTGCAGGAGGAGAATGACGATCTTCACCAGAACTTGTTGCAGACTGTGGTTTGCATTGAGAGCCTGGAGGCGGAGTTGCAGAGGACCAGGGATGAACTCAGCCGTGTCAAGGAGAAATATAAAAGGTTTGGGACAAACACGACATGCATGATGGATTAATGTTACTTATACACTATGACTTGTATGCACAAATATACTGAAGACTACATGGGACAGGAAAACATCTCTTCCAGTAGTGTAGTATGATGACCCAGTACATAAAGGACAATATGCTTCTATATGAGAGTGAAATGGGGTGATGTGTGCACATATTGGCCACAGAGCCACAAGTAATCAATAATAATCCAACAAATCAACCTATGGCTTTACATAACAGTTTCTATAGATTAATTGATCCATGGAACATACTGGATGAAGCCCCCGTGCATTTCTGTGGGTGTTTAGGTTGTGCGGTGGCCCAGGGCACTGAAGGCATCTGTCCTTTCCCCTCACGCTCACCAGTGAGACTCTTGTTGTGACCCGAACACTGTCAAGCCTGTATTTATCACCAAACAACAGCTGCAGCCCAACAGGCACATACCACACCTTCTTCAACAGACTGGAGCAACTGGTGTGAATGGTCACCTCACACTGGGCTCCAGTTTGGTGTCAGTTGCCACATATTCAACTGGCCTGACAAATAACTGTCCCTAGATAAAAGATGATGATAGAATGGTGTGTGTGTAGAGATAATACTAATAAGTCTTATAGTATTGACGTTTTATGGTTTCTTCTTCTTTCTTTTTATGGTTCTCGTTGTCTTGTAGCCTTCTAGAGACCCACTCTGGGACCAAGCAGGCCAACAACCTGCTGGGGGAACACCTGCATATAGCGGTGAGAAAACTTGCATGGAGATATGAAGCCAGAATAATAAAAGAAGGGATCTTATCTCACTGCATTCACAAACCATAAGATACTTTCATCTAAATGCAACCCTATGTTTTGTGTGTGTGTGTGTGTGTGTGTGTGTGTGTGTGTGTGTGTGTGTGTGTGTGTGTGTGTGTGTGTGTGTGTG
>JBBPCS010000204.1:2442121-2459099 GCA_037974645.1 Hollardia meadi | reverse complement strand
TGTGTGTGTGTGTGTGTGTGTGTGTGTGTGTGTGTGTGTGTGTGTGTGTGTGTGTGTGTGTGTGTGTGTGTTTGCAGTCAGAGAGCCTGAGCAGTGAGAGGAAGTACTTACTAAATCGTGTGTCCCAGCTGAGTTCAGAGTTGGAGGACGCCCACAGGACGATGGCAGCCCTGGAGAACATCAATGTGAGCACAGTACCATCTACTGGACACCCATGCACACTTCCACAGTAACAGATAGCAAACATTTACTAAATACAAAATTGGGATAGTCTTCTTTAAAGGAGCAATTTGTGAGATGTTGAGTCTTATTCCTGGTTTTTCAAATACTGACCTCAGTACTTGACAACCCAGGAAACCCATAGCGTCGGTATTTGACCTGGGAATGAGACTCCACAGTCAACTATGTTACACATTATACCTTTAATTGTTGGTTAGGTGGGTCACTTGAATATTTAAAATCTAATATTACAAAACCACATCAAATATTCACATATGTGTCTGAAACACAGGTGTGTTGGCAGTTGCACATGACGTGTTTAAGCCTGCTTTGTCACCTCCTCTTATCTCAATTAGAGCTTTATCATTTCTGCACTCAGACCTCTCTACTAATGTCTGAAAGCATGAATTAATTATTGAATAGGCATACAGGGGATAGGCTGAGGGGCACTTAGAGGTCACAGGGCCCCAAAGATAGAACTCTATTTTAAGTGTCTGTTATTAACATTTCTCATGGAAAAGTCAAAGAGCTCTGTCAAAAGTAGAGGAGTCCTGATCAATATTTTAAAATGCTAATATACTTTATAGCATATTAGCTCTACTCGTACCACACGGTACACTTTTGCATAATATTTGGAAAAAGCACTGTCAAAACTAAACTAAAGTCCAGTTCAGTGGTCAGTGCTCACAAGTAAAAGTACCAATACAACTATGTAAAAATACTTAATTACAAGCAAAGGTACAGTCAAAATTCTGCTAAAGTAAAATCAAAGTCAAAGTGCTTGTTCTGCAGTAAAATTTCCTCTGTGTGTGACGATTATACATTACAATATATAATTATTATAAATATATAATACAATACATGTAGGCTATATACCAATTTGAGGTGTTGTGAGATAGTTATAGGGAAAGAAAAAAACAAAAAACAAAGTTCTTCTGTTTTCAGTTCATCAAGATTATTGAGAAATATTTGATCATTTGGAAAGTTATTGAAAATGAAACCATGTGAGAAGTTTAGAGTGAAAATGTCTCTTGAAGTAGATCAGGTAACAACTCATAGACATCAAAAAGATGCGACGAAGATCCACAACCAGTCACTGCTCGGTAACAAGTCAAAAAGGTTGGGAGCCACTGGTTTAATCCTTTACATGCAGTATGTTCTAATTTACAAGATTATTGAACTTCAAAATGTTGCTAAACAAAATGCAAAACAGGCTGAATTGAAAGAATAGAATTCAATACGGAGTTAATGCCTGTGTTTGATATCTCCAACATCAGGTACCATATTTGATGAAGGAATTATTGGAGAAGCAGTTTAATTCAGCCGAGGCCATACAGAAGTTTCTGACGACCCCTGCTGCAATCAGCCATTCTGCCACCGCTCAAGCAGACAGCCAATCCCACGCTCCTAAAATGGAGGAAGCAGCACATGATTGGTTGACGAAATCAGAGGCAGGTTCACAGAGCGTCACTTCCTTCATACCATTTAAACAGGGGGTGCCACAAGCAGTAAATGAAGACGGTGTCTACGGCCAGCATGAGTCCAGCCACAGCCCACCTTTCACTGTAGATGACATCAGCACTGCTATCTACAAGAAAATGGCTGCCAGGTATGCTGCCAGACCACAGCCTCTCTATCCACAAAGCCAACAGCAGCCTCCCCTGGGCACTAACCATGCTGACACCCCTCCAAACCTCCAGCATGCCCATGTGGGTGGTGACAGCTGGGGTGGGGAGGGAGGGAACGTTGTGGATGTGACATCCATGTCAGCCCAAAAGATCCTGGATGAGTTCATATGGCAGCTGCAGCCCCATCAGGAGGCGGGTGAAGGGAAGGAGCAGCAGGGTGGGCAGGAGTGGGTGGTTGTAGCAGAACATACAGACAAAGGAGCAGACTGAAAATATCCTCTGAAAGCAAGGCAGAGTGAATGTATATTCCCATCTTATTGCATTGAAATGTATTTTTTTATACATGTCATTGCTGTCAAATGCAAACATTATATCCCCAACATGCTACTTCTGCTGAAGTTGAGTAAATCAGATTTTTTTTTGCTTGTTTATAATGTACTTTTAGGGGCTGAAAGTATTTTATAAACTGGAATCCATAGAGGAAAAAGGAGGAACAATCTTTGCATGATATTCAAACATATAAATTGCCCAAAAAAACCCCACAAAATTTTGGAAAGCAAGTTAAACTCAAAGAAACTGTGCAGTGAATGCATGAAAAATTGCAAGACAAACTAAATGCCAAAAATATTTAAAAAATGAAGCAATAGAGAAGATAATTATAATTAGAGCAAACTATTTTCAAGTATGCTTTTAAGTTGTCATTTACTTTTTCTATTTCCTTTCCCTGTTACCCTGTAAGTTCCCCCCAAATTACCAGAGATCGTGTTAATAACATGAAACGTCATCTGCATACAAAGTTTCCATTGTCACTGTTGACAATATGAGAATCAGAATGGCCTCTGTGCTTGTGAAGAGGGTGTGAACAGTCTGGTATTTTTGTTTAGATGGAAGCAGCTCTTCATTCAGTAGTGAGGTTAACAGCTTTTAGACCTGTTAGAAGAATGAAAGACGAGGTTTCTAAAAGTAGAATTCAATTCAATTGTTCAATTGTCGTTCAATTGTGTACTTAAGAATAAGAAGTCTGAGTGTGGAATATAGTATTATGAAACACGGTAGCCTCTTATCAGGGTATCTTTAAAATGATGGCTGTACTTTCAATTGGTGTAATTCAATAAATGGTTGTTGAGTGAAAAGACTGATGTAGCTACCTGAAGAATAAAGCTGAGAACCTTTTTCAAATGCACCACAGTGCTGTGGTAAGTGGGACTCCCTTACCCCTTGAAGTAATGCATCTGCTTTCATCTTTCAGCAACAGCCTTTCGACACCAATGAACAAAGATTTTATTTCTATTTTTGTTAATAATGATTCAACCAGGCAGAAATACACAGACATAATCTCATTTGTGTTTCCGAACATTGCTCATTTTTTATATATTTGTTTATTTTGGTACATAGGTCCATAACAGCACAGTGATGAAAACCAATACGAACATCTGTTCCCATATTTTTTTTAAAAACAAATTGATTTGTTTATATTTTTCTAAACTGGATATTGTTTTTCTGGTTTTGTCCTTGACTTCTGACACTAATAAGACAGACAGCATAAAGTCAGGTAGTATACCAATAATTAACAATCCAGAAAAACACATAGTGAGTAGCACCGAGATTTGACTAGCATACTTCTGATGTCCTGCTGTTTACTGCCAATTTGTCAATGGCAATGCTCACTTCATCAGGTCTAACAATTTGAAAAAGAACCTTAAACTGTAGGAATCAAACTGATAAATGATATTGAGAACAGGAAAACTGCTCATAACTGATATGAAGTTATTTAAAAACATATAAATTATATACTCATCTATGTGAAATCTAATTTTAGTCAGGAGAAAGTGTAAAATGTATTATTTTGTGTAAATATTAATTGGTGCTGCATATGTGTATATATAATACATTTCTTCCCCTGATGATGTACAACAAGAATGCAGAGTCAAGTGACATGAAGTGTATGTGAAGGTATTTATGATTATTAACCTTTATTTAGACAAGTAATCTCATTGAGACCTGGTCAAGAAGACAACAGCAGCAAATTGTGACCAAGTTGTATTGTGACAATGTAGATTGTAGAGTGCAGCAGCAACACATGACTGTTGTTTTAATCTGTACAGCCCCCATCTCTTGTCAGTGTACTCTCTGCATTAGGCAATCCTGAATACTGCTAGTCAATATTCAATATGTAACTGTGTCATTTCAGTTCTTGCACCAATAAAAATAAACACCTTGAATTAATGACACATCTCAGATTGCAGACGTGTGTTTATTTATATATTTATACGATTTCCTGTTTTCTCTCTTCTTGTTAAACATCATAAATTTGTGTAATATTTGTATATTAGATTTAGTTTCCGTTTGGTGTGTTGTAAGAGCTGGTAACACAGGGCTGGCTTTAAACTAACTATAGCTCTGACTCAGGCTGTCATAACCACTTATAATAACAGTTTAATCCTATTGATGCAGCCCGACCAGCCGCCCTATCTATTGCACTGCAGTCATAATCCCATACAAGCATAACTCTCCTCTACCTGGTCCTATACCTTCACTTTATATGAAGCAGCCTCTGCCTAACCATCATTTGGTTAGTCAATAAATTAATTATCCCACACAGCCACATATGTAGGATGCCTTAAAGGAAGTAATCATCACATGTGGTGTACTCCATTTTCATAAAGACATAAACCAAGGCAGAGACACTTGGAACCGACTTGTTTGGACAATTAAAAACAGTTTCGATGTACTTTTGTATTTTCATGTTATGCTACATTATAATTCTAATTTACTATATTTAAGAGGGACATGCACTTCTAACTTAAAAAGCTTTCAGTAGCAGTTCCACCAAAGGGACATTTATCCTCTACATTACTAAAATGGTTTAATTTGAATAATCACATTGTCATTTGATACACTGGTATTTAAAAAAAAATCAATTATACTCATTTACAGGATTATTTTTACATTGCAGTATTTGTACTTTTATTTAAAGCCCAGTTCAGACCAAAGATTCACAATGAAATGAAAAGTTGTTTTAGAACGTTGCAGGGAAAAGTCGTAGCAGTGTGAACTGGTCTGTCTCAGCTCGACTCAACCTGGCTGATGGCATCTTGTTTTTGGACGGAGCAAAGAGTGGATCACCTCATCGGTGTGTCTGAGAAACAGTTGTGTCTGTATGACACAGGCCTTAAAATCTAAATCTACTGCAACTTCACTGCTAACCTTTTCCTCTGCTCCATCGTGTTCACTGTAACTCTGTTACTCGCTCAACCACACACTCGCTATTGTACACATACACCTTTTGTTTTTGCAATGTTCATATTTTAAGACGCTACAAATTATATCCAGCTCAAAAAAAAGATTGGCTGGCAGTTAAAGTGGAAGCACAGACAGTCGTAATAACGATGCCCCATCTCATCTAGTTCACTGGTGTAAACTGGCAGGTTTTCATAAGACTGGCGCATTGCAAGTTGCAAGTTTCAACTTGTCTCATCGGAAATCTTTGGTCTGAACGGAGCTGAAGTTAATGATGAATACTTCTTGCTCATTTTCCCACACTCCCAACCTCATGATGCCATTTAGCCTCAGTTAACTGTGTTTATATCTATTCTGTCTTTGAGGCATCCATAGTGGCCAGCCTGTGCTGATGGGTTTCAGGTAAGTCCACCTGACGTAACAGTCCAATAGTCCCTCCCATACTACATATCTATCAGAACAAGTTTGCTGATCAGACACTGGCCTGCTTTCCCATTGGCCCCTGGACTTTAATAGGATCCCAGGGACTCTGCTGGGGGGGGGATTACGGCTCCAAACTCTTGACTTTGGCCAGTATCTGCGTCCTCCGACCATGGATACAGCGGTTTAGGGGGGCGCCGCACATGCACAGACCCAGAGGGGCGCCATCAAAAGACAACATCACGTCAAGAAGAGGAAAGCGTTGGTTTCAGCTTGAAGGGGGGGTCACGGCGGTGTGACCAGTCAACTTGAGGAGAAAACCTGTCATCTCTGGAAAAAGGAATATCAATTTTTTTCTCACTTAATTTTTTGAGAATTTTCTCCCACTGTCCCATAGTTTTGCTGCACTGATTTGGATTATATCGTTTTGGGACAAATTCAGCACCCAAGTGAAAGCTTTTGGATTATCCTCTGAGGTCAACTGTGTCCTTTACCATCTGAGGGATCTACCTGCTTATCCCCTCTACCTGGAACAACTTAGATGAGCTCAACCTGCTAATAACTCACCAAACAAGAAGAGCAAGGCCTGCACTGACCACTGTGTTTGTCCAACATTGAATCCATCCCTTTGTGACCTCTGCAGGCTCTTTACATGCAGCTGGCCTCCTCTGCTTTGACCCTCCATTTCTGATCAGAGTTTACTGAACTCCGTCCTCTTTTCTCTTCCGTCTTTGTGTTGATCGGTGTATGGTAGTGAGCCATGGTGCTGTTGAAGATGAAGTTCACCCAGCAGCGGCGGGTGCGTCTGGCCCAGGGGCTGTGGCTGCTGTCCTGGCTGGCAGTCATGTGTGGGACCTTCATCTTTTGTCTGGGGGTTTACCTTAAGACAGAGCTGCTCCGTAGGGCCGAGGTAGAGAGAAGGAAATATACTCGCATACACACAAATTAATGCAATGTCAACTCAAAGACAAGAGGGCCAAGCCTAAAAACACTGAGATGAATTACACAAACATGGGTTTATATGCTTAGACTTTTGTCTTTGCTCGCGGTTGTTTACGGAGTCTGCTGTGCTGCCGCTTATCAGTGATGTTTATTCAAACTTAGCTCTACAGCTTAATCCTCAAATACAAGCATGCAGCACACTAAATACCAGTGCAAACATACAGTGACATTCACAAATGTTAAGTCATGAGGATTTTTCTTTTTATAAAAAAAGAAAATCAACTTGAAGTAACGTGACCAGCAGGTGAAGGTCACAACCTCTATAAGACTGGTGTGTTTGTTCAAGCCAACCAGTCATTGGGCTGGATTGATTGATTTGGAGAGGTTGGATGCATTGATATCCAGTGGGCTGCACAGGAAAGCTGCAGGCCATGAACACATACTGTACCTTCAGATATTTATTGATCTCCAGCGAGAGAACCAGTTTCCATAATAACGTAGTTGTGCAGCAAAGTGTCATTGAGTTACTGCATTGATGAGGGGTCAGGAAGCTAAAGGATCTGACAGAATTAGTTTTATCCTTTTTTAGTTTGACGATTATATCATTTGGACAGTTTGTTCTGCACTTTACTTCTCTAATTCGTACAGATCATTGAGAAAACAGTTTATTCCACATGGAGCGGGAATTATTTCTACGAGCTTCCAGAGGCTGTGATTATTTGTCCTAAACCACAGTTGGCTAGATGGATATCACAGGATGATTATGTAAGAAGGAAGATCTGTGCTGAGCTTTAAAATGGTAATTTTAAAACAACAATGGAGCGACAGCGCTTTTACAGCTGACTTACTTTTGAAAACTCAGCCAATATTAAACGCAGTCCTTAATTGACTTTTGCAGTTACCAGGGCAAGTAATTACATTTGTCATCATATTTCCATAGTAGCCTGCAGCTACTTGAATCACTTGGCTGCCAATGTCAATTTAAAAAAAAAGATAAGGCTTATTGAATGCAGGATTATTATCTGCTAAAGTGTGTATATAGAGGAAATGACAAAGTGGCATTTAGTTGTCTGCTGCTCTTTTGGCTGCTGTTATCTTTGACTGTGCTCTCACTTTCTCCAGGTGATGGACAACACTGAGATCCACGTGGTGCCCAACATCCTGATAATGGTGGGTCTGGCCTCCATCGGCACCAACTGGTTTGCCAGTCGTGTATGTCAGGACTCCTTGGATGCAAGCCGCTTCCCCCGTTGGAAAGTTCTCCTGCTGGCTTGGTTTGCTGTAGCCGTACTGATCTGCTATCTGCTCGTCGCTGTTGTGGTGCTCAGCTATGCTCTGCAAGGTCGCCTGGAGGAGTCCCTGAAGGTGGGGTAATTAGGCTGAGGAGTGGGTAGAGGGTGACAGGTCAAATGGTGGCCTTGTGGTAAAGAGATCTGTCCCATAACAGCATGGTGCTTTCAGATATCAAAGAAATCACAGATGAAACCTGCTCCCCTCTAGGAGGCTAAAAAGGTTGCCAACTGACTAAAATGGGAGCGTTTAGGGGGTTTATACTGGAGAGAAAAGGCTGATACAATATAAAATATGTGCATTTATGGGTATTTAAGTAAACAGAAAACATTCACAAAAAATATTTAACCAACAATATAGTGAAAGATTTGAGCTCTGAGATCAGTCTCGCCAAATAATCCCAAAGTTAACAAACCAGTAATTTAAGTAAAGTAAATTTCAACAGCTTCACAAGAACATCAGATAAAACAGCCCACTTCTTTCTCGCTCCACTGTCAGGTGGGCCTGAGGAATGGTATTCGCTTCTACAAGGACACAGACGTGCCAGGCCGCTGTTTTCAGAAAGAGACCATCGATCGTCTGCAGATGGAGTTTCGCTGCTGTGGAAACAACAACTTCAAGGATTGGTTCGAAGTTCAGTGGGTCAACAACAGATACCTGGACTTCACCTCCAAAGACGTCAAGGAGTGAGTGAATCACGTGGATGAGCAGATTATGAGGAGCAGGGATGATGAATTATAAAAGAGAATGATCTGGGCTAATTAGGGCCATACAGGAAAGAAAAAGAGAAGGAAATCGAGGAAAAGATGAAGCACAGATAAGTAGACTTTACTTCTGGAAAGGTCAAGCAATATGTTAGAGGACAAACTGAGGGATGCCAGGAGAAAAACAATGATGTGAAGGTAGTGGGAGACTGCACTAAAAATAGATCTGGCCTTTACTTCTGAAGAGAATGACGGAAATGGATGGACAGTTTGGCCATGAGGCAAGCAGAGAGAGGTTGGTCATAGATGAAATAAGTGAAAAGGAATGAGTTAACAGACAGGTTATGACACGATGACACTTGTATAAAGGCACTGCTCATTTCTCACTGGTGTTAAGTGTGTATTGAGCTAAAAGTCAGACCTTTTAACCTGTCTGAAAACTTTTGTGCATTACCTCCAATATGTGAAAACACCTTCTACCCCCCTGCTCTGTTTCCAGTCGTGTCCGGAGTAACGTGGACAGCCGTTACCTGTTGGATGGCGTTCCTTTCAGCTGCTGTAACCCTGCCTCCCCTCGCCCCTGCCTGCAGTACCACCTGACGGATAATGGCGCCCACTACAGCTATGAATACCATTCAGAGGAACTCAACGTGTACAACCGCGGCTGTAGGCAGGCTCTGATCGACTACTACATGGACTTGATGAATTCAACTGGTCCTGGTGTGCTGTCAGTCATCTTAATACAGGTGGGATGGACACTTATAGAGGAAATGCAGTATTATCCAAGGCACTGAGCGTTCAATGATGTGACTTCATTTCTAACTGAATATTTTAAATTATCTAATGTTTGCTGCTCCAGGCACCAGTCACTGTGTGGGAAGTTTTTCACACACACATACACACACTGCCATGACAACCAACAGGAAGAAAACCTCACTGACAGCCACTGATTTCTGTCTTTTAATCAAACATGCACTTTCAGTCCTGCCCACAGTATTGATGGCACATTCCATTCAAATAACATACAAGGCCTCAGGCTGGAACAGGAGGCTCGTACTCATGTTCGACAATGCATCGTTACACACTGCATACAGCTAATCAAACAATCTACACCTTTAAAGTCAGCAGCTCAGTGCTGTGTGTGTTTCTAGTCCATCATGAGGGGGAAAAGATGACTGCCATGTTAGAAGTTAACCTCAAAATGAAGATGGTGTCTGATGTTAAATCAAAAGCCAAAACCTGCTTTGGCTCATGCAGCCTGAGATCAAACAAAAGAGGGAAGAGGAAGAACGAGATAAAACACTAACGACTAACTTATTTTTGCCAGTTTACAAGCAGTATTTACTCATCATTGTTTGGATCTTATGCAAAATCACACTTTGTGTAAAGGACTGTATGAAAGTGAGAGGGGGTCATTTTAATTTATTAGGAAAAAAAAGCAGACTTAAAGATAGTGTACTCTAACCAATAAGCATTTATCCTACATTTTCTACAATAAAAAAAAAAACATAACCCCTCCCCTTCTCTGACCCCCCAACACACACAAATCACTCATTTGGTGAAAGACATTGCATGCTGACACTGATGCAGTTTTTACAGGATCTTTTTTTACTGCGTCTTTCTGTCCAGATGTCAGTGCTTCTGAGCATGCGCTACCTGCAGACGGCCGTGGAAGGAGCCATGGCTCTGGAGGATCCAGAAGGGGACAGTGAGGGTTATCTCCTGGAGAAGGATGTGAAGGAAACCTTCGAAGACCTAAAAGCTACTGTCCTCACCATGCTTAAGTTCGGGCAGGTTGAACCTGACGCAGCCGAAAACTCCCCTGAGGCTACAGACGCGGAGAAGGGTGCTGATAACACAGCGGAGAAGACGGCGTCCCCTACTCCTGCCAGCTAGAGGGGGAAATTATTTACATATGAGCTGAGGAGGAAGGGATGCAGGGGAGGGGGTGTCGACTGGTGGCAGGTAGAACACCTGTTGGGTTTTGACATGTTAGGCTTGATTTACACTCCACCAACGCAGCAGCCACATGGGCAAAACAAGGCAACACTTATCAGAATCTTATCAGGCCCTGCACAGACACCAAAACAAACATCTCCTCGGTGCAGGGTCTCATGAATGAATAACCATCAGAGAACCTGTGCAGGAGACGTGTAGTACACTTGTAACTAGTAGAGAGTACATTCAATTTAAATGGGTGTAGAGACATATTTAAAACATTTTGATATTTGGCCCAAAGCTGGTTCAGTCACACAATGCTCAATGTTCGTCCCATCTGCATTTGTATTATTCATCACCCAGCTGTAGAGTTTGTACTAAACTGCAATGAAATGCTTAGGAACCTGTTAAAAATGGAAACATGAATTATATATTAAAGGTAGACGTTTTTAACTGCTAAGTAGTGGTGGCTTCCTTTTGTATACGTAACAAAATAGAGGAGTGAATTCCTGGGTTATCTGAGTCCAGTTAGGGGAGTTGGATTAAGTGTGTGTGTGTGTGTGTGTGTGTGTTGGCGTGTATATGTGTGTGTGTGAGTGTGGTGCCCTATATGAAGCTGTCATCTAGTTTATTCTGGCAGCTCTGAAACAATCTGATAATCCCGCTATAGTTAATCCTAGAACTGCTGCACAAGCAGTATCAACGCACACTGACAGCACACAGGAACACACTCACACAGCACACTGATACAACATGTTGGGGGTTATTTTATGAAGCGACACAGTGTTTAAATGCTTTTTATTTGCGAGAAAAAATATATATACAGTATATATCATAATCTGTCCTCGCTACAGGCATGTGCAATGTGTGCTCATTCTTCTTAAATAAAACTCTATCACAGAATAAGGTCAACGAATGTTTTTTTTTGATTCATAACAATAAACATGCTTTCAGTTGCTGCAGAAAGACATGGTTATAAAACTGGTTGCAGAGGTTAATGAAGGAGTGGGGTTAAATGTTTGGTTTCAGGCTTAGTCGCATCCTTCAAACATATTACTTATAATAGTTCTATTATTATTATTACAGTAACACAATGGGAGGTGAAAAGTTGGTTATTGTAGTTAGTTTTCTTAAACAATTACAACAAATAAAAATAAATTTGTCAGCAATTTTTCATGTTCAGTTCTTACAGATTTAAAATTCCCAGCAACTAAGTGAATAGGAGCCTTATTGACCATTTGTGTTCACAAATGGGTACCAATGACAGTAAACATACCACATAAATAATAATAATAATAACAAACCCATATCTGAATCAGAATTAGTCTTCACAAAATGACAAATAGGCTACAGGTCTGCAGATACAGAGATCATTTTTAAAGAGTTTGTGGTAAAGAAAGTGCAGCACCAAAATATAAGCAGGGCTGCTTACACTTCCCCAGACACTGTTATGGAAATAATGATGTAATGCATTTTAAAATAGGCAGATAGGAACTTTGATTCTAAACCACCAGAGGTCGCTATTGCACAATGCTTGAATTTGGTTTGACTATGATTTAACGAGGACTTGGAGCAAATACTGGCAACACTCTACTGCAGCTCTGACAAATGTAATATTGGTAATAACTCCACTTAAACACCCTTCGTCAAGTTACTGAGGAGAAACAACCCTGAGTGGGTTTCTTATGCAAATAACCTGTTCTGTAAAATAAAAACAAGGCCCAAGATTATATCTGCACACCGGCCCTAATGCAGGTTTGGTCATATTTGGGTAATTTAGTATGCGTAAAGGTCTCTGTGCTGGCTAATGTTTGGTAAGCCGATGTGTGGAAGGCGTGTGATACTGTCGGCTCAAAGAAAAGAAAAAAAAAGGCAACGTGCGTTTTGAAAATTCCGGTGTGGTTTTGCAATGAAACTGACACACAGAGAGGAAGAGACAGAGAGGTGGAGGGAGGGGAAGGGCCGCAGAAATGTCAAACTACTTCACTTGACACAAGATGGATCCTCTCTCTCTCTCCGATTCATTACACGCTTAGCGTTGATAGTGCTTTTTAATTAGCCGTCTTCTGTAGTGTTTCACAGCTATAACACAACAATGGACTCCAACATTACGGAGATAATAGAGGAATTCGTGGAAAGTGCGTTGGCGCAATGGGTATGTCATTTATCATTTGTTGCTTTGAGTTAGACAAAAGGTCATCATTTCTAGTAGAAGAGGGTGGAGAATTAAAACCGATTGAAACTGTAGAAATCCGCCCTGTACAGGGACCAGTTCTGCAGTAAACACTGTTATTATTTCCAGTCACAAATACTTATATTATATACTTTTATAGCAGTCTACTTTCCACTTCTATTCACTCAATTAAATATAAAAGTGTGCGTTGAACAAACAGCAAGAAATAGCCTAAATGCTTTTGTGTAGGCCAACAGCAAAACAAAGTCACCAACTTCTCCTTTTGGCAGCTTCCCTTGCCTCTTAATGACCAGCTTTTTTTTTTTTTTTAAACCTCCCAGCCTTGAAACTTCCGTGTCCTTGGGCTGTCAATGATTTGAAAGTAACACAACGTTATTTACTGTGTATTCAAGAGAATAAAGTTACTAAACTCTGTTGAGAATTTCTTGGGTTTGTAAGGGACTGGATTTCCAGTTGGCCCAAGGGGATTGTTTTTTTCCCCTCCTTTCTGGTCATTGAACAGTTTTTACAATATAATGTGATCCTGTGCTGAACCTTGTCGGGGTATTCACTTTACTGTTGCCCTCCTCCAAAGAGTGGGGTCAGAGGTCAGGTTCAACAGGGTGCCTGCAGCTGGCACACTAAGGGCACTTCAGCAGGGCGGTTATTCACCGACACGAGAGCTGTCACCCTGCTTCACATATGCACAAGGACATCCACTGTAACCGCTCTCTGTTTACCCCCCCGTCTGAAGGGTCTCAAGCTGCTCCGCTTCACCTTATCAGCTGAACCAACTCCAGCTTGTTACTCTGTTTACAGACGGTGCAGTTTTTAGAAGGTGCATGAGGGAATAAACCTCATTATTGCAGTTTACATTGGCACAGCTCCTCTTAGCAGAGAGAGAGAGAGAGAGACCTTGGCTGCAGTCCTGTTTGGCTGCCTGTCACTGTGAAGTGCTTCCCAGTGTGAGAGCACAGATTCCACCTGTCCAAACAGGTGTGCTGACTCAAGTGACTTCCTGTGTGAAAATGTTTGCACCTCTCTATAGGCTAGTCCTCCTTGTCTCTCTCCCTCCGTCTGTCTGCTTTTCTGCATACATACACAACATAAATCCTCCCCGTCTCTCACAGGTTCAGCTGTTTGAGAAGATGGTGGAGAGGGAGGACGGCGTTACACTCTACAGCCAGTACATGGAAGTAAACTCAATTTCCAAGAGTGCCCGGGACCGCTACAAGAGGCTGACCAATGGGATTTTCCTCAATGAGGTCATGAGAGTCATGTAAGATTGATCCAAGATTTTCTTGCTTCATTGCCTTGCAGCCATGCACTGGGTGCAACAGAAGTGGTGACAAGACAAGAGAACTAATGTGATGAACGTGTGAGGACATTTTCCGATCAATTTTTCATGTGAAAATAAAAACAGACAAATTTTCTGCCCTATGTGGACAAATTTTATGTGGAAAACCGAAAAAATAAACTTGTTTAATATTGCAGTCAGTTGCAATATTAAAAACTTTCATTAATACATTTTTAAAATGTGGAAATGGGCTGGCAAACTATTCTCTAGTTAAATTAAAAGGTCAATTTTTGAGAGAAGAACCATTTAAAAGCATACAAATGGTTAAGTATGACTTACTCTAACCATGCAGCTTGGAGCATGAACACTGTCGACTTTGATAGTCCTCTGAATTTTCTTCTTGCACCACAATCAGATTCACATTTGTGTTTTTAAGTGCAATATCTTGACAACTTTGATGATCCCCTGACATAATCTAGCGCCATCATCAGATCCACATTTTTATATGTCTAATTATTTGTTTTATGATAACAAAAACAATACAACGCTATGTTAGCATTGCTTTGAACCAAATGCTAGCATTCGAAGTTAGCTCAAAGCATGGTAGCATGACTGTAGACCATTGATATAAATAAAGATGGATGATGCGTCTCCACTTCCTTCCATTGTGCAAAAGCAAAGCCAAAATATCCCGGATACGAGCGCTGCCATCTTGCGCTGGTGACGTCATTCAGAGCCACGGTATCGAGTTCCCGCCCGTACACTGGCCCGTCCAATCGCGAGCAGGGCTCAGCTGTCAATCATGATGTTTCACCCTGTTTTTATAGCATTAAATAACTAATTAAACCCAAACTGATCAGCAAAATGAACAATTTAACATACATCAGCGTGATAAGAACTACCTTAGACGACAGAAACCATCTTTGGGAAAAATGTATTTAAGGTGTAGGCTACTTTGAGTGCTGACTACTTTGTAGTTTGGCCCATGTCCTACCTGAAATCATGAGGAGGGGTTTATGACATGTACTGCAGCCCACCACCAGGGGGCGATCGAGATGTTTTGGCTTCACTTTTGGGGAGCTCTCATGTCATCCATCTTTATATACAGTCAATGCTGTAGACTCTTAGTTTTGTTGTGTACTTGCATAGAATTTGATGAAACGTTCATCACATTTTGTGTGAATGGATGGCAAAAATGTATGAACCGCTCATATTTGCCACAAATCTCCAGTGAATCATGAAATGGGATTCTGCATATATGTACCAGCTTGTTAGTCATTTTTGGTGAATTCCTTGTCTTCATGTTCAAATTTCAGCACGATAAAAAATTTCAGCAAGTTAAATCCCTTTTCTCTCTCAACTGACAAGACAAGATCTTTTTTTCGCCATGCTGATTAATTTGGCCCGTTTTATACACAGTCAACGAGCCTGACCTGAGCCAAGCAAGCATTATTTCAACAAATAATTGCTTGTGTATTCTTGCTGCCTGCTTCTCAGGCTCATTAAAATTTTATTCACTCTCTCTGCTTAAATGCGCTATTGCATAAGGACTTATCATCTGGAGAGATGTGGTGCTGTGGCTGTTTGATAAACCTGCTGTGTTCACCACATCTTTTCTTCCCAGAGATCCAAACCCCAAGGTGGAGCGGCTGTACAACACAGAGAGAGATGATCACATGCTGAGAGTCCAGAACTTTTCTATTTTAAATCGACACCTCAGAGCCTTCTACCAGGTAGGGGAGGGTTACAGGTTTTAGATCAAATCGTCAGGAGGGAAATCAGGAGTAATGGTCTGAGCCACCGGAGTTGAGAGGGGTGTCGTTATTCTCATCGGAGTCTTGGCAAGAAAGCAAATACAGGAAAATAAAGCAAATATGGTAGTTTTATCTCTGTTTAAGTAAAACCTCTAAAACCTCTGAGCAGTAGGGCAAGTTATTACACAGAGAGGAAACACAGAGGCCAACCTGTGACCCAGTGATACAGACTACACAACCTCTGGATTGAGCTCCATCTAATGTGTTTTAGAAAAATGTCTTGAATAGCCCTATTCACTTTCTCTGGCAGTTCAAGCCAAAAAAAAAAAAAATAGTGTAATGGCTTTTTTTTGTGGATGGACTGAAATGACTCACAGCTCATTATAAATAGAAACGTCTTGTAAAAAGGCTGAAATATCCCTCTAAAACATAACTCAGGGCCACACCAAATGCTGAGGGAGACATGGTTGGGGAAGCAGTTGTCTAGCTGTAAGGTGGTAAAAAACAGAGGACAAGCTGAAACCCAACTATCAGTCTCAATACACATTGAATATTTTTGCCTGAGGATATTGTAGAAAGTTTGAAGTGTGTGCCGGGGTGACAGAGCATTTTGCGCAGACGATAAGATGAAACACAGAGAATTTCCATCCTCAGATGATGTGGCCCGGCTTATTATCAGGCAAATGGGGTGAGAGAAAAAAATAAAGGAGTGGTGAACTGAATGTTTTAGCTGGGGGTGAGGGACGAAAGTGAATAAAGCTCTATCAAACAGCAGTATCATGCATTTAATAGCATGCATTGTGGGCGCCTGTGGCATGAGAGGAAATGACACAATTCTTTCCCCGGAGGATGATTCAAAGGCTCCTGTTCGCAACAAAGAAAACCTCCCCAGTCACTAGTCAGGTGGACTGAACATGCACTGTGCTTGTCACACAACAGAAGAACACGAGTCTACAAGCTTTCACTTCCTAATTTTCAGTGAATCACTAATGTCCCTTGAAAGCTCAGAGCAGCACCAAACTCTGGCTCATATCAGGCTGCGTGACACTAGAATTTCACCTGGTGCACTCAGAACAGGCTCCACTGTCGCTGTGAGAGTTGTTGGTCACAGTTTTACTTCTTGCTGTTTTTTTATGGCACTGTTTTGCTGTGTGTGTTAGATCTTTATTTCTGTTCTATTCTATTACATTCTATTGAATTCTATTATTTTCTGTTCTGTTCTCTTAATATTATATTCTGTTCTCCTCTGGTCTATTCTATTCTATATAATTATATTATACTTATATTACTATACTATACTATATTATGTTGTTTGTTGTCTTCTCTGTACTGCTCTCTCCTCTCCTCTCCTCTCCTCTCCTCTCCACACCACT
>JBBPCS010000204.1:2423939-2441686 GCA_037974645.1 Hollardia meadi | reverse complement strand
TGTGTGTGTGTGTGTGTGTGTGTGTGTGTGTGTGTGTGTGTGTGTGTGTGTGTGTGTGTGTGTGTGTGTGCAGGAGCAGGACACAGAGAGGCAGCGAGTGGATGAGCTGCTGGAGATGAACATGAGCCTTGAGGCGGAACTGAGGCACAGTGAAAGTGTTCCCCCAGCGGTACACCGACGTTTCCTCCAATCAGAACTGGACTCTGACGAGGAGCTGAGCGAACTGATTGGTCAGAGCACCTGCCTCTCTGTACCTTGTCATTTAAGACATTTTAATTAACTGATAAGAGAAATATGTTGAGGTAATACTGGACCAGAGGAAATCAATCAACAGTAACCGACTGATTCTCTTAATATATCTATTTCTGCCTATCTGCCTCTCTTCCTCCTCTGTTTTTTTGGTCTCTTCCTGCTTTATTCGTTATTTCTCCTGCTTTATTTCTCTGCATCTCAGATCAGAAGCCACTGAGTGTGGAAGTGGGCGAGGCTTCGACGTTGAGGCTGCTGGGAGCAGAGCAGGAGAACGCAGAGTTGAAGAGACGACTGGAGGAGCTGCAGGCCCAGCAGGAGGTCAGGGGTCAGGGGTTTGAGGGTTATGATTCGCAGAAATACTCTATAACCGTTTAGTTCTTCCCTGGTTAGAGGAAGAAGCAGTTTAAATTCTCTGGTCTCTTTTTCTTTTTCCAGACAGTTTTAAGCATGTTATTATTCACCCACTGCTCAAGATTCCAGTCTGGTTTTCATAAAAAGAATTTTAACAATGCAATAGCCACAGAAAGGCGAAATAACAACACTGACTACCTAGTGCTTTTAGAATGGGTTTCAAGAAATTATTGATTACTTACAAAGTCCTGAGAGGCCTCGTCCAAATTGATCAGATTTCTTATTGCCCTCTTTTCCTTCCCACTTCCTGAGATCCTTGGATGCCTCGACGGTTAGACGAAGGTGATAGAGCCTTTGCAGTCAGGGCTCCTAGACTTTGGAATGGCCTGCCTGAGGAGAGGAGAGGCATCATTTATTTAAAAAAAAAGATGCTGAGCATAAAAACCTTTGGATGCAGGATAAAAGATAACAGGCAGAACGTTTGGTATAGTGAGTAATAAAAGGCTCTAAGAATCCTATGTAACATATGCACGTGTGATCTTTTGGAAGACGAGATCACACAATGGTCGAGGAGACTGAAGCCAAACATGCAGCTCGAGAGTGTGTCGCTGCTGCAGTGAACAAGGTGGGGTAGAAAGACAGAACTGTCACTAAAATCTCACACCTTTAATTGATAATTCACCAATTTTCCACCAAACTGCACCACCCGTACATAACCAGCAGGAAAAGTACATCAAGTCTAGACTTTGCTTAGTGATAAGATCATCTCCATGTCAATGAAAGGTTTTATAAACAACTACTTACATGTGGTTCTCTGTTCTGTTTTGTTATAATTTAATTTGTGGAGCCAGTAGCAGACACAGAGGCAGAGGCAGGTTTAAAGGGATTTCTTAATAAAAGGGGAAGGGTTGGTGGACAGGAGGTGAGCAGGCAGGGTAAAGCCCTGTGGAGCGGCAGGAGATGACTGAGGGCTGGTTGAGGTGAAGCAGGTGAAGGCTGAGATTCAGAGCTGAGTGGCTGGTGAAGGGGTGGCAAGAGACTGTCCATCCCTCATGCTCATCCCGCAGGTTCTAAAATTACTTTTAGGTGACATTTTAGTTCGTTTTACTCTCTTTGTGTTAAGGTTATGGCTATTTGTGTCAAAATCAAATACATTTATTAATCAGTAATTTCTAAAAGAATGTAATTTTTATCAGTTGATCTACAAAAAGTTGTTCTATTCCTGGCTTGATTACTGCACTTTACTTATCAACCAGGGCTCGCACACTGTCCCCAGTTGGTACAAAACACTGCTGCTCGACTCTTTACAAAGATGGTCAAACAGGCATGATGACATTTTCCCTGCGCTTGCCTCCCTAAACTGACTCCCTGTTATATTTCACATTGATTCTAAACTTTTAATGCTCACTTTTAAGGCCTTAAACAGCATTGACCCACATGGAACACTCCGCCAACTGAACTCAACAAATTGTTTATAGCTTTTGTTTTATTTTTTTAAAAAAATCTTCTTAAAATCTTTCTGTTAGTGAATGCTTTTGCAAATGTTAATTTGTTTTTATTTTATACTGTTTTTTATTAATATTTATTGGATCTTATTGATTTTACGTTCTCTGTGCTCATGTACTTTGGTCTTAATTTTATTTTATCTGCCTTGTCTGCAGGCTGATTCTCCAGATGCAAAGGACGAGCTGGCTTGCCTGGAGAGTGAGCACCAGGACACACTCAGAGAGGTGAGCTGAGAGGCAAATAAATGCTGCTATTGACCTAAATTCAACAGGTGTGGTAACAGGTATGAATGAAATATGCAAGGTCCTGAGAGCCTGGCCTGCTTTGTCAGACACAATGTTGAGTGAGGGATAGGATTTGTGTTATTTCTTGAGTGTACTTAAGTAATAATATGCAGCTAGTTCTAAAAATGTGTCTAAAAAGTAAGAAAATGAAACGAGAAATGAAAAAGATTTGAGATAAAGATAAAGATGTTGAATACCTGTTTGCTTGTTTATTTTGACAAAAATAAAAAGCGACATTTGACATTATGAAGATGAAACGATGATATATAATATAAAGAATCAATATATTTAATGATTGCAGCTATATAAATGAAACCCAGAGTATGACAGAAGACTGACACAGAGCTTGTTGTTTGAACTACCAGTCAATACTGTTACTTCCATTAGAGGAGAATATGGTGATTGGATAAAACTTGCAGCTGAAAGTCGTGCAGCAGATGAAGATTTCCCATTTCTCACTTCTTCAACAGCTACATCAGCTGTATTGAATTAACGATAATGAGCTTGTAAAATGGATCAATCTACACATAAATGGTGAAACACTAGCTCTGGTACAGCTGTTGAAATATACAAATGCTGTATAAATAAAGTATATTTATTTTTTACAGTGAATTACATTACATTCTCTGGATTTTACTATTAGTTATGATGGCTGCTGCCAGTCGTCCCTTTCAGGCTGCCCAGGCTGAATTGTTTAGAATATTCTCTGGTTATTTGTGTAGAAGAGTGCCTTTGTATACTATTTTTATAACCAACCAAAAATCATTTCAACCAATCTCTACTTTCCCCACCATTTTCCTGCTTCTTTGTTTTACTTCCTTGTATTGAATCTGGGTGCATTTTGAATGGGAACAAAAGATGGTTGCAGTCTTCGTACTCACAGTGCATTCAAGTTCAATGCATGTCATGTTCAATACATAGAAGGACAAAAATAGTGGAGATACCAAGCTTTGAAAAGCACTGAACTTTATACTCCTATCACACTTTTCAGTTTCAAAGCCTGAAGAATGAAAATGCCACTTTGAAGCAGCGTCTGGAACAGCTGGTGACCAAACTGGAACACCGAGAAGACAAGAGGAGGGAGGAAAGAGTGAAGAAGACAGACAGTAGAGAGCAGGAGGAGAAGGTGGAAAGAGGAGTCCAAGGTGCCGAATCTTGCAGGGGTGAGGGGGAAGGAAGGGTGAGGATGATGATGGAGAGGGAGAGAAGAGGAGAGATCATTGGGACCCACAGGGAAGCGGGAGTTGGGGAAGAGGTTCTCCATGTTCAAGGGGGGAAAGGAGAAATATGTGATGAGGAGGTCGAGTCCAGCAGGAGGGGAGAGGCGGAGGGAGGGCAGAAAGACAGAGAGAAACAGGAGAAAGAAAGAGGAATAGAGAAAGAACAGAGTGGAGTAACAACAAGCTCAAAGCCTCCAAAAAGGACACTAGATAATGCAGAGGTTGTAGCTGCAGACCAGGCCATATGCTCCCTGACTGGTCTGTCTGATGTGGAGCCTCGGACAAACCGACTCCAGGAGGCCCAGGAGGAGGCCGACAGACAGGCGATGGTGGCCCAGGACCTGCGCTCCAAGCTGGGAAAGCAGAGCAAGAAAACCTGGGAGGCTGAGCAAAGGCTGGTGGTCCTGGAGGCCGAGCTGCAGCATCGAAAGAAAGCTGCTGAGAGTCTGGGAGACGCCCGCAGGCAGATAGAGGTAGGTAAATATGAAGGAAGAGAATGTCATAGAGACACAGATGAATGGACAACTGTTGGATTGCCTTGAAATTTGGTACAGATATTTGAGGTGCTCAGACAATGAAGCCTACTGATTTTGGTGATCCCCTGCCTTTTCCTCTATCATACAATGGTATCCACTAATATATTTAAAATCTACCAGATGCAAGGGAGCAGCATTTCATACAGACGTTCATGAATCTCTAACAATGAATTGTATTAACTTTGCTAATCCCTTGACCTTTTCCTCCAGCTCCATCAGGAGGTTTACAGTTATGGTTTTGAATGAAATGTCTCAACAGTTGAACTGTAATAACTGAACTGAACTGTAATAACTTTGGTGATGCCCTGACTTTTCACTGACCACCATCATTACATGTCATGTCAGCCTCAGCTGTTGAGTGCTAATTAGCAAATGTTTGCTCACTGACACGCAAAACCGAGATGGAAAACATGGCAAACATTACATGTGCTAAACATCAGCATGTCAACAGCATGTCTTTATGAGCAGGTTAGCATGTTGATATTAGCATTTATAGCTCAAAGCATCGCTGTGCTTAATTTCAGTCTCACAGAGCCGCTAGCATAGCTGTAGTCTAATTGAACTGTACCCTTGCCTAGAGACACATTTCAGATGTTTGCATGTTCAGCTGACCTGCTGTGGACTGACAAAAGGCCCCATGGGTTGTGCTTGCAATTTATTGAAATTTATTCATTAAAGGTTTATCAATTAAACATGCTCTCGATTTCCCTTTAATAATCTAGACACTTACAGGGACCTTCCTGTGAAAGTTACATATGAGTACCTTTGTAGGTATTTATAGGAAACAATGTGACCAATAAAATAAAACCTTACCCATCAATTAAAATGTTTGCTGGGAATGTTTTAAGTGGATGCACATACTGTATAGATATATATATAAAGATGTTTATATGAACTGAAACTCAATATCCTACCCTTGTTCTCTCAGGCTCTTCAGTCCGAGGGTCTGGTTATGGAGGAGGAGTTGTGCCGCCTGCGGAGCCAAGCAGAGCTGCACAGGATGCAGACGACGGTCATCGCCACCCTGGAGGGAGAGCGGGCCACGCTGGAGAGAGACAGGGACACGCTGCGCAGCACCGTGGATGCCATGCGCACCGCCCAGCGCAAGGTTGAAGAGTACACATGCACAAAAATACACACACACATAAACATAAACACACACACACAATGGAGCTGTGACACCAAACATGTCGGTGACCACGGCCAATGTCATTTTACTTGAGGGAAGATGGACGAGGGTCAGAGAGAAAGAAATGTACAAACTAAATGAAAGACAGTTTACGTGGTGTAACATAAAACCCCAGTAGTTTATCTTATTATTCTGTAATCTAATAAAATAATTACTTGCATTAAATACATCACATTAGATTAGTGGTGGAAAATAACTGTACTTAAGTAGAGGTACTTATATTTTACACGTATATTTCTGTCTTATGCTACTTTGTACTTCCACTTCACACAAAGAGAAATATTGTACTTTCAATTCACTCCTTTTTTGACAGCTTTAGTTATTTTAAGATGAACATTTAACACTATGGATAATATACCAAGCTTTTAAAATATAAAAACACATTGTTAAAGATTAAACTAATGGTTTCCAATGTTTTTGGCTTATAAAGTAAGTAAAGTAAAGTCATCCACACTCAGAGGAGAGATCACTGGTTAAGGCCTTTGTCAGACACGTCACTGCAGGATGTAGACGTCTTCTGAGGTTTTCTGAAAAAAAGTATGATGCAGAATTCCGGGTTTAATGTGCTATTTGCAGTAAAATTGCAAGACATCAGAGAAATTGCAAGCTAAGGAAAAGAGCAGTGCTAAGTCAGCATTAAAGAAATACCATAAAAGGGATTCATGAATACCTCCGTTTAGAGAGCCGTACATAGTCCTTCTTGTAATGTTGTGCCCTCTTTTTATAAAGAGAAGATCCTTTGTTGTGGATGTTGTATCTGTGTATCCATTAACCCAAACATTACTGTATATATTTTAAATACACTCAGTATAAAATGTACATTTTCTTCACTGTCTATGCCACATGAAATTGGGTTGAATACATTGAGTTGTTTAATATATGCATGCTAGAACAAGTGAAACACAATATTGTGCATTACAGCACATTAAACAATATATAGATTTAGACAACTTTGAAAAATATTGTAGTATTCATTTAATTTCTCAAACAAGATGTTGCAGCAGAGGAAATCATATGCCGTCACTTTCATTTATGAATAAAATAACTTGTACATTGGCATCAAGTAAAAGTGTGTTAATCTCAATGTTTGATGATTAGCTTCATAAAACAGAATAGTTGTCAGTTATGTTTGAGTTAGACTTTGTACTCTGACCACCAGAAAGAGAAGCAAAGACTCAGAACTAATGGAGATTATAAGTACGTGCCAAATGAAAGGTGAAGTGCACTTCTTTCTCCTGTAGGTGCAAATAAAACCCACATAGGAAATTACAACTCATCTACACCCTTTCCCTCCTCTTTGCTTTCTAGTTTGGTTGGGTTTACTGAACTAAACTGCATTGAAACAATCGCCAAACTTTGTGTTGATTTGCTCATTTCATTTGGTCAATTCACGCAGAAAAATTTGAATTCTTTGAAATATCTATAATTTATTGCATTTTCTGTCACTTTATAGTTAATACTTCACTACCATAGGGAAATATTAAGCACATTTAGCTAGTAATACTTACCTGTATTTTTATATAACATATTTTTATACTGTGGTATTGCTACGGCTAAGTACAGGATCTAAACAGTTTCTGCACGAGATAAACGGAAAGGAGACTTCTTCATCGTGCTATTCGTGGTCAAAATCTCCACAGGGTATCTTTACTCATCCATCTTGTCTCTTTTTTTTTTTTTTTTTACCAGGGAGAGCAGTTAGAGCTCACTGTTCAGACACTCAGGTCAGAGCTGGAACGTCAAGGTCGGAGTTTAGAGACTTCTCGTCGTCGGGAGGTGGAGCTGGAGGCAGAGCTCCGCGAGACCACCTTGGAGGCTGAATCTCTGGCAAGGGCGCGAGACCAGGCGCTGCTGGAGGCCTCGAGGCTGGAGCAGGAGAAGGAGGTGTGTCAGTCGGAACTGGATGGCCAGCGGAAAGAGGGGAGGCAGAGAGAGAGGGAGGCGGCGAGGCTGAGGCAGCAGCTGGAGAGCACGACCCTGGCCTTGGAGCATAGCAACCAGAGAGCTCATGCTCTGGATTCTGAACACAGGTACCCACAATCATGTTCCCACACTTAACCTTAATTACGAGCTTAGGCACGCAATTAACTTAACAAGGCATCAGGGAGAGCTGCTTGGCCGCACCATGCATTTATCTATAATGTCAAATCTATCTTTATTCAATCTGTGTCTGGACTTGTGTTGCTACTGATGTGTGCGTATGCAGATTTGTGTGTCAGCAGCTCTCTGAATCCAAGGAGCTCTGCACTCGGCTGAAGGACCTGGAAAAAGAGCTCAGCAGCCAATTAAACAGTGTGGAGGAGGGAAAACAGCTGCTGCAGGAGCAGTACACAGACGCTCAGGCCAAGATTAGCGCACTGTCCCAGGTGTGTGTGTGTGTGTGTGTGTGACGTGGTAGTTTAGTCACTGACAGTAATCACTGCTGCAGGGATGTAGGAGGAGGATAAATTCAGCCTTCTTACAACAGAAATTACTTTTATAATTTCATACCATCGACTGTTTATAAAGATGGAAGACATGAGAGCTCCTCAAAAGTGAAGGTGAAGGACATGGGCCAAACTAAAAACTCAAAGTACACCTTAAATTAACTTTTCCTTAACATGGTTTCTGTCGTTTAAAGTAGTTCTTATCACGCTGATGTATGTTCAAGTGTTCATTTTTCTGATCAGTTTGGTTTTAATTAGTTACTTAATGCTAAAAAAAACACGCTTCGCTTTCTTCTCGTTAAGGTTATTGGCTGTAGTCAGAGTTTAATCAAAAAATTGATAAATAGATTGTACTTATTGTATAGAATTAATATTCAGTTTGGCATGACTCTAATATTAAAGTGATGCTGCCAAGATAGGCCAACAAACTTTCTGAGTAAAATAAATTCAGTTTATGTTGGTATTTTAACTTTTAAAGATCACAGACTGTTTACCACCGTTTTATTTTATAATCTTAGAACCCTGCTTTGCCCCTTTTCTCTCTCTTATCAGGACCTGTCCAATGAGCAGGCACGTTATCAGGAACAGCTCGCTGAAGTCCAGCGTCTGAGCCAGAAACTACAAAAAGCAGACGCTGAACTCAAGCGGACAACTGATTCTCTCAACCAATCGCAGGAGAAAATAGAGTCGCTCTCCAAAATCCTTAAGACGAGTGAATCTCTTCTCCAGCCGGAAAAGAGCAGAGAAAGTGCGGAGATGGACGCTACATCTAATTCAAATTCAGACTCCTCAAATAAAACGCACATTTGTCAGACACACACCCAGGAGACGTCACATCTGGATCCGTCCCCTGAAGCTGGCAAAGGCTGTGACTTTTCCATGACCCACGAGTATGCCACAGGAGAGACAGAGAGGCAGCTGAGTGAGAGGGTGATAGAGCTGCAAAAAGAGGTGCGTGTCTGTGTTTGAACATATTGTGGAACTGTGAGCCTTTGAATCTCATTTACAGGATGTCTGTGTGGTTCAGTGCAATTACTGTGTGATGCAGATGATCTATATTATGTTGAAATTCTTGCTCAAGGGATGCTTCAGGACTCAGCATAGGCCGTCGCTTCCCAGAGTACAGCACTTTATTTCCAGAACTACTGCTTTATCTCTGCTCATCAGTTTTTATAATGTCACCTCGGCCACTGTTAATCTTCCTTATCTCCTCCGCTGCTCTCATGCTGTAGCTCTTACTCTTTCTCTCGCTCTCAAAAACACACACATACAGACACACACATAAACTCGAACGTCAAGCTGTAAGGGGGAAGTTCCAGCACAGCCAAGGTCAGGAATTTCACTCAATATATTTCTCAGTAGGTGCTGCAGTAACGCTGCCAGGATTTTTAACATAAGGATGGATGAAGTCAAGGCACTAAAATCTTCAGGGTTTAGTTTCTGGTCCCACCCAAACTTAGGTGCAGGTACACTTGTTGATAGATCACCCAGTTACAAGTTTAATCCCTGCACAGAAAATGTTACTCAAGTAAAAGTATAATCAGGAGAATTTATTTAAGATATTAAAAGTAGAAGCGAGTTCTTAAAAATAAATTTAAATGATTCAAATCAAAAGAAGCTGGAACCATGACAAACGAAAAAAGACTAATACTAATGGCAATTGATGAATTCTTGCAGCTACACTTGTTGGGTTTTTATACCTCTGTACCGGCAGTAGTTGTGGCTGGAGGCATCATGTTTTCGGATTGTCCGTCCGTCCCATTTAAATGACGACTCCCACCCACTGCACACTGAATTTCAGCTCCTTCCTTCTGGACGAAGGTTTATAGTCCCAAAGTGCAGAGCAAAGTGGTATAAAAATAGCTTTGTTCCAGCAGCTATTACTCAGATGAGCAGCTCGTAGCAACATTGCACAGACGCTTATTTTATTTATTTATTTATTTATTATTATTATTATTTTTAGTGGTTTAATGGGATTGGAACCTGAGTACTTTTATTATGTTTGTAAATTGTCTGTGTTGTTGTGTGATGATGACTCGTCTACCGCAAACCAAATTTACAATTAAAGTAACCTGAACCTGAACATGACGGATATTCTTCAAATTTGGCACAAACATTCACTTGGAGTCAAGGATGAACTGATTAGATTTTGGTGGTCAGAGGTCAAAAGATCAAGGTCACTCTGCCCTATTAAACAAATTTTTAGTCATGACTCAAGAATTCATAAGCTAATTATGACAAAATTCACACAGTCTGTGCTGATTGTATAGATCTTCTGTGCTGCCGGGTTGTGAAGCATGTAGGCCTATGTGAAGCATTGTAGTCCACCACAAGCTCATTGGTTGGCTCTCTATCAGTCACTACATATAGTATGAGTCTGGACAGACATGGATGTAAACTGCAACTTTACTGGTGCGTGCAGGTATACAACCCCAAGGCAGTAATTCTAGTTTATTTTAAAACAAAACATCATCAATACATCATCTAAGCCAGTGGTCTTCAACCGGGGGTCCGCGACCCCTAGGGGGTTTGCAGGGTTACTGCAGGGGGGTCGCCAAATTATTGTTTGATAATATTTAGAAAGTTTTTTTCCCCAAAGAAAATTAAATATATCTGAAAATGCACATTAACATGAATACAACATATTATTAGCAAAGATAAATTAATTAAAACATTTTTAATTTACGCAACATTGATGACAGGCTACCCATGAACCTTGGCAATGATGTGAGCAAACTGACCCACAGTCAGCAGCGCCAGCGGCACCTACACATAAAGGCGAACTAGTTAGCAACGTATAAGCCAGTTAGCTGTGTTATTATCCCAAATGTAACGTTACAATGGATCGTTTTGTAACTTTTCGAGCAAGAGACTCTGACACACCCTCCAGATCAGAAAGCACAGATGAATGTGCAGAGGGTGAGGCTAATGCACCTGCTAACCCTAGCCGTGCTACAACTGCTGCTGATTTAGCAACTACGGCAAAGCGCAAACGAGAGAAGGCCCGAAAATATTCAGAGGATTATCTCAAATTTCGATTTACTTTCAAGGACACTGGGACAATCAGCTAAAGTTGGTGAGCTAGCTTTGAAAGCCTCTTATCAAGTTGCTCTTTGGATTGCTCAGAAGAAAAAGCCATACACAATCGCAGAGGATTTAATATTGCCTGCAGAAAGTAATATGTGTATCACTTGATGCAGGCAATATTACAAAGAGCAGAGATCTTAAAAGATCTAAGAATCTAAGCTCTTTGTATGTTTAAATGCAAAAGTAAAAGTAAAGTTCAAGTACCAAAACTTTGTACTTGAGTAAAAAAAAAAAAGAGAAAAGTAGGAATCCCCTGTGTATCAGTATGATTGCATCACGTGCTGGTGTGAAAAGACTGAACTCCAGACCACCAAGATAACTCATAAATAAACTGTGTTGTTGCTGTACCAGTACTTGCAAAAATGCTTCAATAGATTCTGGCTCATTTTAATTTTTGATTTGAAAAAACATTTTTATTCTTTTGTCAATTTTGCAAAATACAACATTGCATTCAAATTTTTGAATTATCCAACACAAGGCCAAATCAACACACTCCTTTATTAATCAGAGCAGATTGCAGTCAAGAAGCACAAAATCCTGTGCAGATTTGCTGATTGGATTATAACTGCCTGTGCAAAGGTGACACTCACTGAAATCTTGCAGTAAACAACAGATGTGGACTAGTAGTATATATTGTCAACCTTTATGTTTTATATTTCTGCAAACTCTGTCAAGCTGCTACCTCACTGGGAGCGCTGTGAAGGGTCAGCTGCAGATCCAGTCAAAGTGCAGATATTTTCTGTGTCATGTGCAGCTTCTACTGTACCTGTGATGTGGACTCTCATTCATTATGAAATTTCTCTCTCTTCTCAGAAAGCGGTGGCGGTTGCAGGACAGGAGGCTTTGCTGTCGAGGTTGTCCCAGACCCAGGAGGCGTGTGATCACCTCAAGGAGCAGCTGGAGGCTCTGCGCCGGCACTCCCTCAGCCTGCAGGACTCCTGCACCAGCCTGCAGACGCTCAACACCCAGCTGCAGGTGATTATGGCTGAATTTCACAATTTGGTCCATCTAAATCAAAGCAAATGGACAAGTTGTTTGACCCTTGCGATGGATTTGGACGTAGTTTTCAAGGATTATCAGCCTGCTTTAATGTATGGGGACAGCCATGCAAGTAGCATGGCTCTGTGGATGGCAGTATTAGTCTGTCAGTTGCCATTGAATTTGGTCCATACATGCATGTCCCCCTCAGGATGAATTGCAATAATATATAGTAAAATTTAAGTTTTTGGGTTGTTGGCTATCCCGAAAATGTAGGCACAGACATGATCACTTTTATACACACACATACAGGTGGAGCAAGCATCCCAGAGCTCCCAGCATGCAGCAGTGCTGGCGCGCTGCAGCGAGAGCGAGGCCCGGTGTGCGGCTCTGGAGGCCGAGTCCAAGGTGTGGGCGCGGGAGCGGGAGGAGTCCGTGGCCAGGATGGAAGCTTTGAGTCGGGACCATGAGCGGATGACCGCGCTGCAGCAGCGGCAGGAGGTGGAGCTAGAGGAGCTACTCGACAAACACTCTCAGCTGAGGAGCAATAACCGCAGCCTGGAGGCCCAGCACAGGGAGCTGGAGGCCAGGTACAAACACACAGCCCAAAACACAGCCCAGGTACAAACCCCCCTCCCCCACCTAGCATTTCCAGGTGATATTATTTTCACAAAGACCCCCATCTTGCTTTCCATTTTCCTCAAAGTAGCAACATCCAACATCACAGGACAAAAGCATCAGTTCATGCATTCATTTAGTCTATAATGGATTCTATAATGGATGGATTTCAGATTTTCCTGGGAGATTACATGCGGTGGCAGACAAAATTGCATAGTGAAAGTGGACAAACCAAGACATTTTAAAGCAGATGGTGTCATTAACCTAAAGCCATTATATTGTGCATTCAGCATTTACTTCCTAATGATATGTTAAAGCAAAAAATAACTTGTTTATTGCCAGTATAAGTCTTTTTTTTAATGTTGGGGATGTATGTTGTGTTTGTGCTCTTGAGGTACAAGGAGCTTCTGGATGGAAGAATCCAGCTGGAGGAAAGAGAGCAGGAGATGAATTTGGAGAGAGAGGAGATGGAGGCAGAGGCCCAGAGGAGACTGGAGAGAGAACGAGAGCTGGAGAGGCTGAAAGATGACTACGAGAGGTGACACATACGCTCACCAATGAGTTTCTTCAGCATCTTTCCTCTCACTGCATGCATGTTGCTTTTAATGTATTGCAGCAGCAGAATTACTGCTTTTATATAAAGTACGGGGAGAAATTGTTTGAATGTAGATGTAAAATAGGAACTCAAAGAACTCATATTTTGTTCCTGATTTAAGGTTCTTGGGCACAAAACAGCACCATGGAAATATAAGGCAAAAATATAGGCTGGATATTTTACAAGCTCGATTCCAAAAACATTGACACAATAAATTAGGGCTGCAACTAATGATTATTTTGATTATCGATTAATCTGCCCATTATTAATCTGATTACTGATGATGGGTTACCAAACTAGAGACAGGACGGCCTCCTTTTCTGGTTGTCAGATGACGCACAACTATACGATATTAAACCATAAAATAAGAATATCCATGCATTCAAAAATGCCTCTTACATAAATAATCAACAATTTAATCACAAAATTTTAATCTGCAACAATTTTGATAATCGATTTAGCATTTAATCAATACTTTTCTATAAAAAAACATGTATGAAATGACAATGTTAAACAATGTGACAATAACAGGTATCACTCACAGTGATGAATTATCACCTGAATCTGCTGCTCCCTTCACATTTACATAACTTAATAGCGCTTTTCAGCTAATTGATTAGCAATTTTACTGTTCAGGTTAAATCTCACTACTCTCATAGAGTTCTTTTTTTGTGTGTGTGTAAAAGCTCTAAAAACTCCAATACACGACCTTCTCTGCACCAAACAGCAAACCGAAAAAAGTTATCAACTAGCTGGTGAACAGAGAGGATCATCTAGCAGCTAAAGAGCCAGATATTTCCCAGTTGGTGGAGAACAAAATCAGGTGGTCAGAAACATGACTCCAAATTAATGATAATGTTGCTCCATAACTGCTGGAGGTGTAAATTGGCAACTGTTTGCTACCAAATACATTGTATGTTACAATGTTGTATTCACAGCTCGTTTCCGTTGCTCACAACTGGCAAAAAATAATCATAATAATTAAAGCGGTGTTTGTTCTATTGGGCTGATTGGGAGAAATGTGACACAGGTCAGTGAATGAGCAGGGAAGGTCGGGCTGATGAAGGAGAATGAAAAGTGGGAACAGGTGAGGAGGTGGGCGGGAAAGGTCATGTGACTGGGACAGGGGGGAAAGGGGTTATTGCAGATGAGGGAAGGTGAAAAGTCTTGACTAGTGGAGAATGGAAATTAATGTTGCTAAAGAAGTGGGAATGTGGCTGGAGGGAGGGACAGAGAGGCCGATGTAACGGTATTATCTGTGGCTTTTAGACTGTTTGGTACCTTTGGGTTTTGGACATTTGAAGATGTTACCATGGGCTCTTGGATCATGTAATTTATTAGTATTTGTCGACCAAATGATGAATCAATTAACGGAGAAAATAATAGATTAATCAATAATGAATATCATTGTTAGCTACAGCTCTAAAGGAAATATAAGGACAGCAGCTGATTTGTTATACACAGAGTCATGCTGTAAACTCATTCAGTTTTAATTTACATAAAAAGTAAATTCCAAAACACTTTGAATCCACATTGGGAACATAAAACGTTTGATGATTATTACTGAATATTACCAGCGGTCCCCCACAGTGATCATAAAGAGTTTAATTTCATCTCACTACACTTCCCACTACAAAATGAAAAAAAAAGCTTACCTTAATACTACTATTTTGTATAGTGAGTGACCCTATAATGTGTTATTTTATCTAAGATGTTAGATTTTTCTTTTCACTAGAGCGCACTTACCAAACAATGATACACAACAATAATACACAGCACTCTACAGGACAGCGACAGTGATGAGTAAAGCCCTTGTGTGGTGGTGTTGCAGGCTGCAGGCCCAGCAGAAGGAGTGGTTGGCGTTGCAGGCGGAGCTGCTGGCGCAGGGCTCGGTGCTCAGGGGGGAGCTGAGCGCTTCCCAGCTGGAACGGATGCGTCTAGATGGGGAACTCAGCGCACTGAGGGAAACCAACCAGAGCCTGGACCTCAGCAACGCTCGCCTCACCAGCCAGTACCAGGTATTAACCAGATGCACACACAGAAATGTACCTACTCACAGATACACACAGGTGTTTTGTATTCAAGCTGCCAGTCAACCATTGACATGCAAAAAAGGGATTTAGTGCTTCACAATGGAGACACGCAGACACATTACCCTCTAGAAATCAACAAACAAATTCATTTAAATCATTATTGGGCAATTAAACAAAATTTATTAGGAATTCATTGCAGGTTTTAGAGAGTATTTTACATAGTTGTGGTCTGGGAGGTACAATTATCATGCCATCAGTGTTGAACAGTGAACAGTGGCTGATTTCTAATAATTGATTTAAAGCCAAAAAAAAATATTGGTCCCAACAGGAAATTAATAACAATTAGCTAATAATAAAGAGTGGCAGCATATTTGCCTTGAGAACAGCTCTAGTCTTCCATTTAATGGTCAAATCAGTGCTGAGTATTGAAAATGTTCTTCAAGCAGGAAAGTCTCCAGTCGTTTGAGGAATAAAACAGGTGGAAATTGACTTCCTGTACAGAGTTTAAAAAGTCAAGCAGCAGATCTTAACATTTTGCTCATCCAGCTGCTCATGAAACCAATCATCTCATTCTGGCACAGGACTTATGGTCTGCTGATGCAGTATATGTGTAGAAACTTTGCACAAAAAGAAGCAGATACACAAAATCACTGCATGATTCAAGCTATACGCAGACGAGCGTGTTTTATGGTCACACAGTTTTCAGATAGGACAACGCCAACCTTTAAAGAAATAGTTGTACATTTGGGTAAATACAGTTAGATTAGGAGCTGGACACCACACTCATGTCTGTACAGCAATATGTAGCTAGAGCCAGGTTAGCTTAGCTTAGCATGACTAGAAACAGGGGGGAACAGCTAGAGTAGCTCTGTCTGGAGGTAACCTAACCCATCAACCAGCACCTCTACAACTCACTAATTAACATATTTATCTTATTGTGGTTTTATCGGAGGGTTATGTGCCAGACTGTATTTTTTATTTTTGAAGCGGCTGCAACCAGCAGAGACTTCAGGAAGCTACTGCACCGGGCCAAGAAGTAGTTCAGCACATACTGTAAATGAGAAACTGTCATATTTACACTAGTACAGATTAAACAAAAGAAAATACATTCTATGACTTAGTAAGCTCTACAGAGGGTAGATTTGGATAGAACCACATTGGCTGTTTTCCTCTGCTTTCAGTCTTAGTACTGAGCTAATTGCTAATCACTAGCTGGCAGTAGCTTTGTATTTACCATACAAATGTGAAAGTGGCAGGCTATCATTTTTCTCATCTAAATCCCAGCAAGAAAATAAATGAACTTACTTCAAAAATGTGGAACTATTCCTTTAAATGACTAACTAGCAACAGATTAAAGCTAAATGCTCATGCATCCCTTGTCACAAATTATGCTATTTCCTTTGCTTAATTAAAAAAAAAAGCTAAAAATGTTGAAGTATCAGCATGCCGAGGTGCCTCACAGGAAACCTTATTCAAAATGCTATATTGTAGGTAGCTCAATCAGATGCCCAAACTTCTGATTATACTGTTTTGCAGAGGAAAAATGGAGAAGAGGTGGCAACGCTTTGATCAAAAGTTCAGTTTGGAACCTGTGTGTCTGGATTGAACAGGATCTGTGGCTGAGAAGGCAAAAATAAGTGAAAACAGATTCACAAATAGGAAATTACGTAGGAGCGATGTGTGAGCATACCTTTTTGTAAGCATGTTTCTTCAGATTTTAGAAAGAGAGAAGGGGGTTTGAAGGTGTTTTTTGGAGAATTTTCTAAGCTTAAACATCTATTCAGGTGTAGAAAAACTGTGTTGTACAGACGGTTTTGTGTGTTAGCCTTGGATGTTGTCTCTGCTTTAAACAGCATCTTTATTAAGCTATTAGTATTCAGGTTTTATTCAGACAGCTTCGTAGAAGAGCTGAATTAATTTTTTGGTCATTTGCGAGGCTTTTTTTTTTTTTTTTCAGGTGTTCCTTTTACTCAATCTGTATTGGTGAGATCTAACCAGATCTAACCTAATTCAGATGTGTAGTACACACTGACGTTATCAGGCATGCTCATACTTTAAAGGTTTACTGTGTTTTTATGACTTGTAGTCCACCACAAGCTCTTTGGTTTTACTGATATTGAGCTTCAGGTGATTGTCGTTGCACAGTGTGACCAAGCTCTCTATCAGTCACTACATACGTATACGTAGCATGAGTCTGGACAGACATGGATGTAAACTGCAACTTGACTGGTGCATGTAGGCATACAACTACGAGGCAGCTGTAAAGCCCCTTCAGGCAAATTTGTGATACTGGGCTCTGTAAATAAAATTAACTTGACAGACTAATTAGGCTATGGGGTATGCATACAGATGCAAACGAAACACATATACACATATACATATATATATATATATATATTGATCTTACCAAACTATTTATTTAGACTGACATTTAAGGTCTTATGTGTGTAGCTGTTGACCCAGCTGAAGGGGAACATGGAGGAGGAGAACCGTCAGTTAGCGGAGCAGAACCAGAGTCTGCTGAAGGAGAACCGGGCCTTACTGGAGCAGAGTCTGGAGCGCCGTGACCAGCACTATTCACAGCAGAGGGAGTACCAGTGAGTACACACACACACACACACACACACACACACACACACACACACACACACACACACACACACACACACACA
>JBBPCS010000204.1:2373335-2395915 GCA_037974645.1 Hollardia meadi | reverse complement strand
GCTTTAAATCTGGTGAAAAGTGGCTTTAAAAAATTCACACCACTTTTTTAAACGTTTGGAGCTAAATGTGGTGAAATGTTGCTGTTAATTTCCGTGTGAACTACTTAACAATCGGCGCCCCATAGAGCTTTGACCTCGCCCACCACTTCTGACTTGTCAGGCGCTTGGAATACAGCTTTTGCCCGACCGATGTTGTTAAACGACACAGTTTGAAATGTAGGTGAATCAAAGCAGTGGGAATAATCACTGTCTGTCTGTCCGTCAGCGTTTATCGAACTAAACGGCTTAAATTGTGTGCCTAGAGGTACATATTGTAGGGGGGATAGGGGGGTTATAACCCCTCGAATAATCAAAACCAGCCAGTGTAACCCCCCAAGTATCATCATAATGATGAATGAAAACATATTAACTGTTATAAAACATGATAAAGTTGTTGGTTTTCTCGATTTGATGTAATTAGCAAACAAATAATAACATTTTTTCAACCCCCCCTGCCCCCGTGTGAGACTTGGTTGCGCTCAACCCATCTCCCACGCTGTCCTGCAACAGCAGTAGTAGTTGTCGATGCTGGCAGCAACAGATAGTGAGAGTGTTTCCAAACAACCATCCATGGATCACAAAAGAACTAAAACAAGCCCTGATCCAAAAGAAATATGCATTTTACAGGGAAATCAGAGTAAATTTATTTCCATGAATAAGGAATTACAGTGCAAGATAAGAAGTGGAAAACGTGAGTATAAGAGAAAGGTGGAGGAGAAGTTTTCCTGTGGTAATGTTAGGGAGGCATGGAGAGGCCTCAACCTGATGATGGGCAGAGCACAGGAGAAACAAAACATCCAATGCAACGATCCTGCCAACTTTGCAAATGAACTCAATACTTTTTTCAGCCATTTTAGTCAACAACAACATATAACAACTGAATCCCTTCCTATTGAAAATTAAAAAAAAGTCCTTCCAAATAACAACAACAGAGGTGGTGGCTGTTCTCAGGAAGGTGAACCCACGCAAAGCTAAAGGACCAGACGGATTAGGAGGGAGGATTCTTAAAGACTGTGCTGAACAGCTAGGAAATGTATTTACCAAACTTTTCCAGCTGCTCAGGGACACAAGCTCTGTCCTAACAATCTGGAAAACATCAACAATAATCCCCATTCCCAAGAAAACCAGAGCCAAAGACATGCAGGATTTTCGCCCCATTGCCCTCACCCCTATCCTCAGTGAGTGTATGGAGAGAGTCATATGCAACCATCTAACACTGTCACTATGTGAACATCTAGACCCTTTCCGGTTTGCATATAGGGCTAAGAGGGGGGAGGAGGACACCAGCCTGACACTAATACAATAAGTGACTGAACACCTGGATAAGCCAAAAGCCTGCGCACGGATTCTATTTATGGACTTTTCCACTGCTTTTACCACTGTTAATACAGAAATTTTGTTATCTTGTCTTTTTAACTTGAATATAGACTCAGCCATTATCTGCTGGATAAAAGAATTCCTATGTAACCGACCGCAGAGAGTTAAGGTAAATGATTCTATGTCTGACAATCTTGTTTTAAACACGGGAGTGCCCCAGGGTTGTATTTTATCAGCAATTTTATTTTCAGTTTACACAATGTGCAATACAGAAAATCTTACACTAGTTAAGTACACAGATGACATGGCATTAGTGGCACGCCTTACCAGTGTACAGTCATTAAATGTGTATTTTAACTTTGTTACAGAACTCATAAAGTGGTTTGATGAAAGAAATGTGTCTACATGGTAACAAGAACAACCTGTCAAACCCTCTATTTGAACCAATTACAGTCAAACGCCAAGAGGTGGAGCAAATGAGCTCCTTTAAGTACCTGGGGACTGTGTTAGACCAGTCTTTTACCTTCACAGATCATGTGGAATGCATTTACAAAAAAGCACAGCAAAGACTCTTCCTGCTGCGTAAACTAAGGAAATTTGATGTCAGCCAATGCACTTTAAACAGAGTATACCAATCACTAATTGAAAGTACACTCACTTTTAATATTGTATCCTGGTTTGAGCACCTAAGTGTCAAAAGCAAGACAAAGCTTTCCAAAGTAGTTAAACTGGGCAGTACAATTACAGGCTGCAAACAGGCAAAGCAGTACAAAATCTTAGATGACCACAGCCAATCCTCTAAATCAATACTTTAAGCTACTGCTGTCAGGACAAAGGTACAGAGTCCCCTGTGCAAAGAAAAACATCTACAGGAAATCATTTATTCCTGTTGCCATAAAATATCTTGATCAGTAAGGACAGCCACTTTTTGAAGTCAGCCTACTACCTCAGCACACAGCACTTTACATCTATTTATTCTTTCTCCTAACCCCGACTCAGTCCTCACCATCAAGCACCTGGTGCTCATTTTAATGTAGCTTCTATTGTGTCTTTGTGTAAATGTATTTTTAATGTGTTTTGTTGGGATGTGATATGTTGTGTTCTTAATGTACCTGTTTCTTTAATGCCGTTTTTTTTCTGCACATGTAAGCAAAGACAAATTTCTGCCTTTTGCATGCAAATGGTAGACAATAACGTATTTTCTATTCTATTCTATTCAAGTTCATGTTTACATACTGTTGTATAAATGTTTCAATAATTTCTAGGTTCATAGTTTTTAAGGTGCAAGGACAGGGTAGGTTTTCTTTATTTTTGTGTATTTACAGAGGTTCAAGAGACTTAATACCTTTTAACACTTAAAGAAAGATTCTAGCTGCATTAACTGATTAGTTTGGCCATAAGTTTGGGCAGTAAAAGAAGTTGTTAACACAATATTGACCTTATAAGACTGATTATGATGTTACCCAGCAAACACAGAGCAACATTACCATTCATTTGGAGTCATGTTTCTGTCTACCTGATGAATGTACGTCCAATATTCACTCTCTTTTAGCTTTGTTTTGGTCTCCATCAACTCCTGAGAGTAATATCTGGCTCTCCAGCCGCTAAATATTCCACTTTGTTCACTAATTAGTCGCTATGTCTGTCTGCTGTTTGGCGCTGATCATGTAGACTACAGTGAGTTTCAAGAACTTTTTTTCCTGAAAACAGCTGCTTGATGTTGGTATATGGTGTTGGAATAAACCAAAACAGTTAAGGCCGTAAAATGAAAGCAATAAGCTGAAAGACACTAAAATGCTCCATAGATCTGAGGAGAGCTGCAGAGTTGGATTATGATTCTCTTCGTTCATGATTATTGGGGCTTTTCCATACACATGCTTGCCTGGCTCGACTTGGTTTGACTCGGCACGGCAGGGATTTGCATTTCCATTAAAACATGGCTATCCATTTGAAGGTGTGTCTTTAGCGTATAACGTTTAAAAGCAGCGGGATGATCGAGGCTGTGACCCAAAAGAGCGCCTGTATGTGAAAGCTTGTTCACTGTTTTTTTTTACATGACATGGTTGCTAAGGGTTGTGTGTTGCAGTGTATTTTCCTCACTCCTGCACTGCTGAATCAAGCCGCACTTTCAATATATTCAATATCCTTCTATAATCATTAAAAAGGCAACACAGAGCTTTACAGCAATGGCAACTTATCAAAAAACTATATGCTGTGATGCCTCTGTGTCCCTCTTGAATGAAAGTCTGCACTACAGACTAGTACGAGTCCACAGATGTGGATTCAAAGAAACTTGTCTAAATAATATGACAGTCCTTCAATCTGCTTGCTGATGAAGGACTTAGTCCCTTAGAAATCACTTTACTCTGACATGGTTTTATGACGATAATATTCTCCTGCTGCATAGGATATAAAATATTTAGGCTATATCACTTCTAACAGCAGAACTTTTTAACAACAGAACTTTTTAATGATTGGTATAGATTTTCCTCTCATAAATTGTCTATATTCATTGTTTATTCAGTGTATGAGGGATTTTATGTAGTTTCTTAGGCTATATTAAAGCAAAAGTAGACTCCATGTGTGCTGTGTGTGAGTAATGAATCATTACTACAGCTTGTCAGTGGTAATGGTCTATCTGGAGGTGTCGTGGGGCTAATTCAGACAAACGTTCGTAATCTGTAACGGGAGGATCACACTTGATAACCCCTTGATGACTCCGTCCGTCCGTCCCTCCCACTCAACTCTCCTCTCAGTTCACATTTGTTTTGAAGCTGAGTCTCTATGCTGCAGCTCATTCCAGCTAAAGTCCATCAGACAGAAGTGCCACAACATCAGCCAGATACAGTTTCTTTTCTCTTGCAGCAACAATACTGTACTCCGTTATACTCTTTCTACATTATGGCTCACCGGTCTGTGAACCATCACAGAGAAAATGCAAAGGGAGTTCAACAATTGAATTTTGTTCATCCATATTTTATTTGATGGTGGATCAACCTCTTTAAAACAGTTTCAGCGAAAGTGAGTCATTGTTAACATAAAAAACTGCTTTGAGCCATAACACAGCTAAACAGTTCTCCATAATATGTGTCATTATTGTCTGAAATATGAATTTTGAATTCTTCTGTTGTAATGTCTATATCTGTAAGTATTGATAAATGTTGAATTGCTTGACATTATGGGCGAACAAATCTCCATCACAATAGCAGTCTGGATTTTTTATTTAAAATCAGACAAATTCATCAAACTGTTCAAAGTAATGACCAACTTCCACCGTTAGGCACAACATTCATGTCTAAACTTAATTTGCCCATTATTTTCTCAATCGATTAATCATTGGGTTTATAAAATGTCAAAAAAACAGAATCCAAAACTTAAAAGATATTTAATAGAATATACAATATAAGTGCAAGAACACCAGGAAATATTCACATGCTAGAGGATAAAACAATTAATCGATTGACTGATTGTTTCTGCTGTACAGTTTTTGGAAATGTTTTTTTCGTTTTTAATCACAGCCTGCTCAGAATCATTGATTTGAACACGATAACATGATATCACAATATAATTTATCTGGAATTCCATAAAGGATCATACTGAATTATTACCAGTTGTACTTGATTATCATCAGGTATTAGCTTTTGATCTTTTGCAAATTTCATCAAACACATACTGGCCCAAACAACACTTGTCCCTAGAAGGGCTTTTATGAAAAATTGAAAGATAGAGCAACGAAATAAGGTATTGTGAGTAAAGCAAGATACAGTGCAGCAGACACCTTCAGATCAGGGCGAAAACACACCTCAAAATACCTTACAACTTAAAGTTCTTACAATACTGAAGCTGTTATCATCAGAAAAAAACACTGGGTTAAAACTATCAAGTTAAGAGCCTCCGAGAACTGGCTGTAGGCTGAATCAGTGTTGTGATTCACCACTGGGAGTGCAGCAACAATTTTATTTATAGTGTATGACGATGCTACAGATTACTCTTTAAATAGCGATAGAGACGGACGAGAACATGTGAATTAGTTGAAACACACAGCAGATGAAACACTCACAGACACACAAGCTTAATCACCATGGTCAAACATGCAAGCAAACATATCAGGCATGAGAGAACAAAACAAAAAAAGGACAGTAAAAACACAAAGGAGTACAGTGTAATCATAACAGTTAGGCACATATTTGCTCTACACGTTTGTTGTGTTTATCTTGCGTACGTGTTTACTCTCCACTTAGTCTGAGCTGCTCACGTAGTCAGGTAGCCCAGAGCGCGCATGTGCTCTCAAAAAGTCATTCAGCCATGCCAATGCATCAGCGGAGCACTCACTCAGCAGCGGCCAGGTTCAAAACTCGGTCGTTCGTGTGTGTGTGTGTGTGAGTATGCAGTGGGTCACTTGGTGGTCATTCATCTGCATGTCATCTACTAAATGTCACTGCAACACTGCTTTCTAATTCACACACACACACACATGCACGCACGCACACACACACGTATTTGCATTGTTTCTGCTAAAACTGAACTGTAATCTATAATTGCATGGAGTTTTTTTCTTCTTTTGTTTACCACTGCTGCCTCCTCTCTTTCCCGCCCCTCCATCCATCCTTCCTCTCACTTCATCTTTGTTTCTCTCCCTGCGTCCTTTGTCATCACTCTTCTCCCTAACTCCCTGCTTCACCATTACCTCATTCAGCCATCCCACCTCTCCTCTCACCCCCATTACCTTCCTCCTCCACCCCTCTGTCACCCCCTTTCTATCCCTTCCTCCCATCATCCCTCCCTCTCCAACCTTGTGTATCTCATCCCTCCATTGTCCTCCTTAGCCCTGCATCCTTGTCTCTCCCTCCCTCCCTCCCTCCCCTGCTCTATTAGATATTCCTCTCACCCCCTCTTCCCTACTTCTCCCCTCTCTCTCCCCCTTCTCCCTCTCTCTCCGTCACCTGAGGTAGACAGTTCTGTCAGGAGTCTGCCTTATTTACCGCCTCTCTTTGCTCCTGTTTACATTATCGATCGGCAGGGTTGCTTTAGTTCCACCATACATCAACACCTACCCCTCTACTCTTCCAGCTCCTCCTCCCCACCCCAGTGTTACAGCTGCTGGCTCACATTACCCTGAAACACAGAGAGAGTGAGGGAGGGAGAGAGGGGGGGGGGGGCTCGATGGGGAGGTGGAAAGCAAGTGGAGCATGTGAGGATGTGTGAGGGATTTATGTGTCAAGGAGAGAGAGTGTTGGGTAGTGTGTATGGAACATGTGTAAGTAAGTATGTGAGGAGCAGTGTTAAAGGGAGGAAGGGGATATGTGTCCTCTGAAGGTGTGTGTGACTGACAGTAAGAGTGTGTATGTGTGTGTGTACGTATCTAAACTTGTAAAAACATACAACATCAAACGAGGGATTTTGGACCCTCTTTCAGTGAATTTAAAACGTGCACAGTGTACACTACACGACCAAACGTATGTGGGCTCTTGAACATTACACCTATATCTGATTGCTGTTCAATAAATTAAGCATTAATATGCTGACACTGCCTTGTGAAGGATTTTTAGACCTGCTGCAGCATTTTGTTCCCATTCAGCCAAGAGCTTCAGTGAGGTCGTACTGATGTTGGGTGATAAGGCCCAGCTAGTTAATCCCAAAGGTGTTGAGATTACGGCTCTGTGAAGGCCAGTCAAGTTCTTCCACACCAAACTCTATTCCTTTGTGGACCTGGCTTTGTACACTGAAGCACTGCCAGGTTGAAACAAGAATTTTTTTAAAATCATTTATCGCATTTTATCTTCCTGCTATGGGGGGAAACATTCACAAATTGTCATTGTATGAACACGTGCTCATGTTAAGTGTGTAACATGTTGATATATGAAATGCAAATGAAATTTAAAACTGCTCGCACGTGAACATTAGCATGCAGTATGAATTGATGGCTGTCATGACTCTGAGGTTGAACATTTCAGTGATGTATTTTGTCTTTGCTTCTGTGGGTGAGAAAAGGTTGACCTCCCATACAGAGAAGGGAGTCATGACCTATTGTTGTACAGATGTGAGGCCTTTTGATTTTTACCCTGCAGACCATGTTGATTTCTGACTTTTCATCGAATGAAGGACTCAGCACAGCTATTTACATTATTTACACAGCACTGTGTACGCCTCCAATGATGTGTATTATGTTTAGACTGTATGATGCTTTAAGTGCCTCTTCTGCCTCTGTACAGGTTTTATAAAAAATGCATGCACCAGTGACATGTCACATAAACCTTTCTATTTGTTCATACTGAATAACCATGCATAGAAATTGTTGTATTGCATGGAAATTTTGTTGGAAGCAATACAATTTAAAAATACTCTGTAACAAAGTTTTACTTCAGTTAAAGTACAGAAGTATCATTAAGTATTATCAAAATGTACAGTATGTATAATATTTAAAGTTCAAGCACTCACTATTGTAGCAGAATGTTAAGTTATATTTTGTGTATAAATGTTCTCTGTTATGCTCTATTATAATAATAATAATTATTATTATTATTGCATTAATATCTAAGATAAGATATTAGATTAGATAAGATATTAGATAAGATAAGATATTGCAGTTGGTTTAAGTGGAGTTCAAAAACATTATTAATTTAATCAGCTATTTCTATACAGAAAATCTTAATCTTTAAATAAGCTAGTACTTTTATAGATGTCAGATCAAGTAATTAAGTAAATAAAGTAATGGGGTAAAAAATGCAAAATTTGTCTTTGAAATGTACTAGTGTAGAACTTTAAGTGCACAGTAGCGGAAAATGTACGTACAAACTCATATGTAAGAGCAGTATTTAATTAAATGTACTTTGCTAACTTCCACCACAGGCTTGTATGTGAATTTTGATTTATTTTATTTTTTTAATACTGGAGATATTTTTGGTGCAGTAAAATTGGTCCATTTGGATCCAACTCTCCAAAATGTAATAAAAATCGAATAAATGTTTGTGTAAAAAAATATTATTTAAACTTTAATGTAAAATCTTCTTTTCCACACTTTTTAATTTCAGCTGTCCTCTCTTGGACAGCCCTTCTCCTCAAAAAATGCTAATGTTCTCTGTGGTTTTATCCTGTTTTCCACCTGAGAATACTGCAGTGTCAGATCGATTAGAATAAGACGCTCAGAAGCTTCTTTCATCAATGTGTAAACACAACACAAATCAGTCTGATGTAATCACCGGCATAAAACAAAAGCTTGTCTCTGACAAATGACATAGACGCTTAAAAATAAAACAGACTTGATTTACTAAGCCCCATCACACTGTATGATCTTCCTGCAAACACAATAATCAACAGGTTGTGTGTCTGCTCTCTCTCATAAGTGGGCGTCACACTAGCAGGAGCCTTAAGAGAACTTGAGTGCCATCCGGTGACACCCGCCTTTGTCTGCCTTTCCAGTATTTTTTTTTTCTTTTCTCCAGTTTATTGTCATTAGAGCACTCTTTTTGGCTCTGTCCACCCCTTCCTCCGCCTCCCTCCCCTCTCTCTCCTTCCCCCATGACCTCTCATTCTTACCTGGGAGGCCACGAGTCACAGATTCCGCTTTCCATTCTCAACGCCCTTCCATCCGTCCGCCTGTCCATCCTCTACCCTCCCCTTTTTCTCTCTCTCTTCTCATACCTCCATCTGTCCTTCGCCTTTCTTCCTTTATCTGCCTTTAAAAAGCAGGAGGCAGAAAAAAGGCGAGCTGGTCCTTTGTGTGTTCGGCCTCAGTTTGTGCTCAGCCAAGTGGACACAGCTCTTAAATCCAGGCTCTGGCTTTGGCAAGAAAGGAGGGCTCGGGTCTTGTAAAGGGCCCTATGGCTCACGCTATCTCTTTCCACCTTTCTGTGAAAAAGACAGAGGGGCAGTTATTCTAAACAGGAGGACAAGGTTGGACGGAGAAGGAAACAAGATGCCGATGCTAAAAGGAGCAGACATAATTCTTTTCATCAGAGAGCAGCAGCAAAGACATTCTTACCGCCTCTCGCTCTCTAACTCTCTTTCCCTGAGCCAAGCAACACTGGAGCTTGTTTTTTTTTTTTATCCCTTTTTCTCCTTCAAGGGGAATGAATTAACTAAATGAATTAACACCAGGGCTGCTGCTGCTGCTGTGATCATCATCATCATCACCACCACGCTCCTCATCATCAGCATCAGCTTTGATGAAGCTTTTTAACACTTAGAAGGATCGCACTGCTGACGCTGAGGCAAGAGGAAGCAAAGATGTCGACAACCTTGTCAAAAAACAAACTCCCAACTCAACTAGCAAGGTATCACAGTCTGAGTGCTACAGTCTTCAGCCCAGAACTTTGTCAAGTCTCTTGGCACAACTAAAGAAACCTTACTGCTGATGATGAACAGAGGGAGAGGAGGGAGGAGGTGAGATGGGAGCGAGATACAAGGGAAAAACGAAGAAGAAGAAGAAGAAGAAGAAGAAGAAGAAGAGGAAGAAGAAGAAGAAGAAGAAGAAGAAGAAGAAGAAGAAGAAGAAGAAGAAGGGGCAGAGGGGGGGCAAATATAAAAGTTTGAAAGAGAAAAAGGAGAGGAGGTGAAAAGAGGTAGAAAGGTGGCTCAGAAGATGAGAAGAAAAGGAGAAAACAAGGTGTTTAAGTTGGTGATCACAACAGGCAGAGACACCACATCTTCAAAGAAACAGAAAGAGAAAGAGAGAGAGCGACGTGGTGACAGGCGAAGCAGAGAGATGGAGGTCTTGGAGGAGAGGAAGAGGGGGAGCCCGGGAGAGCTGCAGTGAGGATTTTAATTAGCGGTAATTGGTCACTGAGGGAACAGAAACTGGGAGATGGGGGAGGCAGGGAGGGGAAGAGAGGGGAGCATAACAGCCAGTTTTTGACAGAGTGATATCTCTCTTGCTTTGTACCTCTCCATTTCCTTCAGCACTTTTTCTATCTGGGCCTTGCCGTCTCCATCTTGTTTTCCCATCTTTTTCCACCTCCAACTGTGTTACTCCCACTATTCCCAAACTGTTTTCTTCACTCCCCACTAATTTCCCCCTATAAATACAAGAGATTGCAGATATACACCGATCAGCCACAACATTAAAACCACTGAGAGATGAAGTGAATGACATTGATCATGGCTACAGTACAATGTTCTAGTGGGAAACAAAACAAACATTGTTTCAGACAAAATAAACCCCCTCATGCCAACAGCACTCCATGGATCGTAATTTTTCAGGCACGTCCCATGTAGCTAGATCAGATTTGGATCTGGGGCATTTTGAGGCCAGGTGGACTCCTTAAGCTTTTTGTCACGTTCCTCGGGCTGTTCCTGAGCAGTTTTTGTGGTGTGACAGCACTCCTGTCACACCACCTCCCATTGTCCTGATGGGGGACCAATGTCATCGGGGTGTGCCGGTCTGCAAGACTGTTTGGGCAGATGGTTTGTTCCAATTGGCATCCACACGAATGCCAGGATCCAGGGTTTCCCAGCAGAATATTGCACTGTAGCAAGATGATTAATGTTATTCATTTCAACCGTCAGTGATTTTAATGTTGTGGCTGATCGGTGTAAAGTACTTGGCATATGGGACGACAGAGATCAATCGGTACAATTATGATGAAAATCTTTGTACACTTGTCGAGCTGCAGGATAATTGTAAAATGCAGGTATTGAGGATAAATGAAGATGTGAGAAACATACGTGTGTTAACTTGTAACTTGTACTTGGAAAAAATGTGAATGCAGAAGTGTTCTGTTTTGCAATGAATGGTGTTGATAGTATATGATGGATGTTTGCAATAGACCATATTCACACAGTTGCTATTTACAGCTAACATTAGGGTTTTATCTCACTGACTGTTGCTCTGTTGACTTTTGTCTGAGGATTTTTTTTATTTAAATTTTTGTCAATAAAACTGCCAAACTTGTGACTGCCAGACAAATAGTGTACCTCTGTTAAGTTCATGGAAAACTACTAAGCTGCGCAGTTGTCTGCCTGGATTACTTTATGTCTTACATTTTAGTTTTTGCACTCTATTTGCCATGCTGTGATGGTTATATATCAGTTATTCACCAAAGTGAGAATTAAAGCTTGTCTATAAGTCTCTGTAAGTATTGATGTTTCTAAAGTAGAGTGCTGCCTAAAAATGATTAGGATTCTGACCTCATGTCGTCAACCTCTCAGTCTCTTTAGACCCGTCCACGGCACCTTCCCTCCCCAGTGTGTCACAACGTTGTATCTTGGTGTGTTTGGCAGGGGAGCAAGGGCCGGTTGGGGAACAGACGAGCACGGTTAAGGCTGTGTTTATCGGTACACAGGTGAGCTCTGGGGCGCTGGGTTGTCTGGACAACACATTCGGCCCACGCTCCCCTCTCTGACAACCACACAAAACATGCACAAAGGCACACCTACATGTGTGAACATGCATCTTACAGAATATAGCCGGCTCACAAGTGAGCAACACATTAATTTTATTCACACATATCTGATCTCAAACCTTTCCACTCTTAATTAAGTCCTCCTAATTACAGCAGCTCATATGCCCCCAAAGTTGCCTGATTGCAGATTTAACTGTCTTTAAGTTTTGGCTAATGTGAATTTAGGCAGGGCCTGCTTCTAATTTTCCAGCTGTCATCTGTCAACATCCACAAATTGCACGCAACTCTTGCTAAACAGAATTCTTCAGGTGTTGCTAGGTTACGGTGCTGGGATGCTGCTGGATAAGTGGCTGCGGGATCATCCATGGACACTCTCCACGGAAGGCTGACAGCAGTTCCTCTGGACTATTTGGCAACTTGTGAGTCAGACGCTCTTGAAATCTTGCATCTGTTGGCAAGCCCATACAAATCAAGATCAAAGTATTGGCTTTAAGATTGGATCCGTCTCTCAACCTCTCTGCCTCTCTCATGTTGAGTTTCATTTTCATTTCTCGCTCTTTTCCATGGCACCGCTCCTGCCTTCACATAGTCCTTTGCCTGTTTTGTTATCCCCCTTTGCTTTCCCTCAGTTGTTGCTGTCTCACCTCTCTCTCCCTCCTGCTGAGAGGTAATCAAGCCCTGTTGTGAGTGTTTAAGCATCGGAGCAGGCGCGAATTGAATTATTCTTGGGACTTCATATTTTGTCTGGGAGGAGAAAGCCCATCTTCATACCACATGCTGGGTAACGGCCACGCAAACATGGATGCAAGGCAGAGAGGCGCGCACACACACACCCACACATAGTCAGTCAGTCTGTGAGTCAAAGAGATAGTCAGTCACACACATCTCATGCTGACAGATATTACAGGTAGTGTAAGAGAATAATAGGACCTGGCAGGCAACCCACAGTGTGTATTTTAATATAGGTCTACTACACTTAATGCAGAGACTCAAGTAACTGTAGTGTGGAACACACACACACACACACACACACACACACACACACACACACACACACACACACACACACACACACACACACACAGTACAGCTAGCATCCTCAAAGTTAAACAAGTGAACCAACAAAGGAGAAGAGACAATGAAAGTGCTCATTTCTTTCCTAATTCCTTCCTATTTTTAGCTTCCCTCACATCCGTCACCTAACCTACACTGCTTTGTTTTATTTATGTATTTATTTTTTTACCACTCTCTCGCTCTCTCCTTATCCATCTCTTTCTCCTCCTGCTCTCCATTCTGCCTTGAGCTTGCCTTTATCATCGCTTCTGTCCTTTTTTTCTCTCCTTCTTTCACTGTGAACCTAAACTCTCTCTGGAACCATAAGCTGATATCACACAGTGTCAGTGTTCCTTTAATCTCTCTCTCACAAACACACACACACATACACACACACACACACAAATACACACCTGCGTGCTCCTTACAATTTGCAAAGTTAGGCTACGGCATTATCTCAATACCCACTGGTGTTGTGCTGCGTGCACGGCATTACAGTGGTGGACAAAAATCATGATAACTCCTGACAAAAGATTATGTTTTTTCAATGTGGGGGAAACTGGGTGTCATGTAACATGTGTATAACACAATACATACAGTATGAGACAAGTAATATTCTGTGTGTATCTGAATCAAAGACTTGTATGATGGATAATCATAAAAGTCTTTTATGATGGATAATCATAAAAGTCTTTGGCCAATATATATATATAATATAGGCTGTTTTCTTGACCAAGCTTATTTCCCTATTTATAGAGAGGGATAACTCTAGGTTCCGCAGCATCCCGAAGGAATCTGCCAGGAATGTTCAAGCCTCTTGCTTTGGAAGGATTAAGTTCTTTAAGATTCATTGACACTGCGTCTTTAGACACTTTTTTACATTTACACTTGGACCCCTTGTTTAGAAGAAAAGGTGTGAACTTGGCTCTCTCCATAATATCCTGATTGATCTGGTTAATTTGCGAAACCAAAATGTTTGCAATGAATATAAAAAAACAAGTATCACCTTCCCTAGCCTTGCCCGGCGTGACCATAACTAATATCCAGGCTGAGGTTGTGAGTTTTGATCTTGAGGCTGTCGTTCCTAGGCAAAACTTCCATGGCTTATCTGAGTTTTTCCTGTTTTCTACTATTTCTTCCATTGAAGTATTCCTTTTTTGGCCTCTTTGTCTTTTTGTGAGTCTTGTCTCTGAGTTGGTGGGTTGAAAAAAACTGTTCTGCCCTGGTTTTCCAGTATTCTGAAAAAAGAGTATTTCTTGTCTTGATTGCCTTTAAAAATGCAATTTGAAAATGTCACTTTGTGCTTTTAGAACTTGTAATAGAAGTTGCTTTGATATTTCAAAGACTAAATATTTAATAGAAAATCTAATCTACAGATTGATAAAAATTGATAATAATAATTAATTACAGCCCTACTTCCAAGACGAAACAGCTTTTTCCTTGAATTTTTCCTCAGCAAAGTCTGAGTTTCCAGATGCAGAATGTCTCCATGGGATTTATCATTGGCAGACAGAGGAATTGGCTAACATCAAGAAATCCTACCAGTGGCTAGAGAAGGCTGGCACTGAGGCTCTGATCATGGCAGCACAAGAACAGGCCCTAAGCACCAGATCCATGGAGGCAGGGGTCTACCACAGCAGACCAGACCCAAGGTGCAGGCTGTGTAAAGATAACCATGAGACAGTCCAGCACATAGTAGCAGGGTGTAAGATGCAAGCTGGGACAGCGTACAGTGAGAGGCATAACCAAGTGGCTGTAAGAGTGTACAGAAATATTTGTGCTGAGTGTAGATTAGAAGTCTCCAAGTCCCAATGAGACAAACAACCGAAAGTGGTTGAGAACCACAGAGGTAAGATCCTGTGGGACTTCAAGCTCCAGACTGACAAGCAGCTGCTGGCTCACCAACTAGACATAGTGGTGGTTGACAAGAAGCATAAGAAGGCAGTTGTGATAGATGTGACAATCCCAGCTGACGGCAACATCAGAAAGAAGGAGCACGAAAAGTACCAGGGGCTGAAGGAGCAACTGGAACAGATGTGGAAGGTGAAGTCCAAAGTGGTCCCAGTGGTAATGGGAGCGTTAGGGACTGTGACCCCCAAACTATGAGAGTGGCTCCAGCAGATTCCAAATACAACATCTGAGGTCTCTGTCCAGAAGAGTGCAGTCCTAGGAAAAGCTAAGATACTGTGCAGAACCCTCAGACTACCAGGAGAGGGAGATTTAATTTATTAATTTATATATTAAAACTATATATAGATGGACAACATAAAAGCCCCCCAAAAGTGAAGCCAAAACATCTTGATCGCCTCCTGGTGGTCAGCTGCAATATAGGTCATAAATCTCGCCCCTCAACGTTATGGGATTGGACACGAGCCAAACTAAAAACTCAAAGTACACATCACATAAATTTTCCCCCAAATGGTTTCTGTCATTTTAGGTAGTTCTTATCATGCTGATTTATGTTCAAGTGTTCATTCTTCTGATCTGTTTGGTTTTAAGTAGTTATTTAATGCTATTAAAAGAGGGTGAAAAATCACAAGTGACAACTGATTGAGTCTGGCGGGTGTTTGGGCGGGAACTCGATACAAGGCTCCACCAACCAATCACTACAGCGCAGACTCTGGCTCCAAATGAAATCACCAGTGCAAGATGGTAGTGCTTGTATCTGGTAGGGGTGCAATGGATCACAAAACTCACGGTTCAGATAGTATCACAGTTTTTGACTCACGGATTGGATCATTTCTTGGATCAGCAAAGAGGAAAAAAGGGTTAAGGTTAAATTAATTAAAAAAATTTGCTACTTTGTCCTCTGTAGTCACCACCATAGATGTACTATAAATACTATAATTTTATTAATTTATTTAATTTCATTAAATAAGTATTGTAATATAAGCTCTTTTAATACATTTATGGTCACAACTCTGTAGTGTCACTCAATGTCCCCTCCACATCTGATTGGTTGCACGTCACGAGTAATAGCAAGACTGAAGGCTGTGCTTGACAGGCAAAGAGAGACTGGAGCTGTGAGTCAAAGGGAAAACAGCAGATACTTCCAAAGTTGCAATGAATATCACAATCTCACAATATACCTTTATGATGACAGGCATGCCCAGTTACCCAGTTACACCAATAAAAATGTTCGAAATCGCAGCCAACAGGATTTCAGGCGAAAGCGACAGCCCAAACTTTTCACTGCAGCTCTGCATCGATATTTAGGAAATTGTACTTTAAAAAGTAACAGCGGCCATGAAACTGTATTTCACACTATGATTGTTAAATTTTGCAATTAATCCGTAACTATGTTTGCAAATTACAAAACCCACTAGATGATGCTCCCACAGAGAATAGCGGGTCTACATCTCATCACAGTCTCATGTTGTGTTTTAGACCTCAAGAAAGCTGGAGGATATTTTCTTCTGAAATAAAACACCTAGAAAAGCTTTTCCTGTCATGTTGAATCTTCAGTTTCATCATATTATACATGCAGCAATGGAGTGCCACTTAATAATTGAGTGCCCTTTACTTTGCTATAAATGGAAGGCAATAAGTGACATTATTATGGATACCTAGATGACTTTCTGCTGGTGGTTGAGTTGGGGCTGAAAAGGAAAATGGATATACTTTAAGTCCTATTTGCAAAAGAAAAACAAGTTGTGTACATGATTTTTGAGGAATAAAACGTTCCTGTACCATATTTTGACAGCAGAATTGCTTTATTTGATGGGTTTGTTTTTCATTAGGCTGTTTAATCTTTATTCATCGTAGGAAAATCAGCTGTGCAGCTTTTTCTGCAAAATCCTACATCACTGTTAAACTCTCCCACACCTGGAAGCAGTCCAGTGAAACCACACAGAGCAGCCTCACTGGAGAAGCTGGAAGTTAGACAAACACTTTATACTTACACTTTGTTGGGAGGCCGTAGCCACAAGTGATCTTGGCCTCTCCGGTCTCACAGCCGTGGAGGGAGGCACACTCCTTTACTAGCATTGGACCTGCAGCGCGGTGGATCGCTCCGTCCACTGGAGAGGAGAGGACAGGAGATTTGAATCTCCTGCAGTCTGACTATTTGCAGAAGTGTTTCAAGTTCAGCAAAGACATTTACAGGTGTCAAATCTTAGTGCTGAAAATACTTGGACAATGTCGGTATTACATGAACGGTTGAATTTCCTGTTTTCTGCAGGATGCTAACTTCCCCCCCTAAATCATGCTTTCTTTTAATAAGTCAAAGCATCAGACTCTCTGTACGTCAGTCAATCCAATGGATTTTAGGGTTACTGCTTTAGTTAATTACAATATTTAATGTCTTATAAAGGACTCAGCTGACTTTGACTTTTTGGTCAATTAGTCATAATTAATTACATTTTCATAAATCTACATAATATTCAGAAATATGTTCTATATTTGATCCACACCACATCTAAAGTCCGTGACTGTGTTCATTTCCAAGAGGGCAATGATGCAGGAAAAGTCATTTTACAGCTGTGCCAATTACAGACACACACTCACAATCTTTTTACTTCTTGCAGTCAGACACTTTCCTCAGAGTTAATATTTATACGATCTACATCTCAAAAGCTTTATTGTTATTAGTCTCAGGATTATGGACCCAATTAAGCAGCATTTAACTAACAAAATTGTACGTGAAACAAATTCATATCAAAAAGGAACAGCAGATTTTATTACTACAATGCAACAACAAAAAAGCCAATATATTTAACTTACATTTTTAATAGAAAACAATAATTTCACCTTCTCTGATGAAAAGAAAACTGTTCAACCTGATTACCGCCTTGCGGTTGTATGCCTCTGTGCACCAGTCAAGTTGCAATTTCCATCTATGTCTGTCCAGACTCTTATAATATACAGTATATAGTGACTGATAGAGAGCTTTGTCACATGGTGCAACAGTAATCACCTGAAGCTCAATATCAGCAAAACCAATGAGCTTGTAGTGAACTACAATGCTCCCAATATGGATGTTGCTGCAAAGAAGCTCCAAATTCTAAAACATGAATGCCTCACACACGTCTTCAACCCAGCAGCCCAGAAGATACAATCTAATCTCCCCTTCTGTTCCTAAATTAAGGTGTTGAATAATGGCCAGGAAAGTGTTTTAGCAGAATATTATGATGTTGACCGACAGTGAAGTTGTTCATCTTCATTCATCTTCATTCAGAGGATCATATATGACATTTACTCACTTGTGAAATCAAATAATAATCTGTTAGACAAAAGTAATTGGCTAGCAAAAACTCTTCAGTGGAGAGTGTTGTTAGTGTTGTGTAACCGTCCAGTTTATCTGGTGCTGCAGCTTTAAATTACACTGAACCCATCTCCAAACACCCTACACAAACACACAGCAATAATCTGGAGAGCTCTGAGGGCACAATGGCAGGAGCTTGTATTTGATCTTGACTCTGACAGCCCTCCGGTTGCCAGCTGCAATTTTGCCAGATTTTTGTGCCATCTGGTCGGGGATTCAAACTGGCAACCTCCGGGCTACTAGTCCACCTCTTTAACCTCTGGATCACCTACCGCCCAAGTTGTCTACCTCCAGCCCACCCTGATATAGCAGCTAAAACCGGCTCCTGCCAGACGGACAGACAACCCGAAAACCTAATGCCTCTGGTACAGAGGAATAAAAATAGAAATCTATTCTAGCGAGGTGCTGGCATCAGAATCATTGACTGGCCTAAAGACCCCCTCCCTGTCCTCTAGAAAATATATTTGCTTCTTTACTAGTAATTTGCAACAGCCAATACATTTTGAGAGAAACATAAAGTCAACTGATACATTCTTTATCAGCTCTATCAGGGGACTTTTTATGCCTCTGTGCTGGCCACAGAAGAGGCATTATGTTTTCAGGTTGTCCGTCCGTCCCATCCAAAAGTGGAGAGAGTGACCATATTTCACCTTTGTTCGGATTCTGAATTGGTGACACTAATCTTGAGTGCCCACTTTGAAACTGTAGTGATTGTACAGATCTTCTGTGCTGCTGGGTTGAAGCCTCGAAGTTTTATAATTAGTAGCTTGAACATTCTGGCATACAACCGCATACAACCGAGAGGCAGTAATTCTACTTTAAAAAGTATTTTATGGGTTTAGATCAGTGGTTCTCAACCTGGAGGTCGGGACCCCCCGGGGGGGTCGCGAGATAATTTCGGTGGGCCGCCAGATGGTTGTGGAGAAGAAAATAAATAAACATATTTTAGACTGAGGAAAGATTTTTACATTACATTGCCTGTACAAGTGACATAATATGCCTTAGAATAGATTTTATGTGTGTTTGTGAGAGTAAAAGTGTGCGTGCACATGAGTTTCTTTTTTGACACACACACAGGCAAGCACGCACGCACGCACACAAAAAAACAAAAAAACCTCTTTCATTTTCATTCATTTTCGTCTCTCTCTCTCTCGCTCTTGTTGACTGTCCTTTCACTTCCCTGTGAAGTGAAGGCACTTCTGTCCCTTCACTTCCCCGTATCCCTTCTGTCTGTGGATTGTTATTAGGGACAAAAGTTCTATTTACAGCCATGGAAAGCAAGCAGGTTAAGAAAGTTACGTGTTCTGTCTGTCTGCCTGTCTATCGATCTCCTCCACTCTGTTTCAGCACTATGGACAGCGCCGCATCTTCTTCTAAACCACATGCAGGACTCTGATTGCAAGTGTTCACATGGTGTCCAAGTAGTGAGCTTTGTACGCCCCACCGTCGGCCCTGACCACACAACATCCCATTCCTACAACTTACATGCAGTACATAATTGTAGCACTTCCTACATTTGAAAAAAACTTTGCCACTCAATATATTTGTAATCCTTGAGATCATGATGTTTCCCTCAAAATGTAGTTGGCAAAACAAATTAGTAGTATACACTGTGAATGCATTTATAGAGGACAGGTTTGAAAGACAGATACTGTATTATTGCCTGTGTTCCTGTGTCAGTAACTTAACCATCTTTAGCATTTGTAGCCGGTTACGGTCCTGACTCAAGACTCTAATTTAATGTGTAAAAGTCTGATGTCATGATTAACCCAGAAGAAGCAACATCAGTCAGGAATGATTCTGTCACAGCACTGTGAGACTTGTCAGCACTCGATGAAAATAGTACGACAGCATCCATCCATATGTCACAGCTCAGTGTGTTGGCCTGTGGCGCTTATCTCTGTCTGGCTGTATACAGACCAGCTGTTACAGCGGTGTGTTTCACCACATTGAGTAGCTCCAGGCAGGGGTCCAGTGTTATCTGAACATTATTGGTTAAGCTGGCATATCGCATGCGGTGCTGAGCTGTAAGTGCGCCATGTCTCACTGTGCCATGTTGAACTGGGCCACAATGAGAGCTAACCACAAGTGTAAGGGCGTAAAAGGTGAGCTCTGAAACGCTGGCTAGCCCCTCAGGGTGCAAATAAACAAGCTCGCGCTGTGTATCTGTGTGTGCATGTGTATGTGTGAGTTAAATATTACTGGTATGTGTATATCTTTGTCTAAGCATATGTGCTACTGTGCACATAAGTATTTATGTGTGTGTGGTGTACGTGAAGAGTCCTTGAGGTGACTCACACACGCACACTGCACACATTAACTTTGAAGCAGCCCAACTCTGAAATAGAGAACAAGTGTGATAAGAGAGATACTGAGAGATGCAAAAAAGAAGGAGGGAGGAAGGAAGGGAGGGGAATCAGTGAGCGAGCAGCAGATGTAAAAATAGTCTGGAGGGAGATAAGGAAACACGCAAGAAAAAGAAAATCAAAAGAGAAAGAAGGGGAAATTGTACTGAAACATTAACCAACAATACCTTTTGTTCTGCTTCATGCTTCATGTTTGACAGATAAATGAATGTGTATGTGCGTGCGGGTGTGTGTTTGTGCATGTGTGTTTATAATGGTGAAAACTGGCCTTTTTCCCCAGTCTTCATGGGTGGACTGCATAGCCTTGAGCTCCAGCAATGCTTTGCTCTGGTTTTCCAACCTGACTACCAGTCTGCTCAGTTCCACACATACTGCAACAACCTGACTCATGTGTTGTTTGTGCAGCTTGATGCATCCGTCTTTTTACTTTGGCGATTATGTTTTTCATTCTCTTACAGTCTCATAAAGCATGTCCTTCTTTAGCCGAGCAGGTTGAGAGCATCAGCTTCAGAGACTTCCGCTTGCAGAGCCGGCCACTGCTTTCACATGAATTGTGCATTCAGCTAAAGAAGCTCTGAACCTTTTTGCATTTAAGTTAGATTACTACTTGTAAAATGGATATGAGAGGAGAGAAGACGGAATAAACCTGTCAGGACACTGGTTCTGCCTGAATCTGCTGAGCAGGTTAATAAATATCCATGCACCTATTCATTCCCTCTGTGACTCCCACCTCTTGCATATAGAGTGCTGACCCTCTATCTACACTCACTGAAGACTCCCCATGTTAGCTTTCTCTTAGACAGTGGTAACTTCTGACTCTGTGGGAGCCAGTGTAATAGCCCAGCATGAGCACTCCACGCTACTGAGTAGATTCAGACACACTTCTGTCACTTCAATGCAGTCAAAAAACGAAGGGGAATTCATAAGCAAGGGGAACGGCGAATCAAAGATTCATTTGAAGTCAAGCTGAACCTTCTTCAGTGCAGGCACAACACAGATCTATTAGGCAAGGATGGCATGTGACCAAGAAAAGCAATATTTATATCTATTACTGTTACAGAACTACAGTATATCCCCTAAGTACATCAGGTCAGCCTCCAAAGGGCAAAATACATGACTTCATGAAATATTTAAGTTTATGAAATTTATCAACAAGGAAAAAATTAAGAATCGCTCTGCATTTGTTTCTGCAATGTCATGCGCAAACAATGGACGATTGTCATTTGTGGATTGGGTCTCTGATGTGCTTGTGACTTGTGGTTTTGGCCACACTAGCTGCATGGCTCAAGGAATGGTCAGTGTGTTGAGTGTTCAGTCCATCACAGACTGTTGATACACACCTTCATGCCCCTCTCAGGACTGTAGTGACCTTTAGTGATCACCTCACTTTTCTTGAAGCATCACCAGCAGGTTGACATGTGTGGTTTTGAGTAAAATGTATCAACAACTATTGGGTGAATTGCCAAGAATTTAAACACATCCATGTCCTCATCAGGATGAAACGTCATAACTCTGACGATCTTTTTTTCTTCTCGTCTATCTTCACCATCAGGCCAATAAAGTTTTGTCTAATACTTTATGACTAAACACCTGAAAAACGAATGACATTCCCCTTAGCCTCAGCTGTAGTTAAGGTGTTTAGTGCTACATAGCAAATGTTAGCATGTTTACACACACATATACAGACATACACACGTAGATGCCACATTCGCTCTTTTCGCTCGTTCTTGTGATACTTAAATGTCGCAGTCGTATTGAAAAGGTCAAGACTGTCCTGTGAAGACATACAAATAGGGGGGAGCTACTGTTTTTATGGATTAAAAGCACTGTAACTTTTAAATTTCTCAGCAACATTTCTCTCAATTTCAATGACACGTTTTTATATTCAATGGTTTATGATCTACATGAAGTCAAAATTCTCAATTAGGGCTGTCATTTGAGGAAATATACTTATTTTCTGTCTTAGCTAAGACCAGACACGGAGAGTGATAAAAATGTTATCTCCACGTGTCCAAAATGAGGTGCTTTAATCGTGAGCAGGTGCACAGGTATGTAAGGATGGATAACTGGTATTAAATAGGCCCCGGGCTAAATTATGAAAGACTGTGGTGCCATCTTCACACAGACACACACACGCACACACACACACACACACACACACACACACACACACACACACACACACACACACACACACACACA